>OZ007592.1:339661129-340355129 GCA_963931845.1 Maratus michaelseni
CCTGGTAGTTAATGATTCTAGGTTGCCATGGTTATTACGTTCTAATTTAAGATGGAGTCCTATTATTTCTGTATTATTAAATTTAAAAACAGAATTTGTTTACTAAAAAAACAAAAGATTGAAAATAATACGCATGATGTATCTGTCATCATTTTTTTTAAATTGGATTGTATAATTATTTTTTACTAGAAGAAAAACGACTATTTTTAGTTCAGTAAAGTTTTGTTGTTGAATGTGTATAAAATGATATATTTATGCCTTCAAACATAAAGGTAAATGTATAAGTAACACATATATTATTATTATCATTTCGCTTTATTGAACAGTTAAAAATTAAATTATATTTCTGCTATACGATGATGCGATACTTTCTACATATGAAAAGAAATAAAAAGAGCTGTTAGAATTTGTAAATGGTGTAATTGTACCGCTGACTAACAACTTTTACTAATAAAAAAATACCATAAAATCTTTTTGAAATCATAAACCTGAACTGTGCTTTTTAAGGGTAAAAAATCGTAAATCATATCACATCTATATTAAAAAAAAACACATCTTAATCAATCTATTTTAAAACAGAACAACTTATCTAAGTACACAATTGTTATCTAAACGGAAGCCACAGAACTGTGACAAAGTTGCATGCTAGCTGATAAGAGTAGAAGCTATCATCATATAAATTAGTTAAATAGTAGCAATATTCTTAAGCTTAAAATTGTGTGAATGAATTCACTATTAAGATGAAAATTTTACGGTACTAAAAAACCCCAATGAATTCAATCCCGTAATTAGAGTATTTTTATGCAGTTTTGGTAGAATAAAAATTAATGGATATATTAATCGATTTAATGGCTAAAATTGTGAGGTATATAATTAATATACCAAATATCACAATCTCTGTATTTTAAATTCGAACTGCTTATAACGTTTGTTGCTATGTCAATATGAATGTCAATCGTGTTCATAAAATTGTCCGAATTGCCACAGTATACTAATACATTGTAATAAAACAATTAGATCCAAAACAAATTACATTTCAATTTGTTTAATATTATAAAAATATACGATGGATTATCATTATCGTACAAAAACAACTCAAAATATTTATGAATTTCTAAATTTTCTCTTTATGCTAAAAATAAATTGTAAAACTTAACATTGAAGGTATAGCATTATCATTAATCATTCCATCTGAGATTGTAATTATTTTTAATAAGTGTTCTTTACCAAAATAATTGGAGATTCCAATTTTAGAAATTTGTAATAAAGTTGTATATTACAAATTTATGGCAATAATGTTGGAATCGATGCTAGATTACATTTCACCATAATGAAATAAAACAATCAAAACAATAAATCAGCATCATAATAATTATAATACTAATTTCACGATATTTTAACTGATCGTTACGTTTAAAAAGCCATTAAATGTATAATTCTACACATAAATTAATTAAATCATTCTGCTTCGGATTAAAGCTGTTTAACTACTCTCTAACATTCTGAACGGAGGCACTTTTAGAGATTTTTCACAGTATTTTTCATAGCGTGTTAGCAAATAAGCGTACAACATTTCTATCTCATACATAAGTAAAATAGCAGCATTGCACTCAATCATGTACTTGTCAGTGTCACGGCATGATGCTGAAATTAGCTTACGCAATTGTTTCATTTCCAAGACAAAAACACGCAATTCTCACGCGATCGTTAAAAGCGTGACTGGAATGCATTGCTTTCATTTCATTTGCTTTTTGTTTTCATGATGGGAATGTAATATTTATGTGAATTATGTGAAAATTCTCATCCAAGTAGAAATGTAATGAAATTTCTCTAACTAGCGCTGTAGAAGAAAATAGAAAATGTTTCTGTTTAAAATAGGTTTCAATTATTTTTAACTCTCTTTTCAGTATAATGAACATTTAATTAAGAAATATATATAAGTTAAAATAATGTGTTAGTCTAAAAGATTTTTCGTTATTAATTTGGTTTGCGAATTACGTTGTTTAACAGAGAGAGACTTTTAGCTGATGAAACAGGTCTAAAAGTGACCTATAACCCATAAATGAAACTTATTTGCTAAAACCTTGAAATAAAACTATAATTTTATTCGGGGTATCATGCTCCTACAATCTTGTAATTATATGCCTCTATATTAAATGTCCCTTACATATAAATATATAGACATTGTTAAACAAATTAAACATTTTTAAATATTTAGCTTTTTATATATTATATAGGGTGGACCAAAAGTCCGTCACACATTTTAAAATTCAATAAAAAATAAATAAATAACTGGCGTGGGAGTGTGCGGTTTAGATAAAAATGTTTCTCATGATTGAAAATGTTACTTTAAAAAATAGTTCAAAAACCTTCTCATAGATGGCGCTACACTCGCTGAGCTATCGAAAAGATAAAATACCTTTATATACGAGAGTGGCATATGCGAACTGCAAGTGTGCTTGGATTGAATTTTTTGTATAAACAATGACAACTTATATTCCGAAACTTGCCGGTACTAATCTGGATGTGTTTCTATTAGATTAGCGAGGCAAGTCAACAAACATTAGCTTAGCAAGATCACCTAGATGTTTTGAGATTCGTTTTTATCCAAAATCGGGATTTTTTATTAATAATTTAATTAATAGATTTAAAATAATTGAAATGTTTTAACTAATTTTCATAAACATCATTCGATTGATAAATTATTCTGATTTTTATCCTGTTAAATTTCTGCATGATTTACTTTACTTTTGTTTTAATTTAAGTTGTACAGTTTAAGTTTAAAAACGTGTCCTAGAATCCTATTACTATTCTGATTCACAACGTCAAAAACTATCAAGAGAAAAAACATATACGTAGCCATTAAATTTTTTTTTAATGAAATGGCTCACGTATGATCAAATGCTTTCTTGTATTACGGTTTTTAGTCTTTTTGTGGCTCATTTACTCATGCAGCGCCATCTATAAGACATATTTTTAACATTTTTTTTTTTTTTTTTTTTTTTTTTTTTTTTTTTTTATCCTCTTGAACAAAACTTTCGATAATGAAAAGCATTTCCATCCAAAAAACATCCACTCTCTTACGAAAATTACTTGCATTTTTATTGAACTTCGAAATGCGTACTGGAATTTTGGCCAATAATGTATTAGACTGGGAGGCAGTAGCACAGACAATCACCTCATCGAGTTCATGGCTGAAATTCTAGAATTAGTTAAAACTCGATTCGCATATTAAAACGCAATCGGTCTGCCAAGTCATATCTTGGTGGAAAATACGTGAAAACCCGATTTTAGCGGTTGACTCGTAGGTTTACCATTGTGTTTTCCTGCACCCAGTTCTCCATATTTTCATACTTTTGGGTGCAGGAAAACACAATGGTAAACCTACGAGTCAACAGCTAAAATAGAGTTTTTACGTGTTTTCCACCAAGATATGACTTGGCAGACCGATTGCGTTTTAATATGCGAATCAAGTTTTAACTAATTCTAGAATTTCAGCCATGAACTCGATGAGGTGATTGTCTGTGCTGCCGCCTCCCGGTCTATATATTATGTTTCAATATTCTTGTGATAATGCTCTACAATGCGTTTCAGCTCGTGATATCATGATGTTGGACAACGGAATTTTAATGTACTGTAGAATTTTTACAACATTTCTTCTGATATCAGATGTAATGCTAAACGTATTTTCTATTTGTATAATCAGTATATATATATATATATATATATATATATATATATATATATATAAATACCCATAATGATATAAATCCATATTATGTAATCGAAAAATTTTCGAACAGAAAACGAAAATGGCTATTCGATTAGGAAACATGTCTTATTTCAATTTTTGTATTAAAAAAGTTAAGAAGCCCTCTTTATACATGAGTTGTACCAAACTCATTTTTTCTATTACGATCACCCAATTTTTGACAAAATGTTTGTTTCTTTTTCCGTAAATTTTACTTTGGGATACCTAAAAAGAAGTCAGTTAATCAAATAATGGGGAAATTATGAAGGTTTAATGTTTGGAAATCAACAATGTTATATTATTTTTTAATCGTTTCAAAAGAGATAGTAATGTGGGTAGCTTTTAAAACATAATTCAAAATGTATTTGCCGGAATGAGCTGTAATTTATTATTTGCATATGAGGTGCTTCTAAAAATTATTCCTGTTAAAAAGGTTATAGGTTACAATTATTATTTTTTTCGAAAACCACCTTTAAAGTATGCATTTTTTCGAAATTAATTTACGAAAACTTAATAATTTCAATCTATACCTTCTTTCAAGTGAAATAAATTAGCTTTAAATATTCGAACATAAAATTACAGCACATTACTACAAATACTTTTTTATATATGCTTTAAATGTACCCGCATTGCAATCTGTTTTGTAGCGATTAAAATAGTAACATTATGATTTCAATTCTTTAAACCTTCATATTTCATAATCTGTTTGATCGAATGACTTCCTGTTTAGAATTTGGGGGTAAAATTTAACAAAGAATCTAAATACGCTGACAAAATTGAATGTCGTATTGAAAAATGTAGAGTTTGGTACAGCTTCATTATGAAGACAATCTCCTAAGCTTTTTTTTTTATATATATAAAACATAAATTGAAAGAAAGTATATTTTCCAGTCAAAAGTCTATTTCAGTTTTTCTTTGAGACAATTTTGCTATTAAAGTTTATAGAATATATCATTGATTTATACCTATTCTATAATGTTTTTTCTTGTATATTTTCAATGATTAGGAGACATTTGTTGAAATCTTCAAGTAACTCTATTTAAATTTTATTCCGGATATCGTGGGATTATTCATTTATAAGTAAACGTCACTATATTTCTTATTATTTATTTACAACTAAAAAAATTATACTTATTAACTGTGTAGAGAAGCTGTAATTTATTTATGTACAGGATATATAAAATAAAGCAGGAACCTTATGATTTGATATGTTCCAATGAAACAAATAAGTGTCATTACGGAAACTAGAATCAATAACCTTTTATTCAGTCAAAAATATAGACTGAGTCTACTGCTATATCATGTCACATTACGATAAAAGTTGCAAGCCAAAGGTAACTGGTTAAAAAGCAATATATGTAATGTGAAGTACATTGTGAAATACATATCGTCTAGTTCAGTACTGTTTAAATGTGATCGGTCACCACTTTCATCATTTTTTGTGATATATAATAATGTTACAAAAAGAAAAAGAAGTTATTTGAAATTTTCATTGAAATATCATCCTTATTGTTAAAATTACTAACAAAGTGAAAGGTACAGAATGAAGTGAGTCGCCCAGTATTGCTAATTAAATAAATGAGTTGTGACCCTTATTTGTTGTAAAAAAAATTTATCGTATTAGTGTAATCTGCCAAATTTCACAGTTTTTTTAGAAACACGCTGTATATGTATTAGACAAACTAAAACGAAAAAAAAATGTTTTATGAGAACGAAAAGCTGTCTTACAAACATCATAACACAATAACATCAATCGAATTTCCTTTAAAGTTTTTTAAGTCGGCCCATAACATATTATTCGTAGTTTATCTATCTATAATGCACTTTTTATCACTCTGAAGTTCGCAAAAAGGGGGCTTGAAAAAGAAATCAAACAACAGTCATCAATCCTGAAATGTTGACAGGATATGTAATATATATTTTTGAGCCCAAAATTCTAAGCAAACCGTATGTGATACAATAATACTTTATTTCAGCTATATCTGTTCCTTAACACTGGTATTTCATTGCAATTGAAAAAAGCCATATAAAGAAAAACTACACAATAGAAACAAGAGGAAACAAATAGCTTTAAAAGACTTAATTTGTACATTACTTAGAGTGTCAACTTATGCCATTTATTTTCTTTTGTGTCCTGTTTTCTTATTGATTGAATCCATATACCTCTCCCTTTGTTTCTCTTATTCAGGAATTTCCGTTAAAACTTGCTGCAACTCTGAAAGTTGTGGCACGTCTATTTGCGTCCGAAGAAAAGAAAAGAAAATTCTCGGAACGCGTTGTGCTCTTTTCAGTTTTTATGATATATTTGAAGCAATCATTCCAATGTATCAGATTTTACACCAGAATAAATATGTTTTCCTCACGTCACATAAGTAATTTTCTGAATTAATTGAGTGTAATTGAAATTTCATTAATTGTTGAAGACATATACTAACTTTTTATATGTATATTAAACATAGGCAAGATTTTTTAACGTGGATAACATACGCAATATAATTATATAAACACTATTATGTGAATTTCATTTTTTAGGACTTAAAAGTCGACCCATAATACGTATTCATATATTATCTATCTATAATACCCTTTTTTATCAGTCTCAAACTGACGAACATGGCCGCAAAACATATAAATACTTGTAAAATAGAAAATATTTCAAGCAGTTATAAATCCTAAAACGTACACAAAATATACTGCATGCAGCATAAATTTTTGATCCCCTGAGCGAAAATTTATTCAATGATATTTTCTGTCGGCTATCTCTACTTTTACACTTTGTTAATTCACTGCGACGGAAAGATCAGCATACAAAAAAAAATATAAAATCTAATTAAAAAAAAAAAAAAAAAACTTACTTTTAAAGACGTGATAGATACAGTACTTCTGGTGTCAATATCTGACTGTGTATTTATTTTCGAAGACATTTTTTTTAAAAATTTTGATTAGACAAGAAGGGGGAAGAAGGATTGCGCGAAAAATAAATTTAGTTCCAAAAATCGCCGCTAGATGGAAATGTGGTGATGTGTAATAGAAAAGAGAGATGCAAAATCAATACTGAAATAAAATAATCATGCTAAATAAAAATTATTTTTGATTTTTGATAATTGGTTCTTCATTTTTAAAACTCTCTATTATATTACACGGTGCCATATTTACAACTAGTGATGACATTTTGAACTACATTTTCACGGAATCCTTCGTCCCCCGTCTTGTTTAATAATAAAAAAAAATTTTGGCTCCATTCTTGCAATTAGATAGCGCAACAGAGCACGATGTGTACAGAGAATTTAATTAGGCCAACCATTTATTTTTGGAGATCCAACTTCTGAATAACCGTAAAGCAATACAATGGAAATTTATTTTAGCTAACTCGGTTTCAAAACTCCAGTAATGCACTGCAATTAAAAATATATAAACATGAACTACACTACATAGACTGAAATTAAAACAATTCGCTGTCAGTGACTTAATAGGTACAATGCTTGTGAAGTAAACTTCTACTATTTATTTTTGCCGTAAATACGAGTTAGATACCCCTTAGAAAGATCCCCACGGAGGGCACTCACCCCAGGCCTTATATCCCTCGTGTAGATAATCGGCCGTCATAAAATCTACCAACCAACAATCTATTATTTATTTAATTTTTTCCTACTTAAAATATATATATATATATATATATCCCTGTCAGTATTGCTCCTGCTTTAAGTGTGGTTGGACGTATTTTTCCGCCTGTGGAAGTAAAATAAAAGTTTCAGATAACCATTGTGTATTTATTTTTCAGTTTTTATAATGGATTTAATATGTTCTGTATATTGTATAGAATTTCATATCAGAATATGTATATTTCGTTCACATCCTATTTAATATTCGTGACGTAATTGCATGTAAAGTAAATCTATATTACAAAGCAATAAACAAGTCCACGAGTAACGATGACGTCAACACCTGCCGAATATTTTTTTTTTTTACTGATTTTTTTTAACATCTACACATCGCCACATTTCAATTTTTACACGGTAAAAAAATTACATGGTAAAAAAAAAAAAAAATCTTTAAAATACAATTTGTTTTAATACTGTATCTCAATTTACTGCTTTTTTATGGTTTTTAAAAAGAATTGAAATGCATGATTTAAAAAATAAATTCTATCTATGCCGTGTGCAGCCCGATTACAAAATTTTATCCCGCATGCACTTAAAACAATATAAAATGTTCAGCGTTTGTTTACGGCTAATACTCCATAAAGGAATAAATAATTCATTAATAATTAAATGGCTGTTTACTCATGGCATGCAGCTAATACGAAAGTATAGAATTTAATATTTTCTAAAAACGTAATTGGAATTAATTATTGCTATTTTTCATACAAAAATGCTGTTTGTTATTGTTAGTTAGCAATATAAAAAATATATTAAATGTAAAAAAAAATATTACGGTTTTCAATATACAACAGAAATGCTTTTATCTACAGGTAATAACCTGTAACCCGGGACAGATCCCTCAGTATATTTAATTGTTGAAAAGCTATACTTTGTTGTAAAATTATTAAGCAATAAAGTCAGTATTGCTTTTTGAGAGTAAAACATAGTGACAGAAAAAAAATGGTATGTCATTCAGAATTTCATTTATAAGTACTTAAATGGCGGCCTGTAACATATTATTCATATTTTATCTATATATAATACGCATTTTTATCAGCCAGGAGTTCACGAAAAACAGATGGCTGCGAAACAAAAGAGGGCTTGAGGAATAGAAAATATTTCAAACAACAGTCATATATCCTGAAATGTTGACAGGGGATGTAATATATCTTTTGGATCTCCAGTTTCGGAACAACCTTAAAGCGGTACAGTAATCCTATAAAATACGTTCATTTTGTGTTCTCTATTTTGACGGAGTACACAAAATGCGCCTATAGGACAGAGATATATCTTAAATTTTCAGAAAGGTGTTTTGAAGTAAAGCATGAAACTGATATGGGGTAATTTATTGTTCATAGTTCAAAACGACAATATTTTAAATGACATTTTTTTGAACGAAATATTGTAAGCCTGTAGAAATTTCTGTAATAAAAGTCAGATATGTGAGATTGCATTGAAACCGACTTTATATTAAATATGCTGTCTGATATATAAAATGGCATATTTAGTTGAAAATGAAAGTAAAGGAATAAATCGTTTATAATGAATCGACTCATATTAAAAGTCAAATTAATATTTCGAGCTAAAATATATATTCTTTTAATTATCAAATATTGAAAATGATCACATTTTTCGGGGTTTACATAATGCCTTATGTTGGTTTTGAGTTTAAAATGATGTAGTAAAAATACTCTCATGATGTGACAGAGATGCTCTACTGATTTCACATAAAATTCAGAATTAAAATATAAAAAAGTCCTTCCGACCTGTACCGGTAAGAAAAGGTAGCTTTGTCCATGAATTTAAAAATGCAACTCATTTTATTCAAACACCTGAAGCTAAAATGCTTCGAGCCCGATTATAGACGATTCAATCCCGGTTTTCGTTAATACTGAATTTGAATGCGAATTTGAGCATCAGAGTTACAGCATAACAAATATCAGATTGTTTCAAAATGTCAGCCACCTAGAATTTCAAACTGCCATATCTCAGCCATTTTTTAAGATAAAGCCAAAAAAAATGTTCCGGAATCCTTGTATGACGATCTAACACTTAACGGAAACAACTTTTTCAATTTATACTTTTTTACAATTTTTTTATATAAAAAAAAATAATAACTAGCCGCCATTTTGAAACAAGATACATACACATACTCAGTTAAATCCGAATCAGTTCATAAATAAGAGAGTTACAGCATGACATATGTCATATATATATATATATATATATATATATATATATATATATCAACATTTCAATGGAGGGTGGTTTGGGGTCTGGGGGTTATGATCGGTGAAAATATACCAAAATTTTTTGGAATTGCTTTCTTCCGAATGGCTGCAATAGATAGCTTTTTGTAATTAAAGCTACATATGAATTAAAATACTCATCGCAAATTAAACAAAGAAGAATTTAACGATCAATGATTATTTCGAATTACTAAAGGATTTTTTTTAAAGAATTATGATGAAATTTTGTGCTTTTATGCAATTATTTGAAATTCTAGTATAGAAGATCATCAACGGTAGTTTACTTTATTTTAAATTTATAACACCCTTCATGCCGTATCATAATGGCTAAACACATGCGGGTAAATTATAAATTTATGAACATTCTGTTCAGCATACTTACTCCTTTTCATAGTCTAATCGAGATGTCTTTAAGCCTGAAAAATGTCTTTCAAAATACTAACACCGTCTGCTAGCACTTTTTAATATATATTTCAAGACAGACATTTTAACATTTATTTCAAAGGGTTTTCAAGACAGTGCATCGAAAATATGTTTTTCTCGTTATTTTCAGGACTAACCTAAATCGAATGAACAAAGAAAAATAAAAGAGTCTATATAAAGAGCTCCAAATTCCTTAACGAAATAAATATGTATACTGTACTGCTAGACAAGTGAGTTATCACAGTAAAATTGGAAATCTTAAACAAGTACAGCGTAAAATTTAGTACAAAATTTAATACACTTTTAGTAAAAACAGTTTCATTCAGTGACTTATTAATAAATAGATTAATGTATTGTTGGACAGAATAATACATATGACATGTGTTCGGATTTTGTTTCTTTACTACTATATTTTCATATGACGTTATTAATGCAAGAAATATGTTTTTATTTTTTTTATTTATATAAAATATTATTATTTCCCAATTGAGCCAACATATCATAAGTGAGATTTCTCAGTCCCATATATTTCTCGTCTTTTCAATGTAAATTCTCATTAAATGTTAAAATGTTTCTCTGATATTGTTCTACAATATTATGTTACTTCTACTCTGAAAATCGCTTTTCTTTAGTCTTTAAAATGGAGTTTAAATATCTCAAAACACTACTGTGTCCGCTATATTCAACCAAAACTTTAGCATTAAAGACATTAAAAAACAATAATTATTAATTAAAAAAAACAAACAATGTATTTATTATAAATATGAATCTTATGGAGCATAATAATACAATATGTATGTAAATGAAATGTGTAATATTCGTTTATGTTAGTTATAAATTGATGTCTTTCACTTTCTTGGGGACTACTGCCCTGGTGTGTGAATTTCCTCATATATCCACCAGATGGCAGTATGCTATAATTTTATGTATTGTTTACAGTAAAAACAACACATGTTGTTTTTCAAAAGTCGCCATTTCTTGCTGTTTGTTAAAAAAAAAAAAAAAAAAAAAAAAAAAAAACTTTTTCTGGATTGAAACGAATGAGGAAACGGTAAGCGTACCTTTATTAATTTTCACTACTGTTTCCATTATTAATTTATGTATTACTATTTACAGATTAACCAATATCTAGCCATTTAATCGTAGGTTTGATAGGTCGTTAAAAATTGTGCATACAACATTCCAAAAATCTTCTTTTTTTAAGTAAAGTGGAAAAATTGCAAAGAATGCCATTATTATCCTTGTCATTTCTGTTCCTTCTTGTATGTGTTTGTGGTCTATCAGATAAAAACTGGTATATCATATTTATTTTTTAATAAAATTTGTGTCCTTCTACTAATTAATATTCTGCACGATATCAGTGATTATTAAAAATTCAAATTGAGTATAATAAAAGAATTTAAAAAATCATATATCACTAGAAAATTAGCAGCCATAAATCACACTTATGAGATTTTAACCCATATGAAACAAAGTTTTACACCTGAAATACTTTTTAATAATTCCTACTCTGAAATTTTTGCAATTTGATTATTTTAACAGCAAATTTCAAATTCAAAGATAAACCCGGTAATATTGTTAAATTAAATTTTTAAAATCATATTATCTAAAATTATTAATTAGAACAATTTGAAATTATAAAAAAATATTAAATTATCATTATTTAAAATTATGCAATCAAAATTTAAATTTTAAGAACCGTATACATATTTCGAGTCTTTGGCAATTTTATATAATCTCAGGAACTCAATTTTATTTGTAACATTTACTAGTTCAACATATAAAAATAACAGGCTAAAACCTTAAGTGATATATAAATGTTAAAAATTTATTAACGAATCTATGAAAAATATTATCAATATTATTAAGATATCAAAAATATTTGTTGATTTAATTTTGTTTCAAACTATTGAGTCATAAATGTTTTAAATAGTAAATGGCGAAATACTTTGGAAAACAGAAATGAATTTTTATGAATACATTTAATTATACATTTAAAAATAATAATTGTGCATTAATTTGGACGTGTTCGAATTTAAAAATGTTTAATCAAACAAAACAATTTCAGTTAAATAATACAATTTTATGGGTATTCTAAAATTGTAGAAACCGTTAGAAACTAAAATTGTAACATGAAATATTAAACAACTATTGATACGCATTTGTAAATATATATATATATAAATATATATATATATATATATATATATCAAATAAAAACATTAGTCAGTTCTTTCAACAGATTTTATTTATAATGAAAAATCATTTGCGGAAACCCAATGATGTAATTGTTTTTACTTTTTATTAACAATAAGAACTTTAATGATGCAAACAACTACATATCATTTACCATTCCTTCCTTTAACGAAATGCAGAAACTGTTTTATCGAGACTATTCACAAGTCATTTTCTTAGTTTTCTTAATAGTTGCAAGCCGGATGAAATTGCAGAAATTTTTATCAGTTGGAATTTTATCATTTCCGTTTAGATTCAGTTTCTTGTTACCATCTCATTTACATGCACATTGAAAGAGCAGTTAGATGAAAAGATACGGTTACAGTTAGGTTTAATGCACTCTGGAGGAAAATCGGAGCGAAAGTATTTTGTTTCGTTTGGATTGCTTTTCGATTCCACTTTGGAATGGAAATGATTTAACAAATCACTTAGATGTGAGTTTATTTTTGCTCATGTTTCGAAAAAACGTTCTAAGGTTTTTTTTTTTTACTTATATTGTATATTGTTCTCAAAAGTATAAAAATATACATAATTGTATAAAATCTGTAAAATGTTAAGCTATAAAATAGCTGTAGAATTTTTTATTATTTTTTAATTGAAAATAAGTTTTCTTTCGGTTTTCAATTTTTTTAGAACAATCTTATATGTTTCTTTTTTTTTCTTTTAGGTGCGTTCGCAATTATATAAATACGCAGCACCTGTAGTCGTCGTCTTGTCCCTCCGTCTGTCCAAATGTAATAGTGCAAAATCTATCCAACCAAATGGTTTGAAATTTAATATATATAAACATTCCAGAATTTTGTCGAGACATTTCAAATTTTATAAAAATCGAATCAAAATTTTAAAATTTATTAATAATTTTTTTTTTTTTTCATTCTCTTAAATACTGATATCTTAGGTAGACGCAGCTAGTTACATTTTTAAATAATTAATGAAGAGAAAATAAAAGAGATAAAAAATTCTCCAAAATAAATAATATAATTTAATTATATATATATATATATATATATATATAGTAGCTTAAGTTAAGGTGTAATACTTTGTTGAAGACAGTTGTGTGCTGTATAATTAATATATATATTATATATATTAATTATACAGCACACAACTGTCTTCAACAAAGTATTACACCTTAACTTAAGCTACTAGTTAGACGGGAGCTATATTACATTTTTAAGTAATAAAATGAAGAGAAAATAAAATTGGTACTTTTAACCCCAAAATACATTTTATCATAAATGTATACCGATTTTATTTTCTCTTCATTTAATTACTTTAAAATGTAATATAGATCCGTCTACCTAAGAGCTTAAGTTAATTACATCTTTTTTTTTTTATAAAAACATAAAAATTTTTGTTTAACAAATCACTTTTTTAGTTTTGTATTGAATTTCAAATATTTAACTGCTTTTTTAGATTTTAATACCGAACAAATACATATGCAAAAGTTAAAAATATATTTTTGTTCATTATTCACTGACTAATGAGAAAAAGATATCTCTAAAGCATACCCTGAAAATAATTGTTTTTCAGCCAACATTAATTTCCTGAATAAATAAAATTTTATTATTTCTTTACCATGGTATTTCTGCAGTACTTGGATTGTTCTGAATAAGTCATCGCTTGTACAAATAATGACCTGAATAGAATAACTGAAAAACTATCAAATGTCTTATTATTTAAACCAGCGGGTACGACCGAGCAATGCTCGGTCAACATTTGCTTTGTGTTCCGACCCTGACCCTTGATGACCCTTGATGGCCCAATAATCGAATTTTCTCGAACACGTGACCTAGCCCAATGGTTTTCTGGTGCCCGAAAACGGTAAAATACAAAATTTCGTCAAAATCGTTTGAACCAGTTTTTAGATAGAATTAGCTTGACCCTGACCCTTGATGACTCTTGATGACCCACTAATCGAATTTTCTGGAACACGTGACCTAGGACAATGGTTTTCTGGTGCCCCAAAATGGTAGAATACAAAATTTCGTCAAAATCGTTAGAGCCGTTTTTAAAATAAAATTTGCATAACCACACACACACAAGATTTTCTCGTATTAGAATATATGATTACACACAACTGTCTTCAACAAAGTATTACACCTTAACATAACCTCTTAGGTAGATATTTAACTGCTTTTTTGGATTTTAATACCGAACAAATAGATATGCAAAAGTTAAAAAATACATTTTTGTTCATTATTTATTCCATTCGCTAATACGAAATAGATATCTCTAAAACATACCCTGACAATATTTGTTATTCAGCCAACATTATTTTCCTGAATAATTAAAATTTTATTATTTTTTTACCGTGACATTTCTACAGTACTTGGATTGTTTTGAATTATAAGTCATCGCTTGTACAAATAATGATCTGAATAGAATAGAATAACTGAAAAACTATCAAAGGTCTTATTATTTAAATTACACACAACTGTCTTCAACAAAGTATTACACCTTAACATAAGCTCTTAGGTAGACGGATCTATATTACATTTTAAAGTAATTAAATGAAGAGAAAATAAAATCGGTACTTTTAACCCCAAAATACATTTTATCATTTTTTTTTTCAAAATTTACTTTTTTAGTTTTGCATTGAATTTCAAATTTTTAACTACTTTTCTAGATTTTAATGCCGAGCAAACAGATATGCAAAAGCTAAAAAAAAAAAAAAAAAATCCTTATTACTTCCATTGACTAATGAGAAAAGTTATCTCTAAAGCATACCCTGAAAAGAACTGTTTTTTAGCCAAAAATATTTTCCTGAATAAAATAAATGTTATTATTTCTTTACCATGGCATTTCTACAGTACTTAAATTGTTTTGAATGGTACGTCATCGCTTGTACAAATACTGACCTGAGTTTAATAGAATAATTGAAAACTGTAAAATTATCCTATTACTTAAATTACACATGTGTCCAATAAAGTTTTTGTTTATCTAAAAGGATATTTTTAATGTTACTAAATACAAGAAATATTATCGCCTAAAAACCTTTTGTTTAATAAAAGACTTCATTCAAAAATTATATACTGTATATTATTTAAAATATAACATAATTGTGTATAAAAATAAATTTTCTGATGCAAAATTTTGTTTGATTGGATGCGAGAAAAAAACTCTTTTTATAAAGGGAGAAGAAGAACATTTCATCTCTATTTGTGAATTATATTTTATCTTAAACAAACTAAAATACTTAAATATTTTTTTTAACTTTAACTAAGCATTAAATATTATGCATCTTCATTTATCTTTATGTTAGAATTAAAAGAACATATCTCAGATACACATCCTCCATATCTTTTATTAGAAAGGTATGATTTGTTATATAAATTTTTTAAACTGTTTAATTCGACAAATTAAAGTCTAAAGAAATGTAAGTGACTAGATAACGAAGATACATTTATACAGGGTCATTCATAATTCCCTTCGGGGTTTCGAAACGTTATAGTAAAAAAACGAAGACGAATATGAAAAAAAGAAACATACGAAATTATTCCGAAACTATTCAAGTTTTACTTACATACATTACAGGTGTTCTATGTGTGAACCCTTGGTCACACGGCATACATCCATGCGATAGTCCAGTTCCTGCCATACTCCGTTTCTTTAAATTTCCGGTACCACACATGAATTGTTTTGTCAGTTGGTCCCTGTTTTCGATATTTATTACGAAAGGCCCGTTGAACTGACACCACTGATTCAGATTTAAAGAAACGGAGTATGGCAGGAACTGGACTATCGCATGGATGTATGCCGTGTGACCAAGGGTTCACACATAGAACACCTGTAATGTATGTAAGTAAAACTTGAATAGTTTCGGAATAATTTCATATGTTTCTTTTTTTCATATTCGTCTTCGTTTTTTTACTATAACGCTTCGAAACCCCGGAGGGAATTATGAATGACCCTGTATTTTTAACTTAACACTCGGAGACTCTGCCCTCTACAAGCTCAGCTCGTCAATCCCCGCGTCCAGACACTCCCAGCTCTAAAAACACAATAATTTGCTTTTTCAGAAAACAATTTCACTATTATGGAAGCTGGAATGATAGAACCATGACAAGGGGTGATCTTCTGTAATCAGATTTTCATTCATTTCTATTCTTAACTGGGGGATTTTTCTGTTTCCAAGATGGCATCTCCGTAAGATTTCATAACAGCTGGCGGTTGTTTTCGTGATTGCTTAAGTAAGATTAATTGTACACTTGCTAATCAACTTGTATAAAATGTTTAAGTAAAAAATCTCGGTACCTCGCGGACTTTTATAATGTCTAGAAAAAAGTTTTATTTTAGAATCTATAACAGGATCGTTTTAAATATGACGATTTAAATATCGTTTTAAATATGACCTTTTAAATATCGTTTTAAATATAACGTAATCATCTCTATTAATTGCTTGTAGCAGGTAATAATTTATTTATTATGTTTTTGTTTCTTTTTTAATATTTACGACTAAATATAACTTTTAATTGAAACAATTTTTGAAGATATATTATTATTTAAGTTTTTTTTTTAATATGGCAACAGCAAATCAAAAATTACTATTTCAAAATAGGAATTGAAATTCCATTCAAATAATGAAATATTTGACGAACAAATAGGTACATAAATATTTTTGATATAATTTTATATTCAAAATTCATTCCTCGATCATTGAATAAAAATGATTCTAAACATCTGCTAAGAAGAAACTTTCTCTATTCATAACTATTTCCCTCAAATAATATTTTGATAACTTATTTTTGATATAACTTATGTACTTTTGGTGTTATTTTTTATTACAATTTTTCGCTTACATAAATAATGGCCAAACGAAGTTATGCAATCATTGAAAAACTCAAATAGTATAAAAGCATATAAATATTACCAAAGCAAATAAATATTACTATTTAAATTAAACAAAAACGTGTTTTGCAGAGTATTTGATTATCTAAAATATTTTTTTTTTACTAATTGCAGGAAATGTCATTGCATTAAAAGACTTTTGTTTAAAAAAACTTTCATTGAAAAATAACATGATTCATTCATCTTCATTTCGTTGTTACTAAATTATATCCTAAGTAAGTTTTGCAATTGAATTTTCTAATTCAAAATTTTGTTTATTTTTATGTGTTTGATGTGTTTTAAAAAATAATTATAATATATTCACAGCTTTTTTTCTCGATTATCTATTGCTTAGGTTTACTACTGTAAAGCTCGTAAAATACTTTAAATTAAAAAGTTTTTATTTGACATTAAATACGTTTATACTTACTATAAGCATTTAAATTTTATTTTTTTGTTAGAAAACTATAACATCTTGTAATCCATCTTTCTAAATATTTTAACTAGAAAAAAATATTTTCATATTTATTATATAAGTTCCTAATTTGGCAGTGTTTTTCTAACAATAAATATTTATAATTAAATGTTTATAATTTTTTAAATAACTCAGTGGAAATGTAGATCAATATGTTGAACGCAAATAGAATTAATTTTGACAAAATAAAAATAATTTTACTGTTCACAAGTACTTGTTCATTTTGTTTTCATTAGAATGTAAAATATTTAACTTAATGTTCAATTTTTCAATTTTAATACCGACAAAAGTTATTAAAACAAATTTCTCCAGCTCATTAATTCCGCTGATTAATGAATAAAAATGGCTGAAAAACACCCTCCGGCAGATAATATCTTCAGTCATAATGTTTTTCTTGATTAAATAATATTTTGATAACTTCTTTTCTGCGAAATTTTTCAAGTACTTCAATTATTTTGAATTTTAATTCTTCGCCTGAGCAAATAATGGCCAAACGAAGTTGTACAATCATTGAAGAAATCAAACATCCTAAGGGTTTAAAAGTCTTAATATTTAAACTATACGTGAATATGTTCTAGAAAGTATTTACTTATCTAAAAAATATTTTATTTTATTTTATTTTACTTATCGCAGAAAATATTATTGCGTTAAAACATATTTATTTAATAAAATTTTTGTTTGGGAGCTTTTAAATGTTACGAAAATGTATCATAAGTACGTTTGTAATTAAATTTTCTGATTCAAAATTTTATTAATATATATGTGAGCAATAGGTTTTATTTAAAAAGAGTATTAATATTTTTTTACATAAAATATATTAATTATCTTATATATATATTTAAATAAATGGAAAATTTTAAATTAAATATAATTTTTAACCTTAAATACATATTATCTCTAACAAAGTAAATTTATAAAATAACAACATTATGTGCCAGCTCAAGTCTTTTTTTTTTTATAATGTTAAGAGATCAAAAGACATAAAAATATTGAAATTTAACGCAGGATTATTGGAAAACATATTTAAAATTTAGATATTTTTATGAAGATTAAAAAAAAATCTTACCTTTAATAATTCCAGTTACATTTAATAATTATAAACAATACCTTTAATAGTTATCTTTAATTTTTATAAACAATAAATGACTGCCAGACAAATATATTACCTAATTAAACGACGAAAAAATTCCGTATGCTGGTTCATTTTTATGTCTATGAATTTCTACAGCTGACAATCTACTAAAATTACGCAGCTTTAAAATGTATTCTTAGCTGACTCGCATGGCTTATTTAATTTTCCTATGTCAATGGCAACTCCGCTGCGGACAGTGACATATTTACAGTCTGTGTAGCAATAAGATGACACCCACCAACTTCTGGAAAATTTAGCATCATAAACCTCCCGCTGTAATTCTGCCTTCTAGTGACTTTGTCACTTTTAAGCACATATCTAAGTTTTCATTTCATCCAATACTGAACAAATTTTGCAATATAACTTCTATCATAAATAATTGCTTGGTCTTTTCTACATTCGCCAGAAAAAAAACGACCTTCTATTTTTTTTTTTTTTTTTTTTTTTTTTTTTTACATTATAATGGATGATTAAAAATATTATTTTTTTTTATGTTGCAAATTTTCTTTTTGATATACAAGTAATATTTTCATATCGAAAGGCTGCATAAATCATAACTAGTCTCTCTTACACAAAAATATCAATTTATACGTATTGAAACGCAATAGAATTCCAATTAATGAATGTCTATCGGAAATCAAAACAAAAAACTAAAACTTCTCTATTTAAATATAATAAATATAATACAAAATACTTCCAACATTCATATTTTGAAACATTATTCGGAAACAACAACTGAAAAAAAGTACTTCTACATCGTCAATTCTATACTTCCGAATCGTTTGGAAAATAGTTTTCAAATTTCAAGATGTTTTAATATATTCGCATATGTAAGAAAATATATAGAAAAGTTTT
Source organism: Maratus michaelseni (assembly GCA_963931845.1). Classification (NCBI taxonomy): domain Eukaryota; kingdom Metazoa; phylum Arthropoda; class Arachnida; order Araneae; family Salticidae; genus Maratus; species Maratus michaelseni. The sequence continues at coordinate 339,680,721 of OZ007592.1, forward strand.
CAATATAGAAATAAACAGTTTTCAGATGCAACTTACACCTTTCAGATTATAAATAAGGATGTAAAAGATATACAGAGATATCATATGATACGAGGGAAAGTCATTAAGTAAGTCACAAAAGAAAATTAATAACTTACAATGATATTCACTTCAAAACTATTTTTGTTTATCAACATATTCTCCACCAATATTTTCGCACTGTTCATATCACCGTTTTAGCAGTGCCCCAGAACCAGCTGCATACAATTATTTGGGCTGTTTTGTCCACATTAGGACTTCAAGTTGAACTTTATCATCATCTGTGAAAATCATCTTGCTTCCAAGATGTTTTTTTTTAGTAAACTAAACAGATGGAAATCGCTTGGGGCTAAGTCGAAGCTGTATGGTGGATGTTGAAGAAGTTGCAAAATGATATTCGCAGATGTTGAAAAGGTTAAACTTGAAATCCTAATGTGGCTAAGACAGCAACCCAAAGAATTGTATGCAACTAGTATTGGGACACTGATAAAACGGTGATATAAGTGCATAAATATTGGTGGAGAATATGTTGAGAAATAAAAATAGTTTTGAAGTGAATGTCATTGTAAGTTATTATTTAATTATCTTTTGCGACTTACTTAATGACTTACCCTCGTATGATTCAAAATATGATATGATTCAAAAGCTTAAAAAAAATTATATGCTGATGGGTATCTGTATTGACAGATATCTGCAGACTGCATTTTTTAAAAATTAATTATATCGAGGTTTAAAAACCTATTATTATTCGATTCATATAGCTACACTATTACACCACTCATGCTTTAAATACTAATTATCTTTAGAAAATGATTTCTTATAACTTTCAGGCGAAAATGACATCACATTCAAGCATTTCTGGAAAATTCTGCGTCTTCAATCTTCCTCAAGAGCTTTGCTCGTAGTGTGTGATATCAACTTTTTCCTGATGCATCTAGCTTCATCCAATACTGAAAAAAATTAGGTATATAACGTTTAAAATCAATTATTGCTTCGGCTTTTCTCCGCCTCGAAGATAGTTTTCTTTTAATATGGTGATTAAAAATTTATTTTTTGAGTAATTCAAATCTTTTCTGATTGATAATCAAGCAAAATTTTTATAATTGAAAACTCTACTAAATTATACTACTCATTTCAATAAACATACACCTTTTGACAACGTTTTTCAAATGTGTTTTAAATTAGTGAAAATATATCGAAAATCAAAACGAAAAACAATAACTTTCCCATTTAAATGTTTTAAGAAATATTTCTCAGATTCATATGTTCAAACATTATCCGGAAACAACAACATAAGAAAAATAAATTTTACATCTTCAATTCTATAGCTCGGAGTCTTTTTCAACATAGTTCTGAAAGTTCAAGAAGCATTACTTTAATATATTCGCATATGTCAGAAAACCTAAAGAAATGTTTTGAATATTTTAGGAAACAGTTTTTTCAGATGCGAAATGCATCCTGCAGACTATAAATCATAGAATAAATGACAACCAGAGTAATATATCACATGATTCAAAACCAGAAAATTTTCATATGCTGATGCGTGTTTATATTTACGAATAGCTACAGCCGGGAATGATCGACAGATCATTCTAACTTTGCTCATTTTCCAACTTTTCTTGCCGTATGTAAAATACTTGGCAAAAAATATTTCATTGTTGAAAATATTTCAACCTCTAATTTCACATCACCGGAAATTTACAAAATGTTTGTCTGATATTTCACATATATTGCGATATTTTTCATTGTTGGGAAACAGAAGGTGATGCATTCTATTTCTGCGAAATCATTTTGAAATAAGCATATACGCGTTCCTGTTTCCTGTAAAAAGTTTACGCACGTTAAAAGTATAAATATGTACATTCTTATTTTACATCGTGTAATGCGAACTCATAAAATATTTCTCGAAGTGAACATGGATAAAAAAAAATATTTTATTTAGAATGTTATTTTGTTACCAAATCATAAAATAATCGTTTATCAATCTTGTTTAATGGTTATGCTTTAAGTTTCTTTTCACTAAATATTGCCCAACGTTAATGAAGATATTGTAAAGATAGTTGAAACATGCTTACTTTTCTGTTAAAATGCATTGCCATTAAAAAAACACTTTAAGAAGCCACCCTTTCCATAGAAACGACACTGAGGTAAACGCTCCAATATTCATAATATAGTTGACAGCACACTGTAAAAAATGACCAATGTTTCTTATTTTATGAAAATATGCTATAACCACGAACGAAAATATAATATAATCTTCTGAGTTATCCGAAATTTCAAATAGCATGTTACATTGTCTTTCGCATCCCCAGAAACGAATATATTTTCAAAATTTAAAGAATAATTTATAAAACAAATTATTTTTAGCTGCCCGAATTTTTCAGAAACGTTTCCTAAGGGTTTTTATATTGTATTAATGAGTGTCCTCAGGCTGGAATACCTGTTTTTCGAATGTTATCCATTCTCAAGTACACGTTTTCAGCCGCATAAGTTAATTTATACATGAAAGATTAAATAAATAATCTTAATTTTAATGTTATTGTTAACGCTGTTAATTTTGCATGTTTGTCTGTTAAAATTTTTTTGAGCATGAAAATGTTTACTTGAGAATGGATAGCATTCGAAAAACAGGTATTACAGGCTGAGGACACTCATTAATACACTATAAAATCCCTTCGGAAACGTTTCTGAAAAATTCGGGCAGCTAAAAATAATTTATTTTTATAAATTATTCTTTAAATTTTGAAAATGTATTCGTTTCTGGGGATTCAAAAGACGATGTAACATGCTATTTGAAATTTCGGATAACTCAGAAGATTATATTATATTTCGGTTGTGGTTATAGCATATTTTCATAAAATAAGAAACATTGGTCATTTTTTACAGTGCACATACGGTGTCAGAGACCTAATTACAGTGTATTTTAAGCTTTTTCTGTGATATTGACTAGAGAGGCATCGTCACATTTTAGCAACCAAGTTTAGCGCAGTTGATTTTAGTATATATGATAGATTAGATGATACAGGTAACAAAAGTGCAGAGAGCTGTCTCACCAGCAGGGTGTGTTTCTGTACCTTCATTGCACAACCTGCTGCAAAGTGAAATGGCTGGTCACATGATTACTGATATTGCTCCGACTCGAGAGTATCACCTGTAATCGGGTGGCCATTTATTTCACATTTCAAATGCAGCGTACGATGTTACTATGGCAACAACTACCACTGGTACACGAGCAGACTGTAAGTTTTGTTATCTGTACCGTCTAAACTATCATATGTAACAAAATCATCGACACTAAAATTTGTTAGAGAAATGTGATGCTGCCTTCCGCACAAAATAATAGCATTGAAGACGAAGCAAAGTTAATCTCGTAAAGATTTCAGTAAAATATTTCCATTATTGTGTTAAGCTGGAAAATCTGGGCTCAACTTAAAGTGAAACACCCTGTATTTTTTATTGACTAAGTGAATTGCAGCTACGGTGTTTTATACAAAAATATTTTTTTTACGAGTATTATCATTTTCTTCTTTTATACAAACATTTTACGTACGCACTGTATATCTCAAATATTTACAAATAAGGCTAAATTAGTTATCATTAATTCCGCGTTATTTGCTAAACTATTCTATATCTATTCAAAGCATTCGAATTATAGAATTGATTTAGCTCCTGCCATCAGAATTGTATTCAGTTTACATTGTTTAGAATGTCACTTCATGTAAGATATGTAAGCAACATACACAGCGCCATCAATAGTATTTGCGAAGCCCAGAAATTAATCTGAAACACAATATGACATGTCACAATTGATATTGCACTAGAATATACTGTATGCATGTATGCGCGTGTTTGTCGTTATATGTGTATAACACTCAATATGCAATCTTAATCTGAAATTATATGTAAAGTTTTTACTTAAAGCTGATGTCTAAAAGTTTGTTTGGCGATATGTTAGTTAAAATATTATTTGATTTTAAAAACAAATACATTTAAACTTAATATTTTAAGCATTATATTTCAACAGGAAAGTGTTATTCTACTTACAGAGTGTTTCAGAATGAGATCCGTAAATATTGAATGCATACATTCCTTAAACTATAATAAATATAAATATGTAATAAGTGATATACTTCTCATTTAGTTTTTAAAAAATGCATTTACTTATTTAAAATGTAGTTTCTTTCATCAATAGTCTAATAGTCTATCTCTAATTAAAAAAAGAAAAAAAAGCTCAAATTGACATCAGAATGTCCGAAATAAAGCATATTTCTTGTATTTCAATAGTTTAAGAGGATACAAAATAAACATTGATACAGATACCTCTGATGAGTATAAAAATATAAACATTAGTTCGAAATATCCTTTTGAGATATCTAAGTGCTATATATTAACGAGAAAATGTAAACTCTTTTCAAAACTATTGTATACAAAACTTATCAGTTACCTGATAAAATGTTATTTGCCATGTGTGCACATATAATATTTAATGAATTATTGAACTTTAAATTTAGGGAGTACAGCAATGATGTACGTTCACACATTTTTATGTTTCAGTTAATAATAAAATCTTTTTTTAATTATTATTATTACACATTTTTATGTGCAGTTACATTGAACTACAGAACTAGCAATATATATATATATATATATATATATATATATATATATATATATATATATATATATATATATAATATGTATATATGTAGTACAAAGTGCAGTTCGATAAGGAACTGTACAATCAAACATATATATTAATTTCACAAGAAGGGATGCCTAATTTACATCAATAAACTTTTTTTTTAAATTTGTGTTTTACACGATAATGCCAGAATAGACAGGGTGTTAAAGAGTGACCTAATCTTTAGAATATCACCTTTGAAGCCGGAGGAGTTTGAATTCAGAAATCGGCCTTGAAACTTGACTGTGGACATATGTTCCTGTAAAATCCGTAGTATGAAATGTTCTAACGGTAAAGTGATGCAATGTGAGACAGGGATAAATTGCGTTTATATCCCTGTCTTCGTATTTCCCAAAACAGATAAAAATCCTTGTATATAACTGTTTATTGACATTAAACATTACAGCTAATTTCCAAAGTAGGTAAAAGGTACATAGGTAAGTGAAATATTAATACAGAAAATATACTTGATGCAGTTAAACATCTGTGGTAAAAGCGGTGTTTTTGGTTAGTACAAACAGTTCGAACCTCAAAGACTGCTTTTACGAAAATAGTCAAAGCGTCATGAACAGAGGAGAGTTTTTTTTCAACTACGTAAATCATATTCAATGGCTGGAGTATCATAGTTGATATTTATTCCAACAAAGCAAAAAATGCCGGTACCAGGACTCGAACCTGGGTCCTTTTTATTTAAAATCCCTGGGAAAGCTCAATAGGAAGAGCATCGGCACGGCAAGCCAGAGTACCCAGGTTCGAGTCCTGGTCCCGGCATTTTTCGCTCTGTTGAAATAATTCTCAACTATGTTACTCTACCCATTGAATAGTCAAAGCGTTTTATCTACTTTATTCAGCTATGCGTTAAAAATTGTTATAATACAGCATTTTTCTCTGTCTCTATATTATGCTTATTTTAACAATGATTTTGTTATTAAAAATTACTGTTTCTGTGAGTTACACTATATTTTAATATTATTGCCATTAGTGTTGATTCACTTTGTCTTTTATATTGAACTTACTGTTCATTCGCACTGTAATAAGTTAGAAGAACTTTGACGAAAATCCACCTCTTAGTTGTACACAGTTCTGGAAATATTTCTTTGATCTTCGAATACGATTAAGGGACAAAAAAGAAAAAAAAGTATCAGAAAATAATATATGTTCAAAATTAACAATTTTTTTTCGTAACCTATGGGTAGTAATGGGGTAATTTTTGTTATAGAAGCTTTTTGAAAATCCTGTTGTTCAGTATTTATTAAAATTACTGTTTAGTTTTCCTCTAAACTGTTTCTGAAAATATCAGTAGGTTTTTAGGAACTGTGTGAATCGTAAGTAACTAACAAGGAAGACTCCTTAAAGTGCGTACTCAGAAAATTTTGAAAAAAATCATAATGAAGGTACTCATGTATGTAATAAAGGAACAGTGAAATTTAGCTGCGGAATCCCAGTAGAAAATCAGCAAAAAAAAAATAAAATACTTTCGAGTATTTGGCGCAAAAAGACACGATTTCGTTAGCAAAATTTTTCCTCGCCAAACGCAAACAATTTTAATGCATTTTGAGACTGCTTAAAATGATTATTCGAATGTGCAATACTTAATAAATTTAAACTTAAACGATGAAATATTATTTTTTGTATTTTCAACAATGCTTTTTTAAATTTCCAAATATGTCTATGAGATTTTTATAAAACTTGAAAGCGTACAATTGTCATTAGCAAAAAAATTATACTAATAGGTTAATTCTAAAGGTCATGTTACCAAACTTTCTTGTTCAGAATTGTTTGCATTTCGCGCTCAACATTTTCAACTCTCTGTACGTTTGAAGTAATATTAATTAAAAATATTCCTTAAATCAGATTAAATAAATCATTCACGTTTTCTTTCTCTATTCATTACCGATTGAATGAAATTTTGCTATTGTTTCGGCCCCATTGCACGATATTTCCTAATTTAAACGTCTTCACTGATTAAACAAGTAATTTTTAAATATATTTAAAAAAGAAAATCCCGATGACAAACGCATTTGTTATGCATTTCCATATCGAAGAAGTCGTTGTTTCCACAGCAACAATACATTTTCCTTGAATTGACAATGTTCAGAATCGGGCTTATTTTGAGCTTGAAACAATTTCAATCAATTTAAAATTTGTTTTATATCGAAAATAAAGATCTTTGAATTTCATTATGTATACATATAAATGTGTACACTAAATTTTAGTTATAAAAATTTATTATGTAAGTTAAACTTACATAAACAAGTTCAGCATGAAAAAGTTTTTCCTTAAGGAAGATTTGTCATAAAATCGCATTTTGTAAAATTTTATTCCGTCGCCGACCAGTGATAAATCGCCAATTAAACGAAATATTCATGTTTTTTTTACGGACGTTATAGCGAGGTTCCATAGGAAATTTTTTATAGACGTATATATCTTCATGAGAAGAACATTCTGTAATTTTTTCATAATTTTCTGAGTGTGTGCTTAAGAAGACCTTCCTTGTAAGAGCTTGTAGTGAATATTTGCAAACGTTTCTGCTACATCTTGAAATTAGTTTGGTTTTTGTTTAATTAAATGTAATGACAGTTATTCAGTTTAACATATAACAATAAATTTTAAAAAAAGTAGAAATTAATTTTTCGTAAAATTATTTTTGAGCCAAAAAATCTTTTTGTTCAAAATGCAGAATAATGCATTACTTAAGCATTTAAATTTGTATTTTAATGACAATTAGTGATTTTATTGTGTGAGTATGCAGGATTATAGTTATAACATTTACTTTAAACTCTTAGACATACAGAAGAAAATAATATTATACATTGTAATTACTACTTTTGTTATCGCAAATTCTAAATTTCGAACAGATTTTTATTTTTTAAATAAAAAGTGTGGTTCTCTATTTAGTAAAACTTTCTTTAAATTATTAATTCCTTTAAACTTTATTCTACATCTATTCTATAATAAATTACTTTAATCCAAATATTAAACTCATTTTCAAAAAACAGATAAATCACAGACTAATGGCAGCACCCGTTAGATGCAATTCTTTTAAAAATTCGCACTAGTAGATAAAAGTCCATTTTGAAAATGGGATATTGTAGGATAATGAGAGGGAATTATCTTTCCCCTTTGAGACACCTATGCAGATATTCCTGTCGAAATTTTCCTGACAAATAGGTTATGTGTCACATTATTCATAGGCCATCAATTCATCTGTATATTAAGGGCATTAAAGCTAAGTATTAAATTGATATATGATTTTTTTTTCACACACCTGGCATTTTTCTATGTTCTAATTAAATACACTACATTTTTGTTATAGCAAGCAAACATATTATGTTTTTTTTCAAGTAATATTTACATTTTTACGTAAAAATTTAATAAATAATTTTGAAGATATTGAAAATAAATAAGCATGAGATAGTACATAATGAGAGGGTTAATACAATACATTACATTATGAACAACACTTATGCAAATAATTCATATTCTATTTCAATAATTATATTATATTTCCTATAGTCAGTATTTGGCTTTTTATTATTGCGTCTATTTAATTTATATAAAAGGATGTATATACCTGGTATATATATAGTACAGATTACTATAAAAAGTAATGCACCATATATTAAAGTTTTACTTTAAACTCTTTGATAAGAAAATAATATTACAAATAGTAATTATTTATATTTATCGTAATTTTTTTAATTTTGAACAGATTTTTTTTAAATGTGTTATTATTTAGGAACATTTTGTTAAATTACTGATTCATTTAAACTATATTCTATATCTATTCCATAATAAATTACTTTAATCCAAATATTAAACTTGTGACGGAGATTGTTTAGCCATGGTCAAATATATAATTTGTAGATATCGAAAAATCAGTTCTGTAGTAAAATGAGGACTCCCAGAATGTTGAAAGGACTAAGACATCGTATTCACATATGAATATGATTTATTATAAATGCAGTTGAAACCAGGTTATGTTACACACAATTGGCTGGTCTGCAAATATTGCAATATGAGGAGAAGACTTAAGTTTTCCCGCAGAGTGGTCCAAGGCAGGCGGCGAGAGAGTGAGTTGTATTACACAATTTCTTTTTGTGATTACAGTGAAGGCATGGCAATAATTACATGCGCCAATTAGCCAGATAACGTACTGTTTTGGCAAGAACAATGTGACGATAGACAGGTGGTGATTGTCCGTTAATGATAAGCCTATGGGAGAGAGATGAAGGAAAATTATGAATTTAAGCGCCACAGCGGGGATATAGAATTTTGGTAAACCAGCGAAACCGCATGGTGTATTTCTCATGGGGTTAGCTTAAAGAATTGACAACTGGCATTAAAAATATAACTGGTACGTTACAGATACACGTATATAAAAAGGCATCTGGACAATTGAGAACATAATGAAATAAATTAGAAGAAATGAAACCTTAACGAACAAAAGTGTAGAAGTAAAAATCGGAGTAAAGTTTGAATGCCTATCGAAAAGATCGAGTTTCAATAGGAATAAATTCTTTTTTTTTATAACGGATTGATTTATGCGGTGAGGAAAGGATTCCGAATGAATTAAAGAGAGCTTAATAAAAGAGAAATACAGGGAGTAGCTAGACTTTGTAACTCGAAGATAAAATAATTTTAAAGAACTAAAATTTAGAAAAAGTAAGGGGTCGGGGAATGAATTTTATGACAGTTGAATTTGTGAAGTTAAATCCTCTTCATAAAACTCATTTTCAAAAAACAGATAAATCACAGTCTAATGGCAACATTCGATATATGTTATTATTTTGAAAATTCGGTACTAGTAGATAAAAGTCCATTTTGAAAATGGGATATTGTAGGGTAATGGGAGGGAATTATCTCTACCCTCTGAGACACCTATGCAGATATTACTGAGGAAATTTTCATGACAAATAGGGTTATGTGTCGAATTATTCATAGGTCATCAGTTCATCTGTATGTTAAGGGAATTAAAGCCAGGTATTAAATTCATATATGATTTTTATTTTTTAATTAATTTAATTCACACCTTGCATTTTCTTTTGCTCTATTTAAATACACTACATTTTTTAAAAATTCTCTATAATTGTTACAGCAAACTTATTATATTTTCAAGTATCCTTTTCACGTGTATGTCAAAAATTTAACAAAAAATTTACAAGATATTCAAAATAAATACCAAAATTATGAATTATGCAAATAATTCGAATTCGATTATAATAATTATATTATATTCCCTATAGTCGGTCTTTGGATTTATGTTATTTTGTGTCTGTAATTTATAGAAAAAAATATTTATTTTATGTCTTGATCCCAGATCATGGATACATTGTGTGGTTTACCAGTTAACTTTTAAGAAAAGAATTTTGGAAGAGCTTGCAATTTTAGTTAAGGTATCTGACTACGTTTAAATTTTTTTTCGACCAAAATTGTCAAAATGTTTTTATTACATTTTATTAAAGCCCAACTTTTTAAATTTTCAAAACTGTATTTATTTTTATTGTATGACAATTAGACCTGGAGTTGCAGCGGTTTTTAAACTACTCAACAGCTTTCGCTCTTACCGGAAGTACTGTTTAAATGACCGGAAGTACTATTTAAAGGTACTAACTGGGAGGGCGAAGCAAAGCTATGGCCTTCTAGAAATAAAGAAAGGCTCAAAACTTAAAAAAAAGAGTATGACTCATAAAAACATTGAAGTTTAGATGCATATTACTGCGTAAATTCATGTAGTAAATCATATATCTAAACATTAAATGCATTTTCTGGGAAATGTAATTTTTGGTGAAAATTCCATACGCAAAACATGATTTCACATAAAGTTATCAGAATATCACTATGAAATTTAAAATGCATGTTGATTATACTATTGTGAAGACAATGAACTACAGATTTAATTTTAGAATAAATATTTTTTGTTTTATGGATGTTCTATGGAAAGAAATCGATGAATTTTACGAAAATCAGCATGTAAAAAAGTGCGATGTGCTATAAATTTTGAAACATTTAAAATATCTCTTAGATTTTAGTTCATTGCCTTCAACAATGTCATAAGTATAAAGTGTATAAAGGAAATTAAGATACATACAATATATTTTTCTATAGCGCGTTTTGCGTATTGGGTCAAATTTCACTAAATTTTACTACAAAATCCCCCCATTTACCAAAATTTCATCAATGAAGGAAATATTTTTTACCTTTTTTCACAGTTTCTAGTCATAATCTTAATAAAAATAAGTTCAAAAAATAATTAAATAGCTTTTTTGGAAAAAAATGCTCCGTACGTAGTCAGGAGAAATGTTAAGAGAAATGTTTTACGCTGTTGAACACCTTTATATAATGTTTGGGTATGCTTTTATTGTAATATGAAGGGCTTTGGGAATCAAAGTTAATTAGCCTATATAATTATACCGAGATATTTGGAGGTAAAATTAATGAGAGTTCGTGCATTCCGAACAGAATAGAACTAGACTAGTGATGTTTGTTTCTCTAACTTTCAACTTTGAGCTTGGTAACTATAGTCAATAACTTCTACGTCACCAAAGAAGTTGTTGCCTATAGATCAAGAATTCATCTCAAACAACTCCACTAAACGAACAAGTGGGCTTCATCTACGTTGTTTTTGAATGCCTCATTTTAGGGGTAACATAAAAACAAATTTAGTTATGTACAATTGGCAATGAGCGATATACATCGTTCACACTTTATAAAACAATTTTCAAAGTTAATTTCTACACATAAATGACATATTCATTGCAACAATTTGACTCTGTTGGATAGCCTTGACTTATACCTTGAAATTTCTATGATAATAGTATTTCCCTGTTACAGTCATGCCAATTTTTTCCGATACCTCTTGTAAAACTTTCCAAAGTCTTTTCAATGTTTGTGAATTCATGTAAACAATCGAAATGCAGGAAAAGGCCATTGATGAGGTGGGGGACGAGGGTAGCGACGGATGATTTTACATGAATTTCTTCAATTGACACACAATTTATTTCCGTTTTGGATTCTTTCTTTGCTAAGTATTCGTCAATTGAGTTATGGAAGAGCGGCTGGAAGACTTTCTTCATATGAAGCTCAATTAAAGTATTTTTCTTATAAAGCTTGAATTTCTTTTTCAAAAATGGGTTTTACTTAATAATGGGTCTTACTTATGGGTTATATTTTACTGATAATAAAGTGAAATAACCTTAGCTTTACTGCATTTTTTACCTTTAATTTAATTTTATAACAAAATCCAGTAGCAAACATGAATTTTTTTTGGAAACTTTTCTTCGCATTCATAAGCCCATTTTTTTTTCTGTTAATTGATAAAAAGTGATTTTCTTTTGATATACTCACTTAAATAAAGGCATGTTTCATCAAGTTTTACGATGAATTTTTATTTATCACCACCCATGTATTTATTAAAGCGAACGTTAAAAAGCGTTATCCGCAACATACTGGAAGACTTTGGAATGTTTTCCAAGAGGTGTTGGAGAAAATTGATATGATTGTACTGAAAGAAAAATCGACTGTGATGTAAATTCCGATCCAGATTTATAATCAAGAGTCAGGGCTATACAGTAGAGTATAATTGGCGCAAAGAATATGGCATATATGTCCAGAAATTAATTGTAAAAATCGTTTCCATAAAGTGTGAACGACCTTCTGTATGAACGACTAGAATCAATCACTGGTCAAAAAATCATGAAATTAAGTGAAGTTTACCATTTGAAATTCCAATCAGTTTACCATTTGCTATGAAATCCAACGCAGAAGAAGGTTGTTGAAATATACTTTAAATATAGGTAATTTGGAAATAAAATTTATTTATCTATAGTAACTATTCTGGCGCTTAAATAAAATTTGTCAATAATCTTTTTTTTTCTTAATTTTTTAAACAGAAATGCATGCTTATTTAGAGTGGTTTCTAGGAACAGACAATCAAAGAAGCAAATGTATTCAGTTTACCACAATTTACTTAAAAAAATATATAACTTCTCTTATTATCAGGAAAAATACCTTTACTCTTTTTAAAATATTATCCAAGAAGTTAGTAAATTTAATAACCTTTCTTGAAAATACAAACTAATGTTTATAAGAGTATTCTAAAAAAAAAAGAAAAGAAAAAATCATTGATTTAGACTCGTTAATTTTCAAAACAGTATTGTGTTTACAAAACGGAACATTGTGAATGAAGTATATATATATTTTGATTTTTGTAAACAGTCAACAAATGATTTTAGGAAATTTTAACAAGAAATAGAAAAATTCTCTGCAAATGTAAATGCAAATCTACACGTATTTTAATTTAATTATTGATTAAAATGTGTTCAAGAAATAAAAAATATCACTTACGTGAAATTTTTGTGTTATAATTTCTATATTTCTGTTTGAGAAATTTCTCTAAACATTGATTTATCGTGAAGTTATTAATCATTTGTTTTAAAGTAAACATTATTTATCTTTGTTTTCTTGGAATTCCTTCTGAAAAGTTAATTCTCTTTTTTCAAAAATATAAATACAAATCTACATACATTAATATTCAATTATTGATTCAAATTCTTTCAATATACAAAAATATATAGAGAGACACACTTAGAGAGAAATTTTTGCATCAGAACTTCCATATTTTCTTTTGAGGAATTTCTCTAAACTTTGGTTTATCTTGATGTTATTAATCATACGTTTTAAAGTAAGCATTATTTATCTTTGTTTGCTTTGAATTCCTTCTGAAAAGTTAATTTTTCAACGGAATGCAGATTGTTTTGACAAGTTTGAAGGAAACAATGCATATTACGCTTTTTTGTTTCGGCTGCAGATGAAAGTGGAAAGTCAAACATGAAATCTTTGTTTTTAACATAAACGCAAAGAGAATTATTTACAAAATAACTCAATTCTTTAAATAAAATATTTATTTATTATATTAAGGTAAATGATGTATGAATGCAATACTTCGTATGATATATCCAATGCATTTATATGATCGTACTTCATACGATTAATGTAAATATAAACGTATTATTCTTATAAATGTATAAACATTCATCTTTCTACAAAATAATGCTTCTATAAAAGTAAATGGGGATGAATATATCATTGTAAATGTGTGCGAAATGATATTTGTTTTAATATAAAGTATTAATGCAGGAAATAAAAGATGTGGAACACGCTTGACACTGGTAATTAATCATTCTCGTAGTTTTATAATAGTTCAGTAAATTCCGTAATATCTCATGAATACTTACGTGTTTATACATTTCTACTTTACAAATATCGATATAGTAGGAGAAACAAAACATTCTAAAATAATTTAAATAAGTATAAATTACTTTTCGAGAATTATAGCTTTATGTCAGTCCTCTTATTATTATTAATTTATTAAATTAGAGTGAGTGACCATGTTATTAGGAAAACCATCAATGTTTAACCCTTTCAATTTCAGAGAGTTTTCCTTTATTTTCAAAAGTATGTTTGTAAACCACAGGACATATGCATTTGTAGTTGCATTTTCATGCTATAATATCTTTTATATCCCATCATTCTATTTACTATTCAAAACAGAATTCTGCTAAAAATATTTTTGTCAACGGAGATTTTAACATGATTTCTAGAAACGGAAAAACACAAGCCTGGGATTTTAAAGAATATATCGAGAACTACTTGAAGAATTCTTCTGGAACTTCAAAAATATACGAAACATGTTTGATATATATGTTGCATTCTCCAACAGTCGAAAGAAAAAGATGACAAACATCTCCAGATTAATTACAGTCGTATTTGAAATTTACTCATCAGCAGCCGAGTAAAGTGTAGATTGCAGAACAGTAAAACACGATGACAGCCGAATTCATTTTATTTAAACACAATCCTCTTTAGATTCCGGGGAAATATTCTCTTTACATAACGGTAAGGTTGATAACTGTCCATAGAACAACATCACTTTTATTAGATACCAATTCAACGGAGAGCAACAGTTTATTTTAATATCACTTCGACGACAAAATCCAGATGTTGACATATATTAGAATTCTAGAACGCCAGCAATAGTTTATTTTAACAATCAATTAGTCGAAAAAATCGCCTATTCTCTGCGTCTGTTGCTTCGTTATAAGCAAAGAGGCGCAAGAAAACATTTAGCAACACGTGACTTTTTTACCCAATACATGTTCAAGTTTTGCGGCGTACTTATTTTTATCGGATAATTAATATTAAAGAAATACGTCTCTACTAGATTTTGGAGGGAAAAGAGTCTTCTAGGACATTATCGAAAGTAAAAAACGCGGGAAATTAATAGAATGAAGTTTCGGTTTTTGCGTATTGAGAAAACAAATTAAAATAATAAATTTTTAGACTGTTAGGAAAGGGCAGGGTGAATTTACACATATTAAATGTATTAAAAGTGATTTAAATGCGGGAATAAATAGGAATTATTTAATATAATAAAGAATTTAAGAACATAGGTTTTTTAAGAAGAAATATTTTTATGAAATATGATTTTTACATCTTATTTTCCGGGAAATAAAAAGTGAATTTAAGTGGATTACGATAAAAAATGTTATATATATATATATATATATATATATATATATATATATATATATATATATATATATATATATATATATAAACGAGGATGGACTGATAAGTTCTGGGCCTGACACAGAAGTAGAACAAGTATGACCAAACGACAATGATCTTTGTAAAGTATAATCCTTTAGATGACATGCTGCCGAGTTTCTGACGCATGAGTTTATTGGTTATTGCTTGGCGTTGAAGTAAAGGAAATAAGTTTTAACATTTTCTAAAAATGGAAAAAACTGAAGTTCGAGCTGTCATAAAATATTTTGTTAAAAAAGTTTTAACCCCCACGGACATACAAAAAGAGTCACATTCCACCTTAAGGGATTCTTGCCCTTCATATCCGACATATTTGTAAAAAAGTGGGCTGCTGAATTTAAACATGATAGGAAATCAATTCACGATGATAAATGCTCAGGAAGTCCAAAAACTACTACGGTCAACGAAATTGTCTCAAAAATTCACAATGCTGTATCGAATGGTAGCCGATTGAAGATACGCGAACTTGCTGGCATTGCAAACATCTCGATATACCGTCTCCAATACATTTTACAAGATGCTTTGGATATGAAAAAGGTTTCCGCTCGATGCGGGCCGTGTTTGTTAAACGTCGAACAAAAACGTCAAAGAATGAACATTTCTCAAGAATCTTCTGAAATGTATTGTGTTGCAAGTTGAAAAATAAAATGAAATATTCTCAAAAATCTTGTATTTTCTTTGTCAGGTGGAGAACTTTTCGAACCATCCTCGTACAGAGCTGCACTAAAAAATTCGCACACGAGAGTGTGCCTTAAATGTATTAATATGCAAGGGAATAAGTAATACATTGAAAAATAATATTACATTGATTACATATTAATTGATTACATAATGATTAAATAAATACATATTATACATAAATACATAATAATTGGTTACAAATGATTACAAAAATACATATTACAAAAATAATATGAAAAATTTCCAAAAATCTTGTGCTTTCATTGCAGGCCGAGAACTTATCAGCCCACCCTCATATATATATATATATATATATATATATATATATATGTGTGTGTGTGTGTGTGTGTGTGTGTGGGTATTATCAAAAACATGTATTCTCAAATGCATATACTCAAAAATATGTTTATACTAAATAACAACAAACACTATTAATCTATTAACTAGAAACAAATAATTTTTAAAGTTAAATAAAAAATATAATAATAAATCCAATTCACAAACATTAACACTAAAACATAAAAAAATTTTCTTATTTAAACATTAAAAAAATAATATATATATATTTATTTATATATATGTTATACATATATATTAAGTGAAGGTTCAATCATGAGGTTAAATTGGGAGATCAAAAACAAATTGATTAATATATATATATATATATATTTGTGATCACCTTTAAAAAATACTGGAAATTATCTGTAACTGTAGCAGAGTGGCAAATTGGTTCCTCAACAACATTTATGTTATTTGTTTATTTTTGTAAGAACAGAACGTATATCCATGAAGATATACAAATTGCTTTAAAAATCTCACGGCGTTTTTTTTTTTTTTTTTTTTTTTTTTTTTTTTATAGCACACAGGGATTTCACCAAATGTCACTATTTTCAGAAAACATGTCAAAATGCAGAAAACAAAACATACTGCAATTAGATTACGAATATATTACATACTGTATGAAATATGAACGTTTGTCAGAAATATTTTTTAACGCGAAAGTCTTTTTTCTATATGCAGTATTCAACTATACAGAGAAACTCATACAAAATGACCAGTCAAATATCGTGAAAATTCAAACAGATATCTGTGATATAGTTAGCTAAATTTCAGTTGCTTTCTAGAAGTAGATGGTTGATAAAAGATTTTTTACAAATTGCGAATTTTGTTTTGTTAGTTTTTATTAGTTTTAGTTCTGCTTAAAGGAATCCCTCAGAACGACCTCATTCCATAATAATAATAATAAAAATAATAATAATAATAATGAAAATGGAATCATCTGTTAAAATTTAACATACACATACGTTTAATACATGCTCTTTTGTTGAAAGTCGGTTACTAAAAAATGACAATTTGTACAAAATTCCTTATAACTTAGCTAATTTTAAAAAGCAACTGAAATTCAGCTGAACATACAGCCGATATCGTTTTGAAAACTCACGGCTAGACTTTTTATCGAAGCTAGACTTTTTATCGAAGTTGTCCTTTATAGTTTACTACCAAATTGTGAAACAAATACGTTACCGTTCATTCATTCGAGTTAAACTTATTTCAAACAAATGCGCATATTTCGTCATATATTTAATATAATACATTCATATTGTAATAGCAACATATTGTTTCGACTATATTTTGTAAAGTTTTAAGAAATCAGCGAAAATTTGGTTGACAAATTTGCTTGTTATAAGAAAAAAAACGTGCATAAATTTAAAAAAAAAAACGTTTTTATGCATATACGAGGTAGGGTCAAAAAGTTCCCGGATTAGATCAATTACAAATTATTAAAAAATAGAACAATAATTTTACCTTATTGGCCTTCAAAGTACTTTCCTACTGCATCCACACACTTCTTCCAGCGTTCGTATAACTGTTCAAAAAACTACTTGAATCCATTTTTTGAGACGTCCTTCACTAGCTTCGTCGCAGTTTCGATCATCTCATCTGAATCTATAAAACTGTGTCCCTTTAATTTCATTTTTAGCCGTGGAAACAGGTAAAAATCCACTGGTGCTAGGTCGGGAGAATCAGGAGGGTGTTTCAGAATTGGTGATCCTTCTTTAGTAGTTAAAATAAATCATCATCTATTTCATTAGGGAAAACATATTAAAATCTTAAATCACCCGAAAATTAATTTTTTTTTTTAAACAATTTCACGTCCAAATAAAGTCAGTCACTTGAATTTTCTTTTGTTGATATTTTTTGAAATATAGTTATTGGCTATCATTTAATGAAATGGAGAGAAAAAAAAGAAATTGCATTTTTTTTGTAAAAAATGTAGAAATTAAAATGTTTAATATCTTACAAATTACTGCGTAAACTTTCCTAATAATTTGTACAATTAATTTCGAAATTCTAATAAATATTTTGGCAAATTTTCAAAGCGATCGGATGAAATTAAGATCGTCATTTCTTAAATTAAGCATCCATAATTTAGCATTTACAATTATTCCAATGCCTCATTTTCGTTTGTGTGAATGTTAAAATTAAAGAATCGTCTGACTTCCTATTGAAAAGCATTATGAATTAAAAGAAAATATTCTATATTTTTCGAACGAATGAATCAAATTTAACCAAAGACTACAGAGATAATTCCGTGTACCTCGCCAACATACCCACCAGAAATCAGCCTAATCGGATGATTTTTGCGGCAGTTATCGCGGAACAGACAGACAAACAATCAGAAACCAAAATCTTTTCGCGCCTCCAAATTCAGCCTTTACTGAAGTTTCGGCAAAAACTACATTGTCTGCTATAGCTACAGACTGTTTCCATCGTTTTATTTTCAAGGTGATCCCAAATATTATTTTTATTCAATTTGTTGTTGGTCCAAAAATTGCCCTGACTAAATCGTCACGGAAAAATATGAAGTCAAACATATTTTTTACTCTGAAGTTTCAAATGAATTTTCCAGGTATATATCTAAGTGTTCAAGTTAATCTTCAATTATTGATGGTGACTCTAATAATATGATCACCAAATGTGAGTGCTTAAAATATTACATTTTTACTAAATAACACTTTGTATTTCCAGATTGTATAAAAAAAGTAACTCACTACGATAAAATAAACAACTTTTTTAAGTGTATGATATCATAGTACACATCATATTAAGTGTATGATATCATATGCTTTAACATAGATCTGTGTAAAGTTTACTTCTTTAAGCATAAAAAATTTAAATTGCGATTATTATTCACAAATAAATAAAATAAATAAACAACATGTTTTATCGCAACAAAATAAATTTACTTTCTCATATTTCGTATACTTTGTAAATGATAAAGTACATTCTATAAATACTGATAAATGCGTATACATTTTTTCACACTTTTTTTAGTGATATCTAAATTTAAGTAAATACAATGATATTTTGAATTTCTGCTGAACAAACTGTCTTATAAAGATCTAATAAAGAATAAAGATATTGTCTAATAAAGATATTGTCTTATAAATATCTGTTAAAAATTCTGCTATATAATGCATTTGAAAGTGCAACAGCGTGAATGTATGAATGTAAATGTATGGTATGCATATCCCCCCCTGTTTTAACATAGATCTGTGTAAAGTTTACTTCTTTAAGCATAAAAAATTTGAATTGCGATTACTATTCACAAATAAATAAAAAAATAAACAACATGTATTATCGCAACAAAGTAAATTTACTTTCTCATATTTCGTAGTACATTCTATAAATACTGATAAATGCGTATACATTTTTTCACACTTTCTTTAGTGATATCTAAATTTAAGTAAATACAATGATATTTTGAATTTCTGCTGAACAAACTGTAAGTACAAGAACATTATAAAGCATACCTCATTCTATTAATATAAATATGTAATTTGTTATTATAAATGAGTAAACATCTATATTTCCTATAAATGGTATGTTTGAAACTAGATGCAAAAGCTTATCTTTTCTAAACGTATTTCTGTTATGCGCTCAGTTTTCTAACAAATAATGAACTCAAAATAGTACAGATAGCATGCTTGTTTTTATTTACAGTAAAGGTAAAATAAAACATTAATGTAAAAAAAAAATCAAACAAACAAAGGTATAACGTTACTAAATACAAATTTCCTCTTATATTTTTATAGTTTAATACATGCCGTAGATCTTTATAAATATTGGACGTGATGGAATATTTTAGTTTTATTAATAACTAATTTTTTGCAGATAAAATATTATGCTAAATTATGTTGAATGAATTTCGGGCAGGATAATTTATTATGTAAATAAACAGTTGTGTTTATTTTAAGTAATGCATACGTGATATGATGTATTTATATGTTTTTTATATATGTGTTGTACGTAATTTAAATAACAACGTAGAGAACATATCACAGAGAAGAGGGTATCACTGTAACATAAACATTATTCATTTCATTTATTTTAATTATAAATAATTCTGTATAAATCTTAAACGGTCCTAAATATTTATGTATTTTCTTACGAATATCTAAAATTACAAGAAACGGCAATCCTTCTTGATTTATGTAAATATATATGCTAGAGACTTAAAAATTAAACAAATAGAACTATAAATGCTTTAGGAAAAGAATTTTATAAACATCTACTTAGCACGCGTCAAAATTTAATGGCTTCATGGTACAGAAATGCATGAAAGTACACTCCAGGAAAATCCGTGAATTGTTGTTTTTTATAGTACCGTTTTTTTCGTTAATGCATGAAAATGTCCGCTGTGATTTGCCCATTTCTCTCCCCAGACTTCCAAATAAATACTGAAAATTCTTCTATAAAACGTAAATATTACCTGAAATCCTCCAATCAAAAGCTGTATTTTCTCAAATCAAAGGTGTTTTTCAACAACTATGCTGTTTTTTTTTTTTAGAAACGGAATTTATATCAAAATATGAAAATTCTCTTAAAATTAAAAATATTCTGAAATTTAAGAGATGGATATGTCTTCAACTAAAAGAAAAATGTCTTCTAATCACAATGGTATTTCGGTCACTTGCTGCCTGTACTGTTTAAGTATTTTGACGCAGGTTTCTTTCAGAATGTATAAATCATAGTAAAATCATTATTCTTATAATAAAAAGATGAAATCATGCTGAACACAAATTATCCTTCATCGTGATGATATTTCTAACAGAAGTTAGATCTCAGTGTTAGATGCGCCACATATTGGAGTTTGTTATAATCTGCAGCATTAATAATTATTAATCTGTTTGATAAACTAAAGATGAAATTCTTATAAAACCCCGACTCGCGGAGAATCTATAAATAAAAGAAAAATTAATATTCTTATAATATAAGGATGAAATCGTGCAGAACAAAGATTCTCCTCCATCGTGATGATATTTCTAACAAAAGTCAGAGCTCAGTGTTAGATGCGCCACATATTGAGTTTGTTATAATCTGCAGCATTAATAATTATTAATCTGTTTGATAAACTAAAGATGAAATTCTTATAAAAAACCCCGACTCCCTCACAATTTAAATAAGATAGTTTCCTTGATTTCTCGATTGCTGTTTCCTTCATTATAAATACGAAGCAGCGCGAGCAAATTTACCACCTCATTCGATTTTATTAAGAATAATAGTGCTCTCCATCTCGTAAATAAAATCAAAAACGAAATCACCAGAGCAGTGCAAGTAAATACATTAAATAAGTTTCGCAATAAAGAAATCAACATTTTGTCATAATGAAATTTAAAAATAAATAAATCTAATAAAATAATAAAAATATTCATTATTGCGCATGTTCCATGAGTATATTTTTATAGACCGTTTCGAACATAAAATTATACATGCGCGAAAAAAAAAATGTTTATTTGTATGTTTATTAGCACCAGCTAAGAGAAATTAGGATCACAAATCTAAATTGGAGACATTTTTAAACTAATATGTTTTATTTAAAACGAAAGTAGACTAAATTTATGCAGTAGCTGCCTTTTACAGAATGTCGAAAGAAAGGGCCTTGCGTTTCATATATATATATATATTCTATAATACCGGTAAAATTCATAAATATTCATGTAGGTTTAAGAATAACCAAAATGAATGTGAAACGATATTCTTTCTTGTTATTTTAAAATAAATCCATATGCATTATGAAGACTGAAAAAAAAAAAAATATGTAATAGCTCTAGGGAACTAAATATTATTTAAGTGAAATAATAAGCTAATTTAGAATTTGTTTCAGCTAATTCTTCTAGTTTAGACTAATTATCACCAAACATGCACCAAACTTTGAATATTATGAGGGTTTCTTTCTTTGTTTGTTTTTAGAAAACCATGTGTATTTTTAATAATTAATACAAAAACAAATTCTGCTGTTTAATGTTGAATCAAATCATAAAACATGGAATATTTTTTAGCTATGAAAATGTAAATAGAATTTAAAATGATCAAATAACTTAATCGTAATCCAAGGCAATATTATTTTTAGGAGAAACACATACACGCAGACAAGAGTAAAAAAAAATAATAACTGATTTGTGAGAACGACTGACAAATCAGAAAAATAACTAATTTCACTTTTGAAAAAACACGCATAAATGATTTCAATGGATTTAATATTATTAATGTATGTTCAAAATTTATCGGAAGCTCATTATTTTAATTTTGTTTAAAAATATTACTTTTTACTTGAGCTCTTGTTGATGAAAACAAACAAGACAAAGTAAACAAGAATTTTCATTTAAGAAGCATGACAGGAATATTTATTTAATATTCCATGTATTTGTATATCGAATGCCTAACAAATAAATATTCAGAAAAATGATGGGAAATATATATTAGTGTTTTTTAAAAAAAATTCAATATTAAAAAAATATATAAAATAAAAAAAAAATCACTGCATTTTGCTGTCATAAAATATATTGGACTACAAGATAGGGTTTTATTTTAAACTCTATATATATGACTTTGGAATACTGGATATTAAAAGAAACTTAGAAACATTATATTACCCTATCATGAAAGATATTGTGTAGCTAGATAGAGATCTACATGAAAATCCATTCAGAAATTACCAACATATATATTGCTTAAATCTCTATCTTTCTAGTAAAAAAGTAAAGAGTTATACCTCAGCTTTTCAGTGCAATAAACTCTTTTTATATATATTTTAGCGATCGTTCAACATATAAGGATCTGAAAGTCAAATTCTAGAATACTATATCCTACTTTCTTGATATATGAATCTTCTTTCCGTAATAGAAAAAGATCTAAACTAGATAGGTAATCCCACAAATCACAAAAAAAGGAATAAAGATTGAATAAATGCAGTTTTTCACAGGTATAATCTTTATGGCGAAAATAAGTAAAAAGGTTTAGTGCTAAGATAAATGTACCCAAAGGGAAAGTTTTTCTAAAGCAGTTGCCTAAGGGAAAAAAAAGGTAAAATTTGCAATAGAATATTTTTTTATGTATATATATCTGAACTTCTATGTATAAGAAAATGACAGAAATAAAATAATGTGTGGTGCTTTTATGTTAACCGGGTGCAGGTGATAAAACGCCAAATATTCTTCCCATTGGCATCGTACGTATTGAATTATTTTATTACAAACATAGTCCTTTCCATCATTTAATTTAAAACTAGATGGAACCCGTCAAAACGTGACGGAAAAAATACTATAACAATATCAGTAAAATAAGCTTCTTTATTATTTAAGTAGGGCTTCGTATGAAACAGTCTTTCAAATATTTTATTTTAAAAAATCCCCCCCCCCCCAGTGAAATGCTATTTCCGATGCAAACTCCAAATGAACACTCCGTAAACAAATGTGTAATGCAAATCAGTTTGACATTACCACCATATTCCCCACAACAACAACAACAAAAAAAAAAAAAAAAAAAAAAAAAAAAAAAAAGTCATGGACCTATAAAGTATCATACAAATAGTCCTATCATAAAGTATCATACAAATTTCCTACTTTCATCTCATATTCAGTAAATAAAAGAACATAGTATAAGCACCCCCCCCCCCCCTGTGATAATGCAATCGAATGAGCTCCTATGCGCATATGTATTGCATCTGCCCAAAGGCACCGTTGAAATTCGACGTTAAAAAAAGTTTTAAAATGTTTAAATTAAAAGTTTTAAAATGTCCTTTTAATCATTGTTCGTTTCAAATCCATATCTTCTAAAACGCATCCATTGTTTTAAGCTAATCAATTTTTATGTAAAAATGAAGAATTTTTGTTAAAAATAATAAATTAATATGCAGATGAGGGAGAATTTTAATGTTTTCAATTGTAATTTATTTATATGGTTTCTTCTATCCCTTTACATAATCAGGATGATTATTCCTTTTCCATCACAGTCGGTCTCTTATACAGTTAAATATCCAATGGATCTTTAAAAAAATAATAAATAACAGTTCCTAGCATATTCTGATTCAAAATATACATCAACAAATTCAACATATCAATTTTATGTTAATCATAAACTAAAAATAGTTTTTTTTTCTTTTGACAGATTTTATATTAGCGCCAAAATACTCTATCTTATGGATCATCTGATCTTATGATTTATCAGGTTTTTATTATTATTATTATTATTTTCACTTTTCGTGAAGGTTAGGGATACATATTTTCAATTGTTGCAACTTTCCAAGGGGCTATTTTACATTTCTAAAACAAACGGATGGTCATTGTTGAGATAGAATTGAAAAATATTTCATGCTTGAAAATTATTTAAAAAGTCGTTAAATTAAGCGGCAGATTTCAAATAAAATTCAATCGAAAGCTAATTTTTTTTTCTAATTGAGGATGTAAGAATTGAAATTGTAAAATGTAGTAAAAAAATTAAATTTTTAGTATTTAGAAGTGATGTAAGCGCGATGAAAGCTAAAGCGATAGTGTCGTTTATTGTCACAACCGTTATACATTTCTAAATAGTGCCACTGTGTTTTGGTTGGCGTCCAAAAGTAGACTACCATTTTTTGACATCGAAAGAAAAATTCACATAGTGAAAGAAATAAGACTTTGCCGCTAATAAGGAACTGTTAAATGAACTTATAACAAACCTACCAAAATAATTCCTATAAAATATCAGCCTTACATTGTTTATTCTAGCTAAAAATACAATCATTATTTCAAGTTTTTTTTTTCCTGAAATTCTTTACTTTTGTGAATTTTTTTTATTAAAAAAGGAAATCTTAATAATTTAAATCCTATAATTCCTATAACTTAATCCTATAATTTAAAAAAAGTAATTGGTAACATGTAATCAAGGTATGCAATCAAGATGAAGCAACCAATAAAGGCTCCAGTTCTAATCTTTAAAATTAAAAATTGAAATATCAGTTAATATTACGCCATGTTGACACAATCATATAAATTTTTCTTTTTAGTTTTATCAATGTTAAAATGCATTTCAAGCTAAGCATAACGTCATTTTCACCGGTACAAACTTTTCACACGTACATTTATGCTTAAGCACCATGCATACAAATAAAAATATATTTTGCATTTAATTGTAATGAAAAAAATGGCATCAACAAAGTTATAATGCTTAATGATAAAATGAACCCAATGGGCAATATTTCCGTGACGTCACAGTAAATAAGAATTTTTATTTGCGTATAAAACACACGGATAAATATTTTTACCGAAATACTTAAACATTTTAACTATATTTTAACTTACAAATTAAAAAATTTGGCCTATTTGTCACGTGCTTTTATTATTTAATACTTATTTTTTATGCTCGCAATCATTGAGTTCAGAAAATAAACTCTGTACGTCGCAACATTGGGCGTTAATCTGATTGCCGACTTTATGGCGTCATAAGCAGAAGTAAAATTTTAATTTATGAGTACGGCTAATTAATTAAATTTTCGAACAAACGAATGTATGATAACAAATCTGTGACCAAATATCTTTCATTTAAAAAAATAATGATGTAATTTGATGTAGTAGTTTGTTCTCACGGATTGTCGAAACAAAACGCTTAGCGTTTTAAATATATAGATACATACATTGAAATTCCACGTTTCTCACTCATTTCATTGAAAGTTAAAAAGAATAAACAAATAAAGAAATGGTACCATTTTTTAACAAAATCATTTTATTCGAACATCCCAGCATTGTTTCTAATTTACACGTGCGAAAAATAAAAGCTGCTATTGGCGAAGGGGAAAACGCTATTTTCAAGATTTGGCGGTGGCTAACATAAAAGTACCAAAATTGATTTCATTTAAAATTACAAAAAAAAAAAAAAAAAAAAAAAAAAAAAAAAAACTTTTTATTTTTGAAGAAGAGTTTAAAAAATCGTTTTAAAGCCTGAAATATTGTTTATTGCTTTATTTTAGTGTTTACTTCTTTATTTATATTGATTGCGGTGGTGAAAAAAAAAGTGATCACTGCAGAATCGTATACAGATTAGATAAAATTGTTTTATGAACTAACAGTACTTTCACAAGTACTTCTTGACTGCACAAGTACTTCCTTACGAGTTCAAATTCCAGGTATTTTATATTATGAGTATAAGAAATAATTAAGTGAAATAAATTTTGAAATATGTTAAAGTGCAAAAAAAATATTCAGTATTTACCTTTTTACACAATGCACACATGCAAATTGATTTATGTACTTACGGCTATTATGACGTGATGTAATAAGATTATGTAATAATTACGCAATCTAAAAGTATATGGATCTAATATAACAACATCAATAGTCATAAGATTTTTTTTTTGTTATTGAAAAGAACCAATATAAGACATTCCGTGTTTTATAATGGATAAGAGTTGTGAGATGTCGATAGAGCCAAAATTAATTCATATTGACACTGCACAGAAATTGAATGAGATTTAGTAACTTTACACTTTCAAAAAATGATTTAAAAATTAAAAAATAATAATAATAATAAGTCGGTATTATTTGATCGCCTTAAAGCAAACCACATCAAAATCTTACAAACAAATCTTCAGCAATAATTTAAAAAAAAATGTATTAATCATGACTTGTTCTTTATAAAAGTAAATCGTGAAACTTCATTTTTAATCCAGTCAAAATAGACATTTAACATAGCCAAAAACGACAAAGATCTGAAAAATTTCAAAAACCTTTAAAATATCATTCTAAATGAAATATCAAAAATCTTAATCGATCTAGCTGGAGCAAAAAATTTTATTCAAGTTCAAGGATCAAATATACGAAAAATTTCATTTTTTGCAGATATCTTTTAAACAGTAAGTTTTATCGTAAACATAATTATAAAAAATGAAAATTTCTATAAAAAAGATCGTTACACTTTCAATTATTCATCTTATTTGTTAATTAATCATTTGGGAATTCATCTATTGAGTTGCTTTTCTTCTTCTTCTTCTTCCTCTGGATGCTGAACTTCTCTCAGAAATCAGATGGATCTGGTAATTTCTTCACTAATAACAGAAGCATCATAATCTGTTGTAATTGAGACAACAATAGAACAAGACCGGCCGTGAGAGTTTCTACACACTAATAAACAAAACAAACCAACTTTTTGCATCCACAATTGAAATTGTAACCATATTACAAAAAATGGTATGGAGCAGTATTTCTGGTGCCAACGAGAGTGGAGATTTACTTGGCTCCAAGTCGTCGTTGTTCAATACCCATCCCCAGTTTTCAGGACCCAGTTTATTACCTAGCCATATTTGGGCTTGGTAGTAGACTAGGTACAAATGTTGGGGAGCAGCAGTAGATTTTGGTGGAAGACAATATAACTGTACGACTTTATTGTGCCGTGTACTCTTCACAAAACTTAGATATCTATAGCTGTCTGTAGAATGAATGTTTTTGGAGCTCCGTACATCTCAAGAAAAAAACGAATTCCATTATCAAGAATGACATCCGGAGAACAGTCCATTTTCTTAAATACTTTAGCACAGCAAATTAAATCATTCCGCTTTTCAAATAATATAAATATTTGAATTTTACCTTTTCTGAAGGGAGATGACGTCGTGTTGTTATGGCATGTTAAAATAATATGTGTGCTCCGCATTTTGGATAATATGACCTCACACTTCGTGACGAATAAATTTTTGTTTCTATCTGAGCATTTCTCACTTTTAAGAAATGAACTGTTTTATCAATACGCGTTCGTGCAGTTAATATGATTAACAAACCGAC
Organism: Maratus michaelseni; assembly: GCA_963931845.1. Classification (NCBI taxonomy): domain Eukaryota; kingdom Metazoa; phylum Arthropoda; class Arachnida; order Araneae; family Salticidae; genus Maratus; species Maratus michaelseni. The sequence goes on from OZ007592.1 coordinate 339,708,801, forward strand.
ATCTTCATCAACGACAATGGTAGTACTTGTATTTGGCATTTATATAATCTTTTCAACTTTAAGTACGTCAGCATCATTATCAGCTTGTTTTACAGAAATATAAGTAGCATTTAGTTTTCAAATAACATTGAAATAATTCGAATGTTATGAGTATTAGCAAAGAATTATTGTTGGTTGTTGGTTCGTTGGAACAGCCATAAATTGTTCGAAAAAGAACTTCAGCAGAAGAAGATATTTCAGTAACCCGGTGTCATTGTTCTGCATCTTTTATATTTTTTTATTAACAGTATAACCTTTGAATACTATAATAACATTGTCACCATAATGGTTATATATATAATGAATGTATCTATCAAAAACTAGCAAGGTATGACCGCTGGGCTGGTCCATTTTCAAATGACCCTTTGAAGCAAACGAAATGGTGAATTAGACCATGTATTTTAAAGTAATATAGACCTTCACCTGAATACAATGCGAATGCCAATGCGCTATAATCTTATCGTTAGACATAATAAAATTTGGGCTAATTAAGAAGCACCTTTTTTATTTGATCATTTATAATAGAGTTTGATAGAGAAATATGGCCGTTATGATCAATAGAAATTAAAATGTTCTCTAGTCACCAATCTACAAAAAAGAGAGCATTACAATCAGTGCACAGACATTGACAACTGAATGTTAGGGTTATTCAATTTCATTTGTTAGTTCTTGAACTCCGGGCCTCTCAGCTTGGTGCTATGAGTGGTTCTGATAGCTTGAATAAAATCTCACTCTAAATTACAATATATTTCGTAATATACGTCCTCTTCTGGCAAGTCTACTACAGTTTTCTATCTTTGGATTCCAGCAGAGTAAATACAGCGAAAAAAGCAATAAATTATTCGCATACAAAGAACAGTGTTTAACTTTCATATTTAAATGAAATGTGAATCATAAAAAGTAGGTTTTTAAAGCTTAAATGTTTGGATAAAATTAAAATAACGTTATTTTCTCTGCTTTTTCATTTTATATACCAGTTGCAATCATGTAACCATTAACCCGGAAAAAAACCCCGATAACGGATTCTGATAGAAAAATAATCGTTTAGTTTGCATCAAATAACATCTTCCTAGTCCCTGATGTTATATAAACTTAATCCTGCATCATGTGAAAAAACTACACAGGTTGAAGGCAACTGCATACGGTGAAATAAGCAGAAATTTCGTACAAGCCGTGAAGGAAGGGAAAATCCATTTGAGAGTAAAGGAACTTTACTCTGTTACTCCCAAATGGATTATTATGAACTGCCCATAGAGTTACCAAATTTATTGCTAGATGATAATTTATGATTTGTTGTTGTTGACTTGTTCCAATTTGATTTTGAAATACTCGTTTATTTCCAATCTCCCCTAATCCTCTGGAAACAAATCTATGCACGAAAATAACATTTATAATATTACAAGATACTTTAATACTGTGCACAAAATGATTGTGTTATTTATTTTTCCCAAAACATTAAAGTGCTTTTTATCACACGTTTAAAAGTATATATTAAAAAAAATAATCTACATTAGCTAGGTTAGATAAATGAACGTTGCTTATTCATCAAACAATTCATTTTTACTACACGTCATTCATTCCATTATGGTGTGTTTACTGAAAAATTGCCAGGGAATATATCCAACGTCATATTTTAAATATGAAATAAAATAATGTATCATTTTATATTCACATTTATTTTGTAATATGTGTTTATTATTAAATAATTTGATGTCTATGTGTCAATCTTATAGTATCATTAATTTGGTCAAACAAACAGCCCTATCATCAATGATACCGTTTACAAAAAAATTTCTTGTTCCTTTTTCTTATGAACAATTGAAAGTACTTAAATAAATAAAAATAAAGGAGAAAAAATGAAACAATTTAGTAGTTTCTCAAATAAAAAATCTAGTTTTTTTTTAAATTTAACACCGATAGGCAGGAACTGATATTAATAAAAATGAAATGATAAAAACTCTGCCAATTAAAATAGCGCTAAAATTAATATTATACATTCATAATAAATATTATACATATAATACATCCCCCAACAGCGGCAGAGTGTTTCTGCTCTAAAAGATTTATACAGTAGGAGTTGGGATCGAACCCATGTATCTCTCATCGGCCTAACCCTTGGAGGTTTTGCGTTGTTTACTTTGAAGCACGCGTAAACCCGGGAAATTTTACTAGAAAAAACCTTTTCCACGGAGGGTAACACCTCATTGACTTATATCCCTCGAGAAGATAAATGGCTGTAACACACACCACCGCCACCGCCACCACTAATGTTTCCTTTTTAAATGGAACATACATTTTAGTAATATTTCAGTAATTCACAAATGCACGAATTGTCTTAGATCTACATTAGTATTAAAATAAATAAATAAATAAATGAACAACGTAAAATAGCACAAATAAAAATGTATAAAAGGGCAAACAGCTGTTTCGGAGCCTCTAAAGGTCCATCATCATTGTCAAATTTAAAAGATTAAAATCCGATTAAAAAGCTCAATCCATGTAAATAGGCTTGTGTCTAACCCACGCGCCAAACTGTTTCGAAACAGTTGTTTGCCATTTTATATATTTTATTTATGCTATTTTACATTGTTCATTTATTTTTTAATATAACGGCACAAAGTTAAATCCACCTAATTTAAATGCATCAGTATATTTACAGTTATGTAAGAAATAATTTATTTTACGACATTTTAATTTCAGAAAGCAATAGCAATATGCCGCTAATTATACATATGTAATAGTTACCTAAGCAAAACAAAACAAAGGAAAATAAAATTAAATAGAAAAAAATGATTCAAAATTTAATTATTGAACATTTTACACATTAAATAGCGAAAAAAGTTTTCCTCTGTCAAATACATGCAAAAAACATACAGACGGCCATTTAACTATCTTTATTTAATGAATGACTTTTCTTCTTTATTAGCATGAAGATTCGAGAAAAATTAGGACTATTCATTAAAATCTGTAAAGGTGTAAAATCAACCAGCAATGAATCAATCAAATAATAAATCACACCATGAGTTACTTCTACAGGATTTAGCTTTTCTGTTTAATAAAATTACATTAGCCTATCTGCAGTTTTCGCATAAGGATATCAATATAAATTGTAATCTTTCCATAAATTATTGTAATTCGGAAAACAATAGAAGTACATCGCTAACCGTCCATATATTCAAAATATTCACATAGAAATAATAATACGAACCATAAATAGTTTTGTCGTTCAAAATTAATGAATTCAGTACTTTTCATAATAAACAGCCAAAAATGATCTTTTTATCCAAATCTATTCAAAATAAATAGAGAAAAGCACTTTAAAATCTTTATTTATTAAAATACTTTCTCTTCTTTATTACCCTAAATGTTCAGAAAGAATGGAAGGCATTCATTAAATTTCTTTACGAAATACAATCAATCAGCTATGACTCGATACTTGAAATAAATCAAATCATAGAAATATTCCTACACGATTTTGCTTTTCAATTCAAACATTGATAAGCTAGAAAAACTAAATTTTGAGTTTTTATAGAAATCAAATTCCTGATATATGGGACTTCTTTTCAGCTCGGAAAAGACCTAACTAGAAAAGAAATGCCACAAATCACATAAAACGAATAAAAATTGAATAAGAGCAGTTTTTCACAGGTATAATATTTATGGCAAAAATAAGTACGAAAGGGCTTAGTGCTAAGATTAATGTTCCCGCAGGAAAAGTTTTTCTAATGCTTCTCGCAAGATGGAAGTGAAAAAGGAAATTCAGTAGCGAAAAAATAAATGTTCCGAGTTCACAAATCTTCCAAGTTAACGTGTATTATATTTCAAGTTCTATTCACGGAGAAAACATTTGACAGCATTTTCCTTGATATCGTCAGAAATAGAATAACTTGTTCTATCTTTTGATGTTTTGAGTGATAATTAAAAAGAGGAAATTTATTATCGTGAAGTATAAAGATTAATGGAATACGATTTTATCCATTTTATATTTTGTTTAATGATAAGTTATTAAGATAACGGAATGTTTATGGACATAAATAATTAAACTAAGTAATAAATAAAATGTTATGAAATTTTTTATATTTAATTTTTTTATTTACTTATATATTATGAAATATATATATGAAATATATATCACATCCACACTCACATAATTTCAAAACTGTTACACTTCAAATAACTAGAGAACTGAGTTAGGTACAGCAATGAACGTAGTGTCGAATACGAGGTAAAATAAAAAAGCTACATGCTACACGTTGAGATGCCTGGCAGCGCCCTCAGTTGGTAAATTTCGGAATTATAGATCTTATCTCGAAAGCTATAGCATGTACGACGTACTGTTCAATGAAAAAGTAACATCAGTTTAGTGAAAAAAATTGTGCATGCGGATCTATAAATAGTCGCCTGTGCAGACAAAAATATCCGAAACAAATGTAACGAATTTTGATTTAGAAAAGTACATAATGACAAATAATAAATTCATTTTAAATTTTTCAACTCTCGCGTAAGCAAATATAAACGCCTGACCTAAAAAATTAACATATATTTTAAAAGACTGTGTAAAGAATTGGACCTTCTCATCCAGGTGCGCGATGTGTCATTCTAGCATTTCCTGTGAGTACACTTAACTGCATACCTTCCCTCGCTATTTTTGCCTTGAAGACTAGCAGACGCCGAATTCTATTGTACTGTGAGCGGAAAGTTCGGACAGTGATGTAGTGGTAAGGCGTTACCCAAAGAGGGGTCTTATGCTTTGATCCTTGCCGAGTTCGTGGGAAACAGTGCATCTGCGAGAGAAGCGATCTCTGCACACGATTTTTAGGTTTGCGCCCGAAACTTTGCCCTTTGTCTTAGAACGTCCAATGACGGACTTAGTGAAAACGAAACAGAGGGATCTCAAGGCTGCTAAGAGGCTGGAGAGTTTCGAGGGGCCCGCCTCGACAAAGCCCCCGCCCCTAGAAGGAATTCTCCTGCGAGAATGAAAAAGTGAGAGAGGACAGTTTTTGGAGAGATCGAAAAGGAGAGTGTTGACTCTCTGGAGAAGGGAAAAGGAAACGTCAGTTTCGAACTCAGCGTGGTGTAAGCGCTAGTGAGGTCCGACCTCTAGAATTGATACAGCAGGTATCCGGTGAAAATGCCAGCGAAGTGAAAAAGCACACCAAGTGCGAGAGTGAGAGTTCTTAGACTCAGAATTAACGAGTATTAGTAGATATTCCGAAGAGAAGGAACGGACGAGCCTTGGTCCGAATGAACTTTGTTTTGTAGTCACGACTGACTGTAATGTTTAGAGACTTTTGTTTGTTTCAGTTACACTTGGAGTCAAGAGGTCATTAATTTATAAGCGATTGACTCACGAAAAATAATTAAATGCTGTAATTAACTTTCTTGTACATATTTATATTAGAATTAATTTGGTATGCAATAAATTCTATTTTTTAATTTATGCAAGATAATTCTCTTTACCAATGATCTGATCTCGCTACCACTCACCATCTTTAATCGGGTCGGTATAGAGGAGTTACTACAACTGGTGGCTTGCGGTGATCGATTAATTAGCAAAAATTAATGACAATCTTCAAAGACAAAGAGTGGACTCTGAAATTTAAATCATCAAAGTGCTCCAAGAGAGAGTCTCCTTGTGACTTGTGACCTGAGTCTCCTTAGACGCCCCTGTGGATCAACACAGCATCAGAAAGAGAAATCTACCAAGAATTCTGGAGAGTGGTCCCCCATCAGAAAGAGAAATCTACCAAGAATTCTGGAGTGTTCCCCCATCAGAAAGAGAAATCTACCAAGAATTCTGGAGAGTGTTCCCCCATCCGAAAAGTGAGACAGAGAACCCCGTCTGTGCTCCTGAGAATCTCTGAAGTCTGTGCTTCTGACGCCCTGAAAGACTCTTAGTAATGGAGGTAAGCTCTTTTTATACTCAGAGTGGCTTTAATTGTTATTAGTGTTTGTATAGGTGTTGTAGGCTTCAAAAAAAAAAAAGTTGTATGTTTATTTTTGTGAGAGTAAATATTTTGAGAAATTTTTCCGGTAGAAAAAAAAAAGTATGATGAGATACTTCCGAGATTACTGTAACTTATTTAATAGACAAATTTTGTAGTTAAAAATTAAATTATTGTTGAATTAATTTAATGCAAACTGAGAGTTGTGCAGTGTTACAAAATTTTAGCTGAATCTATAAATGACAGTTCATTGAAAAAAAAAAGTATCGAACGCATTTCATATTTTACGATAACAGAGTTGATTTTATATGTTTTTTGTGAATTATTCTAAATTTTTTAAGAGTGGATGCAGAGATTAAGACCACCATTGATTTAAAAAAAAAAAGAAAAAAAAAAGGAATTGAATGAGACTTTTGCAATTTAAAATATTTTTACTGTACTTTTTGAATTTGAAATTTTTGTTTTGTGTAGAATTTATCCCATATGTATTTTATAACCAAATACCAAGGTGAATGTAGACGTTAGGATAGAGTTGCTTATCTTTATATGTTGCATATTTCTTATATTATTGCTTAGCGTACTTTTTTTATGAGCGTATATTTTGGTAATATTTTGACGCACTTGGTAGGATTTGATTTAATCTTATTGTATTGTTTTATATTTGTGGGAAAGATAATTTCTAATTTTATACTTTAAAAATGTCGGAGCTTAAATATTTTAGGAAAGCTGATTTGCAAACGTTAGCTTACGAATTTGAGGTCATTTTAGAGGAAAATGATACTGTACCGAAAATTATAAAAAAAATAGAGTCGTCAGAAGGATTTGATAAAGAGCTAGCCTTAGCGCAGATTAAACTTATAGAAAAAGATAGGGAAAATAAATTATTGGCAGATAAGGAAGAAAAAGAGCGGGAACATGAGTTAGCTAGGTTAAAAGCGACGCAAGAGTCAGATGACCGGAGTACCGCATCTAGTAGCATCTCAGTTAGAACGAATCATTTACCCCTAAAAACAATTATGCATCGCTTTGATGAAAAGAATTCGGATATTTCGTTGTTTTTGAATTTATTCGAGAGACAGGCAAAAAAATGTAATCTAAATTCGGATGAGTTGGTGACGAATTTACTATCATTATTACCTGTGGGAATGGCCGAGTTAATTTTGAGAGAACCCGAAGACAAAATTGATGATTTTCAATATGTGAAAGAAAAACTGTTAGAACGCTATCGTTTGAATGCAGAGACATACCGACAAAAATTTAGTCAACATCCACGAAATCCTAATTCATTTTGGAAGGATCTGATATTCGAGCTTAATAGTTTTTTAGAAGGTTGGCTGTCATGCTTACAAGTTTCGGATTTTGAGGGTTTGAAAAATTTGCTTGTCACGGACCAAATCAAACGGAGAGCGTCTCCAGAAATGCGCGAACATTTTATAGATAACTGGGCGGAGATTAAAGATCCCGAAAAGTTAGTGAGGCTTTTAGATGCGTACGAGGCAATCAAGCGACCGTCTAAAAAAACTTGGAATCCGAAACTCCCTTTAGAGAAGAAATTTGAAAGACCCAGAACTTTTGAAAATGGGCGAAACAGTAACAGAAATCCGGAGACTAACTTTAACTGGAGGGATCGCGATGATCATAAAGAAAGGGAAAGAGTTTACGAGAAAATGCGAGAAGTCAAGTGTCACGCGTGTTTTCAAAACGGTCACTACAAAGTAGATTGTCCGGAAATTAAAAAGAGAGATGTTGCGCGGGTCGGTCACTTAATAAGTAAACCGACACTTGAAGAAACCTTCTCCCCTTATTTGAGTAAAGTGTTAGTGAATGGAATTCAGACAACTGCTTTAACTGACACTGGGAGTGAAATTGATATCATCGCATACGACTTGGTCAGTCAAGATAAATTGAATGGAGATCACGTATGGATTAAAACTCCGCTGGACAGTAAATTATACTGTTTACCTATAGCAGAGGTCACTTTAGAAATTGAAGGTGTGAGGACATTGAAACCAAGGCAGGAGTTAACAATAAAGATTCAGATATGTTTTACTATTTGTTGGGTAATCACACTCAAAAATTGTTAGAACAGACGAAGAAAAAACCCGAATTGATGAATGCAGTTTTGACACGCGCTCAAACGAGAGAAAAGGGTGGCCCAGCTCCGAATCCGGTAAATAAACAAATTATGATTTCCGAGGGGGAAAAAGAAATTTCTAGCGGGAATGTTGAAGCGGAAACTTTGAATTCAGTAAAAGAAAAGGAAGGGGGAATTTTTCGCGAGTGCAGTGAAGCGGAAGCGTTGAATTCAAAACTAGAGGGTGAAAATCTAGAAAACCCTATTGAACTGGTCAGTGTAGATAAGGGATTATCGCCTTTGCCGATATGTGAGGAATCTTCGATCTTAGCAAACATTGAAAGAGGGGTTAGTAAAATGGAAAATGACAGGTATCCATCTCTCGAAAAGATTAGAGGGAAAGGGGAAATTGAAGAAACGCATTGTAATGCGGGAGATTCTTTAATAGTGGCAAAAGCCAGAGACAATCGCATGAGTGGGGGAATGCGGGTGCTTGTCCCATTGCATTGTCCGGTGGATATTTTTGGCGCGTGCCTAGAAAAAGTGTCATTACACTTAGGGAAAGGGAAAGTTAAAGGAAATGTGTCAGGATACTTTGACTTTGGGAGAAGTTTGATAAATGATTTAGCGACCGCATTTCTAAAACGGTTCTGTGTTAAGATGAGAGATTCAATAAGCGATAGTATTGCATGTTGGCATCGAAAAGTTAGAAAGCTTTTGAAAGCGTTAGTATTTGGAGAATGGATAAGAGAAACGAAGGAAAATAAATTCGTGAAGGGAAGTGTGTTTAATCTCACGAACAGGTTAAAAAGAGGTCGAGTTTTAGCCGTTGAAAATGTGTCAGAAAAACGAGAAAAGAGGAAATTTTGGTTTGACAGAAAGGCGGTAAAACGGAAGCTTAATGTGAAAGATGAGGTTTTAGTTTTAACTACCAGAAAGCCAATTAAAATGTCAGATAGTCGGATAGGGCCGGGAAGAAAGAAGTCAATAATTACGGAAACAAATTGTATTGTGAATGTTCCTGGGAGGCGACAGAAATCCCAGATTTCTCACTTGAGTTTAGTAAAGCCTTACAGAAAACGGGTGGAGTTAGCAGATATCTTAACGCGGGAAATAAACGCACTTAAGAATTTCTGTTTACCGTATCTAGATGATATGGCGATTTTTTCAGATAGTTGGGAGGACCATATGCGTCATCTAGAAACAGTATTAAAAAAGGTTAATGACGCGAAACTGAAAATCAAATTGGCGAAATGCAAGTTCGCTCAGAAAACCGTAAAATATCTTGGGCATATTGTAGGTGAGGGTAGACGGAGGCCAGCTGAGGCGAAAGTAAGGGCAATTAAGGAATTACCGGTTCCGAAATCGAAAACTGAAATTCGTAGATGTTTGGGAATGGCTGGATATTATTCCCGGTACATAAAAGATTATGCAGTGATTGTAGAACCATTAACGAGGGCGCTTAAAGGGAAAAATAAAAAAGAAAAGATTGCATGGAGCGACGAAATGGGAAAAGCCTTTGAGACTTTGAAAATGAAACTTACTGAAGAACCGGTGCTTTACGCTCCTAATTTTCAGAAAGAATTCATAGTACAAACTGATGCTAGTGACTTAGGTATTGGCGTGGTTTTGGCTCAAAGAGAGGGATCGGAAGAGCACCGCATAATATATTTAAGTCGCAAATTTGCTGATAGTGAGAAAAGTTTCTGCGCCACTGAAAGAGAGTGTGCTGGAATTATTTTTGCGATAAAAAAGTTAAGGCATTATATTGATGGACAAAACTTTTCTATCGAAATCGATCACAATCCTTTGGTATTTCTAAAAAGAAATTCTGGAAATAATCCCAGGTTATTAAGGTGGTCCTTGGCTCTGCAACCTTATAATTATGCCATTTCTCATCGCGCAGGCAAAGACATTCCGCATGTTGATTGTCTGAGTCGAGTTTAATGAGATTTCTTGATAAACTTTTGTATATAATTATTTTAAGATTTTTTTTTTTATTTCACTGTGTTTTATTTCATTATATGTTCATGATTTCTTATCAGAGCGCGCAAAAAAAAAAGGAAGGTAGTATTATCTTATTCATGTATGTTTTATTTCTTTCCACTCTGATGTAATTTGAGCTTGCAATTCTTTATCCGACTCTTAGAGAATATTAGTGTTTCACCCTTAAGAATCGTTTGAGGAGGGGGTGTTGTAAAGAATTGGGCCTCCTCATCCAGGTGCGCGATGTGTCATTCTAGCATTTCCTGTGAGTACACTTAACTGCATACCTTCCCTCGCTATTTTTGCCTTGAAGACTAGCAGACGCCGAATTCCATTGTACTGTGAGCGGAAAGTTCGGACAGTGATGTAGTGGTAAGGCGTTACCCAAAGAGGGGTCTTATGCTTTGATCCTTGCCGAGTTCGTGGGAAACAGTGCATCTGCGAGAGAAGCGATCTCTGCACACGATTTTTAGGTTTGCGCCCGAAACTTTGCCCTTTGTCTTAGAACGTCCAATGACGGACTTAGTGAAAACGAAACAGAGGGATCTCAAGGCTGCTAAGAGGCTGGAGAGTTTCGAGGGGCCCGCCTCGACAAAGCCCCCGCCCCTAGAAGGAATTCTCCTGCGAGAATGAAAAAGTGAGAGAGGACAGTTTTTGGAGAGATCGAAAAGGAGAGTGTTGACTCTCTGGAGAAGGGAAAAGGAAACGTCAGTTTCGAACTCAGCGTGGTGTAAGCGCTAGTGAGGTCCGACCTCTAGAATTGATACAGCAGGTATCCGGTGAAAATCCCAGCGAAGTGAAAAAGCACACCAAGTGCGAGAGTGAGAGTTCTTAGACTCAGAATTAACGAGTATTAGTAGATCTTCCGAGGAGAAGGAACGGACGAGCCTTGGTCCGAATGAACTTTGTTTTGTAGTCACGACTGACTGTAATGTTTAGAGACTTTTGTTTGTTTCAGTTACACTTGGAGTCAAGAGGTCATTAATTTATAAGCGATGGACTCACGAAAAATAATTAAATGCTGTAATTAACTTTCTTGTACATATTTATATTAGAATTAATATTGGTATGCAATAAATTCTATTTTTTAATTTATGCAAGATAATTCTCTTTACCAATGATCTGATCTCGCTACCACTCACCATCTTTAATCGGGTCGGTATAGAGGAGTTACTACAACTGAATAACAAGTGGTTCCAGTTGCCAGAATATTTACAAATTTGTCAACCGTGGAATGCTGCTTCATAATCGAATTCAGCTGACTAGTTTTAATATTAAATTTGTTTTGCTTGCTGTCACTTTTCATACTGTACAAAACTACAAACACTTAATTGTAACTTTTTTGTGAAAAAATATTTTGTTTTTAGTGAATACTGAAATTATAAATAAATTTATTCCGCGCCAAGTGAGGCATAATTGAGAACTTAACGCGTATTAGCTGTGTATGATCAAGCCAAAGATAACCCAAAGCACCGTATTTATTCGAAGGCTTTTAAAAAATACTATGCATCCAGTATCAAGCAAAAAGTCTTTTAATATTATAAAAAGATTTTATATACGTTTATGATTACATTTAAGCTCAAAAGAAATGTTAATGCAGTAGCTTACACCATTCATTAAAATTTCCCTCTACATTACAAATACGCTTTGTAACATTTCATCAGGGCTATTTCTAAATTCAAACAACAACATCCATTTATGTAAAACTTAATGTTTAATGAGAATTCTGAAAGTGAATTTTAAACAGGTACAAAATGGATAGCTCTAAAATGAATTTTTAAACAGCATGTATCTTAAAAGCAATTGATTTAAGTCATAGCATAAGATTTAATTTGAAAAGGAATATATAATTCGTCACGATGGAATATATTATCAGTATATTTATTTCAACAGAATTTTTAATGAAAAGAGACTTTTGATAAATTTGTATTGCATAACACTTAATTATTCATGAGATTTTAAAATTACGATTTTTAACATAACATTTCAATTATTGTGTCGCAGTATATTTAAATCTATTTAAATATGGTAATAATTTTCTTAATCAATCCACATAATTGTCTACTTTTAAACTAAGAATGTTACTAGAAAAAGCTCATGATTTGATTACTTTTAAAAATATATAAATTTAGAAAATATATTACAAGTCACTGGGACATATTTTTAAATTCATACATATAAAGATATATATATATATGTATATGTTCTTCCTCCCTTGTTAGAGCGTGGCGATATATGTACAAGTAAAATTTCTAAAAAAGCAGCAATTGTACGAAATAAATAATAATTGGAAATGGGTAAAATATCAATCGACAATAATGAAAGTGTTATGATATAAAGAGTATTAAATTAAATTTTTATGATAATAATTCATCTAGAAAAATGAATATTTATTTCAATATGCATAAATGCAAAAGCAATGTTGAAATGTATATATCTGACTAAATCATCAATTATTTAAATATATTTCTAATTATTCTTTTAAATTCTTACGTTTTTAGTATACCAGAAAATGTCTAAATTGAATTAGAAATTTTTTTAATAATTCTCGAAGTCTTTTAAACATCACAAAAAAAAAAAATAATTTCGAAAGAACTATCAATGCTTGGTAAGTTCATTTTTCAGGCATTTTTATTTTACAAGTATCATTTCAAGTCCATTACGAGCTGTACATTCGTATTTTGAAGCATAAGAATACTGTAATGAAACAATATATATTTATGATCAATATATCTTCATCTTTATTTCAATATATCTGTATTGTATGTTAAATGAGAAATTGAAATGTGATTTTAATTGACATAAAAGTGAGTAGGGTGGTTCAGTAGTAAAATATAATGCTTAATCATGAATTTATTTCCATATAATGTTAATCAAATGTGAAAAAAGATACACTGACAAAATTTGGTTGATTTTTGTACTGTTTTTCTTAGACATAAGGATATATATTTTTAAAAATAGATACAATCCTAATAATATTTTAAATGCGATAGAATGTGAATGTTTGTCTGAAGGCAGAGTCAAAATAGAGTATTTAATGGCCCTGTGTAGAGTATTTAATGTATCTTTGCATATAGATAGAATTATAGCCCAGAAATGAACATAGACTATATTTTGTTTTATTTTATTCAAATATTTTTCTTAATAATTCAAAACTGCATTATTTTCATAGCGAATAAATGGACTTTTTTACGTATAAAATTTTAAAATAATTAAATTTACTTAATCGTTTTCAATATTAAGTAAAAACTTGAAATAATAATTTGTACTCAACATTTTATTTTCAATAGAAAATTTTCCACGTGAAAAATGAAAATGAATTAAAATTTTTTAAGAATTAAAATCAATATGAAATATCATTATCTAATACATAAAAATGAAAATTTGTCTATCTGCCTGTCGGTATCTCTATACAAATCAACATTTTGGAAGCCAGAATTGTTAAATGTTTTATATAGGTGTATTAAAACACAGCCGAGTCAACTAAAATAATCCGAAATCGAAATAATGTATAGTTAATTTTATATTAATAAAAAACCAAAATTCTAACAGCATTTTGCTATCAAATTTAAACGATATTCGTTATAGCAGTTGCCAACAATTAAATATCCACTATAAAATTCTTTCTACAATAATTAATTTTCTATTGAAAGATTTCCACATGAAAAATTAAAATGAAATAAAAAGTTTCAACAATTGCATAAAAGATTATTATGACGTCATATTGGTAATATAGCGGAAATTTTCAAAACTTTCTGAATAATACGAGGAGTATGAGTATGTTTAAGTACAGAAACCAGGTTAATATGACGTTATTAGAGAATTAAAAAGAAAATTAATATGATGTCATAATAAAAGTTTAACGGATTTTACAAATTTTTGAGAATCATACAAAGAGAGCATCAATAGGAATAATAAAGAAAGCAAATAGATATGACGTGAGCAGGTGAATATAACGTCATATGTGTTTGAGGAACGTTTTGAATCATGATAAAAACCTGATTATAAAAATATTGGCGTATTTTAACATTTTGAAGTTTTCTATACAACATGTTTAATTCTGAAATTGATTTTTCTACACAAAGATTCTTAAAATCCCGGATAATGGTGGGTACATCAGTTAGTACAAAATAAGAGTCTTTAAAAATTAAATTTCGTATTGTGATATACCATAAGATAAATGCCACATCTAATGGCCATACCTGATTTGTAAACTTTTTATAATTGGAAGCATGTTTTTATGATCAACAGTTCCATCGTCCTCACACCTGCTTTAAAGAATGCAAATATCTTATTATATACAACATAGAAACGATGAAGGAAAAAAAACGTGCAATGAATGAATAAACTTTTAAAACATGCACATCGGAGTTCTATTTTAATGTTTGCGAATTAAATTTATATAGGAAAAGTCGCAGAGCTTTCAAAACGCACAAACACATACAGGTGTTGAATAATGTATTCATAGCATCATAAATATCATAAATTTAATTTTTTGAGAAATATTTTGAAAAAAAATACATGTTGTAAAACATATTATTTCAAGTTTTTGAATAAGTCATTAATCATTTTCCTGTATAATGGGAGTTAGAAAATAAAGTTTAAATAGCTTTGGAGTAGATAGATTTAAAGGTAATTTTTAAGCACCATATATCTTGAAAATAGTATATAGCTTGAAACAATCTATACTAATTCTCTTTAAAACGAATACGTGTAATATTGAAAGGCGGAGTATATTATCGTTGCTTTATTTTCAGTGGACTTTTTAATAAGAAATTAATTTTTATAAATATTTATTATGCAATTCTTAAAATCTGGTGAGATAATACAATTAAGATTTTTATATTTGCAATTGAATTTCTTAATAAAATGATTAAAATTTAGTTTTCATAATTTGCACAAAATTAATTTAATTTATTTTATTGACTATTTAGTTATGAATTTAACTTAATTTTCTGATATTTTCGACTGACTTTCTTCTAAACGTTAGTGTTATGCAATGGAAGGTTTTATAAATCGTGGGTAACTACAAAATGAGAATTAAAATTATAAACATTCCTACAACGGCAGGAATAGTTTCTGTCTATTTTTAGAGTGTGATATGGCGCAGTTTGTATTTATAAAAACATGTAAATAAAATATTAATTTTGAAATCATTCTAAAAAATAGTCATGTTGTAAAATAGCTTGGTATAATGAAAATTTTTGATATTTATTGATTTATTTTCTGAAGATAAATGGTTGCTCGAAAATGAATTTTAACACGGCTCTAAATGGAAAATTAAAAAAATAATCTTTAAGCAACGTTTTTCTTTGAAGTATTTACTTTGAAACTAGCCAAACAAATTATGTTTTAAGCGATATTTATAGCAGTGTATTTATGTAAGGGAAGTGAAAATATAACAGGGAAATTACATATACTACGATGTCCATGATCCCCATGCTCATAGTCATAACTGTATGGAGTTTTGCTTCTTGAAATTCATTATACAGAAAACAGTAGTATCAATTCTTTTTCAAGCATTATATTTATGAATGTATTTTTGCTTGAGAAGTTTTATTATGTTGGTGAATTTAAATATATACTGTAGCATGTATAAACCACAAACTTATCACGAAATATGTATTAAGACTTTTTGCCTGAACAAAATTGTCCGGAAATAAGCCACACAAATGTGTTTTAAGTAGTATTTATAGGCGTGTACTTACGTATGTTGAGTGTTATTATGTCGAGTAATTTATATAAACTCATACTGAACATGCTCATACTGAAAGAAATACGAGAACATGCTTCTTGAAACTGATTGTCCAGAAAACAGCCATACAAACAATTTTCCGGGCGATGTTTTTAGGAGTGTATTTAAATATATAAAGTAAATCGGCAGATGTCGGCAAATAAAATATATTACACTACATATAAACGCAATGATCATAGTAAATGAGGACTGAATAAGGACTTCCTTCCTGAAATTAACTCTCCGGATAAGAGCCATACCAATTGAATTTCAAGCAGTATTTCTATTAATGTAATTTTGTTTAAAAAATGTTATAATGTCGGGGAAGTTACATAGATTCTAGTATGCAGATCTCACATACTCATAATGAAATATGCATGAAAACTTGATTTTTGAATGTTCAAATTCCGGAAAAGGGCTATGCAAATTCTTTTTCATGCAATAATTAGTGTAAGTACGTAGAATACTATTATATCGCAGAAATTACATGTACTCCTATATGTATAAAGCACTTATACTTAGTGAAATCTACATGAGAATATTCTTATTGAAAATAATTGTCAGATTTATTAAGTCATAGAAATTATTTTTCAAGCAAACTTTATACCAGTGTACTTCGCACATAAAGTGATATTATGTCGGGGAATTTACATGTACAACAGACTGCATTAACAGCATGCCGATAGTGAAAGTTATATGAAGACATGGTACTTAGAAGTATTTGATCGCAAACGAGCCTTACAAATTCTTTTTCAAAGCAAAAATTGTAGAATTGTACTTATGTATGCGGTGAGTAATTGTGTTGGATAAGTTAGCCATATTCTAATACAGTAAACTATCTATGGCGGAATAGATACGAACCGAAAAAAAATTGTCTCTTGCGCAGAGTTCGCCTTAGAAAGAATTTAGTATGTATAAACCACATATCCACAGATATATCTGTATGAGAATGATATAAATTAACATGGAAAAATTATTTTTCTAGCAATATTTATATAGGAGTGTACTTCGCACATGAAGTAATATTATGTTAGGGAACTCTTATATACAATCGAATGCATTGACCATATGCACAAAGTGAAATTCATATGAAGACATGGTATTTGCTAGTATTTGATCGCAAACGACCCTTACAAATTCTTTTCCAAAGCAAAATTTCTATGATTGTACTTATATATGCGGTGAGTGATTGTGTTGGATAAGTTAGACATACCCTAATACGGTAAACTATATAAGGCGGAATAGATCCGAACAGAGACAACTTTCCATCTTGCATAGAGTTCGCCTTAGAAAGAATCTACATGTATGTATAAACCAGATATCCACAGTGATATCTGTATGAAAATGATATAAAGAAACATGGAATTTTTCAGGATTAAATTCGTAAGATACCTCCAATGTAATATTCGAAAATAATCAGTTGTTATTTAATAATTCTGAATAAGTGTGTAGTTTTAATTATGATTAATAAGAACTGCACGGTCAATTTATAATTATCTATTAAATGAGTAGAGTCAAACGGATTTTTAGGCAGTTTGCATTTTAGAATAAAGTAGTCTGAATTGAGCTATACACTGTAAAAAAAATAAATAAAAGGTCTATCTACTAAACAAAAATTAGTTTTTCTCATTGATACTTGCAATTACTAAAAAAATTTTTGTATTAAATATTTGGTTATATTAATTAAATGATACCGGTATTAATTAAATAATACCGGTTACAAAAAAATTCTGTGAAATACAAATTTACTAAAAAAATTTAGTAACCTCAGGAATTTTTTTTACAGTGTGCTCTTTCTTTTTATATAATTTTGTTTACTATATAACGGCGTAAATTATTATCGCTACAGTATTTTCAGTTTATTTTTAAAAATTTGCTTTTTGTTACATATGTAGTATGAAGAATATTTAAGTCCATGTACATTTTAAATTTTAAAGAAATGTAAAGAAATTTCCACCTGAAAAATAAGAGCAATCACAAACTGGAAATTGTACGTCAAACGTGACAAATGAGGTGCGTTCGTACTATAGCTAGTTATATAAATATTCAGATCTTGATGATTTTTAATTCTGTGAAATGAATTATATCGTCTGCAGATTAATTTTTGTCATAAAATAAGTATCTCGGTCGTTTGATGATTAAACCTCGGAAGCTCCTATAACAAAAATGCACCGATTTTTTTTTTAATTCAAATTTCTTAATAAGTATTTTTATTAATATTTTCTAAAGTTTTGATTCGATTTTCATAAAATTTGAAATGTCTCGACAAAATTCTGCAAAGATAATATATCTTAAATTTCAAACCATTCAGTTGGGCAGTTTTTGCGTTGTTATATGCGGACGGACGGACGGACAGACAGACGGACGGAAGGATGGACGGACGGATCAGACGACGACAATAGGTGCTACGTATTTATATAATTACGAACACACCTAAAAAGTGAGCTTCATTTAGATAACCGTGAATTACATTTATATAAGAATTCTTACACATATTTTAATATATATATAGATTCTTGATATGGAGTGAAATTTGCACATACTGGTTAATGTAATATAAAATAACAAGTTTTTTTGTAATTTTTAAAAATGGACACATTTTAAATTTTATCATTAAATAAATTCATATTCAATATTTCTAAATAAATCTTCTCTTCTTATCATCTCTAACGAAATTTGAAAGTGAATTTTAAGTAGCTTTGAAATGGGCAGATTTAAAGTGAATTTTTAAGCAACCTGCATCTTGAAATAAATTGGTCTGCAACGAGCCGAACAGAATCCTTTTAAAATCAATATGTGTAAAATGTAACGGCGGAATTTATTATCGCTACATTAAATTCGATAGAATTTTTAATGAGAATTGATTTCTGATGAATGCATATTGTGTGAGGAACTTAAAATATCACGAAGATTTACATTTATGATTTTGTGAAAGTGCAACTTAAATTTTAATAATGAAATTTTTTCAAATAAACTTTGATAATATGTTTAAAAAAAAGTAAATATTACATGGTCGTCTGTTTAAGTAATTTTAGAAATATATATGTTAATATTTTATATTAGAAATTTTTTATATTAAAAAAAATAAAAACAGTTTGCATAAGGAAATTGCAAGTTCTTAGTAACTTGGCAAGCTAAATTTTGATAACAAATTTTGTCTGACTTTGAAAATATTTAGTAATCAAAACATACCACACAAACACACACATACATACAAAGCAGAACTATTAGTGCATTTATCATTTACCGATATTTATCTTTGAGACTGTTTTATAGAATCGAAATTTAAATCGTATTTTTAGACATTCCCAATGCCTATACACTTAGCAACAACAATTTGATTATCAGACCTACGCACTGACACAAAAATGGCAGCTGTCGTAGGCGAATTATTTTAGTGATTGCACGATCTCTCAATTTGAATACCAGTAACTTATAAAAGTAATCTTGTCCATATATTTCTTTTGCTATTAAATAAATCCAAAGATTACTTTCAGAAAATACTGGTGTCTATATGCAAGCGGTCATGAACACACACACAAAAAAAAATAATAAATAAATAAATAAATAAATAAATAAAATAAATAAAAACATCCACCTACGACAGCCGTCATGTTAGTGTCAGCGTGTAGGCTTATATCCAGAGGGCTGTAACTTAGCCCACTTTATCTCGATACATAAATATTTGCCACACAAATTACCTCCCCCACTACAGATAACATTCTGTTCCGAAAGAAATATACACACACATTGAAGGTATTGTTGTATAAATTCGTAGCCAAATTTTGCTTATCTAATATGTACAATATAATGGTTAAAAATTCATTCTATTCCATTTATGCCTATACAAAAAATGTACAGACTGTTTTAGAAACACTGCATAAATAGAGAAATCCGTACTCAGAGTACATAAAACATATCAATAAACCATACATTTACTTTCCATATATTTTTTAAAGAATATTTGGAATATATTCAGAGGGCTGTAACTTAGCGCACTTTACCTCGAAACATAAATATTTGCCACACAAATTACCTCCCCCACTACAGATAACATTCTGTTCCGAAAGAAATATACACACACATTGAAGGTATTGTTGTATAAATTCGTAATAAAATTTTGCTTATCTAATATGTACAATATAATGGTTAAAAATTCATTCTATTCAATTTATGCCAATACAAAAAATGTACAGACTGTTTTAGAAACACTGCAGAGCGAAATCCGTACTCAGAGTACATAAAAAATATCAATAAACCATACATTTACTTTCCATATATTTTTAAAAGAATATCCGGAAAAATCTTTATGTTACATTTTGGCGATTGAAAAATAAGAATATTTTGGTAACAAGAAATTCGTTATTTTCATTATAATATTAAAATTTTATGAACAGAATGCTAAAAGTAACAGGTGGACATATTTTAATACGTTTGCACGTAAAGAATTATAAACTTAATCAATTATTGATGTATGCATTCTTTTACTCAGTACGTTGTTTAATGTTAACTGCTATATACAGGGTGTTTCAAAAATGACCGGTATATTTGAAAAATTAATAAAAACTAAATGGGCAGCGATAGAAATACACCGTTTATTGCAATATGCTTGGGACAACAGTAAATTTTCAGGCAGAGAAATTTACGAAATTGTTACAATTTTCAACAACAGATGGCGCTGCAGTCTGGAAAAATCTAAACCACGATATTTTCCACATATTCACCATGCGCAGCAATAATATGGCGTAGTCTCTGAACGAAATTACCAGAAACCTTTGTAAACCTGTGACTTCTTTCTGTGGGGACGCTTGAAAGACCAGGTGTACCGCCACAATCCAGAAACAATTGAACAACTGAAGCTGTACATCTCTTCTGCATGTGAAGCCATCTCGCCTGACACGTTTACAAAGGTTTCTGGTAATTTCGTTCAGAGACTACGGAAATATCGAGGTTTAGATTTTTCCAGACTGCAGCGCCATCTGTTGATGAAAATTGTAACTAATTTCGAAAGTTTGTCTGCCTGAAAATATACTGTTGTCCCAAGCATATTGCAACAAACGGTGTATTTCTATCGCTGCCTGTTTAGTTTTTATTGATTTTTCAAATATACCGGTCATTTTTTAAACACCCTGTATATATATACGTATATATAGAATGATAATTATTATTACATTATACTAACCTGGATATTCTCTTTTAAAATTGTGTAAAATAATCGTATACAAATGAAAAAAAATATATATATATAAAATAACTAATTTATTTTCGAAAAATCAGAACTTCCTAAATTTATGATGCTAGGCATAAATGGGTTAAGTATGTGATGTAGCAGTAATACTTGCTATTTTCACGCCAGCAATGTTGGATGGCATTATATTCAAATATGTCTGCATATGACGTGTGGTCGCGTTATTTACATGTTTACATGAATAACACGATATCTAATACGTATCATATTCATCTTTCATATAATGTTTTTATTAATATGCCGAATGTGACGTAAACTTTTTTATAGAATTTGCTTTAAATATATGGATTGTATGAATATTTGGTAATTTATTTTTGTGCCGATCACAAATTTTCACCCGTTAAAGTTTATGCTAATACATAAGCGTCACCTTTTAAATTAATCCTTCTTGAAAATTTAGGAATTTAAATATAACTTTTAGAATTTGCTTCTAAATAACATCTGCAGTTAAAGGCGGCAAATATTATTTATTTCGGGATATATTAGGAGCGTCGTTGTCAGAAATGTGTAGACAACATGCATAATATTAGAAAAATTTCCAAAAACTTAGTACGTTGTGCTGATATAAAAACGATGGTGACGGTCACTTGGACTGTCGTTTTCATTTTTATCGCTCATACATTCATTTCTAAACATAACATTTTTAATATTTACATTATCAAATAGAAAGAAAATTGTACTTACAAATGAAATTTGTTTAAAAACTACTGTAAAATTTCAAGATTTTCTATGATTTATGTGGATTTATTTAAATTTGCTGCAACGATTATTTGTTTTCTACAATAATCTAAAGTAAATACAGCGTGCGGAAACGTTTTAGATGGACATAAAATCCGTTATTTTACAGAAAACCGTAAATGTCAACAATTTAATAATAAATATGTCACATTTAACATCATATAAATAATGGAAAAGAAGATTATATCTCAAAGTATCCGCCTTTTTCTTTGATGCATGCCCTTATCCGTTTTGGGACATCATTCACTGCGGCACGAAGTATCTCATCGGGAAAATTGGTTCATTCCTTAATCGATTTTGCTTTCAGACCATACAAACTTTGATGAGAAGTAGCCAAGACCTTTTCCTTTGAAATTCCACAAATGGAAAAATTAATTGGATGGATGGCGTTCGAGTTAGCAGGCCATTCATCTGCAGAAATGAAGTCAATGTTCTCTGCCCTAATCCAGTCAACAGTCTTGCGTGTGCAATGGGCTTGTGCAGAGTTTGGCTGAAACACCCACTTTCGTCCAGAAAAGTGTTTTGAGCAAAAGGCTTGAGCACTCTCTGCAAAATCTCGTCCTGATTGTAAAGACATCCAAAACTTTTTCCGCACCCTGTAAAGAGAATGTGGTAGGATTATCACAATTGTCAATTGATTTTCTATGCGCGGAAAGAACAAATTAAGAAGTGACAGAAATAGTGGAAGAGGCAGACCGATTAAACTTGCCAACCAATCGCCAGTTTATAGCTTATGATCTCCACCAGTATACATAGTTAAAAAGAAGGTTATCGCATACACACACACGCACATATATTATATATATATATATATATATATATTTACAATTGACATTTAAACATACAAGCCAGCAAAATCTCTATAATGAACACATAGGCATTCTATTGATAAAAAATGTAGACTGTGTAAAGACTAAGTAGATGTGGAATTAGTCCAGTAATGTTAAAGTTCAGCGTCTGAAAAAAATGTTCAAATTAAACAGAAAAGAAAACTCTGTAGGGTTATTTTTTTTAAACATTTTCAATGTATGATAGATTAATCTTCTGTAATTTAATTCACTTCCTAGAATTACCATCATGTATACAATGTCATGTAAAGTGAGTATGATTACCATTAAATATATTCAAAGTCACCCTTATGCCAAATCACATTTTCTCAAATACGCGATTTGACTATGAATTTGGTTGCGAAAGATTAACCATTGGACGCCATACCAATTTTAATTTTTTATTTATTTTATTTTACCTATCGGTACCCATTTATTTCATCATATGTTCGAACAACACTTTATCTGTAAATTGAAACCTGTCAAAGAAAAAACAGATTTTCAGTTTATGTTGAACTTAAAAATTAATATCAAGTTAAGTTGAATTGTTTAAAAGCAATTGTTTCTTTTTTGTTATTTTCATTATTAGTGGTAAAACATACTTATTATTTTGATATGTGGCAGATGTTCTAATATGTATTATTTCTATATTTTAGGTAAGTTGGTGATTATTGTTTAATTATGAGAATCAAAATCGCTGTTACGTAAGTATTCTTCTTAATAACGTTGTTTATTAATTGAATAACAATTTGTAAAATAACATAATTCGAAATATGTGCTTTAAAAAAGAATGGACTTTTTTTACTTCGTGAAATGTTATTTTAGTTGTTTATGCTTCGACTTACATTAAAATATCATCAAATTAAAATAATAATAAAAAATATGTATTCATTTTAATGTACTATAAAATCAATATTAAAATGGCTTGCATTTCCTTATGCTTATTTTCCATTTATTTTTTTGTTGCATTAAAATATGTTCAACATGGTTCAGTTTTGTTGTTTAACTTTAGTGGCACTCGACACATTGATAAGGCTAAGTCTGCACTTTTTAAAATAATGATAATTTGGTTAAAAATTTCGTACATTCTCCAAATTATTTAAAAAAAGAATGCACAATATATATATATATAACCATTAATGAAACATTACCAAAACACCAACTGAAACTTGAAATTATGATTTAGGAAGTAATAATTTATTGACAACGAAATTGTAACCCCAGCACAATGAATATAGATATAAATAAATGTAACACACATAAACAATGGGAATAGTAAAATTCATAGAATGAATCACGTGATGCAAATAATGTACCAATAATTGGGAATTCTTACAGCAAGGTATTAGATAACTACAAAGTAGAAATAAGATAAAAAATAAAAATTAAAAAATACACAATGATAATGCGCAAATGCAGCAGAGTTCAAAGCGTACAATATTTGAAAGATTGCTGAAATCAATTAGCACTATTATATATATTTAAAATATATACGATACCAAAATGCATAAGAATATATAAATCAAGATGAATTGTTGAAATTCAAAATGAAAAGATATCAAAATATAAAGACATCATAAATGACTTACATTCATAATTATTTGCGCATATGCAGCATAATAATTTGAATGCTAATATATAACCATTAATGAAACATTACCAAAACACCAACTGAAACTTGAAATTATGATTTAGGAAGTAATAATTTATTGACAAGGAAATTTTAACCCCAGCACAATGAATATAGATATAAATAAATGTAACACACATAAACAATGGGAATAGTAAAATTCATAGAATGAATCACGTGATGCAAATATATATATATATATAATAAATACAACTCTCTTTTACACATATAATGCTATTAAAATAACTTAATATTATGTTAATATTTATGAAATCGTGAACATAACCTATTTTTCTTATTTTATTCAAAGATATTTTAAAATTGTCTCTGAATTAACTGTGAAAAAAAATTAGATTGATTTGTTTATTGCCGAAGTTGAGTAGTGGAAGCAAGTGGAAAGGTACTATATGTTGACATAAGCTCAAATGGTATATTATACGAGATTTAAAAAAAAATCATTTTAATTTGCATAAAATTATATACGGTCGTCTTAAGTTTATTCACAGAACGACAGCATTACATATTTATTTTATATTGTGGATTTCCTGCTGATTTAAAGTCTGTGGAATATTTTCTGCAATAAATTGAGAAATAATAAAAGATTAATAAAATTAGTATGAGTTGCTTATTTTCAATATTAGAAATTTTACTTCTTCATAATATTAATTTCACTAAAAGCGACTGAAAAATATTTTAATTAATTGATGGGATTGCCATACATTTCACATACAAAAATAAAATATAACAGTATTATATACATAAGTTGATGTACATTTAAGAAATAAAAACTTACTCATATATATTTGATTGTTTTGTTTCTTATGCCAACACATTTATGAAGACCATTTGGAAGCATAATAAGGAAAATAATACAAAATAATAAGGTGTTGAATACATAATATATGCCGAAAGCTTAAACGCTATAAAATATTTAAAATAAACCAAAAAAATATTTTTAATTGCATACTTTCAAATACGATAACCTACGATTCAAATACGATAAAACCTAAATAAGTCTTAGGTTATTTGACAAGATCACAGAATGACAGCATTATTTTATAGTCTGACATTTGGAAGCATAATGAAGAAAATTAAACAAAATTAAAGGATGTTAAATACATAAAACGTTATAATTAATTTATTGAACTGTCTTAATTTGCAACGAAAAAAATATATAAAACGCTGTTTACGTATACCAATTTCTGTACATTTAACAGCAGTTAAAATAAATTTAGATTGTTTTTATTTTTATGACCGACACGATCATTAAGTCCATTTGGAAATATTGGAAACATATTTGGAAAAATTTAAAATATATAAAATAAAAGACATTTAATACATAAAACTGTAAATACAATGTCTTAAACTGTCATATTTTTCAACGAGGAAAATTTTAAAAAGCTGTTTTACATAATTAAATTTCTGTACAATTAACAAATGCTAAATTTATTCAAATAAATTTAGATTGTCTTTATTCCTAATGCCGACATCATCATGAATCCGTTTGGAAGAATTTTAAAGAAAATTAAACAAAATTGTAAGATGTTCAAGACAAAAATTGCATAATAATCAGTAGAAAAGTAAACATCACGAAATATACAACTACTATTGTTGATTATTTAAAAAATTTAATAGTGCTTTTCTACGAGATAGCGCTACCAGAAATTTTCGTTTCTGCTTAAAGCTATTTTGAACTTGCTTTCCATTCAGTATTTTCAGAAAATAGAAACAAGAACGTTTTAAATCCCTGTAACGGAAATATAATCGTGATTTAATGAATTAGAATTCTCTCAAACCATCATAACTTTTTTTAATACAACTAAATACGTAACATGAAAATAAAAGACAATTTAAATAGAAGATAGAAAAACTGGAAGATAAAATACTGATATAAAAAAGTGTGGGCACATTGAAAAATAAAACTGAAATTAATTAATTAATTATATAAACTGGCAAGAAGTACAGAAGAAACAATTAAATAAACTAATAAATAAGCATTGTAAAAATTCTTGTAAAACTTAAAACAGCACAGTTAAAATAAATATAATTACTAAATAAATGTACTAAAGATAAGAGAACGATCATTTGTTACGTTAAACAAATACTAATTCCAGAATGGTTAAAAAAAAAAAAAAAAAACAGTAGAATCAGATATTTATTTCTATATAATTGAACTGGTTACTAAAATTTTTAACTTTTAAAAATAAAATGTCTAATTTTGAAACAGATGTTATATTTTTATTGTATATTACAGCAATTTTAAAAATAACAACATGTAAGAAAAGACTAAAGAAAATGAATTGACGTCTTCCTTGAGAGCCGACACTGTTTGATAAAATAACTATTTTCCACTAAGCTAATTCTAACGTCTAATTTTATCGTCTGTTTCTAGATTTATTTGTTGAAACAATGACTTCCTAAAAGTTTGTAAAAGGGGACAAAGGAAGACTTTTCGGAACGTCCTGAAGTGGCATTAATGTATTCCAAAGTTAAGAGTTCTAGACGTGATAAGATATAATTCTTTTAACGAAGAGTTACAAACACCTGCTCTGAAACATGAAACTCATAGTCATTCTTGCTAAATCAATCAATCTTTTGAAGTGAGAGTTTAAAGGAAGTTTGGGACTGTTTTAACTGGAAATATGAAAAATTTAAATCAAAGGAAAATTTGAAATGGACGTTTCCACACTCATTAATGAAAGTAAGAAGAAATCTTATTAAGCGTTTCTAAAATATCACTTAAATATTTCTGATTATTTTCCAACATGAATAACTATATAAATTAAGAATAAAACATTGATTTTTTTCTATTAGTTGGAAAACAAAGTAAAAAATTCAAATACTTAAATGCTAACACGTGAAAATTATGTCAACACTCTAATGTGTATAAAGCTTAATAATTTAAAAATTCTTCAATTGAAAAACTCTAACAATACGTGAAAGTGAAAAAAAGGCTAAGCAACTTTAAAATTGTTTAGACGAAAATTATATAAATACGCAAAAATGAGGGATTAAGATAAATAACTTAAATGGTTACACTGAAAATAATGATTTAAAGAAGTTAAAATTATGAAATATAACTTAAACGCAGAAACTGTAAAATTATAATAAAATTAGAAATCAACTTACTAATGATTACAAAATGTATTTTTCATAGCATTCAAAAACTATTTTCAGATATGTGTAAAGGAAATCCAATTGAATAAGTCTTTTTTCTTCCACAAACATTTAACCAGAAACTAATACTGCTATATATATATTAAATCTAATTCAGAAATATAATTTTCTGAATATTGAATCATGCCAAAAACAATAGGTAATATTAAATTCAAGAAAATACTAAGGAATTTAAATTGATATCTCTATTGAGAACGAACACTCTTTGTTAGAATAACTATTTCTCTACTAAAGTATTTCTAACGTCTAATTTTATAGTCTCTTTCTCTATATATTTTCTGTAACAATGACTTCTAAAAGTCTTTTTTGAATGGGGACAAGAAAGTCTTTCCGGAACATCCTGAAAAGGCATTAATGTATTCAGAAGTTAGAGTTCTAGATGTGATAATTTTTAGTTGATATAACGATTATTTTCAAATATTTGCGCTGAGATTTGAAATTTATCATCATTCTTTCTAAATCAATCACGCTTTCGAAATGAGAATTAAAAAGGAAGTTTTGAACTATTTCCTTAAAATTTGAAATTTCAAAAGTTAGAGTCAACGTTTTACTTCTAACAAGTAATTAATTATTTTATATTTAATTAATTAATATTACTTAAATGAATTATTTTAGTTAACTGTTTAATAGTTGGAAGTAATAAGTTATTGAAATAAACAAATTATTAATATTATAAACAGAATTAATATATACAGTATGCCCACTAAAGTCCCTTGCCACCCTTTTAACTTCGGAACGGCTGCTGCTATATTCATAAAAGTAGTGTCTAGGTATAGTAAAGTAGCCATGGGCTACTCAATGAAACTTCCTACGTCACCACCGGGTGGAATGCTGCGTTTCTAGCATTCCTATCGCAAAAACGGAAAGGGATAGAGAAAAAAAGTGATTTACAAAGTTGTAGAGCATCACAGATGTAGTAGGAAAAGACACCTTGTGGACATTATTGCAAAGAATAGAACGGTTAAAACGCGCATTTGTTTTTCCGTGATTTCCACTACTGTGACGTGATAAAACGATCTTAGAAAGATAAAAGCAACTATTTATAATAATATACATTTATTTTAGATGTTCAAACTTCTCACCGTCAGCTGAAATGCATATTTGGATCCTTTTTTGAATTTCAAATTGCACACGTTGGAGCATAGATGGTGATACGTTGGCATAAGCGACCGTAATGCGTCGTTTAAGGTCCTGCAATGTTTGTGCATGGGTCGTATACACCTTCTGTTTCATAACTGGTTGTTTCTTTCTGTCTAAGTTCGTTTTGTCACGTCACAGTGTAGGAAATCACGGAAAAACAAATGCGCGTTTTATCCGTTCTATTCTTCGCATTAATGTCTACAAGGTGTTTTTTGTACTAAATCGATGATGCTCTACAACTTTGTAAATCACTTGTGTTCCCTATCTCTTTCCATTTTCGAGATAGGAATGTTAACTCTGCAGTTCTATACCAGGTTGCACCGTAGGCGGTTTCATTTATTAGCGCATGGCTACTTTACTATACCTAGACACCACTTTTATGAATATAGCAGCAGCCGTTCCGAAGTTAAGAGGGTGGCAAGGGACTTTAGTGGGCATACTGTATATATAATTTTATAGAAGACACAAGTTGAATTAAGAATGGGAGCTATAAAAAGTGCTAAACTACATAAAGACAGAAAAATATTATTTGTACAAAAAATCTAAAAAAATCAAATAAATATATTTGTTCGATAAGGTTTTATTTCAAAATAATTTTACTAGCGTAATTTGTAATTTCAAATTTACTAATAAATTAAAAGCAAAATCAGAATAACAACTCTTTGTATATATTGGAACAATTGTAGAAATTAAGAAAGGACTAAGGAAAGTAATCTGACATCTCTTTTGAGACCCAATACTGTTTGATAAAACGAATCTTTTCCACTGAACTAATTCTAACATCTAATTTTATCGTCTCTTTCTCTATTTATTTGCTTCAACAGTTACTTCCTAAAAGTTTGTGAAAGGGGAATTAAAAAAAATCTTTCCGGACCAAACTGACGTGGCATTAATGTATTCGGAAGTTAGAGTGCTAGACGTGATAAGATTTAATTGTTTTAACGACGGGTTACAAACACCTGCGCTGAAACTTGAAACTTATTACCATTCTTGCTAAATCAATCACGTCTTTCAAGTGTGTTTAAATAGCAAGTTTTGAACAGTTTTCTTAAAATTTAAATTATCAATACTTAAAGTCAAAGGATGATTTCAATTCGAAATTTTCAAACTGATGAATGTAGCGAGAATTGTTTATCTTATAAAGCTTTCTTGAAATAGTAACAATACCTAATATTTTTCCAGTAGAAAGTATTTATATAGAATGTATAGACCTTTCTTCTGGTAGATGTAGAAATATAATACAAATTGTTAATAGTTTTAAAATGTAAACATATAAAAAAGCATCTTAATAAGCAAACACGCGTCCACCAATTATGCTGAAAATAATAATTGCAAGAATGTAGTTCCAACTGACAAAAGTATCCAATACATACATAAATTCTCAAAAAAAAATGATACTGTCTTAATTAAGAGTAAAAACAATTAAATACAGTTAAGTATATAAGCAGAAGAAAATGTCACTTAAATATAAAAGTCTTTACAAATAAAATGTTAGAAATAAAATGTACATTAAAGAAAAATTTCCAAGATAATCTAAACAGAAAAAAAAACAGACCCCCACTCACCCCCATAAAATTAGATTTTTCTTGCATAATAATTTTCATAATAAGTAAAACTGCTAAATTGTCAAACAAATTTAGCAGATAATTATTTTTTTCTGTAGATAGAAACAAGTTAAAAAACAATGAGTTAAAATAACATTAAAAAAAAGACTAATTAAAAAGAAATTAAAACAGACACTGTTAGATATTATGATTTTTTTTTTCTAAAGTAAATCTAACTGCTAATTTTATTGTATTTTTCTTTGTACAGATGCTGAAACAATAATTTTCTAAAAGTTTTTGAATAGGGACAAAGAAAGTTTCTCTGGAACATCCTAAAGTTTATTCCGAATTTAGACTTCTATACGTGGTAATATATAATCGTTTTAACTAAGAATTAGAAACACCTGCGTTGAAAATTAAAACTTATTGTCATTACTGCTAAATCAATCACACCTTTCAAGTCAGTTTAAAGCAAGTTTGTAACTGTATTACTAAAACTTAAAGTATGAAAAGTTGAAGTCAAAGGAATATTCCGAATCGAAGTTTTCACATTGATGAATGTGTGAGAAATTGCTTATCTTACTCAGCTTCTTAAGATTGTAAAAATTCCTTCTGTTTAATGCAAGTATTCCTTATATTCTCCTGAAGAAAATATTCATATAGATTAAAAATCTAGAATGTATTGATTTTTTACTTAATACATGCAGAAATATAGAAAACAATTCCAATTGTTTCAAAATGTTAATACACGAAATTACATATTAATAAACTAACACGTGTCCATCTGTTATGTTAACGTCAAAACAATTATTATAAGTTTGTGGTTCCAACTTATAAGTTAATGGTTGAATGTATAAACTATAAAACAATTGTAAATGGCACAGTTTTAATTATGAATAAAAAAAAATATAAACTGATTAATATAAACAGAATTAAAATTCACTTAAATACAAAAATCTATAAAAATAAATTAAATAAAATTGTTAAACTAAAATACGAAAAATTATGAAATTTTCTTTTTTACATAAAAGAAATATTTCCCAGATAGTGTAAAAAGAAAAAGAAAGCAGAAACCCCCCAATAAAATAAAATTTTTCTCGCACAGTAATGAGACTAATAAATAAAATTGCTAATTAAAGAAATAATAATAACAGAAAACTATTTTTTTCTGTAGAAAGCAATAAGTATAAAAAAAATAATACAATACAAAATTTAAAAAAATAATAAATACTAAGTAAAGTAAATTGACACATCCCTTGAGAACAGACACTGTTAGATGTAAAGACTATTTTCTGCTAAACTAATTCTAACGTCTAATTTTATCGTGTGCTTTTCTATTTATTTGTTGAAACAGTGACTTCTTAAAAGTTTACAAAAAAATGTTTAAAAATTTCTTACCAGAGTACATTAATGTGGCATTTATATATTCTGAAGTTAGAGTGATAGACGTGATAGCACTTAATTGTGTTAACGAAGAGTTACAAACACCTGCGTTGAAACTTGAAACTTATTGTCATTCCTGACGAATCAGTCACGTTTATCAACTTAGTTAAAATCAAGTTTGGAACGATTTTCTTAAAAATTAAAGTGTCAAAAGTTGAATTTAAAATATAGTCGTATTTAAGTTTTAATACTGATTGCTGTAATGAGAGATTTTTTATTTTACTAATATTTTTTGATGTAGTAATAATTTCTTATTTTTAAAGGAATTATTCCTTATGTTTTCCCCGAAGAAAGCATTTTCAGAGGTTAAAAAATTAGAATGTGTTGATTTTAATAATGATGGATGGAGAAATAAACTAAAATATAAAAAATTATGAAATGTTATCTTGTTACATTAAAGAAATATTTCCAAGATAGTGTAAAAAGAATGAGAAAAGGGTAACACCCAAATAAAATCAGATTTATCTGGCATAATAACTAAAATTACTAAATTGAAAAAAAAAATAACAGAGAACTATTTTTTTTTTCAGTAGAGAGAAATAAGTTTAAAAATAAAATTATACAAGATTAAAAAAAAAAAAAAAAAAAAAAAAAAAATTAAGTAAAGTAAATTGAAATCTCTCTTGAGAACAGACACTGTTAGATAAGAAGACAATTTTTTGCTAAAATAATTCTAACTTCTAATTTTATCTCGGGGTTTCTATTTATTTGCTGAATTCTTAACATTTTACAAAAAAGGGATATTAAAGGTCTTACCAGAGTATCTTGATGTGGCATTTATGTATTCCGAAGTTAGAGTGATAGACGTGATAATACTTAATTGTTTAACTTTTCATTCCTGATGAATCAGTCACGTTTTTCAACTTAGTAAAAATCAAGTCGGGAACTATAATCTTTAAAAAAGTAAAGCATCAAAAGATGAAGTCAAAGTATACTCAATTGTAGTTTTAATACTGATGGATCTGTTTATTTTACGAATATTTTTTTATGTATAAAAATTTCTTATTTTTAACATAATTATTCATTATGTTTTCCCTGAAAAAAAGTATTTATCGAGGTTAAAAAAATGGAATGCGTTGATTTTTCGTCTGATCGATGGGGATATGAACTAAAATAAAAAATATGTATAAAATGTTATCTTGTTACATTAAAGAAATAGTTCCAAGATAGTGTAAAAAGAATGAGAAAACTGAAACAACCAAATAAAATCCGATTTTTCTGGCATAATATGCAAAATTGCTAAATTGAAAAAAAAAAAAAAAAAAATCTAACAGAGAACTATTTTTTCTGTAGCTAGAAATAAGTTAAAAAATAAGGCAATACCAACATTAAAAAAAGACTAAGTAAAGTAAATTGACATCTCCTTTGAGAACCGACACTGTTAGATAAAAAAGACTATTTTCTACTTATTTAATTCTAACGTCTAATTTTATCGTAGGGTTCTCTATTTATTTTCTGAAACAGTGACTTCTTAAAAGTTTACAAAAAATGATATAAAACTTCTCACCAGAGTATCTTGATGTGGTATTTATGTATTCTGAAGTTAGAGTGATAGACGTGATAAGACTTAATTGTTTTAACTTAGAGTTACAAACACCTGCGTTGGAACTTGAAACTTATTGTCATTCCTCATAAATCAGTCACGTTTTTCAACTTAGTTAAAATCAAGTTTGAACTATTTTCTTAAAAATTAAAGTATCAAAAGTTGAAGTCAAAGTATAATGTCGTATTGAGGCTTTAAGGCTGATGGATGTAATGATACATTGTTTCTTGTAATTAAGCTTTCTTGAGAAAGCAATAATTCATTATTTTTAATGGAATCATTAATTATAATTCCCTGAAGAAAATATTTCTAAAGACTATAATTTAGAATGTATTGATTTTTCTTCTAATAGATGGAGAAATATAATAATAATAATAAATAAAAAGAAAACTGCCCAGTTAAACTGAGGGCATTGAGCTCACAGGCTAGTCACACTCATTGTATATTGTACTCTTATTTCAAAGAATTTGAAATATGCCCCTCGAAAAATAAAGAAATCAACAATATATTAAGGGGGGGGGGTCATCCCCCCGTTACCCCCCTCATAGTTAAATAATGAACCCCTTAAACTAATCAGGGAAGTCTCTAATTACAATGAATATACATACAAAATTTGAAGAAAATCGGATAATTCTGCATGAAAAACTCGTTTATCTAAATTAAGGGGGATTACCCCCCCCCCCTTTATACTTAACCAATGAACCCCCAAAACTATTGACAGAAACACATTATCGAAATGAACCTATATACAAAATTTGAAGAAAATGGAATAATTTTGCATGAAAAACCCATTTATCTAAATTATGGGGGGTTAGCCCCCCGTTTCCCCCCTTTATGATTAACCAATGAAACTCCAAAACTAATCAGGGAAGCGCCTTATCACAATGAACCTATATACAAAATTTGAAGAAAATTGGATAATTCTGCATGAAAAACTCATTTATCTAAATTAGGGGGATTACCCTTTTTTTTATACTTGACCAATGAACCCCCAAAACTATTGACAGAAGCACATTATCAAAATGAACCTATATACAAAATTTGAAGAAAATGGAATAATTTTGCATGAAAAACCCATTTATCTAAATTATGGGGGGGTTAGCCCCCCGTTTCCCCCCTTTATGCTTAACCAATGAACCTCCAAAACTAATCAGGGAAGCGCCTTATCACAAGGAACCTATAAACAAAATTTAAAGTAAAACGGTTAGTTCTATCAATAGTTATCGCGTTACGTACATACATACATACGTACGTACGTACATACAGAACCGGCGGGCACATAAGCTCTCAGGCTTTGATAGTCTGTGAGCTAAAAAGAAATCTGCCAGTTAAACTGAGGGCATTGAGCTCACAGGCTATTCGCACTAACATTATACTGTTATTTCAATGAATTTGAAATAAGCCCTCGAAAAATAAAGAAATTGACAATATATTAAGGGGGGATCATATCCCCGTTCCTCACTTATAATTAACCAATGAATCCCCAAAATTAATCAGGGAAGCGTCTTATCACAATGAACCTATATGCAAAATTTGAAGAAAATCGTATAGTTCTTCTTGAAAAACCCATTTATCTAAATTAAGGTGGGGTTAACCCTCCGTTCCCCCTTTATACGTAACCAATGAAACCCCAAAATTAATCAGGGAAGCGCCTTACCACAATATACAAAACTTGAAGAAAATCGGATAATTCTGCTTGAAAAACCCATTTATCTAAATTAAGGAGGCTTAGCCCCACCCCGCACGTTCTCCCTTTAAACTTAACCAATGAACCCCCAAACATAATCAGGGAAGCGCCTTATCACAATGAACCTATAAACAAAATTTGAAGCGAAACGGTTATTTCTATCAAGTGTTATCGCGTTACGTACATACGTACATACATACATACGTACATACAAACGTACATACAGAACCGGTTGGAACATTACCTCTGAGGCTTTGATAGCCTGTGAGCTAAAAACTGCTCATAGTTTAATATTGATAAAATATGAAAATGCATATTAAAAAGCAAATATGTGCCCATCCCTTATGCTGAATGATTATTCAAGTTATGCATAAATTATCAAAAAATAATAAATGGCACAGTTTTAATTAAAAATGAATACAATTAAATAAACTAAAGTATATAAGAAGAATAAAAAGTCCCTTAAACTCAAAAACCTAGATAATTGAAATAAATAAAATACTTAAATTAAAATAAAAAATATATAAAACAATGTTGTTTTGTGACGTTAAAGAAATATTTCCAAGATAAAGTTTAAAAATACCGAGTAACATCAGATATTTCATGCATAATACTTTTACCAATAAATAAAATAATAAATAAATAAAAATAAAACGTATAATTATTATTTTTTATTTATTTAGAAGACGTTAAAAAACATTAAGCAATAGCATTTAAGAAAAGACGGAAGAAAGTTAATTGACATATCCATTGAGAACTGACAATGTTATAAAATGACTATTTTCTGCTAAACTAATTCTAACGTCTAATTTCATCGTGTGTTTCTCCATTTTCTTGTTGAAACAATGCCTTCCTAAAAGTTTGTGAAAAGGGACAAAGGAAGTCTTTTCGGAACATCCTGAAGTAGCACCAATGTATTCCTAAGTTAGAGTTCTAGACGTGATAAGATTTAATTGTTTTAAGGAAGAGTTACAAACATCTGCTCTGAAACTTAAAATTATCGCCATTCTTCTAAATCGGTCACGTCTTTGAAGTGCAAGTTTAAAGGAAACTATATTTTTAAAATTTAATCAAAAGTAAGGTCAAAGGATAATTTCAAATCGATGTTTTCACACTGGTGATTAAGTGTGAAATGGTTTATCTTATTAAGCTATTCTGAAATAGTTTCTTTGCATTTTAATTCCTTATTTGCAAAGCAAATATTCCCTATATAATCACGAATTCTATATTTATATGAATTATGTTAAAACAAATATTTTTTTTTTTTTTTTTTTTTTTATAGTTGATAAAATTTAATCCATTTTTTTCTTACTTAAAAATTATTAACACATGAAAATCTATAATAAAAGCAAAAATGCGGCAGTACCCTTATTAGCTTACCGATTTTGGAAATAAAGCAGTTCGATTTTAACGAGAATTAGCGATAAGGATAATTATTCTGCACATATATTAACATTGAATAATTTCAATTTTTTCACCCTCAAATAGAACAATTTCTGTACTATAAAATTAGTGTTTTGTGAAAACTGTAAACCCAATTTACAAGTTCAATGCAACATAAAGTATTGAAAATGGATAGTGGAAAAGTTTAGAATAAGTCTTTTTTCTTTAACAATAATTTTACTAGCAAGTATAATTGCTCAATAAAAAAATAACTCTGATATGTATGTTCTTTTTTCTTTTTACATTTTAACATTATGTCTGAAGAGACTAAGGAGGAAAATGACGTTTCCCTTGAGACCAAAATTGTATGATAAAATGGTTCTTTTGCGCTAAACTAAATTTAACGTCTAATTTTATCTTTTTAAAAAACTTATTTACCGAAACAATGATTTCTTAAATAATTGTGAAAGGGGACGTTTCCGGATCATCCTGAACTAGCATTAATGTATGTGGAAGTTTATGGTCTAGACGTGATAAGATTTAATTGCTTTAACGAAGAGTTACAAATACGAAGAGTTACTAAAACTTCAACTGCTTTCATCAAACTGAAACTATTAAAATTTGGCGTCAAAGATATTTTCAAGCTTTCATACTGGTGGATGAAGTGAGAAATGGGTTATATTTAAGATTTTTCTAAATTAATACCCAAATGTTCGTTATATAACCCAGAAAAGAGTATTTAACGAAAATGTAAATTATATATATATATATATATATATATATATATATATCGGATCATCCTGAACTGGCTGAACTTTCTAAAATATATAATCTATAGATATATATAATCTCTCTCTCTCTCTCTCTCTCTATATATATATATATATATATATATATATAGATAGATAGATACATACATACATACATACATACATTCATACACACACACACACACACACACATATATATATATATATATATATATATATATATATATATAGATAGATAGATAGATAGATAGATAGATAGATAGATAGATATACGTAGGTTGATCCAAAAAAAAGTTTACAAGCAGAAGCATTTGAAACGTAATAATGCGATTCCAATGAAACGCGATTCCAATGATTTTATGTACTCTATGTGTATAAATGATATTTTTAATAAAACTTTTATGATAAAATAACCTCATGTGTGCTTTTTTATGTACCTTTTTTTACTCTGTTCCATTTCTGAAAATTTTTGTCTTGAGTGCAGTAATACTTTGCAAACTTATCTTTTCTAAATAAAAGATAATTGAAACGCCTCAGCGAAAGAAGTTTTTACCATATATATTTTTTAATGGTTCAGGTAGACCATTAATTGAGTTGTACGATTGTACTGAGTTATAAGGTTTTTTGACCGGTCCCGGGCAAAACGTATAACTGGAGTTCCACAGTATATCTTATTAAATTTTAACATCGCTTAAGATTACAAAATGATTTGAGTTTTCACTAATAATTGAATAGGGCCTTCATCATAGATTATATACGTAGATTTGCATGTTTAAAGACAATAAAATGTATTAAATAAGAAATTGTCTTCATTTTTTTAATGATTTTTCGTTACGAAAGAGGTCTAAAAATGTATTCAAAGATTAACTCTAGAGGAGCGTCTCCCACTACGCTGGTCGGTTTATTCCAAATGGTCATCGAATTAAATGAACTTTGGATTGGGCACCCCACTGTCTTCGGATCCGGTCAACTCGGATTGAAAAAAACAAAAACAAAAAAAGAAAATTTCATTTAGAATCCTGCAGCAATACTGTGATTGTTGATTTATTTTTTGTGTGAAGAGTAAAGCGTTTCTCTTCAAAGAAAACTAACCAAGGCTGCAGGCAAGAAAATGGCTGCTTGTAAAATTCATCTGAAGGAAAAGCTGACATTTCAAAGAAAGGAAAAGTTTTTCTTCCCATTGGAACTGGGAGAAAATGATGAATGGGTTTCTTATTGTGTGGGTTTGAACCGCTCTCTGCGCCCTTCTGTTCAGACAAAGCACACTCTCAAACTATAGAAGTGGAGACCCCTGATATTTTCCTTTCCTGCTTTCAAAAAGATGTCTAGCATGCGCACTAAGATCAATTTTATGTGAAAAATTGTATGTGAAATCTTAAGAAATGCGCTTTTAGCTTTAATTTATAGATTTTCTTTTTATTATTGTGTGATAAAAAAATTGTAAATCTCTGTCAAAATTGTTTAAACATCATTTAAATTTTGACTTTCGAAATAAGTATGTTTTTTTAACTCCTTCTGTGTATTTTTTGTAAGATCGAGATAAAAGTTAAAGCTATTAACTTTTATAAATTAGTTGCTACAAAAAATTGTTTTGTGTTTACTTTATTGCTACTTTCTAGTACTTATGTATTTCTCCGTTATATCCTTATCAGCTCATCTTCTGATTTTTTCTACAGAATAAAGTTTCAATCTGTGAATGAGTTGAACTGTCAAATATTTATGTTTCTTTAAAATTTTCTTAGGTTTTATACAACATACGGAGCGCGAGGTAAAAAAACTTTTGGAATTGCTTTAAACTTTTGACAACCTAACTTAAACTTCCACATTTAAAATTTTCCACCCGTTTTCCAGTGTCATAATACATGAAAACTACTTACTGAAACTTGAGATGACTTTGAAATTAACAGAGAATCACATGTAACAGGAAGTGATTTTATGTCTAGAAAATAGAACAAAGAAGATTAATATATATTTTAAATCCACACAATTGCTTATTGTTTCCAATCGACAAAAAAAAGTCGATCATTTATTATATAAACACTCTGATCATGAAAAGAATCATTTTGTGAAATTTATTTTGGTGTAGGTCATTAACAGGAAGGTTTGGGGTTTACGGGGAATTCTTCATTAGTCACTATTATTTTAATAGTTTGAAAATGTTTTTTTCTATCAACTATTTCTTTACAATTTCATTTTATATAAGTATGTATTTATGTTATAAGATGGGTTTGTATATATGAGGTGGACATAAGTATGCTAGATTTGTGTAGGCATCATGCAAATGACAGGACGGTGTGTTCAAAAATATTAAATTGGTTGGAAAATACGTATTCAGAATAAAATACAATTGAAACTTAACATGTGTTTATTAATTTTAAGTACTCTGACGTACAGAAAAAAAGCCAATAAAAAAGTGTTTTTAATTCTTCATTTTTTTCCGTTGCTTCTGAAGAATAGATTATAATTTTATACTGACGAGTAGATTGTCTAAAGATACACATTTTTAACTGACTTCAAAGAAAGGAAGTTATAAAATGAGTATGTGTCTTTTTCTTAGGAATGTGGACAGATTACATATAAATTGATGCTGCATTTTTTATAATAACCGGTTCTGGCAACGAATTTTGAGTATTTTTGGTCTGCTGAATACGAAAATAGCAAAATTCCAGGATTGGCTCTGGTTTTTGAAATAAAGGCAACAATCCGATAGTATAACTAGTACAAAAAAGTAACATTAAATATGGAAAAACTGACTATTATTTTATGTATATATATATATATATATTGTGTAATATTGTATTTTTAATGAGATATGCATTGCAAAACAGATGTATAGATTAACATTACTATTAAAACCGTTTCCTGTATGATTTTCTAGATTTTTTCTCTTCATAAGAATCTTTTTCTAAGGTCCAACTGTAGCCATCCATCATATGGCGATTCCAACTTCTTTGGTACATTTGCTACATTATTTTGATATCTTGATGGAACCGCTCATCCTACTCTACACTATAATCACCCACGATTTAAGGAAATCTATGTAAATGACTGTGTCCAAAATCAAGATTTCAACTCCCGGATGCCTTAGAAATAATTATTCCAAGATCCAGAGCCATTCTAACTACTTTATATTCCATAGCATAGGTGCCAACCTCTCATTAATATTCCGTAATATGCGGGTTAATTTGACACAGTTTAACAACTCTTCAAACCAGAAAAATTATTGAATGAATCTTTATTTATTCAATTTCAGGTTTCTACGTGGAATTTATTTAACTTTATTGCTTAAAAAAAATTCTGGTGTGAAACGTGTTAAACTTGTGTCAAATTAACTTGCATATTACGGATTATTAATGAGAGGTTGGCACCTATGCCATAGTTATAAACTTTGTATGTATCAAAATCAAAGAGATGTGTTGCCGCAAAATTTTGGTTGTCGTTATCTTGTGTAATTATTGTTTACTTTCCGAACACTTCGTGCAAGGGAAGTATTGCAATCCAGATTTGCGTCTGTGAGTGTGAATACGATTTCTCCCAAACGATACTTTCGTTTGGGCTAGCATTTAACGAATATGTCATACCAAATCCAAAACAACTACACAGATTTTCGTAAAAATCAGCCAACGTATCAGGTACTTAATCCATTTTTAAACCACTTTAAAATTATTTCCCGACCGATTGTACAGAGAAAATCACCATGGAAATATGACAGAGTAGTATTTTTTTTCCCTATTTTTCTCGAAATCTTTCTTTTTAAAAAACAAGGGTTATTTATATGTGCCACACAGGGCCAACTTATATATTATTAAAGTTAAAAGACTTAAAAAAAATAAAAGCTATTTTTTTAATTGCATTTAATTAAATCGCTTTTCTTTTCATTTTAAAAACATCAATTATTTCCCGAACGATTGTAAAAAGAAAGTCACCATGGAAATATGACAGAGTAGTAATATTTTTTTCCTATTTCTCTCGAAATCTTTCTTTTTAAAAAACAATGGTTATTTATATGTGCCACACAGGGCCAACTTATATATTATTAAAGTTGAAAGACTATTAAAAAAATAAAAGCTATTTTTTTAATTGCATTTAATTAAATAGTTTTTCTTTTCATTTTAAAAACATCAATTATTTCCCGACTGATTGTACAGAGAAAATCCCCATGGAAATATGACAGAGTAGTATTTTTTTTATTATTTCCTATTTTTCTCGAAATCTTTTTTTTTTAAATAACAATAGTTATTTATATCTGCCATACAGGGCCAACTTATATATTATTAAAGTTGAAAGACTATTAAAAAAATAAAAGCTGTTTTTTAATTGCATTTAATTAACTCGTTTTTCTTTTCATTTTAAAAACATCGAAGGTGCTCAGTAAAACAAATAATAATTACTGACAATATACTAAAATGTAACGCCCATAGTCAACGAAACTGCGAAAGAGGTCTTGTTGCCCTAGTAATATCATATAACATATGTATAAATCTTTCTAATAATTCTTCAGCTCAAGCTTTTACATTTAAAGCCTATATTGACTAAAAATTTCTTGTTTTAAGAGTTTTCAAGGAAGCAATTAACTTTACAAGGAGAGATAATAATTAGAAATTTTCAAGGGAAGCTGTTAACCTTCTCTAAAATAATTATTAACGTTATCACCTGGAATAAATTGATTTTTAACCCATAATTTGTTTTTAATAATGTCGTTAATGTATAAGTAAGCTTCAAAAGAATGGAGTATGTAATGCAAAATTAATAATTACTGAAAATATACTAAAATGTAAAATAACACCCATAGAAATTGAAACTGTGAAACATTCCTTGTAGCCTTAATAATATTATATAATATATGTAGAACACCTCTTTTTAATAGTTCTTCATCTGCAGCTTTCACAATAAAGGTTATATTGACTCTAAAAATCTCGTTTTAAGGGTTTCAAGGAAGCAATTAACTTTACATGGATGAAGAATAATCAGCACTTTTCAAGGAAAGCTGTTAACTTTCTCTAAAATATTAGCGTTATCATCTGGAATAAATTGATTTTTAATCCTTCATTTGTGCAACAACGGAATTTTTCTAATAATGTCCTCTTTAATATATAAGGAAGTTTACTAAATGTATTGGTTCAGAAAAAGACGTTATCAATTAATAGAAATCACTAAAGTATCTAATATTAAATAAGATTTATATATATATATATATATTTAATTATAAGATAAATTAATTAACAAATTATTATTTTAGACATATATGTTTTAAAATTTAAAGTAAGTAGATAATATTGAAAAAAAAATCAATATTTAAATCCAATAAATATTAATCGTTCAATAAGGCAAAAAATTATCGGATACAATCTATATCGTTATTGATTAATATATATTAAAATATTGCATAAACAAATATTTCCTCTGAAAAACTGAACGCCAAATTATTCTTCAGCAATTGTTAACTTATTTTGGTCCGCATACCATTAGGTTAAATGCATATAATATATCTTTCTAATAATTTTTCAGTTCCCACTTTAACAATTAAATCTTATATTGACTACAAAGTCCCCGTATTAAAGGGTTTCAAAGAATCAATTAAATGTTCATGGTAGGAGAATAATCTGAAATTTCAAGGGAAGCTGTTAGCTATAATAATTATTCAATATATTTCACCAGGAATGAATTACTTTTAAGCCTTTATTCGTGTAAAACGAGTATTTTTAATGATGTTCTGCTTAGTATAGGACATTTTATTAAATTTATACGTTGAGAATAATATGTTATAAATTAATAGAGATGAGTAGAATGTCTGACAATAAATAACAACATTTATGGTTTTTCAAAATATATTAGGTCATGCAGAAAGTTCTGCGGTTTTGAATATATTTTCAATCCATAAATGCCACATTCCCACCGGAATTTTTGATTAAAACTTTGCTTTTATAGTGTACACGAAGAAACAGAGATTTTTTTTAACTTATTATTTCCTTTTTTTTTTTTTTTTACTATTTTTGTTGTATTTCTATTTCATTATTATATTTTTAAATACTGTTATTTGATTTTTAACTTTTAAATTTCTCACGGATGCCTTTTGCCTCGCAAGTACCTTTAACCTGGAAGTTCAGTTGGTACTCAACTAGGTATTCCATGCTGCTAAGTACATTGTAATTGTGTTCCATTGTTCCATCCTTAATCTCCTTGTTTTAGAAATTTTTCAATTAATATTTGTGCATTTTCTTTCTGTTTTTTTTTCACTTTCCTTTTCACAAAAATTGCTAAATTCTTTAATTTTTGTATACTGATTTCGGATTGACCGGCTAGCCCCGCCTCTCCTGTCACCCTGGTATATATACCTTTCACCCATGGAGCGGGCTCCCTCCCCTTATT
Organism: Maratus michaelseni; assembly: GCA_963931845.1. Lineage (NCBI taxonomy): Eukaryota > Metazoa > Arthropoda > Arachnida > Araneae > Salticidae > Maratus > Maratus michaelseni. Next base: position 339,752,078 of record OZ007592.1, read on the forward strand.
TTTGGAACTAACGGCAGAAGCGACTGGCTTGGGTCGCCGCTCTATGTTTTTAAGCCGCATCCTTATGCTGGCATAGTAAATTAAATCAGAACTACACAGTTTTCTCCTCTTTTCAAGTCTCTTCCATGTATTATCTTAAAAATTGAAAAAATCTTACAAAAACATACAAATTTTTTTATAAAATATAAAAATATATATTGTTGTCGTAATGCTATACTTAACCTTCCTTTTTTTTTTTTTTTTTTTTTTTTTTTTTTCTATGAGCTCCTAATTTATTTAGTTGTTAGTGTTAGTGTTTTTATGCTTCTCCCCCCCCCCCCGGGTGCTACCAGTAATTGAATCACCACCAATTTATTCGCCTATTGTTATGCTCTGGGGATGTGTGGCATTTGGACACGGGCTCCTCGGCTCAAAATTGTTCGAAACCGTCTGGCTCCCAGTGTGCATACCGTCTCCAATTGCTGCGGTAGCTTCCATTTTCTGTAGGCCTTTTTCAAGGCCGTTATTTACGAGGATCGGACTAACCGGGTCTCTTATCAATGTTCTAAGCCGCATTTTTATGCTGGCGCAGTAATTTAAACCAGACTTATCACATTTTCTTTTACTTTTCTTTCTTCCTTCTTGTCATCTTCTTTAAAAAATTTAAAAATATAGAAAAAAAAACATATTTTTTTTTATAAAAAACAAATATATATATATATCTTGTTACGTTAATGCTGTCCTTAACCTTTCCATTTTATAGTGTTTATATTTTCCTATTTTTAAGAGCTCCTAATTATTTTTTTTAATTGCGCTTGTTTTTATGCTTAGCCCCCCCCCCCTCCCCCGGTGCTACCAGTTATGTTCCACCCTAACAATTATTCCACCATTTGCTCTATACTGGGGATGTGTGGCGGAGAATCACAGGTTCCTCGGAAAAAGTTGTTCGAAACCTAAGCTTTTACTTATTTTGAAATAAATTTGTTTCTAAATTCTGGTGGCATTCCATCTCATTTAGACATTATCTCAACAGCAGTATATCGCAGAACTTTCCGGATGACCAAATATAATAGGTTAAACAACCAAATTTTATTTTATAAATATTTTTCTGGAAGTTTAAGGTAGGTATTTAGTTAATATTATAAAAATTCAACGTTTAATCAACAGAATATTAACCACTTACTAAAACAATAAAAAAGTTGGATATAATATTTGTTGTTGTTTATTAATAGTTTTTAATATATTACATGAAAACATATCGCCACTTAAAAAAAGGTAAATTCTAAGTTATTCTTTAGCAATTGTCACCTGGCAATTCTCTTTATGAAGATTTCATACTATAATATTGCATAAATATATTACATCACCATCTCTCTCTTGAATACTTAACGTTGACTGCAAAATCCTCATTTTAGACAGTTTCAAGGATGCAATGTACTTTATAAGGATGTAACATAATCAACCATTTTTAAAGGACACTGTTAATGTCCTCTGCAATAATTATGACCGTTATTACCTGCAGTAAATAACGATGATTGATTTCCATACCTACATTATTTTAATAAGAATATTGTGCTAAAATTACTTCATTAATATTTAATAAATTTGTATTAATTCTATTGATTCAGAAGTTTTAAGTTAAAAGAACTGAGTAGTTTGTCTAATATTAAATACTTTTCTCATGATATTTTATTATCGATATAATATGTTAATTAAAAATCATTTATTTAGAAATACTTATCTTAAAGCTCAAGATATTTGGTTTATAATGTAAAAAAATTATTTTTTTTTTCACTAAAGATAAATTACTTCTTAAGACAATAAAAAATTATTAACGCTCTATTTTGTTATTGATTACTAATTTTTTAAAGTATTAATGAAGATAAATATTCACCTTTTTAAAAGTGGATGTATTATTGTACTGTTCAGCAGTTCAATTGTTATACAATCCTTGTAGTTTCCGTACTATTACATTCTTATTTATAGACTTATTTATAATGCCTCTTTCTAATAGTTCTCCAGTTTCCTCTTTAAATATTAAATCCGACATTCACTATGAACTTCTCATTTTAAGCGATTTTAGGTAAGTAATTATCTTCGAAAGGATGGAGAATAATCAGCAATTTTCAAGGGAAACTGTGTTCTTAAAGATAACTTTTACGTTATCACCTGCAGTAAAGTGATTTTTAAACTTTTATTCGCGTAATAAGTATATTGTGTTAATAAGAACTTTTTTAATCTTCGGGGAAATTTTACTAAATTCATTGTTTCTGAAGAATAGGTTACGAAAGATTTGAAAATTATAGTATTAAAAATAAATTACTTAATATTAAGAAAATGAACATTTGGTGCTAAGTTTAACAAAAAAATTCAAATCATTAGAATGGGCGGAGCTTCGTGAATAAAGTTGGTATGTATGAAACGGCAATTCTAGAGTGGTAACGGTAGCAGTTGATTTTATACAATAAAACATGCTGTTTAAAATATGAGATTGAAAGGAGGCAAATAATTATTTGCGTTAGGCAGCAATAATATTATTTAGAAGTTAAGCTGACATTTTGAAAGCACTCTGCTAAGCCACTTTTTCTTTTATATGGTATTTAAAAACACAATAATTACTATAAAACAGTAACCAATCTTTTTTATAAATATTTTAATTATTGATTCTTAGATTTAATTTTTCTGAATACCATTATATGCAACACATGGTTTTGTTCTCACCAGAAAGTGTTTTCTTTATAAAAATAAAATGCAACATTTGATTGTTAAAATGTATTTTTTTTTTCGAAAAATAAACTGTTTTATAATTGTCAGATATCAGTGTTTTTCTATAAAATCAGTAGATTTTTTATACCCTGATACATTATACTAAGAATACAAAATATTGTAGTTAGATTTTATCTCCGCCCACTCTAGAATATGTATTTGGATGAAGACGATAAACCATGTAATTATTAATATTTAATAACCCATAGATCTAAACAATTATGGAAATAAAAGAAAGTATAATCTATTATAAGAATTAGCGTGCAACTTTTAAATGCTAAAGAATATACCAGGCTTAGTAGCATTATTTGCATATTTTTCTTTTTAGGATTTTTTTTTTTTTTTTTTTTATAAATGAGAGTATATAGATAATAATTGATCTGTAACAGCATACCGTTTTACAGAGATCTATAAATGGCCCGTATTTGATACATAAATATAGTACTTAGAAATAATTATATCTACCAAGAAAGTGCATTTCTTTTAATAAATTCTTCTCAAATTCATTTTATCAAACATAAATTCTATGCATAAAATGAGTAGTGGTATTCGCCAGTATTTAGATGAAAATTTGAAATTTGATTCCATACCGGCTAACCAGGATAAACGTTCTCCTTTCTGCCTTTTATGCTAACAATGCTTAAGCAACAAATCTATGAAACGAGGTCGTCTTGAAGCGCACTGATTAAAAAGATACATGAAGCTGTTTGATGTTTTTGGTAAATTTTTAAGTGAGAAGTCTGACATGAAGCACCTACAAACCATTGATAGAAATACATTTGTTAGTTATTTAGCAGATATCTTTGAAAAACTGAATACCTTGAATAAACAACTTCAAGGAAAAATAAAACACTTGTTGATGCTAAAACAAAGCTATTTGCTTTATTAAATTCACTGAGGTATGGCAGAAACATATTTTTGAAAGAAAGTTTTACCTATTTTACTGTTTAAAAAATGCGAGTTGGCCGATGCTTCTATAACTGTCATTGTGGACCATTGAGAATATTGGCCTCTAATTTGAACGATAGATATTCCGATATAAAGCAAATGGATTTCACATTATGTCTCATGCAGCCAGTTTTAGTCGACTGATCATCTGATGATTCAATACTATACCCAAGAACAACTCTCACAAATTGAAAACGATGAGTCACTTAAAACCTTATTCAGTATAAGGGAGTAATGGCATGCATGGCTGTGTGCTGAGACAGAATCTAAATATCCAAATGCGACAAAATTTGCAAGAATATATTGTTACCATTCACATCATCCTACCTAGTTGTGTGTGGTTTTAAAACAGTAACTGACTTACTGATGAAGAAAAGAAAGCGATATGGCATAACAAAACGAGGAGACTTGAGATTAACCCTCTAATTCCCATTGTAGAATACGCTCTAGAAATTCCGTAATTCAGAAAATCTGAATTCATACCAGAAAATTTCAATAATAACTTTTGCTTCATTTAATGACAGAATGTTTGTTATTAAATGAAGTAAATAATGCTATTTTAAATTTGTAAAGCGGATATGGAATATCTGAATTAAAATATCTTCTTAATTGGAAAGAGAGGTGGTATCATATATGATACCATGGCCATTAAAGGGATAAAGTTGACTAAATTAGAGACTGATATAAAAGTTCTCTGCAGCCAGAATTAAGCACAAAGATCTCATTAATTTTATTCTCGTCATCTCGTGTCTGTTTTGAATTTATTATTATTATTATTATTATTATTCCTGTCAGTAATTAAATTATAAAAGCATTGTAGAAAAAGTTTTTATCTATGTATCTCAATTTTCTATTAAATATTAATAAAATAAATTTGCTTTTTAACATCGCATATTATTACTATTATTAATGATTTTTTTATAAATACTTTTCTGTTCGTGTATATTGTTTCTTTTGTGAATGTACTGTTATTTATATAGAACTAATTATGGCGTTTAAGACTTCTTTAGTGAGAATAAGAGTTCACTTTTTATATAGTAATAATGATTATTTGTCACAGGCAGGAGGAAGAAGGGAATCAAACTTTAGAGATGATTTTTTTGGGGGGGTATGGCCATAAAAAAGTTGTGAAACACTGTCTTAAACGATACTACCGATTGAGCTCGCATTTGGTAAATATGCGTTGCACACCACTGTCGCAAGAACAGCACAGATATTCGTAAAAACCGGCCTTTGAATAAGGTATTTAATTCCTTTTCAAACTCATTTCCGACCAATTCTGTAGGGTAAATTTCCAAGGAAATGTAACAGAATGTAACTGATAGATATTGTGGGGGATATGGTCATTCTTACTTTACCCTTGGAAAGAGGGTGGCTGCTGGTCTCATTATGCATTTCATCAGTAAACAAGAACGGTGTGTTTTTCTGTATGTCCGTTCGTATTCTTTTTTTTTTCTTTTACTGTCTAAGCTACAATATTCGTACAAATTGACAAATCATTGTGAAGTTTGAATACATTGTTAAGTATGCAATTATCTTCTATTGCAATTGTCTTTTAGTACACTACCATTTTATATTCGTTAAAATGGTTGCATGTTGATTTTAGTGTTTTACAGAAACAAGTCAAAAGTTTAATAGATGATCGTCTATTAATCGTCAAACATAGTGAAATAGAGAACAATGGGATTTAAAGTGAATGCGAATAACAATATTGGGTTAAAAATAACAAATAAAACCTTTGTGCAATAATATTTAAAGGAATAATACCAACGTTATAAATGCACAAATAATACAAAAATACAGCAAATAGCTATTTCGAATCTACAAGCGATATTCTACTTCAGTTTGACAAAAAGCAATGCACAGCGTGCTGGAAAAAGCAAGATTGGACAAAACGACAGAGGGGTCATGACTTATACACCCGATGCGGGTAGAGAACGCGATAAAAGCAGCAAACAATGAGAAGAAAGCAGCATGAAACAACTCAGTGGACAAGTAGAGACATCTACCAGAGAACAAAAGAAACGAAAACCGAAAAAGGGGAATTATATTAATGCTTTCCAAATACTTGGAAAATTAGGAGCACTAGACTAGTCATTGACTAACAAGGAGACCGCCAAACATGATGCGCACAGATTTTGATGATTTTAAAGTATATTGTAAAGGTCATACCCCTAACTATTCAGGTCAAAGGTTTCCTTCAAATGGGCTTTAGTTTTCGAGAAATTTCGGGTTAAAGTTCAGCATGCATTTCAAATACCCATTAGTTCACAATCTTAAACGAGGTCTTCGTGGCTCTGCGCTAGCGTGCGCCATTTTTGAGCGGAGATGAGGGTTCTGTCCTCTCATGTGACTTTTACCTTTTTTAAATAATTTTTTTATGTTTTTCGCGTTATAAGTTTTATGCAGATTTATGAATTCTGCATCTTTGAACTTTTTGATATTTTCCTAAAAATTCCATTTACATTTTCGAATTTTTCGTGAAAATTTATAGTTTTTGCGCAATTTTTATTCTAATATTTCTGTTGATGAAAATCCAAACTATTTTAAGTCTTAATTATTTATTTATCGTATTTATGAAATAATGCATTTTTTAGCTGTATTTTCTATTTTAAAAAATTTAAATGATTAAGAAACAATTAACAAAATAATGTATCCTTTTAATATTTGATTTGTTCTAAATATATTGAAATATGTTAACTGCTGAAATACTAAAATACTTATCATTACTGACATCGACATTTTTAGCTTATTAAATATGGAACTAACTGTGTGATACATATCGCAAAAATATTCTAAACAAATTCCGCATTCAAAATCGCCTTTAAATATATTCTTTACGTAAATTGTTTTAACAATACTGGAAGAATGTATAAATTAACATATTATATATTCTTTAAATACTTGAATTGTGATAAATATATTTAAAAATGCATTAAATTTGGAAAAGAAGTTATTTCAAACGTGATAATTGTCTTTAAAAATACTTAAATTGTGATAAATATTTAAAAAATGCGTTAAATTTGGAAAATAAATTATTTCAAAACGTGGTAATTGTCTGCAAAGGATTAAACGAAATGGATAAAAAGAAAATTTTATTTATTCTGATATTACCGTAAAAGTCATTGCAGACGCTTTTCTTCAGGTATTTTTTATAGCTATTGTAATTTACAAACGATTTTTTATTTCTAGTTGAATTTTTCTGTATGGCATCGACTTGTTAGAATTTTAAAAAAATTAATTGTAATATATTATTTTTTATTTGTGCAAATCAAAAAGGATGTTGAGTTTGAACTTTGCAGTCAAATGTATTTAAATAACAATATATATATATATATAAATACATAACTGGCTAAAACTTGGATATAAGCGTTATTGTTTTAATATTTTATTACTCCTTTCAAGATATGTTGTTGAAATTACCTAATCATACATAACTTTAGAAGATTTGAAATAAAAAATATTTTGTATAAATTATAAAAGAATACAAAATTTTATTTAAAATTTCATAAAGTTAAAAAAAAAATTATTATTTTAGAACAGTTATTAAAATATAAAGTGTAAATAATAATAAAAAAATAAACAAAATCTAGACATAAATTAGTTCGGAATTTCGTGAAATATTAATTTCAAAAACTGCACAAAAAAAAGTAAATTATTACGAAAAATTCGAAAATGTAAATGGAATTTATTAGGAAAATATCAAACAGTTCAAAGATGCAGAATTCATAATTCTGCATAAAACTTATAACGAGACAAATATATTAAATTTATTAAAAAAGGTTAAAGTCACATTAGAGGATAGAACCCTCATCTCCGGCTCTCAAATCGCGCGCGCTAGCACAGAGCCACGAAGACCTCGTTCAAGATTGCGGACTAATGGGTATTTGAAATGCATGCTGAACTTTAACCCGAAATTTCTCGAAAACTAAAGCCCATTTGAAGGAAACCTTTGACTTGAATAGTTAAGGGTATGACCCCTACAACATACTTTAAAATCATCAAAATCTGTGCGCATCATGTTTGGCGGTCTCCTTGTAAGAAGTAAGAATTTTTAATGATGTGGTACGCTTCCCAAAAATCAAGATCAAGGATAGAAGAACATTTTTGGATAATTGTGGCTGAGGAAAAGTTGAACCTATGTTGAAAAGATCAAATTTTAAGCTCCTGATTTTTAACATAATCTTCATGCTCTTTTAAACGAAATCTAATCGCACGTTTAGTCTGAACAATATACAAGAAACCACACACTGGCAAGAGATTTGTTAAATATCCCAGTAATCTATACGAAAGGCTTTGCGAATTTCATTTCTCTTATTTTGAAATCGAAGACCTAACCCTTCTCACTCGTGCTTGCCTGTCGCAAAATACTTTTGTTTTTAATGGGAATTTCTTTCGTATGACTGACCGTTTGTCTATGGGTAATCCTCTTAGTCTTATTTTATGCGATTTTTATTTGCAGAATTTCGAGGACAAATTGTTTGAAATTTTAAAAATTCCGTGTTATGTCCTGGTTGAAATGAATACGTATATTTATTATATTCTCTCTGTTATGAATTCCATGGATTATTCCATTCAATTTACTTTTGAAATTGAGACCAACAATTGTATTCTCTAACCGCATCGGGTATATAAGTCACCGCCTCTCTGCTGTTTTGGCCAGTCTTGCTTTTTCTAGCATGCTGTGCTTTGCTCTTTGTCGCACTGAAGAAGAATCTCGCTTGTAGATTCAAAATAGCTATCTGCTGCTTTTTTGTGCATTATTTGTGCATTTATAGCGTTGGTATTCTTCTTTAAATATTGGGTTATCGCTAATACAGTCTGTTGTGCCAAACTTTTCTCGCTACGATACACCAGATGGCGTAAATGTTAGTGGAAAAAGATAATGATTAATGTATTGAGTTGGTTTTAGTTTTTGCATAACAATGACTTGTTTATATATGTATATATATTTAATATCTGTTTAATTAGAGAATATTTGCGATGTCTCAAATTGTAATAAAGCTCAAACTTAACTTATAATCTTCAAACTAGAAAGATATTTTTCACATTTCAACTTCTATTAAAATACACAGAAAAACTAAGAGACCTTTGATACAATTTTACAAGTTTATTTGCACACTTTTACAGTTTGAAACAGTGCAACGCCCTCTACTGACTATAGTTTGAACAAAATTAAAAATTTGATACGTGCAATCCTTATAAGCTACGTGAATTCCATGCGATTTATTTCCGCTTTATATTTATTAATGTTAAATTTCAAAGTTAGGGAGCACATTATGAAACAGGATGTAAGAGAAGATTGGCCTTGGTGTGGCAAAAGTATTACAATCAGGTTATTCAATGACTTTTGCAACGATTTTTATGCCGTTTTTAAAAATGGCACTATTTACACTAAACTTCGTTTAGAAAAAACTACATGCTTCACAATACGAACAAGGCTGGGAAGCAAAATATAAGTAGAAAGTTGATTTACATAATATGCTATTTTCCAAAAATTCCTACAATTTTCGCGCGATACAAATTTCATATTAATTTCTTTCTAACGAAAATTATTATTTTTTATTATTATTAGAATGCCATTTTATTTGTGTACATTAATTTAGTATTCATTATTAATTTGAGAATGTTATTAGATTTTCTACTATTAATTATGTCTTTCAAACACAATATTTCACCTTGTATGAGTGACGTAGGATTTAAGACGTCAACATGTTTTTTTCATTTCTTTAATACACTTCAAAAACACATCAGCTAATTACATATTTAATATAATTTTTTTTTAGGTATTTCACTGTTTGGAATTATTTAAAGAAATACATTCTGTCTTACTATATATGTATTAAATATTATTTGCGCATTGAAAAATATATCTTGATTCAATGTACATTTTTATAGTATTTTGAGAGAAGCAAACACTCTCGAAGAAATCTTAACTTAAAGTTTCTCTTAAAAGAAATAATTAAATTAGAAAACAAGCTGACGTTTCTTTAAAACAAGGACTTATACTTCTTAATTTAAACAATTAAATCTTATCACGGTTGGACTTTTAACCCTGGAGTGTATAAATGTCACTTCTCGACGCACTGAGAATGTTTCTTTTGTCTATTTTCTCAAAACTTTTAGGAAGTCATTGTTTCTTAAAGAAATAAAAGCTAAACAGATAAGGAATGGTGAAGTAATGATTTATAGATTTCAACAGGTATATCCTTTTAGATTTAATATTATTTTTATTTTTATTTTATTAGATAGAGAAATTTAATAAATGATTTAACTTCCTTTCTAAGTTAATAATTTTGAAATTTGCAGTTTCAATAACTCGCATATTAAACGTCTAAAATAATATTTGTTCTAGAAGGAAAAATTATATATGCGAAATATACAAATAAAATACAATCAGTAATAATTTTGTATAATCACTAATATTTAATTAAATCGGTAATAATTTTGCATTATTCGTAATCATCAGGATTAGAAATATGTTCATATTTAAATTTGATAAATTTACAACTTCGGATTGAAAATGATAAAAAAAAATATTAGTGCGATTAGATAAAGAGATTTAATAAATGATTTAACTTCCTTTCTAAGTTAATAATTTTGAAATATTCAGTTTCAATAACTCGCATATTGAACGTCTAAAATAATGTTTGTTCTAGAAAGAAAAAATATATATGCGATTTATAAAAATAAAACACAATGAGTAATAATTTTGTATAATCACTGATATTTAATTAAATCGGTAATAATTTTGCAATATTCGTAATCATCAGGATTAGAAATATGTTCATATTTAAATTTGATAAATTTACAACTTCGGATTGAAAATGATTAAAAATATATATATTAGTGCGATTACACAAAACTACAGTTCGTATGACAGAAAGCACTTTGCCTGCTAAAAAAGTTGGCATCTTTTTGCAAATTGGATAAATTATATACATAAATTGTAAATAAAAATACAACAAAATAAATGAAATAAAGTAAAATAAAAATAAAATATATAAAAAACAAAAACATAAATATAAATACAAATACAAATGTTTAATATGAAGAAAAAATTATTATATATGTCTGAATTTATGAATCAAATTAAAGGCTGCAATATGGAATGATGTAAGAACAATGAGATATAATTGACCCATTGTATCTGTTTGCGACATTAGTTTATCAGCATGGGTGTAAAGAATGTGCAAAGAGTTAAATGTTTCACTCTTTCATAATTTGATAAAGTACAATTAGTTCTCACTAAATGGAAGCACTACCTCAAAAATATTCATATAATGTGTCTCTATGAGTTTGCTTCGAAGGAAGTAGAAAGAATTTCTCCCACTTTTTTTTTTCTTTTTAATATATATATATAAAAGAATGTGTTTGATTATAGATCGATCTATTGTTTACATTTTCAATTAATCTTTCCTACAGAACTTGCTAAAGAAGTACAATTTTGAAATTTGTATATAAATATATTTATAAATAAGAAGTGGGAAATATTTATCCAAGTGTACCTTGAAGTGCGGAACAATATGAAAGCGCACTAGCCAAAATAGATCTGTATTATATACACTGTAAAAAAAGACCAATGTTACTTATTTTATGAAAATATAATATAACCACGAACGAAAATATAATATAATCTTCTGAGTTATGCGAAATTTCGAAAAGCGTGTTATATTGTCTTTTGAATCCCCACAAACCAACATATTTCCAAAATTTAAAGAAATATTTATAAAAGCAAAGTACTTTTTGCTGCCCGTATTTTTCAGAAACGTTTCCGAATAGTTTTTATAGTGTATTGATTAGTTTCCTCAGCCTAAAATACCTGTTTTTCGAATGTCATCAATTCTAAAGTAAACGTTTTCAGCTGCGTAAGTTTAGTTATACTTGAAAGAGTAAAGAAAAAATATTAATGTTAATGCCAATGTTAATGCTGTTAATTTTGCATGTTTGTCTGTTAAACATATTTGTTAAACATGAAAATGTTTACTTCAGAATTGATAGCATCGGAAAAAACTATATTCCGGACTGAGGAAACTAATTAATACACTTTAAAACTATTCGGAAACATTTCTGAAAATTACGGGCAGCAAGAGAAATTTTGTTTTTATAAATGGTTCTTTAATTCTCGAAATGCCATTCATGTCTGAGGTTTTTAAAGATAAAGAAATGCTTTTCAGAATAATGGTTAACAAGGATGAATTTATATTATAAATATATTCGTCATTATATTATATTTTCGTAGATTAAGAAACTTTTGTCATTTTTACAGTGTATGATTGAAAATTAATTTAAAACTAAGTATCGAACTTTACTTGAAATTCAAGTAGCCTTAAAGTATTATGATTTTTTTATAATTTATTTTAAAATCCTCATTTTGTTTCAGAATTCACCTTTAATCCAGTTAAGACAGCAAATAATGTTGAATATATGGAATTAAAATACATTTTATAAAAATAAAGAAAATAGCAAAGGAAAATGTAGACTAAATAAGAGGAGCTATATGAGGAAACATGCAGTTAGAGACAAGTGATGAAATCACAAAAAAATAGAAAAATAAAAATAAATAAAACTGGCAAAAGTGAAGATACTATTGCGTTTTTAAAAAGGCAAATATAAAGCAAACGCTCGTCTCTAAAAAATTCGAAACATATTGCTGCACCAGCAAGTAACATGCCATCTGCTTTCCCATTTTTGATCGAATATAGAAAAAAATAATGAAAAAGGTAGAGAGAGAAAATTCCAGCTGTAATTACTTCCATCAAAAGGTAAAATATTTTTGTGAAAGACAAAAAAGATTAAAATTTTTAAATCTGAATAGAAAAAGAATTTAGAAAAGAGAAGAAAGAAAAAAAAAAGAAAAAGAGGAGAAAGCAAAAATATTATGTTTGAAGAAAATAAAAGGAACGGTTAAAAGTTTAGTTATGAAAGAAAAAAAAATGTAAAAATGAAGTAATAGATTGGAATATTTAATTATATTTTAATGGAATCATCTAATGCCGTAATCTAAACTTTAAAATAAATTTTGTTTTAGTGGTTCTAAAACTGCAAACTAAATTAAAACTGTTGTATAGTATATACCACACTCAAGATCACAGTGGTTACTTTTAGGGGAACACTACATTCAGAAATTTAGTATGCAGAATACCGGTTCACAGAAGAATGTAAAGTATTCTATTTTTAATTTTTTAAGGCATATATTTTGAAAATTTGAATGTTCATTATGATAGATGAAGTTTCGGACTCTGCTTAAAATATATGCATCTGTTGGAGTTTACAGAAAATTAAATCACATATATCCAGTGATGTGGGGCGGGTAAATACCCAGAGGGTAGGTAAATATTTTTTGGGTATTTACCCAAGCCTCGGTTAAATACCCAAAAACTGGGTATTTTCATATTTCAGCTTGAAAAAGCATATTTAAAGTAAAATTTATTTTTATTTGAAACTTAAATATTTATGAAGTCCAAAATCATAGAATGAGATATTCAAATTATGAAAGTTGTATGGCTTCAGCCACAATTAAAGAGAAGTCGAAACTTACATCGCAAAATTGCTTAATTTTACTGCTAGTGTGCTTCAGCTGCAAAGTAAGTGAATTGAATTTGTAGGAAATTTTCAAAGTAAATAATGTGAAGCTGTATTACATTTTTTAAAAAGAAAATATAAGACTACCTATCTGCACAGTTTATTGCAGAGCATTATACAGATTACATGTCACATCTATTTATTAAGAAAAAAAAATAATAATCCATACTTAAGAGAAATTTAGATTGCTAATAATAAAAAAAAAGATAAATTACACAATAAAGCATTTAAATAAATAATTTAACAAACAATTTATTGATTTATGTTTATTAAACAATTTTTATTATTTTACAGTCTATAAATATTCACAATTGTCAGCTGAACTACAAAATTTTGGTTTTAGAAATTTAATTATCTTTTCCTAATATTGCAGACATGTATAAAGATTAAATAGAAATTTACTGATTTTCTCTAAATATTAACAGTAGTTTAAAGGAATTTCAATTTCAAAGTATTCACTTTCTAAATAAATATTTTCATTTCCAATTTTATGAGTTGTGATTATTTCTTGCTGAATTAAAAAGCTGCCCAAAAATGTAAAATATTTTGCCTCAATACAAAACGCTATTCAAATATTATGTGTTTGATCATCAACTTAATTATAAACCTCTATGAATCATCTTTTAAGTTTTAAAATATCATTCCCATTTCTAAAAATTTAGTAATACACACTCTTTTCTTGCTTTGTTTATAATCTGCAATTCCTTTAAATTTCAATTAGAAATTTCCACCAGAAGCAATAGATGGCGCTGGCGCCCAATCATTGCATAAGTATGAACCAAAACTAAACTAGATTTTACAAAGTAAAACTATGCTAGATTTTACAAACCAAAACCATGCTAGTTTTGGTTTGGATTTTGATTCTATAAACTGTTCTTCACTTGCTTTTAGATGTCTATGGTGTGCGTTTGAAAGAGTTAGAAGTAAAAATGGGAGGAAAAAAAGGACTTGCATGGAATTTTTTTAATGTGAAAGGAAAAAGTGTGCAGTGCAAATATTGTAATAAGGATTACAAGCATGCTAATGTAAACAAAATGGAAAATCATATTAAGAAATGTTTCAAATGTCCTGCAGGTTTGAAAAAAGGTTTTTGACAGTGATTCTAAATGCAAAAAATATCATAAGGAATCTATTTCTACTATGCCTTCAACTTCAAATGTAGAAGAAAATATAACAATTAGTGATACAGATGAACCTAATACTGGTCAAATGTCCAGTACATCTTCTAACACTTCATCGATACCGATAACAAGTGTACCTTCGCTTCTAAAAAATGCTGGAGATGGAACATCTAGTTTTTTGACAAATAAAAAAATTTCGAAGTCACAGATATCTATGACAGCATTTTTGGATCAGATGGATGAAATAACAAATGTAAGTACATTTACATATTAATAAACAAAAATAAATAAAATTTTGTTCTTTTAAAAGTAAATACTTAAATTAGAACTGATATTAATTGAAATAAATTATTTGAAGCTTTTCTCTAGTATATGTCTCTGATTTTTAATATTACAATTTTTAATAAATTAATAAATTGTTTATTTTAAAATTTAAAAGATTCATTGAAATAAGCCTTTGCATTTTAATATATTTTTTCTTTTAATAAAAAAAATCGTTTAATTTGTTTTGAAGTGTAGATAAAGAAACACTGTTAAACACTGATGTGAAAAATATATAATTTAAAAGCAAGAATTCACTTTGTGATTGAAATAATACAGAGCTATAAGCAGTGGCATGGAATGAGTGTATGTGTTCAGGGGGGGGGGGGGGGCAGTTGGGGAAAATCTTCATATCCCCAAGGAAGGATATCCCCTTGCCATTATACAATTTTATAAGACAAATATTTTTTGGCAGTTTCAATGTAATCCTATTTTTATATAGAATAGCAAAGCAAAAATAGATTGCTTAAAGCCACAAGTTTATAAATTTATTTGTAATGAAAACAGTCTGCTTTCAAGATTCATAGTTTCTATAGGCTTTCAAAAAACATTTGAAACAACATCAAACACATCAAAAAATAACGTTACAGGATATATGCATTTATTATTTAAAGAACATTTTGGATAAAAGTCAAATACTACATTTTAATTAAATGTAAATTTGACTGATAATAATTTGACTGAATTGAAAATATTGTTTATTCTAAAAGATAGTTATAGACACATAAATTCCTGATAAATTAATTTAACTTACAAATAATAAGTATAATAAATATTGTTAATACCTTCTAAAATCCCCTTCCCTTATGTAAATCCATATAAGGGTCTCCCCCATTTTTTAACTTTATCCTTAGCTGCCGCAGTTTTTAAAGTATAAATCGGTTGGTTTGCAGTATTGCAATTCAAAACAATTAAATAATGTAATTAAATATCATATACCTGACAAAATATCATATGCTGAATCCTATATCTTTAATCCGGAATCATTTGAACCACGGCAATAGCGAATTAGAGAAAATTTGAAACTAGAATGCATTTAGGTAAATGATAATAACATCAGGCATTATTATGATAATACAAAACACTAAAGCAATTTATAAATAAATAATACTAGGGAGTTCCACTTAAAAATATCTCAAAATTCAAAAATATGTATATTTTGTATGGTGTCGCCATCTGTTGTTAGTTGTGGGAAACAATAAGATTTTTTTCTTTTTAACTTGGAATTTATATTATTGAATAATAAATAACACAAATCACGAAACTGATAAATATAAATTTAAAAAATAAAACAATATAAAACATTTAAATAAGATTTACAGTTAAATAATTAAAATAGGACTTCCCATTAATTAAAAAAAAAAAAAAAAAAAAAAAAAAAAAAAAAAAAAAATTCATACTGAACAATGGTTAAACACGCAAGGCGGAAGGAATTAGGAGAAACTAAGTAATTAATACTTAAAAATATCAATTTCAAGCATAAATTCAAAATTTTGAAAAAGGAAAATATATATAGCTGCATAAAATAGTGTTTTCTGAAATGTATTCTTGTATGCTAGTGGTGGCATCTATTATCATTTCATGAAAGAAAAGAAATAATAAAATAATAATAAAAGGTTTTGGAATATCTGAATTACAAGATTACAGATGCTATAGAAGTCTGGATTAAAAATGTAAAAATTCTATGCCTTGTATATTTTTATTTTGGAAAAATAAAACTACAAATGCTTCTTTTTTGTTTTAGGAAACACTCAATCAACATTTGGCTAAGGCCATTTTCATCAGTGGAAGTCCATTGTCATTGGTTGAACATCCTTTGTGGATTGAATTTTTTAAGAAAGTTCGACCTTCTTACAATTTACCTTCACGTTTCGTCTTGCCTCAACTTACTTAGATTCTCAATATTCTGAAATGCAATGTGAAGTTAAGAGACAACTAACTGAATCAAAACACCTCCATTTGCAATGTGATGGTTGGAGTAACATAAGAAATGAGTCAATAATAAATTTTGTGATTTCAAAACCACAACCTCTATTTGTTGATTTTATCATGTCAACGAAAACAAGCATGATGGTTGTTATTTGGCTGAGCAAATTGAAAAAGTTATGAAAGATCATAATCCTGAAAAAATTTTTGTGATTATAGGTGACAATGCTAAAAATATGATAGCAGCGTTTAGATTAGTAAAAGAAAAATATCCGCATGTTGTTCCATTAGGTTGCCTTGCCCATCTTTTACACTTATTGTGTTCTGATATTTCAGGATGCAAGTCAGTTAAACAATTTTTTACAAATGTAATTGATATAGTGAAAACTATCAAACGTAGCAACCGTTTAAGTGCATTGTTTAACCGGATTCAAGATCAAGAAAGCAAGAAAAATATTTCCTTGAAATTGCCAGGTAAAACTAGGTGGGGAAGCTACTTACACAGTCTTAAAAGCTTAAAAGATAACAAGTTTACGCTGCAAACTATGGCAGTTTGTGAAGAAGCTCAATTGTCTTCTCAGTTAAAAAAAAAAACTTTTAGATGATACTTTTTGGATTCGTATTGAAAATATGATTGATATCTTTACTCCGATTGTAGAACTTATAGAATCTTTTGAATCAAATGAACCTCAGATTCATTTGGTGTATAACAAAATAAACAACTTAGCAAAAGTATTGCTAGAATTACTTCCTGTATCTTTATTGGAAAGAAATGAAGAAAAGCATATTATGGAGCAATTTAGAAAAAGAAAAGAATCTGGTGTTGGTCCTCTCCATCTTGCAGCAGACATTTTAAATCCTATAATGCAAGGAAGTACCTTAGAACCTTCAGATTTGCTTGATGGTTTAACATACATTTATGATGTTGGCCATCACATGAAATTAGAGAGCACACAACTTAAAATGGATCTTGTTCATTACAGAGAAAAAGAAGGTCTCTGGGAAAGAAAAATCTTGTGGGAAGGGCTAGAGAATATGCCTCCTCTACTATGGTGGAAAAGCTTACGGGGCACTAATATATTAGCTGAAGTAGCTTTGCGCATATTAAGTGCACCTATTACGTCTGCCGCGACGGAAAGAACCTTTAGCACCTTTAGCTGGATTCACAGTAAAAAAAGAAACCGCTTGACAGCAGAAAGAGCAGCTAAGGTAACCTACCTATCGTATAATTGGAAGCTGCTACACAATGAAGTAAATAAACAGAATACACCCAAAATAAAGAAACAGGAAACAAATGAAAATGTTTCAGAAACAATAAATCGTATAGAAGAATTACTTTCAAGTGACGACAGCTTAGAAATTGAGGACTTTGAAAATTCAGATTCCGAAGTTGTTGTGTCTGACTGATTTTAAACTCAGAGAAAAATTGTGTCGATATGATAAAATTATATTTTTCATTTTCTATTTTATTATCTATATCTATAGTTTTGCATATTATTTATATATAAATGTTAAATTGTGTTTAATATTAGGCTGCTTTCTCAATCCAAAATTACTGAGTTTTATTTCCTTAAAGTCAAGCTATTGCTGTTGCTAAATGGTTCTCTTCAACATACAAATATTGAATTAAGAAAATTATATTTTTCACTTTTATATTATATCTTTGCATAATTTGTATATTTTTTATTTATATTTTTCACTTTTATATTTAATATGTGCTTAATTTGTGTATTATATATTTGTATATTATTTTTATATCAATATTATCCCTTAAATTTATTGAAAAAACAATTCTCTATAAACACATTAACTTTTTTATATGCTTCATTTTTAAAAATTACATTTAAATTCAATACTTAAGTGTAAAAAGTTGATTTTTTTTAATTAAAGGATTGTAAGAAGTCTAAAGTTCTATAATTTTCTTTCTTTTATACTCTTTTATCATAACTAAAAGTAAAATTAATGTAATTTCCCAAATATATATAATTGAAAATAAATACCCAGGTAATTTTTAATAGGGTAAATACCCAAATTGGGTATTTACCCTTAAAAATAAATACCCGGGTATTTTACATCACTGCATATATCTTATAGCAAATACACAAAAAAACAGATATTTTTGCGAAAATCAATATTTTGCAAAACCATATTTAGCACGAAGGGGGTTTTCTTCTGAAAAGCATAGAAATTAGAAAGGATTCCTCGCTTAGTATAGTTTGCACCAACAAGGGGCCTTTTCGAGTTGCTAGTTATCCAATGGTTAAGCAATTGAAATTTGTACTCATAACGTTATTCCTCACACATACAGGAGTACTTATTCCGTATTCAAAAAAGTACATTTTTCAGTCCATGCAATAACTGATATGCTCCATATTTTCAGAGAGTCGTGTTTTCAGTTTGATCGCTTTGCATGTTTGTCCAATCATATCTCTCGACCTGACAACTATTAACTTTTAACTATACAAATACACATATACGTGCGTTAAAAATTACATCATGCACTTTTGATGCTAGAGACACATTTGTTTGATTAATAAATACATCATATCATAATAAACCTTAGGAGACCTTTGGTATAATTTTATTCCTCATCAATGAAGGGAACAACAAAATTTCACTTATTTCAGATAAAATAATCTGATATTGTGTGTACGTGTGCATCTAAAATTCATTCTCTACAATAAATAAATAACAGAATAAAGCAATAGTATTGAATCGCTTAACTAATGTATATATTTTTTTTATAATTAGAATCTTAAATAGAATTTTAAAAGACGTTTGATAAGTATTCTTACATCCATATTCCTTTGAATATTTTGCATGTAATAAGAAAATCATAAATAGGATCTTATGAATTATTTAAGGAAATTCACTGATTTGTACAAATGTTTGATTTTCTTTTTACTTTAATTTCACTCCATCTTCTCAGCGAATTTTTTAAAGGTTCCATTAGAAGAAATAATTAAATTGTAAATTCAAACAATGACATCATGCTTAGGTTTCGAAATTTAAATTTTCAGTTTAAACAATTAATCTTCGTACTTTATTGATTTCTAAACTTTATGTACATAAGTGTTACCGCAGTTTAAATTTAAAGACTTTCGCTGTTACATTTGACAAACGCCACACACAACGTCGTCATTTATTTTATTGAAAATAAAACGTTGGCATTTATTTTATATAGGAATATAATTTGATATCACATATTATATATATTACTTTTTTCAAAGAAATATAAAACTGTAGTTTCAGCGTAATGAAAAAAATGATTTGAAAATATATAATAAAAAATATGATAAGTATTTTATATTGGGATTAATCATTATCAATACAGTTTACAATACAATATATTTCTTATAATGGGTCATTTAAATACTATTCCAAAATTGATTAAATGATTTTTTGCCTTTCTTTAACCATTCGAGGGGGGATCAATAAATATCTCCTCCTGTGTCTTAAAAACTTTATTAATGAACATATAATATCAAAAGTTATTATGGATCATAGCCAAAACTGTCCACTGCTCCACATAGACGCTATGCATATGCACACATTTGCGCCATCGATTAACCCAGGCATCAAAACCAATTTGGAACGATTCGGGGTTTTGCCTCTTGACCAAGGATTTGTGACGGCATTTCTTTGGATTGCACTTTACTCTCTGGATCATACAGGTACACCAAGGTCTCATGTCCTGTGAGACACATTCTTGAAGAAGTCTTGTTGCTCCGCTTCAAATGCATCCAAGACCTCTTGACAAACTTCCACTTTCCTCCTTGGATTATCAACAGTCAATTGCTTGGGAACCCACTTAGCACAAACTTTGTGATATCCTAAGTCATCAATCATTCCTTTTCCGAAGAGCCATACGGGACATTCAATGCATCAGCAACATCCTTAACTCTAACACGTCTGTCTCCTCGAATCCTTTTATCAGCACGTTCTCGATTTGCAAATGTGGCTGGTGTTGTCGGCCGGACGCTTCTCGTTTTATCTGCAGTTTCCGTTTCTCCGTTTCCAAAGGTCTTCACCCAACGCCACACATTGCTAATGTCTGTTACAGCGTCTCCATAAACATTCTTCAAGCGTCTATGAATTTCGTTAGGTGCACAACCTTCTTTTGCCGAAAATTCGATGACGACTCTTTCCTTTAGCTTCAGATCCATAGTTCTAATCTGCTAATCTAAAAAGGAAAATACTATATAAGTAGAGTAAGGTTACCTGTATAATATCAAGCATAGATAGTGCAATAGCTGTGAAAGAAATAAAATTTAGGGCAATGGAGGTATTACTTATTGATTCATCCTAGTGTATGCTACACTGTAAAAAGACAAATGCTTCCTAATTTAGTAAAATATAATATAGCCACAAACAAATGTACACAATAATCTCTTCCGAATTACCATGATTCGGAAAAGCATAATATATCTTAATAAACCTCAGAAATCAATATATATTCGAAATTTAAAGAAACATTTAAAGAAGCATAAAAGAAGCTTTTATTTTACTTTACTACCACTGATTTTTTGGAAACGTTTCCGAGTAGTATTTTAGTACGTTTATAAGTTTTCTCAAAGCGGAATATCAGTTTTTAGAATTCTACTATTTCTCAGCTAAACATTTTTATCTGCTTAATTCAATTTTCACATGAAACAGTAACAAAATAATATTAATTTTAATGTTAATGGGAAATACTGTTATTTTATTATGTTTGTCTGTAAAAGGTGAATATGAAACTTTTTACTTGAGATTAATATCGAAAAACATATACAGGGTTATTCTAAATGATGGACCCATTTTCAAAAAAATTTATTTATTAAAGTACAAATCCAAAATGAACAATGTTTATACCTATGAAAAGAGGAAGTTTCAAAGTTTTTTTAAGACATTATAAATGTTCAATGTGTCCACCGTTTGCTCACTTCTTGTGAACTCAAGAACGCAGAAAACCTTGTGCTCCACAGTAGCCATCTCACTTACAACTGACAGTGAAACGAAATCGCTGCCTATTGCCGCGCGACCTCTACCGGCCGCCTCTGGAACCATCACCGCTTTGAAAGCCGTGCACTCAGTAACAGCAGATACACTTTCTCGCGTGTGGGACGAATTTGGCTATCGCGTAAATGTTTGCCGTGCAGCAAACGGTGGACATATTGAACATATATAAAGTCTTAAAAAAAACTTTGAAACTTCCTCTTTTCATTGGTATAAAGATTGTTGATTTTGGATTTTTACTTTAATAAATACAATTTTTTGAAAATGGGTCCATCATTTAGAATAACCCTGTATTTCGAAAACCCTATATTTGGGTTGTATTTTTTTTCAACTGGACGAAAAATATCCGGGCCAGGATTCGTAGCCTGGGATCTCTTGGCTGAAGCTGCCACGCTCTACCAACTTAGCTATCCCGGTCGAATCTGGAGGGCATAATTCATCCACTTAACCTTATTGATAACAGCATCTGGTCTGATATTTTAATCAGCTCAACAGAATAGATCGCAGGTAATGGAACTCCAGTAAACGCTGGATACGTGTACTGGAGTTCCATTACCTGCGATCTATTCTGTTGAGCTGATTAAAATATCAGACCAGATGCTGTGATCAATAAGGTTAACTGGATGAATTATTCCCTCCAGATTCGACCGGGATAGCTCAGTTGGTAGAGTGTGGCAGCTTCAGCCAAGAGATCCCAGGTTCGAATCCTGGCCCGGACATTTTTCCTCCAGTTAGAAAAAAAAATACAACTTGTATGATTTTTTTACCAATTTGAATAATTGTGTTAAAATTAATCTACCCTATATTTGGGGTTGCGAAAAACGATTAATTTACTGTAAAATCTACTCAGAAACTTTTCCGAACTGGAATCGCAGCAAATGAAAATTTTGATCTGCTATATTAAATCTCGAAAATCTATTGATTTTTCAGGTTTGTAAAGATAAAGAGCAATTTTCTGAATTGGGGTTAACTCGGAAGAAGTTATCGTATATTCTAGTTCGTGGTTATAGTATATTTTACTAAAATTATATATATATATATTTTTTTATAGAGCATGTAGTCGGTTTAATCCATATAAAAATGTTACAAACTTCTACAATAATTTAATCATTGTTAATTTAATTATTACTATCATTGTTAAGATTGTTTTGAAATATTATGTTAATGAAAATAATTAAATTCATTAATCAATCAACGATTTCAAGCATTAGTTTTGGCGTTTCTTTTTCTCAAGGTAAGCAATTAAGTATTCTTCCTTCCATTCGAATATTTGAGTATGTAATTGGTACTTTAGTTTTAATTAAAATCTATAAGTGTTAATTTTGAAAAACGTCACGCAGAGTCGTTATGTATGAAGAAATTAAAACATAATCATCACTTTGAGAACGAAAAGAAATTGTGGTATTTAGCTGTCTGAATTATTCAGATGTTCAATAAAATATAAAATTACCATAAAATTAAAATCTAATGTTAGAAAATATAAAATAAATATACAAATATAAAGTATAAATTAAAGAAGTATTTTTGATTTTATTTTGCCTTTCAGCGTTGTG
Source organism: Maratus michaelseni (assembly GCA_963931845.1). NCBI lineage: Eukaryota > Metazoa > Arthropoda > Arachnida > Araneae > Salticidae > Maratus > Maratus michaelseni. The sequence goes on from OZ007592.1 coordinate 339,775,272, forward strand.
AAGTATACTTTTTCCTGAAAAGTTAATTAATACACATAGGAAAGACGTAATTAATTATAATTTTGCCACTCTGGTGATTGGTTATTTATATTTTAAAAATAAGCTCATTACATTTGAATTGTATAATATATTTTAAATAATTCTCCATATGTTTCATTATTTAATTCAATGTTTATTTTAATGCTATTGCAGAATCTTCAGAAATCGTTGAAAAATTTCAATTAAAAGAAATTAACACGTGATGTAAAAGTTTCAGGAATTGTAAGATCTTCGGAGCAATAAAATATAATAATTTTAAATATTTAAACATAATTTTAAAAAATGCCATGGATTTTCATTTGTCATTCAGGATTAATTGTAAATTTTAATACATAGTATATTTTGAATAATCAGTTATTGAAACAATTTTAGCAGTGTATATAATGTTTTTGGTGTTTCGTTAAAAAAAAAATATATATATATATATTTGTACGTAATAAAAATAACTTTAAATAAGAATTCCCAACAACCTTTAAGAAGATTTTTTAAAGGTTAAAAAAAAGAGTAAAACAATATTTTTAAGAAGATTTAGACAACAACTTTTAAAGCGACTTTATTTAATTTATATTTAATATTTTATGTCAAAACTGAAGCAATTTTTCAAGTATCCTAATAAATAATATAATTAGATTGTAAAAGAATAATTTCATGCTTTTGCCTTAACAGTTTCCTTTTCAATTTCAACTCATTTTTTTATCTTTCTCAAATTCTGATATTTGAGCACATGAATGTTAATTGTGTTTCAGTTAAAAAATTCTAGCTGTTATTTTACCGAACGTCACAGAAAGTCTTTATTTATAAAGAGATTAAACAGTAATTACACAGTAGAAACTTTTAAATTTGAATTTTATTAAGTCTTTACGGAGATGTACTAATTTTCAAAAGTAATGTTTATTTAACATCACTTCAAACCAATAAGGAGCTTTTTAAAAATTACATTAAAAGAAATAATGATGTCAAGCTTCTGTTTTACTATTTTAACTTCCAATTTGAAAATAAATAAATAAAATTAATCATTCTGCTTTTTCTGATTACTTCCCTTTAAGTCCAAAATGTTATTTCAGTTAATGCTTATTTTTTAGGAGTATCTCGTTTCACCGACAACTGCTTCAGACAGGGCTGCATTAGCGACTATTTTTTTATTTTATCTGGCATCACTTTCTCGAAACAAAAATTTTTCACAAAATCTTTGACAACATGTGCAAGAGAAATATACTACAAAATTTATTTATTTTTTTTAAATTGTGGTGCAAATAGAAAATAAAAATAGTCGCCAGTGGCAGTCCGGATCAAATGATATGTATACGATCCAGAATATATTTTGGACAATCAAAAATTGATTGGTTGCGTTTAAATATCAGTTAATATTTAATTGTCTATTGCCGCATTAATGAATTTTCTTGCATAAGTACTATATACGAGTGGTAGCTTGTTTTGAGAATAAACTTACTGACTTATAATAACTTAATACTTATTTTCGAAAGAGAAAATTTAAGTTTGGGAATCTCATTCTTATCTTACAATTCAGGTTTTATGGTGACTGAAACAAGTACCAATAATGTATATATTTCATATTCCTTTCATAATTGTTAGTGGTTTTTCTACTGCAATTGTGCAAGTATTTTGAAAAAAAATCAAATCGGAACATTTCTAATTTTTCTTAACATACATTCACGTTTTTTGTTTACTGCCAATATGTCCTTTATTGTTTGCCTCAGTTGCTTTTCATCATGTCACTATTTGGACAGACGGGGCATCCCAGAAAATATTTTGATCGGCACAATATGTTTTTATTTACTAACTTGCGCTGTGTTACCATACTTATTTCTTTCAATCTTATAATTCCTCAAAAGTTCCAAATAATGTACATGTGCCACTAAAAAGATAAAATTGTGTACCTCAGTTGCATCGCAGTAACTTTGTAAAAAAGGAATGTGGACATTTGATATAAAATATAAACATGTTATTTAACCCGGGAGTGGTCGCGCTGGGTATGAAATACCCAGGGTAGCGTACAATTATCACAAATGATAATTTAACAATTATGACAAATGTATTTTGAAAAGTAATCTTCAAACTATTTTATTGCAGACTTTGTAACAATTGCCTCCATCTAAATAAGGTAACGATTATTATTTGTATTTATTGGTGATAGTATAAAAAACATTCATACTATGGGTATGCTCGATTTCTCTAGAGTTAAGGAAAATATTGTGTTAAAACCAACCAGCCACTCCTTATATCCTTAATCCAACGAAAAATTATGAATAGGACAATCATTTCGAAATGAAAAGAGTAGCAATTAATTAGTAACTTAAGTTTTCACACTTGCTTGCTTGGTCCGGGCCTAAAATACCAAAATAGTCCGGGCCTAAAATACCAAAATAGTCCGGGCCTAAAATACCAAGGAGAACTAAAAAAATCATGCTAAAAAAATATGTATAACAGACAAACATGCAAAATTAACAGTGTTAACAATAACATTAAAATGAGGATTTTTTCTTTACTCTTTCATGTATAAATTAACGTATGCGGTTGAAAACGTTTACTTGAGAATTGATGACATTCGAAAAACAGGCATTCCAGGCTGTAGACACTAATTAATACACTATAAAAACCCTTCGGAAACGTTTCTAAAAAATACGGGCAGCTAAAAATACTTTGTTTTTATAAATAATTCTTTAAATTTTGGAAATGCATTGGTTTCTGTGGATTCAAAAGACAATGGAACACGCTATTCGGAATTTCGGATAACTCAGAAGATTATATTATATTTTCGATTGTGGTTATAGTATATTTTCATAAAATAAGAAACATTGGTCATATTTTACAGTGTAGTGTGCAATATCTACCGAAAATTATGGTTATATAGTCAAGTACAACTCGAAAGCATAATTAAAATCTCTAATTTTTGAGACATGACGTGTTTTGTCACCCAGAAAAGTTCGAAATCTTATAAACTGTCAGCGTCAGGAAAAATGCTTCATTGAACGTATTAAAGACAAAGGGAGCACAATTGACACGTAATATTGGTATTAGAAAAATCTGTTCGTTCTTATCATTTTGCTCCTATTGCATATCCAGTGAATACGCAGTTTATTATACTGTAATAATAACAATCGTTTTACAATGTTTTCTTTATGTTTAAATTGTCTTTTTAGTTTTATAGAATGAATTTATATTGATTATATGTGGTTAAATATAATTAGTTAATTAAATGATCGTTCCCATCATTTTGCACCACGGTGTATAAGTCAAACTTTGTTCGTGTGCTCCTTATACAAATCTAACATTGTTTACCGATATTCACGAAATGTGATATACGTACATGAATTTTAGAACCCAGTAAATATACTCGCTAACTTTCAAATTTTCCAGTTCACCCACCCTATACCAGTTTTTGAATCACCTGCTATAATTCTCTATACAGAGATTTACTTTATTTTTAATTTTTCGAATGTAATTTTTTCCTTTTGCCACACTTTAAAATTTATGTTTAAATAATAATCTAATGTTAAATTACGGTTTTTTAAACAATTTTAATCAAGCGTACTTTATTTTTAAAATCAATAAAAAATCATAACCATTAAGCATATTTTTGCATTTTAATTTGGCGTTATCCCGAATATAATGTACAAAATAATTTCAATATATGATAAACGTTTTCTAAGAATTATTTCCGGAGATGTTTTCTTATATTTTTGCATTAAAAAATCCATCAAAATGTGTGCATTTGCTTAATTTTTCTCCATTGCCTAGTTTTTCATGTAAATATTAATTACTTTGTTTAGTTCATAATGTCAGTGATGTTTTTTAGGTGCGTTCGTAATTATATAGATACGTAGCACCTATTGTCGTCGTTTGGTTCGTCCGTCTGTCTGCCTGTCTGTCCGTCTGACAGTCCGTCTGACCGCATATAACAACGCAAAAACTATCCAGCCGAAGGGTTTGAAATTTAAGATATATTATCTTTGCAAAATTTTGTCGAGATATTTCAAATTTTATGAAAATCGAATCAAAACTTTAGAAGATATTAATAAAAATATTTATTAAGAAATTTGATTTTTTTAATCGATGCTTTTTTGTTATAGGAGCTTCCTTGGTTTAATCGTCAAGCGACCTAGGTACTTATTTTATTACAGAAATTAATCTGCAGACGATATTATTCATTTCACAGAATAAAAAATCACCAAGATCTGAATATTTATATCTAGCTGTAGTACGAACGCACCTCATTTGTCACGTTTGACGTACAATTTCCAACTTGTGCTATACTATTATCAATAAAATTATTTTAACATATAATGGTCATACAAGTATTTTTTGTTCCTATTCCATTTACAGTAAGCTACATAGATCATGAAAGAACGGTAATTGACCAAATTTTGTAATAATTAATATTATATTTTAGTGCGCACAATAATAGAAGTTTACAACACTTTTTCAGTAGTGATTCTATATATGGATATTAATCTTCGGTTCGGAGTTTGGTTTATTAAAAACGCTACGGTCATCATTTGTAGAAAGGTTTTAAACAGACCGAAACCTCCGTTTAAAATGGTACCCTACCCACGACAGACATTCATGTATAATTACGATTAGAAACCGACTGTCTCCAAAAGGTCTCCAGTCAGTTTCCAATCTCACTTTAACCACTGTACAAGTGCTAATTCTTTGGTATGGCTCTATGTACAGAGGTACAAAAATAAAGATGCCCTCATAATATCTCTGCCGCAGATCATCGTACAGAATTGTGACTGGTACTAATTGATTAGCAATAACATATACTAGTAATTGCTGTATTTAATTTTTTTAGGAGGTCCTGTACATATAGAAATTGAACAAAACTTTTACATTTTCAATACTATTACCTAAATTTGACATCATATTTTGGCCAGTACTTGACAAATGCGGTTTCCAGGTTACAATTGGCTACTATGTTTTATATTTGGAGACGAAGTTTTTTAATATGGCGGTTTCATTCAACACAAACAGTATTTTGAATAGTTACCGGAGAGTTATTTTCGTTTCACAAATAAATTGTATTATAATTTCCGCAAAACGCGAAAAAAAGCTACAAATCACATAAAATATCGTTAAAAAATCAATAATCACAGAGGATAAAATTTAATATATTGGGCTAAAAGACTAAAACCGGATTCTTTATACCACTTTTGAAAAAATCTCAGAGGAACGCAATAAAAAAAGGTTAAAATCGCTAATCAAGAGGACACAATTTACTATATTGGGTAGGAATTCTTTAAATAATGTCAAAAAATCGCCGCAGAACACGAAAAGCGCTAAAATTCGCATAAAAATTTATTTAAATATCTAACTATCATTATACGGTGCTATTCTAAGCTATATAACTAATAATTCTAAACTATGTTGGTTATTTTTTCTCAATTAATTCATAAAAACCTTTTGTGCTTTTTCAAAATCAATGATGGAGAGGTTGAAGGAAAATAAATATTTTTTACTGGCGAATATAATTTTTGCTGGCTACCAGATTTTATCAAATTTGCAAAGCTCTTATATTGACTGTTCAGAAAATTTGTAATTTCGGATACCAAACAAGAATCATTCGGTCAAGTAGTTGAGGAATTGTGCAAGTTTAATATTTGAAATTACAATTTATATATAATCGGTGCAAAACACATTGCAATGCGGGATTTTTTTAAGCAGAACTTTAAAACTATTTAAGGGGACCGTGGACCTTCATTTGTGCAAAAATCGACCCAAAAATCGAAAATTATTTTTGTGCATATTATTTTTCTCCAGTTTGTTCTGAGCCATTTGCGAAAAATCGCATGCTGCTGCGACTAATCTGCGCAAAGTTACAAGCATTTGAATTTTGTACACAAACAATTTTTCGGCCCATTAATATACTTTAAATCTGTTTTACTCAAAAATGATTTTTCAACGATTTCAGATTTTTGAAATGCTCCGAGCGTCTTAGTTTTTGATCAAAATTCACGAAATTGATAAGGAACTATACTGATATATTGATATTATGTACAAGGAAACTAAGCATGCATTTTAAAATTCGACTTCATTAAAATAGTTAAATTTGATTTTTAACTTGTTAAAAGGCAAAATTTTTATGAAAATCGATAGGAAATTTAGAAAAAAAATCTCTAAAAAATTAACTATACAAGAAATTAAAAAATCAATGCTTAGATTTGTTTGTAATATAGTTTTAAGTGATTAAAATTCAAAAGCAAGGACATATCTAAAAATTAAGACACCCGGAGCATTTTAAAATTTTCTTTTAAAATTTTAATTAAAAAAAAATCTTAAAATTGCAAAAAGATTGGAAATTTCTTTTAATGTGTTTTATATACTTATGATGAAATGCATATGTGCAAAAATTTTTTTATCTCTATGATGAAAAAAAAAATTAACATCCACCGTCCCCTTAATGGAGATGACCTGTAATATTGGAATCGTCTATTTCAAGCCTATACAAATGGACTTATTTTACAAGATTCATATGTTACAATTTATATACTTTGTAAAAATAAGATCAAAAATATATTTTGCTTCACATTACCTTTTGAAAAAAAGAAGAATTTTAATTTATGATTTACAGTAGAACTCCAATTATCCGAACTCCGACTATCCGAATCGCTGATTATCCGAATCGCTTTCAGAATTTCAGAAAAAAAATTAAGACGGAAACGTACTGCGATTCGCAAAACAATGATTCTATCTACTAAGGCTACTGTCCTTCACTCCGCGAATCTAGTGTAGGCGCAGCGCGAACATTATTGGGATAGTGAGTCACCGTCTCATAGTGCAGTTCGATTATTGGCTGTCGTCCGTCCACCTGGGTTTCAAATTCTAAATGATGATAAACTTATTGAAGGTGTGAGCGAAGTGTCGAGGACCTTAATGGTTGAAGCAGATACTGGACCATCAGCTAGTGAAGCATTTGCCGGCCTTGAAACTTTGTTGAAGTGGATGGAGCGTCAGCCTGAGTGTGACCACATGCAACTTTTCTCACAGTCAAGCGGATGCGCGACATGGCTGTCCGGAAACGGATTAAGACTGTCAAACAGCTTACTTTGACCAAGATGTTCAGCAAACAATGACTTTCATTTACAGTACGGTACGTACATACTGTACTAATGTACAGCACTTGTAAATACACTTAACGTGTAAAAGTGATGCCTTTTCATTTAGTTGAGTTGGGTTGGGTTGATTGTTGACGGCCAATTATCTACGCTAGGGATATAGGCCCGGGTGGAGTGCCCTTCGTGGGGGTCTTTCTAAGGGAACCTAACCCGTATTTACGCATGGATAAATCCACGGTTCGAAGAAAACCACGAAAACTCCGAACGATTAGGCCGACGGGCGCGATTGGGATCGAACCCAGCACCTCCCGTCTACCAGCTTCGAGAGCACAACCTCTCAGCCACTGGTGGGGCGCCTTTTCATTTAATTAATTAAAAGACCTTTTTCTTTAAAAATAGTTTTTTTTCTCCCATTTTCAACATACATACAGTAATTAATTAAAATAGACCCTTTTTTCGGAAAAAATCCAATTATCCGAATTTCTGATTATCCGAATAGGGTCCGGTCCCAATTGATTCGGATAATTGGAGTTCTACTGTATTTACATAAATCGATGTATTTGAACTTCGAATATGCAAATCCAAAATTACAGATTTTTCTGCCTAAGCGTTTTTTAGAGTTATGCTTAGAAAATACCCGAATTGCACTGTGTTTTTCAACGACTGAAAATGAATTTATTGTTCGAAGTTCCAAAATACAAACCTGCATAATTGCTAAACTATAAGACCGAATGACTTCCGTTTAGTACTCTAAAAATCTAAATATGACGTTGTATTTAGGTAGGTTAGTGTTGGAAATTTTAAAGTTTATTACAATTTCTATCTGTATACGTCCTGGTAAGCACGTTATTACTAATCGTTTGGTACCAACTACATTGTTATACAATGATTTGCAGCAGAGTTAGTATGGGGTCATCTTTTTTTTTTTTTTTTTTTTTTTTTTTTTACCCCAGGACAGTAAATAATTTTGCGAAAAATAAATATAACCGTAATGCAAGTAGTCGTATTTTAAAAGTATAAAAGATTAAATACATGGCTATCAAATAAATGATAAGTAGCTTGTAAGATACACAATCTGTAAAAAAAAAAAAAAAAAACATTTGTATCGAACTACTTTTATAAAACAAAGAATGCAACAAGATTTTGAATAAAGAAAACCTTAGAGGGCTTTTCCATTTGCCAACACCACAACCGATAAATCATATACGATTGTCGTTGTACGACATGCATGCACGCAAAATGCATTCATACACACTAAGCGCTTTTGCATCTAACGGTTCGATGACGATTTTGTCGTCATAGTGTATATAAATGCATTTGCGTGTAATCTATGTCGGACAACGACAATCGTGTACGATTTATCGATGTCGGGTCTGTAAATGAAATTAATGTATGTGTAAGTACGTAACAACCATGAAAGAATGCTCATAGTTTTGTATAAATTTGAATAATAAATAATTTTCTGTTTATTTTTCATTGTTTTTAGATTCCTAGCATTTTGAAAGCGAAACAAAAACTTATGCTTTAAATCAATATATCCAATTTTAATGTTTAATGCAGCGCCGTTGATTGTTTTAATTAATTTCAAGTATAATTTATGAGACTCTAAAAACACGCTAATTAGCTCTTTATAAATATTACTGGATTATGTCACTGGATTAAATCATATTATCTTGACAAGTGGCGATCTTAGGAATCGGAAGTGGGGGAGGTTCGATGTGCAAGGCCGTATGCACCGCTTTCGCGAAAACTGACGCCTTATTTCGTGATTGGTTAATTAAGATATATCACGCATTTGAAAATAAGCTCGTCAAAAATTGTTAAATAAATATTGTAACTGCCTCTCAGACTTTTAAAGTAAGGTCTACAAGAAATGTTTCCTGTTTAGACACTACAAGAAAAGCGTTTTAAATGGGATATTTTAAATATATCACTTTAAACATGACGCATTTTTTCCACATTCGAATATATTTTGAATATATTTTCCATATTTGGAACTTTTTTTGTCTTTAAATATTCACGAATAAATATATTTTCCAATTCAAAAGTGTTTGACTATATTATCTTTTTTTTTTAAAATATGACGTAATTTTCCTCATTAGATGTTTTTCGCACGCAATGATTTAATTATTACGTGCGAAAAAGTAGAATCTTAGAATTAAAAACTGTCTTTTCCAGCGTGTTTATGATACATTTCTCTATAAAACTACCACTTTTCATACTTTTATACCCAATATATATATATATATATATTTTTATGTAAGTAACTTAATGTAAGTACTTTTCTTTCTTTTTTAACTTTCCGTTGTAAATATATTTTTCAGTAGAAAGATGTTTAGACATATTATTCAGGTCTTTTTTTTTCTTCTTTTTTTTAAATCTTGCAACAGTAGATCGAAATAAGAAGTAAATCTCTATTCAGATAATGACATTTTGAATAAAATATTGAAAAAAAATTCTAAAAAGTCGACAATTAAAAAAAAAAGGATTTGACACTTATCATAGTGATTTGACACACAGCATTATCTGGTCTAGTGTGTGCTTGCGAAAAATGGTTAAATTGCTATGCATGTGGATCTTGAATATATGCATATTTGTTCCTATAAAACTTTTTTAATTAACCTATTTTGATCGATTGCAACAATAAATAACATTTAAAATAAATCTTAGAATAAAAATTCTTTTCTAGCAGGTGTCTGATATATTTCTCTATAAAACTACCAATTTTCACATTTTTATACCCAACAGTTTTTTTTAATGTAAGCCCTGAAAGAACCCGGTCACAATAAATTCAATTACGGCAGCGACAGCAGCGTCAGTTACTTTTTTTTAATAGAGGCTTAAACTTATTAGATCATGTTTTGAAAAATATAATTTGTTACACTCCCAATAAATATTTAATAAATTCATAGTTATGCTTGTTTAATGCTCACTTTCTCGCAAATATTTTTTATATTTATATATTTATAATTAACTACATAAATCCGGTAAGTAAATAATACCAAAGATCTGTAATCAGATTTTATGAACGCTTGAGTGCTCATCAATTATGCAAAGTTTATTATGAAATCTGAAAACCTACTAAGTTTTCATGCTTCAAATGTATATATCGAATGAAATTTAAATTCAAAACATTTTATTGAAATTTATAATGAATGCTCTGTCATGGCCTTACATTACGAATTACTTAAAACAAAAATTTGCCGAGAGAAATCAACGTAATACTAATTATTTTTCCAGCTCACGTCTGTTTTCAATTAATCTTAAAACCTCCGCATTAATTTTCCGTCTTCTCTAATTAAGTGAAAAGAAAAATAAAGCTTTTAGCACCAGCGTTTCTTTAAAGACAATGTCGATTAAGGGGCACAGCCACTTAATTTGTATTCTTTATTCAAATTTCTCCTCACGCGTTTGCAATCGCACGATCAGACTAGTAACGTAATTAGGGAAAATAAGGGAAATCTTGACAGCGGGAGATTGAAAACTTTTTGAAATTTGGTATGTTGATGAGGAAGTTCATATATCATGCATCTAATAAACAGTATAGCCTATTAAATAGTATAACGTAATCCTTGTAAATGGAGGAATTATTAAAAATTTACTTTGTTTGTAATTATGCATCATTTTTCGAAAGAGAACCCTATATTTAAGAGGATTCAAGATAAATGGAAATAATGTCAAGAGTGTAGGCTGTTGTTTTTTGTAAGCTTATCTATATCATTAACAAACCATATTCTATTATTAATGGATCTGTCTTACTAAACACACGATAAAATTAAATTAATCGTAAATATGTAAATTCGTGATATGTTTTGTAGTATACTCTTAATTCAGTGATGATAAGTTAGTGTTATCAATGCTAAAACAGCGAGTATATAAGTTTGTTTTCTTGATTACTGCACTTGCTATTAAGGAAATAAATTAGTATTTACTTATTATTTATCTTAAATTTGTTACAGAGATTAATTAAAATGTTGTGTAATTTTCCACCTGATATTTTTAAATGGTTAAAATCATGAACATAAAGAAAGGAATTTTTAACTGCATAAATTACACAAGAAATCCAATTAAAATATAATATGCAATGTGTATGGAAATTTATGAGAAAAATTTTAGTGGAAATCCATAATTTAGATTCAAGTTTTACTGAAAATGCGCCATTTTAGTTATGTATTGCAAAGTAAAAATCAAAGATCCTTCTAAAATCTTATAAAATATCAAAATATTATAAAATGGGTCAAATTTTAGAAAAACCTTCTCTTTATAATTCAAATATAACTTAACATTTCTTTAGAGTTATTTAAGTAAGAATAACGTTTATTCGAATTTAGTCAAAATTCGGTTACAATTTAAAATAATGCAGTGCGCAATCGCTATCTTTAACATGTTTCATATGTGTATCTTATATGTAGCGGATATGAAAAAATGTTTCTAATGAGGGAAAGACTATTCGGATATCCTGTATATGTAAATTAAATTGATTTTTTGAATGATACATACTTGCAACAAGTTGAAGAGTAGAAAATTATTTTTTTTATAATATTAGATAAGTACTTTTCTTCTTTAGTTATAGCATGAGAAAAAATATTTTAGAATCAGCCAATTTGAATTTTGGATAATTCGAAGATTTTTTCCGGTTCCAGATGGTTCGAATTAACGAGCTTGTATTTGTATAGCAGTTTTATACTGTGATTATGCAGTAACGAAACGTAACACAACGAGTGTTTCTATCTATCTATCTATATATATATATATATATATATATATATATATATATATATATATATAATCCAGCAAAAAATGTATTTGGTCTGAACCAGTAACCCTCCACCCCTCACAAAACAAGATAACCCAAAATAAAACCTAAAAAACTCTAACAATACAACAATAAATTCACGGAAATTTAAACAAAAAACATGCTGAGCCTTCGTCGGCAGTGGGTTTTGGCCATAACGCTGCGTAGCAAAACCAAAATGTACAAAAACATATTTGAAGGCTACATAACAGACGCTCCTCCACTGGACCCTACGCCACAATATCAAAAGAATGCCTCACCAAGAATACAACACTGGATCAGCTGCAGATGAAATAAATGTCTCTTGGATAAACACATCCACCACCAATTCAGCCATGTAGCCACTTTAAGAAAAGTAAAATAAAATAAACAAACAAAAATCTATATTTCAACACCCAATTCAAGTTCGTTCCAGGTCGGATGGCAACAAACGCAGCCATCATCATAAAACCGTCCTTATAGAAGCTTTAGGAAATACGAGTCATTTACTGTCGAATAAATGCAATCCATCAATAATGGAGGCAGTCTGCAAAATCTGAATATTTTTAAATAAATTCAAGGGGAATATTTTCTTTAATATAGATTACTTATAAAATAAATCAATTCCTTATGAAACAGGTTTTTACCTGTACAAATTCTGGAAAAATCGTATATTTTACTGATAATAATATTAGTGTATATACGTTTATGAACGTTAGAAGACCAACGAATAAGCTTATTCATATTAAACGGAAAACTATTACGTTTGTCGTAAACTGAAATCTGTAGTGTATTCTGAATTAAAATTTTAAGATCAAGCTAACTTATTATCATCATTAGTTTTTTTCAATACTAGAGATTCAGGATAAATTTTTTAATAGATTTCTTCAAAATCACCTTCAAAGTTTAAAACAATAAAATCATCTATGTACCTGTACGCTATAAATCGAACGTCAGCTGCATTAATATCCACATTGAAATAAAATCATAAAAAATAATCATAATGAAATAAAAATATATTAGCAGCTTTAGATGAGTAACTAGTACCCATCACAATTCCATTTATCTGCAAGCACATTTTAGATCCTATATAAACCTAATTTTTAAAAAGACAAAAACGACATAATTTGTAAAACAAAGTAGAATCAAAATCCAGAATAATCCAGAACAAACTCTACAGTTTTCAAAAGTGCCTCCCCCAAGTTATTAAACGGAACATTCTTGAATAGATTTTCTAAATCATAAGTTTTAACAGAATGAATATTACTACTTTTTATTTTTTTCTAATATTTCATAACTGTTAGAAATAATTCAAAAACAATTGCTATCTTTCACTGTTAAAATTTTGCAACCAACTGTCCGGTCATTTGACCGTTTTTATAGAAAACGGTTACATAACCGTAATTTAACTATATTCTGACCATATTATTGCCCATATTATGGTCAGAATAGAATTAAATGACGGTAATGTAACCATTTTCCATAAAAACGATCAGGTGGCTGGACAGTTTGCTGCAAATTTTTAAAAGTGTTGTATTTGTACTTTAACATATTCAAAACTTTTTTTAAGCAAATTTTCAAATTTTTTATTAAAATTATTACCTATACTGTTGACATTGCTGCAAATAAATCTATATTTAACTGGTATTTTATGAAAATTCGGGGTATTAAATAAAAATGAAAATGACATTTTTTGTTACGGGGAAAAAATTATAAGTTTTTTTAGAAAATTCCAAATGATTTTTAATGAGTGTTTGCACAAAAGATTTAGATATACGTTATACTATTATTCAGTTCTGCATGGAGCATTTCAGCGTAATACTTTTTTCAGATGACTGCAAAATTAATAGCAGCTTTATCAACTGGACAAAAAACAAAAATCTGATTCAACCTGGTTATTTCATCTGTAATCTCCAAACTGAAATTGTGATATGTATAAGAAGAATTGTTATTAAATATATTTTGATAATATTTACAATTATTTAAGCTATGTAATTTCCAATCTGTAGAGATGGGGATTGGTTTATTGTATCTGTAACTTAAATTCAAAATAAAAGCATTAAAATCAGTTTTAAAACATCAAATGATCTCATAGGATTAATGTTTCTGTTAATTCAGAACTTAGTTCCAAAATTCATAAATATCGCAGATGTTCTTTAGTGATAATGTTTAGATCTCCAGTAACGATACGCTGTCTACTGCTGTTTACAAATGTTAAATTTTCATAATCGTCACATCTGCATTCCAAATTTAGGTAAGAATCAAAATCTTAAGAAACTTCTCTGTAATAAAAAGAGTACTGCCCAGTGTTTTACTGGGCAGTTTAGTTCTGCCCGGTATGTAAATGTTTTTGTTGCTAGTTACGGTATTTAATGCTCATATATATATATATATATATATATATATATATATATATATATATATATATATATATATATATATATATATATATATATATATATATATGTGTGTGTGTGTGTGTGTGTGTGACAGAGAGAGAGAGAGAGAGAGAGAGAGTGTGTGTGTGTGTGTTGCATTCTGCTATGTTTTAGTTCCAATACAACAGTCGAAGAAAAAAGATGACAAACATCCCCAAATTTATGCAGTCGAGGTATAAATTTTAAGAAGTAATAGGCCGAGTGGTATGTAGAATGAAGGAAAGAAGAACACTATAGCACACGAATTCCTTTTTTATTTATTGAAATTTATCTTTGAATTTTATTTATTGAATTTATTTATTTTATTTATTGAAAAACACTCCTCGTTAAATTCCAGGGGATTGCTCTCTCTTAGCAATTATCTATGTTAAAACATTCTAGAACGCCAGATAAATTTTATTTTAACAATCGCTTCGACGAACAAATCCCTTCCTTTCTACGTTCGTCAGCTTATTCTAATTCAAGCGCGCAAGAAGAATTTCGTAACACGTAACCTTTTTTACCCAATGCATGTTCAACTTTCGGCTCGTACTCATTTTTATCGGTAAATTAATATTAAAGAAATACGGCTCTCCTAGACTTTTGGCGGGAAAAGAAACTTCTAGAACATTATCGAAATTATAAAACGCGGGAAATTAATAGAATAAAGTTTCGGTTTTTGCGTATTGAAAACAATTTAAAAGAATGATTTTTTAGACTATCAGGAAAGGAATAATGGTGATTTTACACAGATTAAAGGAAATAAAAGATATTTAAATGCGTAATAAATAAGAAATATTTAATATAATAAATAATTTAAGAAAATTGGTTTTCTAAGAAGAAGTCTTCTTTTTGCATCTTGTTTGTTGGGAAATAAAAAGGGCATTTAAGTAGATTAGGATAAAAAATGTTCTAAATATGGACAGTAACGGAATATTTTTAAGAAAGGGAATATTTTAATTAACTAGGGTTTCAAATTGAATATTAATAAAAGGAATTTTTTATATAATAAATTTAATAAAGTATGGAACTTTAAATTTTGTTATATAATCCTCCCTCTTCAAATTGTGGATGAATTTGGTAGTTTTTTAGAACTACAAGTTCAGGCAAGTAAACATATTATGTTATAAAAAGTTATATTATGGAAGTTTCTACAGTGAGAAAATTATAAGTGTTATTAATTAGTTAATCAATTTCAAAAGAAAATATTTTTGGAATTGAGGAGAGTAGTTTTAATACATATAAAATGTTAGAATTTGAAGAGAAGTTTTAATACCTGTAAAATTTTAGAATTTGGAAAGTAGTTTTAATACTTGTAAAATTTTAGAATTTGATGAGTAGTTTTAATACAAGTAAAATTTTAGAAATTGGAGAGTAGTTTTAATACCTATATATTTTTTAGAATTTAGAGAACAGTTTTAATAGCTGTAAAATTTTCGAATTCGGAGAGCATTTTTAATACCTGTTGAATTTTACAATTGGAGAGTATTCCCCTGAAAATATACAAAACAAAGTTTACATAGTCACTTAAAATTTGTAAGTATATCATAGTATATAACAAAAATATAAATAGTGAATGTAAATAATAGAAAACAGACAACAACAGAAATACAGAAATAGTAGTTTTAAAATAACAGAAATAATAAGATATAACTTGATATAAATTTTTAAACTATTAACAAACACAATCTTATATATATATATATATAGAGAGAGAGAGAGAGAGAGTACCTTGACAGATTCATAAATTGTAAAGTCCTGAATCTACAACAAAATACTTTAAGAAGTCTAATAATAAAATATAGACTCAACAAAAATTTTTAGTATCCATGGTAAACCAAGAATTTTTTTATTTCACAACTTCTCTGGTAGACGACTATAAATAATAACAAAGTATATAGCTATTTAATTACTACTTAATTTATTATTTACCTTTGGGGAATTCCTTAAATAATAATAACAACCAAAAAATAATAGAACATCCCTTCAAAATTAACGTTATAAAAATGTGACTGGTATTAATCAGTTACTAACAACATCTACTAATTGATATTTCAAACTTGCGTACGGGTTTTTCTTCATATAAACAGTCTACACAACTTTAAACATCTCATAATTAACAGCTAATTTTGAAAACATATTTCGATTCTTCGTTAAAGTTTTTTTCGGATACAAAGCAGGAAGACATTCAGTCAAGTAGTTTAAGAAATATGCAGGTATAAATTTTGAAACGTCTAATGCTAAATTATTTTCCCATCGTTGCAAAACAAATTGTTATGCAGATAGGCTTTTCAGTATAGTTCAAAAACTACTTGGCGTAATGTGTTGAATATTAGATTTGCATTTTTGAAGATTCTTGAAATCGAATTCTGTTACATCATTTACACTTTTCAATTCATAATTTTTCAAAAAATAATTTCTAAACAATGTATAGTTTAATAAACTACACACAATTTACTTGTATGTGATGCAGCAGCATATAACATT
The DNA here is from genome assembly GCA_963931845.1 of Maratus michaelseni. Lineage (NCBI taxonomy): Eukaryota > Metazoa > Arthropoda > Arachnida > Araneae > Salticidae > Maratus > Maratus michaelseni. The sequence goes on from OZ007592.1 coordinate 339,792,065, forward strand.
TGAAATAATATTCATATTTTGGGTCAAATCGTTAAAGCAGCATTAGCTGTTTTTTTCTTTTAGAGGTATCCCTTGCATTGGAATATGTTGTCTCAATCTGCTAAGGTATTTGCTCTCTGCATACTATATTTATATAAAAACACATTACTTATTTGCTACACAAAAAATACTTTTTATTTAATTCACTATAATTCAAGATATATTTTTACTTTTTACAAATTGGTTGTGGCAAAAAGAATAAATTTAATTTCACAAATTTATCTTTTACCAGTTAATACACTGATACGGCGATTCTTTTAGCATCCTTAATAAAATTTTCTTATTTTCGGTCTTTTCAATCAAGCTGAATCTAATAATATAATTAGAGGTAAAAGTAGAAACTTCGTATTTTGAAATTGCTTTTCAGAGATCAGGTGTATACGCAAATATCTAATAAATGAAATTAGATTTGCATCACTCAAGCATTTTAGAAAGAATTTTTACTTGGTAAAATAAAACAACATAATGCTCATAAATTGAAACAAGAACCAAAAATACATTAAAATCAACTCTAAGCAATTTATTATATTCACAATTTAACGTATTTTTAAAAACTTCATATAAGTTTGAATTATAAGGTAATTAAATATCGGAAATTAAATGCATTGGCTGTGCATATTTATATGTTTCAAAAAGAAAAAAAAAATACTACACTTAAAAAAGGCTATTTTAAGAGGCCTTTCAATATACGAAGTATCTGTAGTATCCGAATATAATTATTTAAAACACGGCTTTAAAATTGCCTATATAATGTATCATTATCAGTTGAATTTACATTAATTTATATTTTCATTGATACGTATAATGAAAAGGGAATTTCACTCGCGAAAAAAAAATACTCTTTGCTTCTTTTTAAAGCAAAAATTTATGCTAATAAATTTTCGAAAGATTAGTTCATATACTACATAAATTTTCAAACACAATTTTTTAAAAGTATAAAACAGTACTAAACAAAGCAATTATAAAACAATATTTTTGAGTTCCTTAAATAGCATAGCATAAACAACATTTTTAAAATTTTTACCTGCGCCAGGTTTATAACTTATTTAGAAGATATTCTTATTCTTCATAAACAACATTGGAGGCACATATACAAGACTATAAAAACTGCGAATTTTAAATTGATTTTTGGTGGTCAGGTTTATTCGAAAATATCTAATGAATTAATTTATATTTTCATTAATGAATAAGGTACTGTAGGGGACACTGGGGTGGGTTGACTCATGTTTTACAAAATTATTTATATTTTTTTAAATATTGAACCTAGAATAAAATTTCGTATATCGTGTTAGTCATTGTACAATATTTTATCAAAATAAAATTTTAAAATAAGTGTAATATATAAGAAACTTGAAAAATTATTGATTTTAATCATGAGTAAATAATGGGTCAAGGCTCCCCACAGATAAAAGGCTAGACCCACTATATGGGAGGTTTGACCTACTTTATTTTATATTGCAATATTTTTTAAGAGAAACAAGAACGAAAAAACATGCGTCAAGCATAGATTATGTAACACTTTCCAACGCTTACAAAATAATTTTACAAATCATACCGTTTAATAAGCTAAAAAATAACATCTAAGTAATCCGAATACTTTTCATCAGCCCTGTATAGGATCTATAGATTTGTATATATACTACATAGGATGCTAAATTTTAGTTCAGTTAGGAAACGCGTAGCACAGTTTAAAATTCTCCGTCTGGAGTTAAATAATACGGAAATGTGTTCGCGAACTTTTGTGCTTCCCTGTATAGGATCTACAGAATTTATACACACCACGTAATAGACAAAAAGCGAGTTAAAATTAAAATCGCGTTCAGTAACTTAAAACGCACTTCCAGGAATTATTGTTAACAGACAGTAGAGAATTCTTTTGTGTGTCCCTGTAAATGAACGATGACTGCTATACACATAATATTCTGTAGTAAGCCTCTTGTAATGCACCTTATATAAATTTCAATGCGTTTAAAATAGGGAAACATTATTTAAATAAACCGCAGACGATTTTTCTCCATAGACGTAATGTAACGGAATTTTTTTGACTGTCCCTGTAAAGTAACTATAAGTGCTATGCACACACTATTCCATATTAAGCTTCTTCTAATGCACCTTAGTGATATATATAAATTTCAATGCGTTTAAAATAGTGAAACATTATTTAAATAAACCTCGGGTGATTTTTCCCCATAGACCGCAATGTAATGGAATTATTTTGAGTGTCCCTGTAAGAAAAGTATAAGTGCTACACACTTCCGTTGAAATAGGGAAAATGCTATGGATAACGACTATAACATATAAAAATTGCAGAGCAATTCGAGCATATTTGCGGGAGTTAGAGCACGGACAGACGGCCAGACAAACCGAAGTCATAAACACTTTTCAACTAGGTTGGAAAGTGTTAATAAAAACAGTTAAAAAGAAGAAGAAGAACTTTATGCTAAATGGTTTAATTGTTATTAAAAATTATTTGTGAAAATAGGATGCTTAAACAAATAAATTAATGCAGAGAAATGATATTAATTCATAATTTTAACGACATTTACATCCCGAAAAGTGAAAATTAAAATCAATCTTCATACCATTCATTCAGATCCTCCTACTGATCTTTGGTAATTTTGTAATATCCTCTACTGACACAAGTAAGATACTATATGTCTTCTGCTTTTGGGTAAATAAATGAAAATGCTTTGGTATTAGCTCAATGTAAAAATGCAATAAGAAAATTATTATCCGCTTTCTTCTAAAGCACTTTTCATATAAGGGATTAGCTTTAGCTACAACCTTAACTAATACAAAATTTCCTGTTGCTATGTGTGATTTTTCACTGACAGCTTGACTGCGTATTTTATCTTGACTGTCTAAGTTCTGAATGCGAATTAATTTCCTTTTTGCTGGAGGCTTTTTAACAGGTGTATCTATTAATATTCTGGATTTCACAAGCTGTTTTATTTTCTTCTTTTCGGATCCAGCTTTTGGGAAATGTCGAATCTGTTAAGGTGTCAGATTCTCAAATTTATTTTATGTACGCTACATCTGCATGATAATAGCATATGTACTGGCAATATTTAATTCATATGTTGTTTTAAGTGACAATTTGTAAGTAATAAAATCTAGACAATAATTGGTGGGTGGGGATGAGTTAAATTACACTCAATAACAAATCTGGAGTCGTAAGGATATATTCCAGCAACATTAAAACCTTTCTGGATGTTAATTGGATTAAAAACTCGTGGAAAAGCTTTACCAATCATTTCTAGAATATCATAAAAACGGATTGGTTGGTCTAGATTATTTATCATAAAACTGTCAATTTTAAACATTTTCCTTTCTATCACACCATTTTACTAATTGCTTTACAGAATAAATTTACATTCTTTTACAAATATAAACATTAACCCTTCATTATATACAATGTATAATAAAAGGATTTCCAAAAACATATTATTATTGGAGCCTTGACCAGCGGGTCAACCAGCCCTCACATTGATTGGGTCAAGCGTCCTCACATAGCCATTTTGCAAAAATTAGCACATGGATATGTTAAGCCTAATTTACTGCACAAAATTTATGCCTGGAATGAAAGATCGATATTTCTGCCTTACTTCAAACCTACTTACTTAATTTTCTATGATATATTTCATCTGAGAAAATATTTCTAAAAAACCCACCTTTGAAGTTGAAAACTCTTTACAATTGATACTGTGCATGATATATGATATTGATACATGAAATAAAGATTTTTGTTTGAGCATTCCAGTAGCTTTGGTTGCCACCTAGTGGCAAAACTTTGAAACTCTTTTAAATATGAAAACTCAAGAGTGCGTTAACCCTCCCAAGTCTCCCTATACATTTAAAGCACAATTATGAAATATTTGTATTACACACTGCTGAAAACACTACAAAGATCACTCAATTTTATGACGAAATACAAATGTCCCAGTTCCCTTCTTTGCGAAAAATTACAATCACTATGTCTGTATACCCCAGAAAACATATGACATTATAAGGTTCGTCTAACATCATTATTTTATAAAATGGCGGACTGAAGTAACTTTTGAGTTTTAAGTTACACTATTTGAAACTAAGTGTTTAAAATATTGTTTTTGTGGGCTTCCATGCGATATTAACAGGACGACTTTGTCTCTTTGAACTGCTGAAATAACTTAAAATCTGCTTCACATGGAATTTAAAAGGTCAGGATGTAAATCATAGGGTAAACAAATCGTCAATATATCAGAGGAGACGGAAATGGTCTACAGAGAGCGTCCAATTCAAGCTTTAAATGTCCATATCGCTGAACATGCTGGCCATTTTAAGCGCTCAATACCTTGTTCCAAATGTATCATTCCACAAGACCAAATATATGAAACCAAGCGCTATCTTCTATAAAAGGTATGCACCGTTAGTCACACTTGCAAGGAAAATACTAAAATTATATTTTCAGTAACATTATTTTCGTAGAGAAATAATCGGTTTATTTAATTCCAGATACTTTGCGATTAAACAGGTGAATAATTCTATATAAAAATAATGGTATTTAAAATTGAATTTTAGTATTTTCCAGACAGGCCTGCCGCCAATGTATCTAGCACACGGAAAATTAAAAAATTCAAGAATGTCTTATGTGTACCTTCTTTACGTCAAATTGCCAATCTGGATGATAATCATGTTCACATAACTCTCTTTTCACATGCCTACCAATACCACCAGCCTCATATTTGTTATTTTTTGCACCCAAATTTGGTATTATTACTCTTAGAAAATTTTCACCATATAAAATACAATATTATCAACACAATCTTGATTCATCTATGGATAGAACCTGATTCCACACTCTGATATACCAACTGCAATATTCATCCACGCAAATTCCCCCTCCCTCCTATGATGGGTTTAATGTTAAGAGAATACAAAATACAGGTCTACGTTCATAAAAACCATCATGATGAATGTTATATCGTACAGATTGTGACGACACGTTTCCTTTAGTTCGAAAAAATATCTTTCGAGGATAAATAGTTTATCTTATTCTATTTTAAGAGGCTGTGCTGGGAAGATAGCGATTTTCAGTTCGCATTGTTGCACGTGGGGGACATTTATTTGACCTTCTTGAAATATTTGCAGTAAACCTGATTCAGTTCCAAAGTATTTATTTGCAATTATACTTTATGATACACGAAAAAAAAATGTCACTCGCCTTTGTGATGATACTCCTTTCAGCTATCAATCGCTGCAAAACAACGGATTCTGGTAAATCCTAAAGTTGACGTAACTCAGACGTTTTCATCAAAATGAATTCCGATAATACAAATATTGAGCAACACCGGCAACTTACAGATTTCGAATCTTCCGCAGAATTTAGTGAATTCTAAAAACAATATTTTGAGACATGTATGCTGATTTGCATGAAGAATATTACTCTTCTAATGTCTTTGAAGCACTGTATATTATTTCATTAGATACTGATTTGATTTTGTTTTTTAGATAAAAAGAATGAGTACATAAATTCCAAAATTGGCTAATTCATAATAAATTTCTGCCTGTTTCTATTAGAAATAACGATTCTAAAAATGAGTCAAATTATCTTTTTAGTCGATTTTTTTAAACAATTTGGAAATGTAAAATGAATCCCATAAAATTTTGAATTATTTTAAATAATAGTACACATGATGACAATTCTCTGAAAATGCCATAGATGAAATAAACTTTTTTAATGCACATTAATTATTTTTTGTGAAACTATTCTTTGATTTGAAGCGTGTTGTCTAAATTAGTTTACATGCTCTCTATGCAGAAAACTAAATTTATATCTTCAAGCTTGATTCGTTTGCTTAAGAATGAATACATTCTATTTCTATCAAGATAATGTGAGACGTATGTTTCATATTATAAATTAGATATTGCAAACATAGTAAACGTCCTCTTACAACTTTTTCTTTTATCGGCTAATATACTGACATTGAGATTCTTTTAGTATCTTTAATGAAGTATTCTCTTTTGAGCCTCTTCAATCAAGTCAAAACTATTAAGAAAATTAGATGCAAACAAGCAAGATTAGAAACACGTCCAATTTTGAAATTGCTTTTTCGAAATCAGGTGTATAAGCAAATATCTAATGAATGGAATTAGATTTGCACCAATCAAGCCTTTCGGAAACAGATTGCTGATGTTGTATAATAGCATCATGCTACATAAAATAATAGAAATTGAAACATAGAAAATTTGGAGATAAATCAAAATCAGCGCTTTGCTACTTGCGTCACTGATATTTTGATATATCTTTTTCTCAGCATAAATGTGACTAATGAGATAACTTGTCTTGTAAATCAAATAGTTTTGTCCATATATATTTTTTGGGGTTGTTGCACATTACATGTTTTACTGTTAAAATAAATGATAACGAAATCATTATGACTTTTACAAATTTGTAATCCTGTTACATTCGTTTCTTTAACATTTAACATTATTATGAAAATTAAAGAAAATTCAGATTTATTTTGATATAATTAAGTAGAGTTGTATTAGTTCAAATAATAAATGTGTCCCATTATGCACTAGAAACAAAAATTATTTACTAAAAATAATGTTTAAAATTTTATCTGTACCTGTATATATATATGTAATTCCTAATAAATATCTTCTTAGTGTCTGACTAAATATGTGAAATCTACTTGAAAATAATGTTTAAATATATATATATATATATTTATATTATATTATAATATATATATATATATATATATATATATATTTCAGTTGGTGTATTAAGATAAGATATAGGAAAGATATTTACGGTATTAATAAACCGCTGGGAAAGAATATAATAAAACAGTTTATATATAACGATTAATAATTAATCCCTGAATGAAAACAGAAATGAGAAAATACACTGAATAAAAAGACTATCCAAACATTTTCCTGTTAAATATTTAATTATTAAAAAAAATCGAATTGTTTAAAATACTATTAGTTTATGATATGCACTCTGTTGTTTATTTCTTGTTTTTGTAAAATTGTATAACGTTAAAGCAATGTATACATGGCTTCAATCTTTCGATCCGTATCCAAGCATATCTCCGGCTTTATAAGCTTGACTTCGAATGTGTATATAATACTATGTCGTTTAAATATGTTAAGTACAATTTTATTATTTTTTGTTAATATATTTATCAAAGCATACCGTAATTATAAATTATTTAAATAATTAACTCATTCAGATAATTTTGAAAAATAACTGTATGCTTCATTCATTAATTTTTTGTAACATATCTGCAGAAACATACAGGATATTCCATTAAAAGGGATTATTGAACTATAAAAAAAGTAATGACTTAAGGAAGCGGTATTGGCTATTGAAATTGCATATATCAAACAATAACGTCTGTTTAGTTTCTTGATGCTGACACTTGAATGTTTAAATGTTTTTTCGATTTGTTTTAAAATATCCTCGCTATTATTTTTACAAACGTAAAGAAAAGCATTGTTACTACAGAAAACAAAGCATTAATATTGAGAAGAATAAGAGACTGTTTTAACACATTAGACATATAATTTTTCGAAATTGTTAATAGATACAGATTAAGAGAAAATTAAAATTTATTTTGTTAATTCATGTTAAAACTTTGCTGCTGATTTTATGTTGACATTTTGGGATTAATGATATCCTAATAATTTTTTTTTAAATATTTATTTATTTTATTTATTTAAAAAAAATTAAAAATTATGTTTACGTTTGAACTATTTATTTTCAAAATTCTTTAGACGTGATTATATACAGAAATCGGGTTAACGTTTAGAGATACATTAGATCACTCACTCTCAAAACAAGCACACACAGACATGTATATATTTATATGTGTAGTAATAGTTTTGATGTTTTTCTAACCAAATTTCATTTCAGTCACGACGAGAGCTTTCAAATGGTAACTTGATGTTTCAATCACTGTGTTATATTCCGATTAATAAGAAGAAAAAAAGTTCAATTGAAGACTGGTGTTTAATTAAAATATCCTAAACACTTAATTCATTATCTAATAAACAGAAAAAAATATCAGGAGAACTGCTTTAACGTTTTTTTAAACATCGAAAAATGTGTCAAAAAGCAACTCTGAGAATGGGAAATGCTCATTTATTCTACAAAATAAGTTATAAAAATGGATTTCTGCAAATTGGGGAGCTATACTTATAGTCATGCATATTTAAGAGGGAAAAAAGCTGTAATTATTATTATTATTATTATTATTACTATTATTATTATTATTATTTTGCGGAAAAATACAGATAAATAACATATTAATAAAAAAAAAATCTTAGGATTGGAATAAAGGAAATTTAGATGTAATTTACCTTCACAGCGCCGTAAACTGATATATCCGTTCACTAATCTGTACGTTTTACTGCAGTAAAAACATTATTTAAATTAATATAATTCTACAAATAAAATGCAGTTTCAAAATATTGAGTAATGATTAATACTCTCAAGGTTTATATTCAGATACGTACTCTAAGACAGGGAAATTTAAAATTTGTCACATATATTTAATGTTCACCTAAATAATCCAATGCGTGCTTGGTTGGCAAAGAACTGCCGATTGAGTAAAATGAACAGCACATTAAATTAATTTTAGTCCTAAATTGGTTATCTTACTTCATTTAGGTAAATGCACGCATAGTGTGCCATGTATCAGTAGTAATAAACTAATTTTTATAGTTTAAAATCAAGCCACCAATGTATTTCTCAAAAACAACTGAAAAAAATACGATTATCTAAAACCCTTCTTTTTAACTGCCCATAAACAACTTTGGGATAATTTTTTTGTTCTGTTGGTAGAGAAGTTTGTTTTTCAGGTAGTTTTCAAAAACGGATTTTTTGAATTCTTGCAAATTCTTATATATTTCCAGTATTTTTATGTTAGCTAGGAAAAAATCTCGCCAATAGGAATTTTTCCCTCACCAGTAGAAGCTTTTATTTTTCTCATGTGTAAATTAGAATCAATAAAATATATATGAAATAAAGTATTTTTCTTTATGGTATTATTTCTTATTTATTTATTTATGTATTTTGTTTTTCAAAAGAAATTAGTGAACGGCATGTATTTTAAAAGAACGTACTATATGTTTTAAATGCATGCATTTTAAATGAACGTTGTGTATTTTAAAAGGAATGAGTGAAAGTTTATATTTTAAATGAAATAAATGCAATACAAATGATGGCATTGGGAACAATGTTTGGCAATTTACTACTTGTGCCCTGCTAACATAAAAGTATCCATATTTCTTTAATAGGTAAGTTTGCCTTTAAAATATATTTTTAATAGTATGTGTTACTTTCCTAAAATAAAGTTTTTATATTCTTTTACATAATTTGTTAAATAATACTACAGCATAAAAAAGGAGTATTTTGATAATTTTGAGGAGTAGGCAACTTCTGGAAAATGAATATTAGGCTCTGGGCCTGACAACTTGAGTAAATGCAAAATTTTATTTTTATCTGTAATTGATTTGCATCAAATATTTTTTGTGATTCTCAGCTATTGAATTTAATGTATTTAGATTTTTGCTCATCTGAACCGTTAGTGGCACAGAACTTTACTATTGCCGAACAATAGAAAAGCCAATATGTTAGGGATGAGAAGAATTTGAATGATTGATTGTTAATTATAGTTATTACAAAGTTATAAATAGGAAACAGAAATCGTAAAACAAATATATAGTTTTACAGAATTTAAAGTATATGCTAAAGGAGCAGAGGAAGCACAGTGAAGATCGCAATAGGGAGAAGGCATTTTGAGTGATTAAATATTTCTTAGTTTAAATTAACAGATAAATTATTTTTGTTTCAGAGATGAAAAACATATAACCTCTCACCATGGACAAATGTACAAAAAAATTAGCGGTGTAAGAATATCATTTCATCAAATGGTCTTTAATGTAACAGCTCCTGTATGTAACATCTGGAAATTCGGGAACTCTTATATGTATATCAATATATATAGTGTTCCTATTTACTGTTGACGAATAGCTAATTCTTTTAGACAGTTTAATTTTCGACATGTAATTCCATCTGCAAAAATGGTTCATAGAAGTTATTTAAAGGCAAAATGATTTCTTTTACCTTTTACGAATTTAAATGATATTTAATTACGAAATTTAAATTTTAAAAGAGTCTTTAGGACCTCTGGGTTACATTTAGAATGACTTTCTCCATACTTTCACATATACAGTAGATTAAAATCTATTTTTCTACGACCAAAGTGTATCTAGTTAAGTTATTTAGATATTTGTGAATCTTTGGCTTTTCTGACATGAAACAAATACATCTGTAATGCAATTTTGGTCATATACGAATGGATTTTTTAATGTTTTAATTGTTAGAACATCAAGAATTATATACTGAATACAAATAAAAGGACCCAGGGACAGTAGAAAGATTGAACTTTTTATTTTTAAAGAACTCTTAAATAAATATAAATTTAAATCGATTTTTATGTGATTATGGACCCATTTGGTGCATTTTTGCAGTTGAACCATACCTCTAAAACCAGCAGTTTATTAGTTAGTTATTGATCGACGATGAAAGAGACATCATGTATATAAACTAAAACTTTAAATTGCTTGTTTTAGGATATTAGATATTATGTAAAGTGAACTCAAAATAAAAACGATTTCCACAACAGACATTGAGGTCCCTGATCTAAAGATTTACTAATGAATCTACATGTAGCCTTCTAAACTTCTAACTACGTTTTCTCTATTCTATATATTTAATTCTCAGACAGTAAAGCAAATTTTAACTTCTGTTTAGTTAACACTACACTCAATACCACTAATGGCTCATCAAAATTTTAGTATACTCACTAATGTTGCAGAGAGGAAGGTACATTTTTATTTTTCATTTTTTCCAAAGTCTATATTTTGAAAATTTATATGTTTATTCTGATGGATGAATGTAAGGACTTGGTTAAAGCAATATTATATCATATGGAGTTAACTAAAGTTTTAATGATTATGACGTCCTAGAGCAGCTCATTATTGGTACATTTACTTTATGTGTATACATAATTTACTTTTATTAATTTTACCCTATATTAATTTTATTTTACCCTTATTATACCTACTTTGTTTTATTTAATTATTTATTTTATGTATATATCTAATATACACGCGTTAATACTCCATAGTCGCGGACAATTCGGGAACATGGAATTTGAACTTGTCCGCTGTTGAAAGGTAAAAACATGCAAGGATTTCATAGGGAATTAAAAACGTATTCGTTAAATAAAAGTGTCTTTTGTTGGTTTTACTGTATATATATATATATATATATATATATACGAAGAAATAAATAAAGAGAGAAAGTATTCTAACTTAAACATACAAATATCGGATATATTCGTATAAACATACAAATATCGGATATATTCGTATTTAGCTATTTTAATAAAATTATATAAATCCGGAAATATTATATTATCGAAAATTTCTCATCAGTAAAACTCATGAATATTTAAGCGTTCATTAATTATGCGAAATGAGAATTTGTTGGAAATTAGTTTAGTTTGTGTAGTGTTTATTGAGTATATAAGAAATATGTATATTCAATATTTCTGAATGCTGATTTTTTCTGCAAAACACGAATATATATATATATATATATATATATATATATATATATATATATATATATGATTTATAAATTGAATCCATAGATGTCAAAATCTAATGATACAAAAAATTTGCTGTACTCTGATACTATTAATATTTATGCGTTCACTAGTTTTAGAAACTTGTATATTTGTATATATATATATATATATATATATATATATATATATATATATATATATATATATATATATATGAGATTTGCATAAAATTCATAACTTTAGTTTAAATTATGTTGAAATATGTTGAACTTACATTACAAGATTTTCTTGAAACAAAAATTAGTCGAGAGACATCAACGTAATATTAATTAATTTGCCAACTCACGTCTGTTTTCAATTAATCTTGAAACGCCCATTCATTTACTATCTTCACTAATTAAGTGCGATGAAAAGTAAACTTTTTAACACTGGCGTTTCTTTTAAGACGATGTCGATTAAGGTGCGAATCCACTTAATTTGTTTTCTTTATTCAAAATTCTCCTCACGCTTTTGCAATCGCACGTTCAGACTAGTAATCTAATTAGTGAAAATAATGGAAAACTTGACAGCGGACTATTGAAAACTTTTGCAAATTTCGTATGTAGATGTGTATGTACATACATCATGCACCTCATAAACAGTAGGTTGCCTGTTAATTAGCATAGCATTATCTTTCTAAATGGATGAATTATAAAAGATTGCTGAAATTATGCATCATTTTTCGATGCAAGAACCATATATTTAAGAGGATTGAAGATAAGTGAGAATAATGTCAAAAACGTGTTTCATGTTTTTGCAAGTTTATACATATCATTAAGTAGCACATTTTAATATTAATGGATCTGACTCACTCAGCGCAGGATAAAATTCAATTTCTAGTAATTACATAACCACGTGGCATATTTTGAAGTATATGATTATTGTAATTGTCTGCACTAATAAAATATTAATTTTAAAACAGCAGCGTCTCACATTTTTCTTAAGGAAATAAAGTAAATATTGTATGATTTATTAATAACACTTAATCACGACATGTAAGTACATTAGGCAATGTTTCAAAGATAAAATAAAATTTCATTTATATTATTTTTTTTAGTTTAATTTCTAAAAGATGAAAAAATATTTAACATATGCCAAAACATATATGTTATTGCACATAGGAAATCCAAATTTGTGTAATTTCTATAAAAATTGATCTAGTGAATTTGTAAGATTAAAAAATTTGGATTCTTCTTTTCACAGAAAACGTGTGATTTTCTATTCATATGTCCTGAAATCTAGATAGAATATGCTGTTAAAGATCCTCTCCAAGAATGTAGAGATTCGAAAGTTGCATTCTTGTTTAATGACTTTTAATGGTAACATTTGAACAACAACTTTGCTTTCTTAATTCATTTCTTGATTTTCCAAACAACCCTCATCTTAAGAATGCGTTTAGCGTAAATTACACATCCGTAACAATATTTGTATTTCAGTTATAATTCAAACGTACTTTTCCTTCACACTTTGCATTTTAAATACCGTACAACGCGCTTCTAATCTCTCATACTTCGTTTGTCTATTTTTAGGTATATTTGCCGTGGGACGCGCATCTCCTTCTTTGCAAAACACCTCCATGAGACACGTAGCAAAACACAGAATAAAGATTTTTCTAATATATAATAACTGTTACTATTCATGTAATCTGATATCAAAAATTGATTTTAAGTAAATAAATAGAATGCTCATTAAAAAAAAAATAATAAATATTAGTTCTTATCATCATCCATTTTTAACACTTTTCAGCATATTCGAATAGTGTTAAAAACTTGGGTTTGTCTGTCCGTCTGTCCATGCTCTAACTCGTAAATATACTCGGATTGCCCTGTTTTTTTTCATATGTTATTGACCTTTACTGTACATGAACACTACTGCAAATGAAATGTCTGGAATTTATAGTTCGTTTACAGGGATAGTCAATAGTGTTTCGTTGCATTACGGTCAATGGAAGAAAAACTCACTTCAAGTGCATTTTAATGATGTTACATCATTTAAAACATAGCGAAATTAATATGCATTTATGAAGTGCACTAAAACATGCATTCTGCAGAATATGGAGTACAAAACATTTTTTATTTATTTACAGGGTCGTACGATTTCCATAACCGGCGTACAACGCGCATTTGCAAATTTCGAGGAGTTTCCTTGTATCAAATGTGCGCATTATACCCTCGAATAAACGATAATATCAAGTGTTAGGACGACCCTCCAAAAATAGGTTTAGATTAAATACAGGTTTTAACTAATGGATTTTGTTTTGTGTATGAGGAACTACACTTTGTATTGAAGCATACTGTCAAAAACTGTTAAAATGCTACGCGTTATACCATTTTTACAAATATTGAATTAAAACGTCCTCCTCATCATCATCATTATCATCATCATCATTATCATCATCATCATCATCATCATCCCAAACATGGTTTAAGGCTATAAGCCTTTTCCGACCTCAATCCATCTCTTTCGTGGCTTTCCTCTGTCTCTTTTTCCCATTAGTTTACAATTCAAGGCTGCTATTGGTATGCTATCACAATGCATCCTTTCCATGTAGTCCTTCCATTTCATTCTGTAATTTTCTATTTTATTCAATATTGGCATAACCTCAAGCTCTATTCTGATTCATTCTATAGTCATTCCTTATTTTGTCCATTATCGAACATCCTTTCACACTCCTCAAAAATGTCATCTCTGAGGATTTTATTTGTTTTTCATCTTTTTTGTGAGTGCCCATGCCTCACTTCCGTATAGAAAAGTTGGTATTGCCATATATTCTCATTATTTAATATAAGAGTAATGACAGATTAAGTAATTACAATATCAAGAAACCAGCAGTCTAAATAAACAGATTTAGGTGAACTGGCAACACTGATTCATTTCCTACAAAAATGATGCTTTCTGTTTAATCCAGCATAATGTAATACTTACCGTTATACTTACTATTACTAATTGTGATACGAAAAACGAATAATTTTCTTTTCGCAAAATGTTTTTTATCAGATAATATAGTGATATTGAGAATCTTTTAGTATCCATTATGACGTATTGTCTTTTCAATCAAACAATACCTAATATTAAAATTAGAGACAAATAAGTAAAACTAGAAAAACCGCACAGTTTGAAATTACTTTTCGGAGATCAGTCGTATATGAAAATATCTAAGAACTGAAATTAAATTTGCAACACTCAAGCTTTTGAATACAAATTCCTGATAAAACAGAATAGCATCATGCATGCTTTGAAGCATTTTGTCAGTAACTGTTAAAATGCTTTTCAAGCAGCAAACTAAATTTATGTAAAGAATTTGCGTTTCATTTGCTACAAAAATAATACTTTATATTTCATTGAGCATAAAGTAAGATTCTCCTTTTAACATTACTAATTGTGAAACAAAAAGCAAATAAATTTACTTTCACAAAATGTTTTTCATCACATAATATATTGGTAGTGAGAATCATTTAGTGTCCTTAATGAAGTATTCTCTTTTCAATCAAGCCAAAACTAATAATAGAATTAGAGGCAAATAAGCAAAACTAGAAACACCGCACATTTTGAAATTACTTTTCGGAGATCAGGTGTATATGCAAATATCTAAGGATAGAAATTAGATTTGCACCAATCAAGCATTTTAAAAACAAATTCCTGATAAAACAGAATAGCATCACACTACATAAAAAGTGGTAGTTGAGACTAACAAAGCAAAAAAATAAATTTAATTCTGCCTCGTGCAAAGTATTAGTTATAATTTGAAACACCATTTTTCCTTAAATAAATTCAAATAACAATGTACTTTATTATTAGAAATCAGATAATCGAATGTGTAAATTTATTATAGTTTCCAAAGTAACAAACAGTTTCGAAAAATATAATGTAAAATATCTTTAGTAGAAATTTAGAAATCTGTAATATAATTTTCCGAAATATTTTTAATTTTAAGTTAATTCGCAAAAATTTAAATTGCAAATTAGGTAGGAAAATTTTTTAATTTTCTTTTATTATAAAAAAATGCTTAGGTATGCTCAAATCTGTACTAATAATTATTAAAAGGGAAATACATACTTATATATATATATCGTAGGCTCATGGCGAAATATGGCTATTTGCAAAAAACCTAGGCAGTTTGCAAAGAACCGGTCTAATTCGAGAATCATTCCAATGAGCCTGTTGTTCTTCAGGCTTATTGCAAACTGCCTAGAGAGAGTTAGGCTAGTTGGAATATGATCATTTATTTTTCAATCAGCCTGATACTTTTAGGTTTATTGCGATAAGCTTAGATAGCGTTAGGCTAATTGAAAAATAACCACTTATTTCTCAATCAATTTCTGTTTTTCATTCTTCTTAAAAATGAGTAAATGAAATTTTGCTATTTAGAACATGATCAGCTATTTGTCCAAATATCGTGTTGGAACCGACCCGAAGATATATAAGATATATTTAAAAAGTAGCTTCAACTACCACTCTCCCTTTCTTTATTAATAATTCTTATTCGCATTATTAATTACATCATTGTCTATTGGCGCTTGATTCTTTTTTCTATACAAAAATCAGCATTTTGGGATAAATATAAACTCGGTTCTAATAATGTGATCTTTATAAAAATTCGATTTCTGGATTAGCCGTCAAAAACTATGCATAGATGCAAAATTTTCAAATCGGTAAATGCAATATTAAATAATAATAATAAACATAATAGAGATTTTAATCTCTTACCGCCACCAAAATCTGCGTTTTTTAGGTGCGTTCATAATTATATAAATACGTAGCACCTATAGTCGTCGTCTGGTCCGTCCGTCTGTCCATCTGTCCGTCTGTCCGCATATAACAGCGCAAAAACTACTTAACCTAATGTTTTGAAATTTAATATATATAATCGTTGCAGAAGTTTGTCGAGTCATTTGAGGTTTTATGAAAATCGAATCAAAACTTAAAAATATATTAATAAAATTTTCTTTATTCTATTAAATCCTCTCATACTTAATCTATATAATAAACGCGCAAGTCATGTGCCTGAGGAAAACAAATACGGGCTAAACACAGCTTTTTTCATCTGCCAAGCGGCCATTTTCATTCAAAATTATCTTTTCGAATAAAATTGCTTAAAGTTACATTTTTAGAAGGATCGTTCGAAAAAATTGTTTGCTTGAGAGATGAATTACATTAAAAAAATGTATAGATTATGAGATAACTTCAGTTAAAATTAGGTTGACAGCCGAATATATCAATCCATTAAAGTAAATAAGCAAAATATTTATTCATCGTGAGTCATAGAAATATTAACCATGGAGATAATCATCCGCAAAGCAAGATCTCCATGGTGAATTTACAGCACTGTCTGATGTAGAAAACAAATGCATCTGTAAACATGGCATACGTAATAAGATTTTTTTTTAAAAAAGGCATTCTCATTTCGTTCATAGCAAACGATATAACTTTTTTCACTGAAATAATAAACATGATTTTTTCATTGTAAAATTAGTTATCGCACGAAACGAACACACCTCATTTGTAACCTTTAACGTACAATTTCTAACTTGTTTTATTTTTCTCCCTTCAACAGTTGAGGCGAAAATCCTGGATATCTTGCTGATAAATGGTATAAGTGTCCAATTTCACAACAAGCTGCAAATGTTCTTTTGATTTGGATAAAACGTATTTTCATTAATGCAAAATTAATTCGTAATTCCTGTTCTAACTACGCCATATTTATAAAAAATAGTCTTCTGTGTTCGCTGTAAAAAAAAAAAAAAAAAAAAAAAAAAAAAAAAAAAAAAAAAGCATAGATGTGTTGATTTTAAATCAATAAATGCAATAATAATAATAATAAATTCTACAGGGCCTGAAAAATGCCTAGACCGCCACCTTTAGTCTTAGGAACAGTTGCAGACTGTTCGTCTATGGTTTTCCAATGAAAGAAAATTAATTGAATTTGTTCAAATCGATTTTTAATTGATATTTACACTTTTAGTAGGGGCAATTAAAAAAATTTTTAGAAATTCTGAAAGCTATTTTTTTATTGGCGTGTGTAGCCTAAATTTCACGTTCCTAGATGTAATAGTTAATGAGATAAGGGTGTCTTTAAAAACATACAATCTGTTATCTTCATTGCAATGCTGTGACTATGAAAACCCTTCCCCCTCTTCTGGAGATTCTTTTTTTTGAGGTTTGGATAAATTCTACTTTTTAGCTGAATATTTTTGTTCCATTAATGAGTGGGTTTTAAGAGTTTTTATTAATATCTTGCGTAAATGAAGATATTTTCAAAATTTTATGATTTCCAGTGTGCCAGTAGGTATTAAGCTGTTGGTACACAAAATTTCAAGTCTCTAACGAAAACGGTTTCCGAGAACAGACTCTAATTGGACAGACAAAGAAGCGAAACGTAATGGTTCTCACCAATAGAGTTACGTGAGATGAACGAAACACTAATAAAAAAGATAACTGAGGTGCAGTACAACATGTTTTCTCTAGATTATTGAGTGCATAGAATTTATCAGTCATATACAGAGCAACAAAAAGGCATTCGTTATAGTACTAACTATGATCGGTAATTTCTGGGTGTGCGTTTTTTGCTGTGGTATGCATTTTTTAACATACCTAAATTGCGGTGTATACGTGCATATATTATATAAATCATATACAGGGCTGTACGAATAATTTTTCACACATTACCGGATATGGACAGCAATTGCTGAAAACGGGTCTTTTTCTGTGTTATATATATATATATATATATATATATATAAATTGCTTATTTAGATAATTCATTTCATTGTATGAAAGGATGACATTTCTTAGTAATATTCTGTTAATGTTGGAAATTGTTTCATATTCTATTCCCGATGCATGTTTTTTGTATTCTCGTTATTTTAGAAATATACTTTTTTCATCATAATGTAATTGGATATTATAAACGACATCGCTGAAATGGAATTTCATATTGCTGTAAAGTAAATCTCATGTAATAAACTGTGTGTTCGCACAAATTTCATATGTTGTTATATTTTCGAACAAAAACGGATGAGAAAAAAGTATGTAAATGCAATATGCTTTAGAATTTTTCAGAATTCATAATGATATACGGGAAAAGTTTTATGATTCGTTCAGTGAAATAAAGTAGAGTATAAAAATTTATGAATGTATAATGAACTGAGAACAAATGATACAAATGGATATGATTACGAAACATAAAACTTTAATTTTACCATACAAAAATGCCCTGTTTATTCAGAAAACTGCATTATATACGTTGATTAATCGTATAAGTCTGTCTAACTAAATTTGCAGATTCTATACTAAATTAAAAAAAATACACAATGCAATAATATTTATGAAATATGAAATTAAACAAAATGTGAAATTTCTTCTTGTATTATTATAGATTGTCATTTATCCAAAGGCTTAATTGAACATTCAACTTCACAATACGAAGGTTTTTGCATAATATTTTTCTGCTACCAATCTTAAAAGAAGTATAAATAAAAAAATGAAATTATGCATCATGTACCTCTGTATATAATCTCCACGCCCTTTTCGAAGCAATCTAACTCTGTAAGGAAAAATTCATTTATGTTTGGAAATTCTGGGTAATTCTGATTAAACGCCATGAAGAATATAAAAATATTAATACAGAAATTTAAATTTCATATGAACATACATTTCGCCTGTACTACTTGTTTACTCACACACTTGCATTACAACTTTTATTGCTTTTTTTCATCTAAGAGAAGTTTCAGATCTATCTCTACGAGAACCTGAAAATGTTAAATTAATAGATTAAAGATGCCACTTACCACTTCTAATATCACCATTGCAATGAATATTGTGCTGTTGTTATTATTTTACTTTTCTGCAATACTCGATCATTTTTCAGTTGACAACTGAAAATTGTTTGTAAATACATACTAAGAAAACACAATGGGAATTAAAATTTAACCAATATAAATTTTGAAAAAGAAAGAGATAAAAATTTTGCGAACGATCAAATCAGAATCTTACGAATGTTAAGCTTTTCCGCATTTTCATGTTCGCGAATAATCAAAACTCACGAATGTTAAGCGATTACTGTACAGTGAATTTAGACCTTCCACTGACCCAATAGCAGAAAACGTTTTGTTCAAGCAGCAAAGTTACCTCTCACTAAAATAACTCATGCATGAGCAATTGATCACTATGGCGATCACGTGCGCCAAGTGAAATTTCCTGCCTAGCATCATCTTATAAGACTTTTGTTTTCAAACATTACATTATCACCTACCCTGTATAAAAAAACGCAGAAGTTACACTGTTAAAAACGAGTTTTAAACAATCGAAACAAAGTATGATACCTTTTGAGTATTTTCGATGCGAAAGATATCTTTCAATATATCAATTTCGATGAAAAGGGGCACTAACCATTTTTGATTATTATTCGCTTTTACAAATCCATCTATAATAAATTATTGAAAGCAAGAATTCAATAAAAAGTGTGATACTTATCCTACAGTTTGTCGAATATCTACTGATTTTTTTGAAAAATTGTTCTTGAAATTCGAGGATGTAGAACGCATGTTTGACTTCAAGAACAGTAGAAACAGTTTACTGTAATTAACAAAAATAGTATATTGAATATTTGATGTGATGTGGACTAATAATTTATAACTGCGCATATGCGAACTATATAAAAAGATTTCTTTTCGTGATTTCGTATTAAATTCTATAGAGTAACTCATATAAAAACACCAGTCAAATATAGCGAAAACTCAGAAAGATACCAGCAATACAGTAAGCTAATCGAAAAATTCGGGGGAAAATCCCATATAATCCAATGGGAATTTCAAGAACAATTTGTCTAGATATTCAGCAGATATTTGACAAACCATTTAACACTTTCCGGCGCGGAGAAAGTCTGTTTGTAAAATGATGAAATAATGGACTTACATCAAAATTTACAAACGATTTCATTAGACAATAAAAACTTGCTTATTTACCCCTGCTATATAAAACGAATATTTTAATTAAATATTCTTGGTGCCGTTTTTCAGTTTTGTAATTAAAATTTGGTGTCCTTTTTTGTGGACACCGCCCGCTAAAGGGTTAAAAGGCAAAAGCGTCCAGCCACTGCCCCTTACACTTTTGACAGCAGTGTAAATTCCCACCGCAAGATATAGTAGATCGTTAAGTCTGATCTCCGAAACTTTATTTTCTACAAACAAAACATTTCCGAATTAGGCAGGCATATTTTTTTAACAACTTTTTTAGATATAAAAATTCTCAAAATTTAATACAGTGCGCTAAAATTATACTTATCAACAAGACTATATTTTAAAGAACGCAATGGTTACTTATTTTTAAGAATACAATGCTCTCTTTTATAATGTAACTTGATATATTATATCTTAATTTATATTTGTTACAAACTATTTAAAATATAATTAAAACGTTTGTTTAATGAATTATAATATTATTGTTGACAACAATAAACTATTTTAAGCATAATACTCATGTAGCATATATAAAAATATAGTTTCAAAGATTAAAAAAAAAGAGGAAAAACAGATAAAAAGTTTTTGTACTAAATGATTTAAGAGATATATTCACCAAAAAAGAACTTTTTCTTCCTTTTTATACATACTGCATCACTTGACAAAAAGCTCTAATAAAATAAGAGACAAGCAAACAAATCTGGAAACATGCCTCTAACTTTTCAAGCAGTGTTCGGAGATCAGGTGTGTTTGCAGATACTTAATGATGAAAATTAGATTTGCCGAAATCGAAATTTTCAGACAAGGAACTAAGCAAAAAAAGTAGAGATTTGTGTCAGATTCCATAAAAAATGTTTATGTTTTCGATAAATTATAGGTCACAAAAAATCTTTGTTTTGGAAAAAACTGCATTTGTTCTGAAATAAAAATCTAATTTGTTATTTTGGACTAAAATGAATTCTTTTCTTTTATCTTTTGTTTAAGGAACATGATTATTTTAACTATTAAGATAAGGAATTTATTTTACAAAAATACATATTTCGCACACATGTACACACAAGTATGTCCATATATGTATATATATATAAGTGTGTGTATGTTTGGGAAAAAGTATGTGTATCTGTGCGTGTATGTGTGTGTATAAGTGTGAGTATGTGTGCGTATAAGTGTGTCTATGTGTGTACTTATGTATGTATGTATGTATATAAGGAAACTTTATTTTTGAAACTTAATTGAAAAATATATGCGCTTGCTCAAATTTAAATACATATACAAATACAGATAATATGTATTTTAATTTTTTTATTTTTATGTTTGAGTAATTAACATTGTTCAATCATTGTCGATACATGCAAACGAAGAAATTACTGAATCGTGTGCATACTTTCGCAATGTTCTCATCGAGGAGGAAATTTGATTTACACAACTGAAGTGGGCGGGCATGTTACAAGTTAAATGTGAGTTATTAAAAAAATATATGAGATACTGAGTAAGATTTATATGACTTTACACGAAAATTTAAATTTAATTTTCCGAAAATTATATTTTTTAGTAAGCATGCGAAATAATTTTTGTTTTCCGTTGCAGAAAAACAAAATATGTTATTTTTCATTAAAAAAAAGTGCGATCATGGAATGAATACATTGAGGAATAGACTGTGTTAGTGATTCAATTGTGTAACCTATTTAATTCAAATTCATATTAACCACGACTAACCGTTGCATTAAAATATTAGATTTATTATGTTTTGATTGAAATAATATTATTGAAAATTAATCTATCACCATAATTCGCATATGTAGTTGCATGCATCATGTAACGATGTATGTAAGCATGCAAGATAGATGCAAGTATATACGATAGATGTAAGCACATAAGATATCATATAGAATTATAAGATGGATATAAGTATGTAAGATATGTATTTGTAAGATATGTATATATATTTAAGATATGTATATATTTGTATAAGGAACATATGACTAAAACTGTTTTTATTCAAAATTAGATTTAAAGGTTTGCCACATAGAATACCACATTTAATAGTAATATTCCCCTTATTTAATCGCAGATATCTGTGATTGAATAATGTGAAAAATCGTATTTAAAAATAGAGATACCCAGTGTTCGTAAAAAATAAAACATACTGTCATGTAAATACCGAGTTTCATAACTAACATTCATTAAGATACAACTAAATGTAAATACATTGCTTGAAGGTGCGTAAAAACATAGATAAAAACATTTAAAAGCACATTAAAGTCCTTTTAAAAAATTCCAAAACGTTTTCAACTGAAACCCGGTCATCATCAGTGGAAAAAACTAATTCTGTTGAGTTGAGTTATTATTGGACCGAGTTTCATGTAAATAAAAAAATAATGCCTGTAAATATACAGACAATGCGTTGAGTAAATTAGTTAGTATTTTATATTATTGTAGACTCTTACTGTATTTTCTACTATTATATTTTACATTATTGTAGTACTATTTGTAAATTAATGCTTTGTAAAATTTCTTTACTCAAATCCAATTAATTCTCACACTACGCATATACTATCACAATTTTAATTAAAAAATAATAAACATATACATTTCGTAATTTAATATTCCTATAGGATTAACCTTTCCCAGAAATGTTTTCTTTTTCAATTCGAATATCTTTTGAAATAAAAACAAGTTTTATGGATTCGAAAAGAATTTACTTCAAGCATTACACCCAAAGATAAATATGATAATAAAATTACGGGAGTACAAACAAAGCAGAAAATGCACTATAGATAGTTTCAGAGATAAAGTTCGGAGATCAGGTGTGTTTGCCGATAGTTAATGATCAAAATTTGATTAAACCTAATTTTATATATCTGAAATAGAATTTGGTATATGCGAAACGCAGATAGATTATTAAATAGATAGGGAAGCGGAGCAATATATTAGATGTATTTATGGAAGTATCGGAGAGTATTTCTACTTCTTTATAGTTAAAATACTAATTAGGGTGTATTTGTATTTACATTTATTAAAATATGAATAAACTAAAATATTGCTAATTAGCCACATTTTATTCAGATATGTAAATATACTATGTTTTTATTGTTTTGTATGATAGTTAGAAAAATGTTAGTTTTTTTTTTTATTTATATAAAGGTTTCAAGACATTTATAAATAGCATAAACTTATAAATAGCGTATACTTATAAATAGTATTTACTTAAATCTATTTACAAATTTAATGACTTTTCCCAGTTATAAGGCAAAGTATCGAGAAAAGAGATACGACATTTTTTATTTATGGTATTCGTTTCCTTTTTGTTTTATGTAAAATAATTCCAGGGGGAAACAATTAAGTACAATAAAATGTAGCTATAGACTTATAAAGCGATGATAATTGCTACCCATGCATACAAATAACAAGAGAATATTTAGTTTTCTTCTTTTAAAAAATAATATAGTATTTTGAGAAAAGTAAAAAAGATAATTAACCAAACAATTAATATATACTCTTTGATCCTTTCATATTTTAAAGCTTTATAAAACCAATCGAAACCACCATTAAGGAGAAATTTGGACCCAGGGGATAAATATTTGTAAGATTCCTCCATATATACAATTATATAAAAGCAGGGAATTTTATAATAAATGAATTTTATATATCAAGAGCGTTATTTTAAATTACATTTGTAACAAAATATTTTATAAAACTTTCAGTTTTATATCAAACATTTAATTAGTTATGTACTATTTACGATTTATATGCAGAATGCGTACTATTAAAATAACCATACTCATATTTAACTATACATCTTTCTGTTATAAATTATAAGAGGAGATTCTAAGCGTTAACGTAGACAGAGATTCTACATTTAATGAGTTAAATTACTTTTGCACGTAACGTTTTCTTGACAGATGTATATCAACCAAAATTACTGAAAAAGACTGTTTTAAATTAAAATAAACGTACAATTGGTTTTCAGCAGCGTATTTTTCAATGCCGTTTTACACAAAGCAAGATTTAATCTTTAACACAAAAATTGTATATATTCTTTCGGTTGTCAACATCCCTTTTTCTAAGAAAATACAAAACGCAGAGCGATGAATGAGATGCCTTATAGAACGGCTGCTGACATAGTACACTTACATTTCTTTAAACGATGTATTTTGATTAAAAATTGTTGTTAATTAAAATTTAAATTGACATTGTTTTCATAAATGGAATGAAAGGTTTTCTCAAATCAGTGTTGCCACAAAAATAAAATACTGCATTATAAGATGACGTCATCTTCTAATGCAATTTAAATACGATAGTTAATTTATTTCTCGCGCGTACTTTTTGAAAAAAATATCAAGCTTTTAATCAGGTTTTTATTTAATTATTACGCGTGCGTCACGTATTGTTTATTTGTTTTCTTTGTTTAATCATGGCTGCATATATGCGTTCTGTATCGGAGCACCAGTTGATTGCGTAATTTAAGGATTATCTTCCATTTAGATATAAAGTTCATTAGGATTCACAAAAATTTTAAGTATTTATTTTTTAATATTTCAGTAAGCTATTAATACGCCAGCGAAGTCTGACGTCGCTTAAATGGCTGCCGGAAAACAAAGTTTGGACATCCCATGTTTAAGTTCCCATAGGCTTGCAAAAAAGTGGTGCACGAAATGTTGATTTATGTTTTTAAGACATTTTTGGAACAGTTTTGCAAAATCTGAGGAAATGCTTTCATATGAATTCCCTAAACATCTGATGCATTTTTTCAATTTTTTATAATTCGTTTTTTTTTAATATAGGGGTATCAGCAACCAAGAGAAATGGCCTTGAAGAGAGAATAAAATTTGACAAAAAATTTTCTCGCCATCTATTCCCATTTTCGTATACACCAGCAATCATCATATATATTATTTATGTTGTCAACATCATTTTTCTATGCACATACAAAACATACAACGATGAACGAGGTATCATTCGAAAAGTTTTGGAACAAGTTTTTGACATAGTACACTCACATTTCGTTAAAACGTGTTGTTGTATTAAAAAAAATCAGTTAATTACAGATTAATGCTAAAACGTACCAGGAAATAATATCAAAGACTGCAATGCAAAAGTTTTTGACGGGTCCTTCTGGTATTTTTACATATCAATGTGCAAAGTTCATATATTTTTTTTAATCAAGGTAGGAAGGGATTTATCCCCATCTTTTCACCTCCGTCAGAAGGTACTATATTTTCAGTTACTGCTAATTTCATTAACTTATCTTTGGCAAGAAACCTATGAATTTTTACCTTGCTAACTAAGCGCAAACCGACAGATTGAAAAATGTCGAAGCCGGACCCTTGGAATAACGTTCCAATGCTCTAACATTAATCTACGAGGATGATACACAGCTTTGCACGTCTCACTTATATATGTCAGAAAGGCTGCAATCGCATCACAAGATGGGAATGTCACCATGAACGGGAAAATCTGTGCCAAATTTGAGAACAACAACGCCCACCAAAGCTCAGCATATGACAAATACATAATTAATAAAATAATGTTAATATTTGAAAAAATAATAAAAATTAATTATCTTTCGTATTTCACAAGAAAAATATCGTTATAGAGAGTAAACACAATTTTCTCTTTAAGTGTCAATTTTCTCTTTAAGTTACAGAGTTAAAATAAGTTATATTAAGGAAATTTTTTTTATTTATTTTTTTTATTTTTTACGTCCTTTACAGCAGTAATGACTCATTTAATTATGAGAATGTAATAAAATAGTCATAAAAGTTATTTGTATAAAAACCAATAACAGAAGAATATTAACATTAGCGTGACGTAAAATAATATAAAAACAAATAATTATAATTATAAGAAGAAGACCATAAAGAAGAAGAAGAATGCTAAAAACGATGAGATCGAATTAAGAAAATACTAGTACTACTACTACTAATAATAATATCCTGTTTGCTGTGACACTCATATATATGACTGTTAATGCTAATTATAAGCACTTTTCTAGACCTTTCAAATAACATATATATGATTTAAATTTTACAAGAAATACATAGTATAATTGGCATCCACTAATATATAGATGAGTTATCTATGTTCGAAACAATATTTGTAGTAAACAATGACTGAATAAATTTAATAATATTATCGTCAATATTCGATAAATATTTTTTTAAATAATCTTTTTTTTTCACACATTAAATCTAAAAAATATATTCAAATTTTAATTGTTCAAAAGACGTATAGACAACATAGTGAAAAAGTATCCAAGCCGGGACATAAGTATAGCGCACTGACATTCTACCAACTGAACCACTTGGATCGACAATGAGTATCGCCTTGGATACTTTATCACCTTGTTGGCTATACGCCTTTTAAGCAATTAAAATTTGAATATTATCCCGTCAGCACACGCGCGGGATAAACTTTACCCCAATGGGTTTTCTTGTGTCAATTTCCCCCTGGTTAGATTATAAACAAAAATTTATATTTTGGAATAAACTGTAAATCAATAAAGGACATAATTTAACTTAAAATAAAAAGTTCTTTTATATTTAAAGAAAAAAAAAATCTCGCATTAAGATTTTTTTTTTTTGCATATCATCACATACAAAGCTTTTACAATACAAATTCAGCCATGAAAATACAAAAAAGTATAAAACTGATATATAGAAACTGTGTGCAAGAGTTGTTAACGTTTAAAAGAAAAATTATATTATTATTTGCACACTATATTTTTTACATAAACATTTGCATTAAAATTTCCCTATCATTATGGGTTACCTTATAACATGCGCGGGGTAAATTTCCTCCCACGTGACATTTTTATAACAAAAGAATGGAAAATACACAACCGGAGGTAAATTCTTTTTGGCCACATATTGATATCATTCAGCTTGAAAGGTACTATAAATCTCAGAATGATCACGAACTATTTTCGCACATTTTTAAGTAATAGTTGTAAGCTAGGGTACATTTTATCCCAGCGCGTGTGCTGACGGGTTAAGAATGCAAGGCGTGAGAAATTTTCTATAGAAAAATTTTCAATTATTAAAAATAGATTTATCCAGAAATGTGTTTGAAAATCTGTCTACATTAAATATAGAATACTCCAGTTGTAGTTTAATATTTTAGTATTTTGTGTATTTGACTTCTAAGCTAAAACGTTCAATGAAATAACGTTTTACTCTCATAACGTATGAAATCAAACTTATTTACACCATCCAATGTTCATGGTACATTAAATGTAGTTAAAAAAAAAAGGTTTCCTTTTAAATAGAATTTAACAGATTAGTAAAAGCTTACACCTGTATACAAAGCGATATAAAATTTATGGCAATTACGCATTTAAATAAATTCATATGACATGACCAATAAATTTATAACTTAAGAAAAACTAACGGACAGGCGTATAAAAAGAGGTATAAAAAGATATAAACACATTTATGTATATAAAATACAGTAAAGAATCTGAAATATAATATATTCTTATAAATTGTCGGACTTCTATTTTCTGTTTTCATCGATATGTGCTGAAAGAATGAATAAAAATATCTGAATCGATAGTATCTACGATTTCCAATTGTGGGTTCTATTTTCGTCAAATGGATTATGCGCAGCCTTGATTTATTCAGTAAAAATGAATTCTTATATTTTCGCTGAATTCAGATCTTCTGCGATATAGAAAATGATTGCATAAAAAAGGGAAAAAAACCTTTACATATTTCATGTTTTTCATTCAATACGTGAATAGAAGTATGGATGTATATTTTTTTCTGTGAATATATGCAGTACATTATTAATACTAAGTATATAAAGAGATTTATTTCATATTAATATCTATAATAATAGGGATAGACGTGTTTTTTCTGTCTGTGTGTGTGAGTGCATGTGTGTTGTGTTCAGAAGAGACCACTGCACGAAAAAATAAAAGATTTGGCAGGTACCTGTATGTCTGAAGGTATGCACTTTAAGGATATTTTTGAGAATTTTTAACAATTAGGCGATGTACTAATTAAAAGCCATAAACAACCTCCCAAAATAGTGAAATTCCTTCTTTCTGATGATTTTGACAGTGATTTTCTGGCCATTTCTCTGATCTTCACACAGACGAAACCGAAGCATTTGCTTATTTCTGCATTTTGAAACCGCGATCGCCAGTTTCGCGTAAAACACGAAAAAGTTTGCCGTATCCTCTCAGTTCGAAGTGCACTTGTCGATTAAATCAATATTAATGCTTATTATTTCAAAGAACTGTTCAGAGAAACTCGATTCACGCCAATTTTCCATTTTTTCTGAAATTTGATGCTGCCGCATGCATTTCCTAAACAGAAATACAAAAAAATTAAAATTAAAACAAACACACATATTTGGAATACCATTCTCTTTTTTAGGGTGTATTTTCTTTTAAAAAATATTTTAGTATTTACTATTTCAAGAACCATTATTTTCCGAAACTCAGTTTTATCTGTTGGTTATTGTGCTTTCCTATTCCTTTTCCCGTTTTCTTTTTTTTTTATACATTTTTAAATTTCTGCATGCGCTCTCTAATCGAAAATATATGAAAAACGCCATCCACTTTTAAAACATACTTTTATGATTGTGGCGACAAGTATAATTTTAAAAAATATTAATATTTATTATTTAATATATATATATATATCGGACGTCGATTCGCGATCATTGTCATATTGTCCGGTTTTTCTTCAGCTTTAAATTGTCACATACTTTTCCTGGACGAAAATATAATAGAAAAAAATCGCAATAATTTTGGCACTTTGCCGGTTACGATATCTTTGTTTTTAAACAATATTAATATTAACTGTTTTTTAAAAAAATCTTGAAGTCGTTGCACTGATTTTCCAGATATTCACATGTCCGGAGAAATCTCTACGTTGTAAACACAGCTTGTCAATACACTTATTTCGCGTTTTAAAACAGTGAAGTGCTGGCGCATGTTTTATATTATTCAGGTTTTCTTAGTAACTTTTTGTTTGATTTGAAAGTTTAAAATATTTAAATGTCTGAAATTAAATCGGAAATCGCTGTAGCAGTGAAACCTTAGTTCGTTTGGAAAGATTGTCCTATAATAAATATAAAACCATACACATTTGAGGTTCGTTTACAAATACAGCTCAAAGTGTGCGTAGCAATTTGATGTATGCTACAAAATACAGTTGGGTCTCCCATTGTAGTTTCGTCACACATGTATTTGTTATCGTACATGAAATTATATATATATTTAATAACATTTCATTTTTTTTTAATGTTAACGTTAATTCTATATTTACTTTTCTGCAAGCCACATAAGTTTATGGCACTATGTTTCATTCAGTTTTAATGCACATATCGATATAATTTTATATTAGCCGAGAAAAGCATTAAGTTACACCAGCAAATAGTAAATCTTTATATTTACAATAAAAAGCAAAATAAAATTATTTTGAAATCCTAACTTACTCATTGAAGTAACATTGTTACATTGATGTAACAAATATTTTTTCTAAAAAAAAAAATCAAGGGATTTTTCCTTACCTTATTGCACTGATATTTAAGTATAGAACTTCTATTACACCGGTGAGCTTATTTTCGTGCAAGAGACTTGGTACAACTGAATTTTTTGTTGCAACACTTTATTAGTATCCACATACAGTTTAAATGTCGCCACCATTTTTGATAGTATTGGTCATATGGACACGTAGTAGCAGATCATATAGAAGAAATTTTGACGTGTTCCGACAGAATATTCAACACGACACGACAACAATTTAGAAACGTAAAGTTCAATTTTTTACCTGAAGACAGTGGTTTCCAAGCATTTATTATTTGTGAACACATTGAAAAGTTATATGTACTTGGTATACACCCACGTATGTACCGATCAATTTTTTCTTTGCTAGTGAGAGTCATAAACATAAAAATGTAAGCAATGAAAGCGAACTGCTACAAATAACCACATTTTAATTTTAAATTTAATGTAAGTTTTACACTTAAGAATTTTTCTAATATTACGGAAGAGTTACTCATGGATATTTTGTTGATGTTCTAGTGTCGGTTTGCTGAGGTACAGTCATAAGTCATTAGCTAGTGCGTCTTTAAACTTTTTTAAAAACATTTTTTCAGTGAGATACAAATGTTTTATTACAGACTCATTTAGATACACTGTTCGTACATTGGCTATTGATACAGATCTTCGCGCACTTTCTAGAACCAGGGCGCCATTTCAGAACTTTCCTGGGAGAGGGGGGGGGGGGTGACAAAGTTTTCTTTAGGGCAGTGGCTTAGCTAAAGGTGGAGTTTGAAGGGCTGTACTCCTTTCTCCTCCAAATGAAGAATTATTTGTGCCATTGGTACAAAAATAATAAAAACATCTAAGACGAAATCGTAAGAGACCAATCGAAAATTCCATTTTAGACAGGTCTTCGTTTCAGCAAGTATAATTTTAAAATTTTGACTATGAAAGTTTTCCGTTTAAGAGGGAATACCGTTAGAAACAGGTTTCATTTTTACAGGTAAACTGTAAGAATGTTAAAACATCCTTTCTATAGTACATCTTTGAAAGGAATAGTTGTATTACAGTAAAATCGAAACCTATATATATATATATATCAGAATTCTTTCTCAAACGGAAAAAAAATCAAGTTTTGACGAAAAAACACCATACAATTATACTTGCTAAGACGGAGAACTGTATAAAATGAAACATTTTCCCTGTGCCTTTTAACTCTTTCTTTGCATGTTTTACTGCGGGGCTATCATTTCAAGAGTTTCTTGGGGGTGGGGGGGGGGAGAAGAAGTTTTCTTTCAGAGATAGGGTTTTAAATAGCTTGCGGGATTGTAGGAAAATCCCGCACAAGAAAAAATGCGGACGGGATTTTATTTCAAAGGCAAGAAATCCGCTCCCTCTCTTTTTTTTAATCTGAAACTCTCCAAATTAATTGGTTAATCCATCTGGAAACAAATAGAAATTTTTTAAATCAGTCGGGGGAAAAATATATCTGATTTCAACATTCTGTCACAGGAAAAAAAAAATCCGTCGGATAATTAAAAAAATCGCAAATTTCTTCAAATGTTGCGCAAAGGATCATAAAGTGAGTCAAACAGCCGCGCAGACAAATTGCAAATTTTGTCAGTATTTTGTGAAAAAAAATTCCGATTTCAACAAATGATCGTGGAAACAAATAGCGAATTCCGTCAATAGGGAGAGAAAAAAAAATCAGGAATTTCGACAAATGGTCGTGGGAAAGCATCAATTTCGTTAATCGGTTTCAGAAAAAAGCGGGAATTTTGAAAAATCATCGGGAAAAAATTATGAATTCCGTGAAACGATCACGGGAAACATTTTCGAATTTTGGTCAAATAATAGTGAGAAAAAAATCGTAAAACTCAATTGGCCCCGAGGTAATTAGCACACAAACATTATGAATATGTCACAAAATTAAAAAAAAATTGGATTCATAGAGATAAAACATTTCAATAAATCATTCAATTCAATAAATAATTCAATTTTTTTTTAAAGGACTTTAATGTGCTTTTAAATGTTTTTATGTATGTTTTTACGCACCTTCAAGCAATATATTTACATTTAGTTGTATCCTAATAAGAATTTTAACTAAAAACATTTCATTAATGGTTTTCTGTTAGTAAAAAAATTCTTTAATAATTTTCTGCCTCTCTTTCGATTATGATCTAAATTCCATACAATTCCGAAATCTCCAAAATCCTCGATTCAAGTAGAGTCCTGCATTAAAACCTGCAACCTGATTTTACCAGGACACGACCTGAACCGCGGTACGGTTCGAGCCGGTTTGAACTTTTTCTCGTTCATGGTTAGGTTGACTTTGATCATTTGACTACGGCCGAGTCATTCTTAGTGGACTTTTTTTTTATTAGTACCACTTTTTGAAAACTGATCTCTACTATACACTTCTATTAGGATATTTTAAAGAGAAATGTACCACATAAAATATTTTGGAAATTGAGATACATTTGAATATAAAAATAGTCGCCAATCCTAATCCGTATAGAAAGGATTGATTGATTCGGTTTGAGTTTTCACTATTTTGAGTCGAGTTCGTACTGACCCGATTTTTCAAAGAAATCTTGAATATTTTTCAGATGAAAAAAACTATATATTTGAACATTAAATTACATTTGAACATTTGAAGATTATTTTTCTACATAAAAGATAAAATTGATATTGTAAACATAATTGTAGTCTATTTGTCCATAATTGTATTAAAATAATAATTATTTTTTTTAATTAATAATAATGTTTAAGTTTTTTTTTCATTTTGGCATGGGTTTCTTGTCATTGACATTTTTTGGTGGGCTTTGAGTTGACTGGAAATTATAGTTCTGCATCCAGACGGGTAACCCGATTTCACCCGAACCGCGGATCGGGGTATTTTTTCGTGGGGGTCAGGTTATCTTTAAGAGTTTCGGGTTGTGCTTTGTCTTTTTCGGGACGGGTTCGAAATTAACCAATTTTTCAAAAGGAAATCTTAATTATCTCTTAAATGAAAAAACTATATATTTGAACATTAATGGGTTCATTTTTTTTACACAAGCAATAAATTTGTAGACTATTTTCCATAAATGTATTAAAATATGCATTCATTCTATTTCACTTCGAGTTCCGGTCTGAATGCTTGGAGTTTAGAATGAAGTCTGTCGGGTTTCGGGTTGACGACTTTGTTGGGGTTCGAGTGGTGTACAAGCCAATCGATGCAGGACTGTTGTGTCAGGCCGTGGGGATTATTAAGAGCGTACTGTGTAATATGATTTAATAAATCAAATAATTGCAGCAAATAGGCCATTCGGGTTGACGACTTTGTTGGGGTTCGAGTGGTGTACAAGCCCATCGATGCAGGACTGTTGTGTCAGGCCGTGGGGATTATTAAGAGCGTACTGTGTAATATGATTTAATAAATCAAATAATTGCAGCAAATTGGCCAAATTAAAAAAATAAAATAATTAAAATTTTAAATTAACCCTTTCAACAACTTCCCTAAAATGAAAAATCTCCACTAAATTTTGTCATCATAGGGGGTGATTCATCAGTAAAATTCTAGCCCTGAGGGAGACGAGATTTCTCTTGATCATGCACTGTTAGAAATGGATACTCAAATTCCCCGAAATTTCCTTCGTTTTTGACGAAACTGTTTTCTGGGAAATGCTCCGAGCGAATACTTCGTCAAATCAAGTAAATTTCTGTCCTAAAAAAACTGAGGAAATTGATTTCGTGAAATTGCTTGCTCGAAAAAAAAGACTGATGGCGCCATCTATTGACAATTTTAGAAGCATCTCTAATTGACATGGGGAAAAATTTTACATCGCACTTCTCAAGGCTTCAACGGGATTCGATCGCGCAAACTTTGGCGTGGGAGATGAATGTGCTGCCTGCTTTGCCAGTGAGTCCTTCTGTGAGTTTGATTTTAAATGTATCTACTGGATGTAGATGTGTGTTTATATTTTTAAAAGGTAGATTGTATTTTTATCGGTGCTGTTATAATTTTAGCATGTTTTAATTAATAAGGCTAGAATATTATAATGGTTTTTCTATGGCTAATAAATAATTAGAATATGGCTTGATTAATATAATTTATTAGAGAAATTTCCTTTGTTCAATGAACGATTAGAATATGGTCTAGTTAATTTGTTGATCAGAAATAATAAATTTTGAAGTGCATATTGGAGGAGAAATTTTAACACGTTACTGTTTATAGTGGGGAAAGAGATCAGTTATGCATATTTTAAATTTGATTGTCATATGAATATATTTCTTAAATAAAAAAGAGCTTCTATTTTTTTTTGTTATATATATTTTTTAAACCATTGGGAAAATGGTTGTTGCTTTCGGTCGAAAATGAGCCAATGATGTTCGCATTTTGGCTATTTTAACCGAAATTCTGTAACTTTAGAAGAATATTTTAAGCGTTTTAAACGAAATTCTGTAACTTTAAAAAATTTATCTTAAATAGGCAATAGAAATGCATTAAATCATTACAAAAATGTTAAAGTTACAAAAAGGATCGACGCAACTTATCAGATAGGAAAAATAAAGTAGAAATATAGTACTTTCGTGTTATAGCGGCCCCCAAGGATGAAATATTTTTGTTTCTGTTTTCATTAATATATTGTAAATTTGGTACTTTCGTGATTTTTTTATGAACGATTTTGTAACAACTAAAATAGTCTGGCCGTGAATGGGAAAACATTTACGTCAAATATTTGAGATTTTCCATTTCATTAAAAATCACTTAATTTTGAGACGAAATGATTGTCGAAAATGATGAAATATAGCTCAAGAATTGCGGAATCGTCAAAAGTGAGGGTTTTATTTTTGACAGTGAAGAAACAGTTTCGTCAGATATTTGAGGTTCGCGTTTCGTCAAAAACCACGTGACTCTGTGACGAAATGACTGTTAAAAATAACGAAATAGGGCCTAAGGATTGCCGAATCGTCAAAATTGAGTGTTTTATTTCTAACAGTGTGTTGTACACAGATGAGAGGCAAGAGTTTCTTTTCTCATGTATATTTTTTAATTAACCGAAGTATTAATTAATGACATAATTTCAGACTGTTAAAATAGCATGGTATTTAGAAAAGATTTTTGATAATTATTAGTTACTGTGCTTAAGGTGTTTTAATGCTGTTGTTAAAAAAATAATCGAATCTGACAAGTTTTTTTAGCTTTTGGTCATTATAAAAAAAATCTGATTCTGACCCTTGATGACTGATAAATTTTCTGAAAAATAAAATGGGGGGCGGGGGGCAACTGACCCTCTAGCCTCCCCCAAACAGCGCTCCTGAATAGAACGTGTTCAAGCAAACCCAAGGGGTACACGTACGCCACTTTCCGAAAATCCGCCTTAACAACTTTTCAAATTTAGTGATGATTGACTAATTTTGCAAATGGTAGAGTAATAAACAAACAAACATAAAACAGACTAAAAGAGAAACACACCATTTGTGATCTTAACGAAAATTATACTGGTGCCACCACCAGATCTCTATCTTTCCAAATCAAATTTGAAAATCACAGGAAAAAGTTTTATGCGTGGACACACACACACACACACACACACACACACAATATATATATATATATATATATATATATATATATATATATATATATATATATATATATATATATATATATATATATATATAATCTTCTTTGTTGGAAGTCATTTGAAATTATATTTTAGTGATAACACACAATTAAGAGTATTATTTGCTAAGTCAATAAATGTCAGATTTACAGGTTTGAATTTTTTACCTTCATAAAAAAAATATTGATATTATTTTTTCTTATTAAACAATCAGTTTAAAACTAAAATTTATAATCCAAGTTTTCGGCTTCTGCGCATCAATATGATAACTCAAGGCGTTAGTAAGTAGAACGTAATACAAATTTCTACAATTTACCACTTTTTCAGAAAAATAATCGTTGTTTGTTTTTTTAATGGCGGAGTTTCTGTCATCAAATAAAGCTAGCATTTTCTTTCAAAATTAATGGTTTTCGAACCACAAAAAGTTTGGAATCTATGTTGTGATCACATGATAAACCTACTGCGCTATGGATTAAATGTATATCTTGTAAGTCTTATCTGAAAATAATTGCTGTTTACTATGTGATTATATCTAAATCTTTATGCATTATTTTAATTAATTTTAAACATAACACTTACATAATCTTTCTTCACAGCCACATAAATTTATACCTTCATGCTTCTCGAAAATAATTTAGGTTTAAGTGTTTATAAACCAGAAGAAAGCATTAAATTCTCGTACAGAAGCAGGAAATATACGCATAATTTATTTTCCTATAAAAAAAAGTTAAGCACAATCACTTTCGAATTTATTATTACCAAAATTGACGATCTAAGAAAGAAATAATAGTATTTAGTGCTAAACTCAATAACTCGAGTACTGTCTGCTAAGTCAATAACTGTCAAATAAAGTGTTTTTAATATTTTAACTTCATGAATAAAATATAATAACGTTAAATTTATCCTATTAAGCTGTCAGTTTGAAACTTCGTTTTCCGCCAAATTTCCAGACTTCTGCAGTCTCTTATCATAAATTAAGATGCTTATGATTTAAAAAGGAAAATAAATTTAAGTTTGTAAGATATAAGTGGTTTTAAATATTTGAAATAACTTTAAATGATTTCTTTTAGAGATATTTACAGAAAAAAATAATATCTTAATATGTTAACAGAAAAAGTTTAGTTTTCATATTATTCTGTATAAATATATAATTGCATTTTTTGAAATTTAGATTTATTTGTAATGAGTAGAGTGGAAATGTTTTTGATATATTTATTAAATATTTAAAAGTATAATTTAAGTACTTATGTTCTGGAAAATGTTATTAATTTAGTGATCTTGAAAATTTTCGAGTTAAATTAGTAGCAAGATAAAGAATTGAGTCCAAATATGTAAAACTATCTTCTTAAATGAGAAACCTATCGATGGTTTAAAGAACTTTAATGAGTTTCTTACAAAACAAGTTTAGACATATTTACTAAATAAAAATCCCTGTGAAATACCAAAATAAAAAGAATAAAAAGTTTCGAAGAAGAGGTAAATTCGGGGAAAAATACAAAAATGCAATTTTTGAACCATTTAAATACCTGAAATATATCCTCGCAACCATTTTTAGCTCTCAGGCTATAAAAGTCGGAGAGCTAATGTGCCCGCCGGTTCTGTATGTACAAATGTATGTACGTATGTACGTACGTAACGCGATAACTCTTGATAGAAACATCCGTTTTGCTTCAAATTTTAGTTATAGGTTTATAGTGATAAGGCGCTACACTGATTAGTTTTGGGGGTCCATTGGTTAAGTATAAAGGGGAGAACGGGGGACTACCCTCCCCCTTAATTTACATAAATGAGTCTTTCGTGATGAATTATCCGATTTGATTAAAATTTTGTTTATAGGTACATTGGAATAAGGCGCTTCCTGATTAGTTTTGGGGTTTTTTTTGGTCACGTATATAGGGGGAAAAGGGGGGGGTAATCCCCCTTAATTTCGATAAATGTGTTTTTCATGTCAAATTATCAGATTTAATTAACATTTGGTTTATAGGTTCATTTGTAAAAGGCGCTTCCCTGCTTAGTTTTGGGGGTTCATTGGTTAAGTATAAAGGGGGAACGGCGGGGTTATAATTCCCCCTTAATTTAGATAAATGGGTTTTTCATGCAGAATTACCCAGTTTGCTTCAAATTTTGTATATAAATTCATTGTGGTAAGGCGCTTCCCTGATTAGTTTTGGGGGTCCATTGGTTAAGTATAAAGGTGGGAAACAGGGGGGGGAAATCCCCTCCCTTAATTTATTGTCGATCTCATTCTTTTTCGAGGGGCATTATTCTTTGAAATAAGACTATAATATACAGTTAGTGTGAATAGCCTGTGATCTCAGTGCCATCAGTTTAACTGGGCACTTTTCTTTTTATTTCCATTCTACCCAATAATTAAGACATGACATTCAGTTTAACAAACCGGTGTGACGTTGGAAAAAAAGAGCTGATCATAATTTTAAATATGTTATAACAGTTCTATCTCAAGCAATGAAACCTTCTCATGTTGAAACCTTTCAAGCAACTGTCGTTTGTTTGTTTTTTGTAGATGAAGTTAGACATTTCTAATTAGAGGACAACTCTTCATTCGTTTTTTAATACGATTTTTAAACAGTTTTTAAATTAAAATATTAGTGCCATAAATCTATCTTAACCTGCAAACAGCCACCTCTTTGAAAAATTTATGATTATTATTTTTTAATATATTTTTTTAAGTTTTATTATTTTATTTTTTAAATCTTATCATTTTGAGGTTTGGAATCAAATTAAATTAATATATTTTAAAGATCTGGGAAAACTTTGCGTTTCTGATAATTATTATCACTGACACCGACTTACATTAGCCTGTCGTGCTGAATAAAGTTTGGAGGACTTACGATAAACGGTAGGATTAGAATATTCACAAACGCAGACGATAAAATCCAGAAATTTAATGGTGAAAACCATTCTTTTTATTAGATTATATATATATTATTAAAAATGAACCAGTATCGGGAGAAACTCCTCTCCTTAAATTACAAATCATGAATATGTAGCTGTAATTATTAAAATTGGGCGTACGGCAATGTTTTGCTTCCCGACAACCAGAAATGTATGATAATGGTATGAAATAAATCTAACAATAAATTAAAGATTATATCTCGACCGTAAAGGGCTGCATATAATTATCTATTTACACATAGAATATATAATTCTTAAAGAACATTATGCATGAAAATTATGAAAATTATTATTTTTTAATCACACAGTTTTTAACTTCATATTTCATCACCTTTCAAAATCCTCAACGATCAATTGATCTCCGACAATTTTTTTTCTTTTTACACTTTGTAAAAAGCGCAAGCAAGTGAATTTATTAAAAAATATATAATTTTCGCTCTCTTTCTTTTTTCAGATAGATCAGCAAGAGAGAGAGAAAAAAATAAGCATTTCTCTTAAACATTTCGGATTTCTTAATTGATTTCTCAACGCATAATCGTAAATTAAGTAGCTAGCATTTTACCAATAATTTATAAGATCTATTGGTTTTTAAATAACAGTACATTCTTCATTTTTATGTATAATTTATTTTAAGCTGTTCTAAGCTGTTATAATCCGAGAATATTACAAAATCAGCTAGTACAACATAATCAAGTTTTTCTGAAAATATGATAGGAGAATTATTTTTATAATGTTACTTAAAAATAGTTTAAAAAAAAACAACACTCTTTTACACACTCTCCATGGATAATGACACTGCATCATCATGCAAATTACGCGAAATATTTTGACTGAAATTCATGTTTTTCCTAAACATTTCCGTTACAATACATTAATTAGGTGTGGGCACAGAACTATATTATGGAAGATTCGTTGATTTATTTATTTTTTTTATTATAATTATTTTTTTTTATTTTGTAAAAAGCGCAAGCAAGTGAATTTATTAAAAAAATTATAATTTTCGCTCTCTTTCTTTTTTCAGATAGATCAGCAAGAGAGAGAAAAAAAATAAGCATTGCTCTTAAACATTTCGGATCTCTTAATTGATTTCTCAACGCATAATCGTAAATTAAGTAGCTAGCATTTAACCAATAATTTATAAAATCTAATGTTTTTTAAATAATAGTACATTCTTCATTTTTATGTATAATTTATTTTCTACGTTTTAGCCTTTAAAATATCTTATTGTCGCATTGGCCTATTTTGTCGAGCGTTTATTGACGCATAATTAAATCCTTTGTTATTTCAACTCGTATACAATTGCACGAGTTATAGAGAATATTTGTCGATTTATCATCTATCGAAAGGTAACAGGAAAATGCTTTAAAATTTATGTGTTAATTTAAAATTAAGTTATAACAATATTAAAATGTTGTATCGTCATTGGAAACACATCTATGGACGTAATTTTTATAATTCTCGCATATCAGGAATTGGGTAAAAAAACTATTACAAAATTCCATCTTTACATGAAAAAATCTGTTTGAGTTAAATATAAGAGTGTAAAAATGATGATTCTTGAGGCAAAAAAGAATATTTTCCTAATGAATTTACTAACAAGTATACTATATTTAAAGTCAAATAATGTCATGTTAATTGTTTTTTGTTATTTTAACATTATTCATAAAGCATATTAATATTTCTCCTATTAAATTGTCAGGTTAAAAGTCCAAGTTCCAGATAATATTTCAGTCGTATGCATATTCATGCCCTATCATAATTCAAGATGTTAGTCTGAAGAATTGAAAAATAAAATTTCATATCCCGAAAATGTATAGCTAATTTAAGGAGATTATTTTACTGATATATTTAAGGAAATGAAATATTTTGTAATGTACTTGTTTTATAATATTTAGGAACGAATATATAATTATAGTTCTTGAATATCGGATTTTACTTCTACAAATATATTAGGTAAATGTATATATTTTTTAATTTGAAAGATTATATCAGCAATTTTTATTTCTCTGAATTTAATTTTCTAAGAATTACAAATTAAAAATATTACATATGTATATATACATCATATATTCTAATACGAGCAAATCTTGTGTGCGGTTAAATATATATATATATGCAAATTTTATCTTAAAAACGGCTCTAACGATTTTGACGAAATTTTGTATCCTACCGTTTTGGGGCACCAGAAAACCATTGGGCTAGGTCACGAAATCGAGAAAATTCGATTAGTGGGTCATCAAGGGTCATCAAGGGTCAGTTTCAAGCTAATTCTATCTAAAAAACGGTTCAAACAATTTTAACTCAATTTTGTATCGTACCATTTTCGGGCACGACAAAATCATTGGGTTAGGTCACATGTCCGAGAAAATTCGATTAGTGGGTCATTTTTGGTTCACTGTGGGTCAAGGTAATTTTATTTAAAAAACGGCTCAGTCTATTTGCACTAAATTATGCATCCTATGGTTTTCGGGCAGGAGAAGACTGTTGGGCTAGGTCACGTATTCGAGAAAATTCGATTAGTGGGTCATTTTGGTCATGGGTCTTTATGGGTCAAGTTATTTTATCTTAAAAACGGCTCAGACTAATTACACTAAATTTTGCCTCCTATGGTTTTCGGGCATGAGAAGACTGTTGGGCTAGGTCATTGTTCGAGAAAAGTTATTAGTGGATCATTTTGGTGATGGGCCATTATGGGTCAAGCTATTTTATCTTAAAAACGGCTCAGACTATTTAGACTAAATTTTGCCTCCTATGGTTTTTGGGCACAAGAAGACTGTTGGGCTAGGTCACATGTTCGAGAAAAGTTGATTAGTGGATCATTTTGGTAATGCGTCTGGATATTTGAACTCAAAGCTAATTTTGACCGAGCATAGCTCGGTCTTCCCTACTCGTATATATATATATAATCAACTATAACGGTTTTGAATATACAGATGAATGTAGGTCGTCTTCCCTAGATTTTTCCATTGTTTCCTGTCTAGTACTTTTTGTCATCTGATTAATTCCAATCATTTTTGTGTTTTCGTCTCTCCATCTCTCACGAGGTCGCTTTCCCTATATTTTTACATCTTAGGGATGGCACTAAAGGCAGTGTTGGGAATAACTGATTATTTTTGTATTCAGATTAATAATCATGCTTAAAGTAATCGTGATTTCATGTAACGAGTGATTAAAGCGACTTTTCACAAACTTGGATCATGATTAATTTCAAAACAAATCATGATGAATTTCAGTCATGATTACTTCAGAATACTTTTAATCATGGCTACTTGCAGTCGTTGATTATGATTACAATAATTCATTAATCATGATTATATAGATTACAAGAATTTGAATCATTTTCAGTTGTCGTTTCTTTCAATACGGACTATGGAGCGTGTGCGGGTTTTTAAATGTCATTCAATAGCTCTACGCACCAAAGAAATGTCTGTGAAAAAAATATCGTAGTCAACTACAACAGTTTTCAATCCATAGCTGGATATAGGTCGTCTTCCTTTGATTTTTTCCATTGTTTCCTGTCTAGTACTTTTGTCATCCTATTAACTCCAGCCACTTTTGGGTTTTCGTCGCTCCATTTTACCCGAGGTCACTTTCTCTGTCTTTTTACAACTCAAGGATACCACTAAAGGCAGTGTTGGGCGTAATTGATTATTTTTGTAATTAGACTTCAAGTAATCATGATTAATTTCTTACTTCATAATACTTTTAATCATTGCTATACTGAAAAAAATGACCAATGTTTCTTATTTTATGAAAATATGCTATAACGACGAACGAAAATATAATATAATCTTCTGAGTTATCCGAAATTTCAAATAGCATCTTACACTGTCTTTTGAATCCCCAGAAACGAATACATTTTCAAAATTTAAAGAATAATTTATAAAAACAAATTATTTTTAGCTGCCCGAATTTTTCAGAAACGTCTCCGAAAGGTTTTTATATTGTATTAATTAGTGTCCTCAGGCTGGAATACCTGCTTTTCGAATGTTATCCATTCTCAAGTACACGTTTTCAGCCGCATAAGTTAATTTATACATGAAAGAGTAAGGAAATAATCTTAATTTTAATGTTATTGTTAACACTGTTAATTTTGCATGTTTGTCTGTTAAAAAAAATTTTAACCATGAAAATGTTTACTTCAGAATTGATAGCATTCGAAAAACAGGCATTCCGGGCTAAGGACACTAGTTAATACACTATAAAATCCCTTCGGAAACGTTTCTGAAAAATTCGAACAGCTAAAAATAATTTGTTTTTATAAATTATTCTTTAAATTTTGAAAATGTATTCGTTTCTGGGGATTCAAAAGACAATGTAAAATGCTATTTGAAATTTCGAATAGCTCAGAAGATTATATTATATTTTCGTTTGTGGTTATAGCATATTTTCATAAAATAAGAAACATTGGTCATTTTTTACAGTGTACTTGTAATCATCGATCATGATTACAATAATTCATTAATCATGATTACATAGATTACAAGAATATAAAATGAAAATTCATGAATAGACATTAAGTTGTCTTTTCTTATAATACTGACTATGGAGGATATGCGCGTTTTTAAAAAGCCATTAACTAGCTCTATTCACCAAAGAAATGTCTGCCGAAATAAACTTTGTTTGATTTGTAGATCAAGTATGTTGAAAGATATTGAAATAGAATTATTCCAATTCACTTTCAGCTAATTTACTTTAACAAAATTACGAAAAACATATCACTCATCATCAACTATTCCAAACACCCCTCTTAAAAAATGAGATTGAATATTTTCTTTTTTTTATGTAATTTCTCTTATTGATTGTATAATTTATCTTAAATATATGTGCATATACATATACGATTGTAATTTCAATAACATATGTCTACCTCGCAAATCGCAAGTTTTCTAATTAAATATATTTTTCTAGATGAAAATACCGAAACTTCTACAAACAGTACATGTTTGAAAAGTTACGTTTGTTCATGAGACTTATATAATGATTTACGTTAGAAGAACCTAATCCAATAAAGTCATATGTAATTGATTATTCATATTCAAATATTCATTAATGTCCTATGATACACTAATTAATATTAAAAAATATAAGTAAAAGACTCTTTGTATAATTTTTAATGTGAAAAGTATTTTAAGCATATATTATCTTCCAAAATTAATCTCTAAATCATAATTTCATTTTCATAGAAACTGATCTTTGGGATAATCGATTTCTATGTTGTAAAAATGTCTACCTTGTAAAAAGTTTTAAT
This sequence comes from Maratus michaelseni, assembly GCA_963931845.1. Lineage (NCBI taxonomy): Eukaryota > Metazoa > Arthropoda > Arachnida > Araneae > Salticidae > Maratus > Maratus michaelseni. The sequence goes on from OZ007592.1 coordinate 339,836,023, forward strand.
GCTAATATTTAGATTATTTCACTATTATAAATCTTATCTCAATTAATTTTTCCTCTCACTGTAAAAAAAAAAAAAAAAAAAAAACTTAGTATCTATGAAAATATCAAGTATTTGAAGATAATTTTATGCGTGATACTTAAGGAAGCCTTTTTTTTCTCCAAATCACGCTACCTGATAGTAAACGTCATATTTCATTATCTTTTAAAGTACTCCTTGATTTAAGTGTTTATTATCCCATTACGAACTTAACTTAAAGCCGGCATTAAAATTTTAATTAGATTTTACTTCAAAAAGCAAAATTGAATCACTTTTGTTTGTTTTACTGTACAAATTACTGAAAAGTGTAGTGTCTGTTAAGTCCACAAATGTGGATTAAAGTATTATAAATTTTAAAGCTTATGAATAAAAAATACTAATATTAAATTTCTCCTAGTAAATTGTCACTTTAAAACTTCATTTTCAAACCGATGCTTCAGACGACTGTATTACTTTATCATAATCAAAGATGTAAGTGAATGGGAATAATAATTCAATTTTATCATCCTGAAAACACATGGTGGTTTTAATGTGATGGTGGATTCAAAAAAATGTTTTCCACCTTTTATGTGACGCATATAAGAAATTAAAAAAATAAATGTTCTGTACAATAGAGACAATAAATATGCTTCTAATAAATTCAATTTAGTGGAAATAATAAAAAAAATAATCACTGTTGTTTGTTTTACTGTACAAAAATGTAGTGTCTCTTAAGTACAAAAATGTGGAGTAAAGTATTACAAATTTTTAATCCCATGAATAAAAAATACTAACATTAAATTTCTCCTAGTAAACTGTCACTTTGAAACTTCATTTTTAAGCCGATGTTACAAACGACTGCATTACTTTATCATAACCAAATATGTTAGTGAATGGGAATAAAAATTAAATTTTCTCATCCTGAAAACACATGGTGGTTTTAATGTGATGGTGGATTCAAAAAAATGTTTTCCACCTTTTATGTGACGCATATAAGAAATTCTAAAAGGAATTCTTCTGTACAATAAAGATAATAAATATGCTTCTAATAAATTCAATTTAGTGGAAATAATAAAAAAAAATAATCACTGTTGTTTGTTTTACTGTACAAAAATGTAGTGTCTCTTAAGTACAAAAATGTGGAGTAAAGTATTATAAATTTTTAATCTCATGAATAAAAAATACTAACATTAAATTTCTCCTAGTAAACTGTCACTTTGAAACTTCATTTTTAAGCCGATGTTACAGACGACTGCATTACTTTATCATAACCAAACATGTTAGTGAATGGGAATAAAAATTAAATTTTCTCTTCCTGAAAACACATGGTGGTTTTAATGTGATGGTGGATTCAAAAAAATGTTTTCCGCCTTTTATGTGACGCATATAAGAAATTCTAAAAGGAATTCTTCTGTACAATAAAGACAATACATATTCTTCTAATAAATTCAATTTAGTGGAAATTAAAAAGATTAATCACTGTTGTTTGTTTTACTGTACAAATTGCTGAAAAGTGTAGTGTCTGTTAAGTACACAAATCTGGAGTAAAGTATTACAAATTTTAAAACTTATGAATAAAAAATACTAATATTAAATTTCTCCTAGTAAACTGTCACTTCATTTTCAAACCGATGTTTCAGACGACTGTATTACTTTATCATAACCAAAGATGTTAGTGAATGGGCATAATAATTCAATTTTCTCATCCTGAAAACACATGGTGGTTTTAATGTGATGGTGGATTCAAAAAAAAATGTTTTTCACTTTTTATGCGACACATATAATGAATTTAAAAAAAGAATTATTCTGTACAATAAAGACAATAAATATGTTTCTAATAAATTCAGTTTAGTGGAAATTAAAAAGTTAACCACTGTTGAAGTTTTACTGTACAAAAGTGTAGTGTATCTTAAGTACACAAATGTGGAGTAAAGTATTATAAATTTTAAAGCTCATAAATAAAACACACTAACATTAAATTTCTCCTAGTAAAGTATCACTTTAAAACTTCATTTTCTAGCCGATGTTTTAGACGCCTGCATTACTTTATCACAACCAAAGATGTTAGCGAATAGGAATAAAAAATATTTTTTCTCTTCCTGAAAACACATGGTGGTTTTAATGTGATGGTGGATTTATAAAATATATATATTCTTCACTTTTTATGTGACACATTTAAGAAGTTGTAAAAATAATTGTTCTGTACAATAAAGACAATAAATATTCTTCTAATAAATGCAATTTAGTGGAAATTAAAAAGATTAATCACTGTTGTTTGTTATACTTTTCGAATTACTGATAAATATAGTGTCTGTTAAGTACACAAATCGGGAATAAACTATTATAAATTTTAAAGCTTATAAATAAAATATACTAACATTAAATTTCTCCTAGTAAACTGTCACTTTAAAACTTCATTTTCTAGCCGATGTCTTAGACGGCTACATTACTTTATCACAACCAAAGATGTTAGTGAATGCGAATAAAAAATAAATTTTCTCATCCTGAAAACACATGGTGGTTTTAATGTGACAGTGGATTTAAAAAATATTTTTTTTTCACTTTTTATGTGACACATATAAGAAATTGTAAAACGAATTGTTCTGTACAATAAAGACAATAATTATTCTTCTAATAAATTCAATTTATTGAAAATAAAAATTATTAATAAGTTTTTAACACTTTCCAACATAGTTCAAAAGCGTTTATGAATTTAGTTTGTCTGTCTTTCCGTAAAGTAATTCGCATAATAATATTCGGATTGTCATGCAATGAATATATGTTATTGAAGTTTACTATTGCATGTTCGGTATTGAAAATTAAGTGTGTAGCACTTATAGTTTTTTACAGGGACACTCAAAGCAATTCCGTTTTATTACGGTCTATGTAGAAAATTCGTTTGAGGTTTATTTTAATAATGTTTCACTATTTCAAACACACTTTAAACGGAATAAAATATTCATACACAAGTTTCATTTATTACTTATGTGATGTACATTAATGTACTATCTACTCCCAATGTCTCTTCATTCATTTATCGAGAATCATTGCGTACAAAAATATATTAATAAAACAATATTAATAGTTTTATTAAAGTCTTGTAGAAGACTGGTAGTGTTGACCGATTAGATTTTTTTAAGTACTCATAGTCGCTTCAAAATTAACTTACACAATACACAAATTTTTCACTGTAAATGAATAAAAAAATACTGTCATTTCACAAAAGCTAACAGAAATCCAAAATTACATGCTGCTCAGAATAATGCAGGTAAACGTCGAAGCCTCAAATGATATACCCTACTATGAGCTTAATGTAATCTTATTTTTAAAGAACAAAAACAAATGTTAACACTTTACCAAAGGCAAACTAACAGGTCAAGTATCTTAAAGAACCAAATGATACGACCAAACATACGAATTATTTCAGAAACATCCTAACCTTAATCAAACAAGTATTACATTCACATAATTATTATATACCAATTACGATTATATTTTTAAAAACCCGCATTTTTCCAAAATTAATTACACTTTAACTACTTAGAGATCTTGGTAGGATTGGAACTTTTATTCATGCGCCCAGGGTAAATATGAAATAAAAACTTTCTCATTTAAAAAGAACATCATATGCTTTTATAATTAAGAATTCCAACGCAACCCTCGCAACCACCGGAATTCCAACAAATCCCTCGAAAATGTAACGAAAGATTTACCTTCCTTGTAAGAATTATGAAGACATTGCGGTAAATTCTGAAATACTTCACCTTCGATAAAAGTTAAAATTTCAGTGCAAATTCACCTTGTTTAATAACTAACATTCATTAAGATACAACTAAATGTAAATATATTGCTTGAAGGTGCGTAAAAACAAACATAAAAAAAACATTTAAAAGCACATTAAAGTCCTTTTAACAAATTCCAAAACGTTTTCAACCGAAACCCGGTCATCATCAGTGGAAAAAACTAATTCTGTTGAGTTGAGTTGTTACCTCTTTGCGTTTTCTTGCTTGCCCGGAATAAACTATTTCACTTCAAGGGTTTGGAAAAAAAGGAGGGATGGGAAATGCATCCCACCTTTTATAATCATTTAATGCATCCACCCCTGGAATGAATTAATGCATCATTGATTACCTTTCCCATCCCACCTTTTTTTCCAAACCCTTGAAGTGAAATAATTTATTCCGGGCAAGCAAGAAAACGCAAAGAGGTAACAACTCAACTCAACAGAATTATTTTTTTCCACTGACGATGACCGGGTTTCGGTTGAAAACCTTTTGGAATTTGTTAAAAGGACTTTAATGTGCTTTTAAATGTTTTTTTATGTTTGTTTTTCACACCTTCAAGCAATATATTTACATTTAGTTGTATCTTAATGAATGTTAGTTCACCTTCGATGTCCGAGAAACACACCGAGTATGATGCTCCATAACATGGAAAGTAGCTGGCAGTAAGGTGTTATGGACCAAATTATTCCGCGCTTTCAACCCTTCTCGCAATATAAACACATGTATGGGATATCTGTCGAATATATCATTAGAATGTTTTCATAAAATTTCTGAACAAAATCTCGAAAGAGAGACACTATGTATTCGACCTAATATGTGAATTGCAATACGATGTTCTTACATGATTTTTGATTGTTGCCGCCAATCTGATTTCCAAATTTTTTTTTTCAGATGCTTCAGAAGTGCCGTATATACCTACATCTCTTAAAAGTGAGATTATAATTTTACGATTTTTTCCGAACCAAAAGACACGACAACAATAAAACAACAAATAAACGCATATCCTAAATAAAATAATAAATTGGAGATTAAATATGTATATTGTACATCTTATCTCCAAATATTTATTGTCTTCTTTAAGAATATTTCTCAATCTTTACACATAATTTAAATATAAAAATATTATACATGACACACATATCAGATTTTTTGCGAATCACATACTTTAATACCACCATACTTTATTTTCTAGGAAAGCGAAAGCACTTTTCGATTTCAGCGTTTATTAGCAAGAAAAGAGCACTTAATTCCTTTAAAGCAGCAGGAAGTACAAACTTAATTTATTTTTAATTAAAATAAGGAAAGTCATTTCAAAAATCTGAAGAAAATTAACGACCCTTAATGTGAAGAAATGCATTTTTCTCATAAGGTGTCCAACAAGAGTATATAATCAGATGTTGTACAATGAAATAACAAAATCTGTTGAAAATATCAATAGAATCTCTTTATGAACTCGAGAGTATTCATGTGTTTTTTTTTTTTCAGAAGGCTATTGGTGGCGTTCGTTCTTTTTGCCGCCGGTACCCGCTGGCGGAAAACGCGAAATAAAAGACATTTTTCAAATAAAACTACGAATACCACAAATTTTACTCTAGGTTTATAAAAATATTTTGTAACAGGATTTTTATTTAAAACTATTTAACATATTAAGTGTGTGATTGTTATGTTATTTATTTTATGAAGACATTTCTGGTTCGAATAATTTATTTTGGCATTGGTCAAATGTCCTGATCGTGGTATATTTAATGTTAATATTGGAATATACTATTTTTCAATGAATTTCGAAAAGTGCTGATTACTTGAATTATAATGTAATTTTTTCTTCAGCTTATGGAATATTGGGAAATATTAAACAAAATTTAAGCAGTGATGGAGACACGGATTTTTTAACGAATTTCACGTTTGCTTATAAATATAAGGTAAATTCGGGTAAGTGAATGCAAGGGGGTAGTGAAACTCCTGAAATGAAGTATACGAAAAAACAATTTTTAAACAATCAACAAGTAACCTCGTTTCTCCATTCTCTTTTTCACAATAATCAAATAAAGCTTCAATGAATTGCTTTAAAAACAGTTTATAAAATAATTCACAGTTTGATGTTTAATAGCTGTTGAATGTCTGAAAAACCGCTTGTCTCAACATCAATATTCTTAAATAAAAAAATGCTGTTAGAAAAGTATTTATATTTTCTGAAGCTTCCTAATATTTTTATAGCTGTAGTTCCACTTACCCCTTTAATATTGCATGTAGCGTATGTGTAACTACATGAACTGAGCGAAGTGTCAACAAACTGTTTTCCACATTACCTCTAACTGCACATTGTTTTTAATTCACATTAACTGAAAGTAATAACAATAAAATTAGTAAGCGTGTGACGTGCATGGCAAGGCCATCAGTTTGAAGAACAGTCATAACTAAATGTATAGGTAAAAAGCACTTTATTTAAAACTAATATTGAAGGGATTCAATGGAGATCCTTTTTCAATTTTGCCTACGAAATGCGGGGATTTACAAGACTTGTTCTTGGATCTTGGATAAATGTTCCATACTACGAATAAATACAAAATTACTAGTTCAAGAAAATTCACTTACATAAAGAACTGTTGTGGAACACTAGCATTCACCAATAACTTCAAGCTTCAGTTACGGCTATTGCTATAAACCAAATACTTAGTTTACATTTTTACAAACTAGCTAAAATGTTACTAAACCTAGCAACTAGTGGTTGCCGATCAATGGAGATCCTTTTTCAATTTTGTCTACGAAATGCGGCGATTTACAAGACTGGATCTTGGATAAATGTTCCATACTACGAATAAATACAAAATTACTAGTTCAAGAAAATTCACCTACATAAAGAACTCTTGTGGAACACTAGCATTCACCAATAACTTCAAGCTTCAATCACGGCTCTTGTTATAAACCAAATATTTAGTTTACACTTTTACAAACTAGCTAAAATGTTTCTAAACCTAGCAACTAGTGGTTGCCGATCAACTTTATTGAGCTATAAACAAATTTCACCCTTAGCAAACTGCAACTCTCCTTTAGCCACACGGTAAGGTCTTCGATGTCTGGAACACGTGCAAGCTTCTATTTTGCAACACTTTTCGCTGGTATTACTATCCTCAAAGGGTAGAACTCGATCCAAATCCACTGATACGAAATTTGATTCTGCCTTTATACTCAGCAGACCGACCACCGGTGGCTAATTTGCATAAATACAAAGCGAAGACGAATAACCGCAGATTCTGAGAGCTACAAGAACAATTCAAAAATTAAAGTAAAATAAAGTACAGTTGTCGCTGTTTCGCACACAAGTTAATATCGGCAGAACGTTCACGTTAATAAAACTAGTCTCCCTTCCTAAGAGATTTACTAGTCCACTACAAGATGATGCTTCAGGTATTAAAAAAATTAGCCTTAGCAGAAAATAAGAAATATTGTTCTCCATTTCTTTCTCTTCTTATGAATTGCAGTAGAAATGGCAAAATGAGTGTCTTAAAAAATATAATTAATCTTTCGTTACTAGGAAAACACATAAGTTTGATTTCGCTCATAATATCGATCGCACTATATCTTGGTGCTGGTAGATATTTCATAAATGTGGTATCTGGAATTTACTAGATAAAAAAAAAAAATATTTCCTGTGAAAATTTTACTTTGTGAAAGTACTTACGTGGATTGCTTTTCTTCTGGGAATTGCTAGACTCATCGTGACAAGATATCACAATTTTTCTAGCGAGCAGGTTTGTTTATATAATTGTTATTTCCGTTGTTTTTTTTTTCTATTTTTATTTACAGCAGCTTATTTTTTTTATTTGAATATTAGCAAAAGAAAGAAGTTTATATCAGTAAAACAAATGACTTTGTGGAAGTAATCCATCTTTGGAGGAGGATGAATAATCTTTTAATTAGTAGAGTGTACTAAGATATTTAGTTTGGACTGAAATTATTGTCCACTTTTAGAATGTTTCTTGATTTTTTCCAAATAAGAGTACTGAAAATTTATAGAAAAAAAATCGCGCATTCAATTTGAAATATACATGTTCTAGATCCAGAAACGCTAACAATTCTCACGCCGTTAACTTTTAAACGCCGGCCGGCAGATATAGAGCTAAAAATAGTATCTAAGTATAGTAAAGTGACGAAATGAGATTTCGTACAGTGCCACATAGCATTAAAGTTATATGTTATTATTTCGATATCGAAAAATTTAGAAAATATAACAAAACAGTCAAATACAAAGTTGAAAAACTGACTTTATCTTGAAGAAAAGACACCTTGAGCACATGAATGTTAAAAATAGAACGCGCAAAATGCCACTATGTTGGTTTCCATTTTCAACCAATGCAACGTAACAAAATGAGCAACGTAAATACTTAAAAAAATAATCTGATATGAAAAAAATAAATAAAAGCTGTAAACGTACTAAAAAACATTTTTCCTTTCATTCTGTTTAAATATGTTCTTTAAATCAGTTAAAAGTATAGTTGTAATTATCAGACTCATTGCGAGTAAATCTGATATACATGGAAGTGGATAATAAAAGGTTAAATAAGCAATGCACGGAGCAAATATATATTTAGGGTATACTATTTTTTTTTTTAATCCGAGTTAAAAAATATAGCAATAAAAAAGTTATTTACTTTTCTAAATCAACATTATTTTTAACGTTTAAGGGGGGAAATTCTTATAACATGAGGCTTATAATTTAAAGAAAAAGTACCGTTTTGAACAGATAAAGTAATCCATGTTTTATACTAATAATAAAAATTGCATTAGTGTTTTGTAACATAACTGAATGTTTCGCTTCTTTTATTATTATTTTTTTCAATTAACTAGTTTTTTTACTTTTTTTTTTAATTTCGCGCACTGTTCTGTTACTACGTATGTGTGTTCAGAGAACAATCCTAACTTTGAATTGAAATAAAATATATAAACAAGTCAAACATACATGAAATCAAAGTAGCTAGAATTATTGTCCACCGTTATGAATGTTTCTTGATCTCTTCCAAATAAGAGTACTGAAAATTTATAGAAAACAAATTACGCATTCAATTTAAATATACATGTAATAGTTCCAGAAACGCTAACAATGCTCATGGCCTTAACTTTTAAACGCCTGCTGCTATAGTGATAACAATAGTATCTAAGTATAGTAAAGTGATAAAATGAGATTGCATATAGTGCCATCTAGCATTAAAATTATAATTTAGTATTCCTATCTCGAAAAAATGTGGAAATATGATAAAACAGTCAAATACAAAGTTGAAAAGATGTATGTTTCTTGACAACAAGACCCCTAGAGATATAACACCTGCCCTAGGATTGAAACTATGTTTCAAAAGAAAACTAAATGTCTTGGTACCACTTGCCAGAAAATTAGCTACTTGTCCTCCAGTTGTAAAAAAAATAGCTAAGGAACCACGTTTAAATAATGATTTGAGCTAGTGCACCTAACAGGTCATTAACCCTTTCCGGCACAGTGGTCAAACTCCGGGCACACCTAATTTTAATTCCAAACTTGCATGCGACACCAATAATATTTTAAGAACAATTTTTGTTTCTAAAATGAAAGCTTAAAATAAGGAGTTCTAATTTTCTAAAAAAGTTGTTTGTAAATTCCGGTGTCAGTCAGTAATTTCTCATTTTACGAACAGACTATGTCTGTGCCGGAAAGGGGTAAATAAGGATATTGACACTAGAACTACCGGAAATTTTACTCAAGTATTTTAAAACTATTTCACCCTAGAAATTTTATTCAAAACTACTTAACTTATTCATTTAGCATATTTCTGTGAGTTTTATGTTTGATTTATTTTAGAAAGAAATTTCTGATTCGAATCGGAATTTATGCATTTGGTAACCGTCAAAATGACGGCGCATGGTAGTTCTCGAGGCTAACGAAAAAGAAAGGCTACAGCGGGGCTTTACTCGTATCTTTTTTCATAGACCGCGGGAGTCACGTGATGCTCGAATGCACCAATGCAGGTGTACGAAAAGAGCATCACGTCACTCAAGCGGTCTGTAAAAAAGGATAGGTGGAATGTACCGCGGTAGCCTGTCTTTTTCGTTAGCCTCGGGCAGTTCTAGTGTGACACAAAAATCCATTTGATTATGTCTACTAGTAAAGGTGTTGGAAAGGGTTAAAATCGAACTATGCGAAAACATTACTAGACCTCCTTCACTTCACCTTATTAGTAGGAGATGAATTAGGGGAAGATAACTGGCTTGAGTGATGAAAAGACCCAAACCTGGGTAATGGCGGAAACATATTCTGAACAAAAATTCGACTTGAAATTTGTTTGAGTCACATCGTATATTAAACTAAAAATGTATTTGCGAAACTATGCACCTAAATGATTCCTTTATTTATTTTTTAAGATTCTTCAGAATTACCCTGTATGACTAAATTTCTTAAAATTTTATTTTAACTTACTTTGCTTTTATTTTATGAGTGCTAGAAAATTGATAGATAAAACCTAGACATAAATCTAATGATAAATTCGAAATTAAAAGTAATTCATGTAAGTATTATCTGCACTTAATTTTCTTTTTTTTATAGGATTTTATCTAAATATTTACATATTATATATTTTAAAGTAATATTATGGATGACACTTAAGTCAACTTTTATGCCAATCTAATACCGTGATGGGTTATTATCCATGAAAACACTGCTCGATTTAAGTATTTATTATCCAGAAAAGAGCATTATATGTTAAAGTAGCAGTAAATACACATTTAATTTAGTTTTACTGCATAAAGCAAAAAAAAACATACCTTCGAAATTCTAATTAACAAATTTGACGGAGTGTGAGATAAAGAAGAGTATTTTAATGTTAAAATAACTAACAAGATTATTGTCTTCAAAGTCAATGAATGTAAAAAAAAAAGTGTTATGAATATTTTAACTTCATGAATATAATATAATAACGTTATATTTCTCTTATTAAACTGTCAGATTAGAACTTTATATTCTAGCCAAATTTCCAGACTCGTGCTTTCTCTTTTCATAAATTACGATATTAGTGAATTAAAAGAAGAATAAATTTTCTTTTTCGAAAACGCATGATTATCTTCAAAAAATGTTAGTGGATTCCTTAGAGAAGTATTTAAATAAATATTTGGAGATCCTGATATATTGGATAAAAAAAGTTTAGTTTTAATGTCGTGAGATATGAATCTTTGCGATATAATCTTCAGAGAAAAATTGCATCTTCTGAAACTGTGATATATGTTCAATAGTTGTTCATACATATTTAATAGTTTTAATATTGATACAGAAGTATTAAATAACATCATGACTTCACCTATCTGAAATGTAAGCTTTAATGGTCACATTAAACAATTGACACCGTATAGTGAATCTACCTAAATTCGTAAAAATTTGTTTATTAAAAAAAAAAAAAAAAATCGAATAAAAATTTTCAGTCATCATAAAATTTTATTTAGATAATAACAGCACAAAAACTGTACTTTTGAAGTCCTCCATTATTCTGTCAGGTGATACGAAATTGTCGTTCGCAACTGCCCTATTTATTTACAATCTTATAGGAAGTTGCAATGAGCTTGTAACAGTATTGCAATCATTTGTTTGTATTCTCTATAGTGATGTCAGATGATTTGATGATGTCATTAGCATCTATCTTATAAGATATTAATGTTGTAGGAAAGTTCCAAGTACACAAATAGATTATCACATTAGCGGTTACTTGCGGAAATGGGCATAAGTTAAAGTTGTGAGTTTATTTTTCTTTCACTTTAAGTTCATAGAATGTATTTGCAATATTGATATCAATACAAATGACTGGGACAGAAGTAGCTATAATGGTGTATGGGTCTTTTGTCACAAAAAAAGAAAGTAAGCTGTACAAACCAGTAAGAATTTATAAATGCAGTTTTTTTTGTTACGAAATAAATTATATCACACTCTATGAATTGCAAAAAAGCGAATTTGTATCAAACGCGAAACATACGTAGCACATACTTAAGTTTCTCTGTTTGGTAATCATCATATAACGCTAACTCAAATTAATAAATACCAGTGAACCCGTGCGAGGATTTCGCACTGTAGTCTAATATTTTTTAGATGCTGGTTTAAACTTTTAAAGAAAAATTAAGCATAAAAATATCTGCAAACAACATTAATCAAGCCAGAATATCATCTCATTTATTCCATCAAAGTTATACTAAAAACTGATTGATTATAGAGAAAAGCGCGCTCGAGAAAAAAAAAAAAATAACAGTCGTATTTTAATTGCATTAGAGGATGACCTCACTCGCTTCTGGAAAAACTGACAAAAATCTTTCATTTCATTTAAGAAAACAATTCTGATTTAAATTTTAATTAACCGCAATTTTGCTTCGATCGATTGATGGTGTTTTTTTCTCTTCTAAACATTTTAATTTTCCTTCTTAATCATAAATATAAAATAAACCCGTGCGCACGTATCACACTTTATACTTCTTGTACTTATTACGTATTCTATGCAATATATATTATGTAAATACGTACTCTTATTACGTATTCCAAGGTTGTACTATTTATTATTTTTATAATCATGGTTGAGCATCACATAATGCGGTATTTTAGTTATGTGGCAACACTAATTTGAGGAAACCTTTCATTTCATTTATGAAAGCAATGCCGATTTAATTTTTAATTAACAGAAATTTTTAGTCAAAAAACATGTTTTAACGAAATGTAAGTGTGCTATGTCAGAAGCCTGTTTAAAATCATTTCATATGGTATCTCATTCGTTCTTCTGCGTTTTGTATTTGCTTAGAAAAAGGGATGTTGACAGCAGAAATAATATATAGGATATTATATTATCCCTTTGATTGGTTGTAAGGGTTTTAATGACACCAAAATGCAACGAGACATGCTGCGCTAATTTATACTCCTAATATTGGTTTGGTTCTAACTTTTGTGGTTTCGTTGTACACAGCAAAATATTGGTCTTCATTTAGATTTGTTGCTTCATTTCTCCTAAAAAATTTTTTAATATTGTTTTGGTAAGTTTCAAAACTTTCTTCAAATTTTAGTTCATTTGCAGAGTCAAGTGGAAGATTGAGAGCTCTTCCGAAGAAGATTTCAGCAGGAGTAAATTGAGTCGCAGCATGTCTGGAATTAATATAATGAAGTCTGAAATTTAACAAATTGTTAGACCAATCTAGTACATTGTTAGACATAGAAGCCAAGCTTTCTTTCATTGTTCTATGAACTCGTTCAGCCAATCCATTTGAGAACGGAAAGTAAATTTATGATTTTCTATGATCTATGCTTAAATTTTCTAAGAAATTGTCAATTTCATCTGAGATTAGATTTGGACAATTATAAGTTTAGATTATTTTTGCAATACCAAATCAAGCAAAGTACCCATTGAGGTATCTACTAATAGTTGGAGATTTAACTTTAGCTAGATGAATAGTCTCTAAAAACCTTGAATAATGATCTACAATGGTTAGTATGAAAAACTTTTCATCAATAGATCTTGGCAACTTCCCCACAACATCGATTGCTAACTTCTCACTTGGAGCTGAATTTCTTTTTTCTATGTGTTAAGAAGTCGGATGTCACATGGTAAACCACTGTGAAGCTTAATGTACTATTTCTTAATATTTCGTAACTTCGCAACATCTACAACAAGACATTTTAAGAGAATTTTACTATAAATGAATTACTTATAATAACCTATATGATATTATTTTTTTAAATGAAAATAATAGATTCATCAGTTTCAATACTGAACACAAAAATATGATTTGAAACATACAAAATAACTGAAGTGTAACCGTCAGATTAAATAACTTCGTCGCTAAGTAAAAAGCTTGATAGCCAGTGACGACCTGGAGACAGATTTTGTCAAGTCCTAATCATCACTTCCTTAAACAGTATGTGACGAAAGGCATTACTTTCCCTTTTAAAGTCCTTGGTTTGATCCAAACATTTCTTTTTACTACTTCGAATTTAATATTGTTATCAAAATAGGAGTCAATGAAAATGTATTCCAAATTATATAAATAAGATCTTATTAATGTGGTTCTTGCTTTTGGATAATCATCAAAACAAAAGTCAAGAGAAATCTAATTTTCCTATAAAGTTACTTTTTTGTTATGGAAAAGATGTTTTTTTATTACGAGGGCTGTAAATTAAGTAATGGCAACATAGGTTAAAATCAATTTTTAATGAACTTACAACTACAATTGCATTACATTCCTTCTATGTAATCAGCAGCAAAGCTTATAGCCTTTTGCCAAATGTCGGGAAGTCGTTGTAGACCACTGGCAAGGTGTTGATTGTTGATGTGAGAGACCGAGCGCCCTACTGTGTGGAGTACAGATGAAACGTCATGAAATCTGTGACCTTGGAGGGGAAATGCTTGAACCCATCGTGCTACTGTCCTACACGGTAAAGCATTTGTGCCCCAGGCTTCCACTGATCCTCGATAGCATTCTGTTGCATTTTTGCCACGGCCCACGGGCAACCTCAATTTTAAGCCACGACCGCTGATCACCTTTTGAAAGCATGCTTTATAGCGATGGAAACGAAACTCCTCACTTTAACGCCACACAACAACTACCCTTCTAAGCAGATCGACTGTTTTTTGCACTCTACACATTGACAACAGCGCCACCTCACCGCTCCCATATCCTATTTGCGCATGGCCGCCCTTCTTCGAGTTTCAAGGTTAAGTTACCACTATTTAATTTACAACCCTCGTATTATTAATATATGCATAGAAATGTGCGCACATTTTTTATAATATTCTTATGTAGCCAACCGATGTTTACTGCCGGTATCTTACTGTCTGCTATAATAAAAAATAAAATGTTCTGGAAAATATTCCGAAGTGTACGCTTACGTTTTACAGGAGATTTTACCAGCCCTTTCGAATACAGAGTCTTTTGCTCTACAAAAAACCATGTGTGTTGAAATAACAATGCAAAATACAGAGTACTTACACCTAGTTGTAAAATTCTAAAAAGTGTTATCTATTTGCCAAACATTTCTCAATCATACAGAATTCCAAATGCATTGGTTGATTAAAAGCGCTGCTATAAGCCTCTAATCGTGTTTGACCTTTTCAAAAATATGTTTTTCGTTTTTTTTTTTTTTTAAAGAGAAAGAAAAAGAAAAACGAAAAAATAAAATTTTATTTTACAATGTAAATGCATATATATTAAATGTTTCCCACAAGATCCATTGTTTTACATTTTTGGAAGAGTATGCTTTATGTGTAGTATTGCGTTATCGTAAAATATATTTTATGCTTCATGCAGTACACCGTTAAAATTTTGCAGCAAACTTTCCAGTCATTTGAACGTTTTTATATAACTGTTACATTGCCATAATTTATCGCTAATCTGACCAAAGTATGCTTAATAATATGGTCAGGTACGCGTCATCATATGGTCAAGTAATCGTTATCGTACCGAATGTCAATTTGCTGCAGATTTTGAACAGTGTAAAGTATGAAATTGTATACATACGAGCATACTCCTCCTTCACAGAAAACAAAAATGCATACATGCGGGTGCAGTACTGAAAGGGTAAATTACCAATATTTAATTACTATCATAACTACCGTGAATAAATGACCCATTGCATAAAAATATAAATCTGTAATACTATAAAATAAAATATTTGTTTAATTATATTTCAAATATTGTAGTCTAGAAATAAATAATAACTTTCAAATATGAAAAGAAGAATAGTTTCCAGTAAATATATAAAATCAACACTATTTACCTGCAAAGCGAATTATTGAGTTACTTAGAATGTGTCTATTTACTGTTATTGCCGTTCAGTAAGTTTGCAGGTTTCTTAATGTAGTTTCATTAAATGTGTCTTTTGAATTATATTCATTTTGTGCTGCAACTTCCACATCGTGAATCCACAATTTCTGGACTAATAACCCTGAAATGCCTGTGTATAGAGTAATAATATACAAAATAATTCTTTTGTTTAGCATTAATGAGAACATAAGTTTGTAAATTGCATACTAGACTCTTACAAAGGAACATTTTATTCAGAACATCATTTTCCTTTAATAATTAAATTATTACATTTGTTCTGAAACATTAAGTTTGTAAAAGACATTAAAAGAACCTTTTAAAAGATATCAGAAATAAATATAGCTTTAGGATACATTATAAATTCTGTTAAATATTTTCGCCTCAGACTTCATGAATATAAAATCATTTCTTAACAGGACTAAAAAGTGCAAGAAATTTTAAAGTAAATCTTTATTATGTATACGATTTTATTTTAACGGTGTAAGGATAATAGAGACAAATGTTCACTTACTAGAAAGTAAACATATGCAAAAGAGTTGCATTTAAAAATATTTGAGTATTAATAAAATATTAACAGAAGTAAATGGATATGAACTAAACTTAGAACATTATTCATGCTTAACAATATTGCGGAAGACAGTAAAAGTACGTTGTTTAGGATTTGGTAAATTATTTTTTATAATTTTACAAAACCAGGTTTTTAATGTTATATGCTTAGGAGTGTCTTTTCTCGATATAAGTGAATATTTAATTTTAATAATTGCATACTCAGCTCTATGCAGAGAGACATTAATAGGAACATCATGTTTCTCTATTATCTCACTACTGTAGATTTTATGAAACTTTAGTTTTGAAGAGTTTATTAAAAGAGCTAAGAAAGGCAAAAGGAAATCTAATGTCATTAAAAAAATGGCTGTAAAATGTTTTTGGTTATTATTACATATAAAAATAAGTACAGTCTACTGAAAATTTTCATACACTAAATAATTTTTCAGCAGAGCTGAAATTACGCTGTAAATCAAAAGGATGTGAATTATCACTCTAATGGTTGTACGCTGTTTAGTAAAGTGATAATCCACATCCTTTGTATTTCATTGAAAATTTTCAATAACACATTTTCTATGGTAAATAAGTTTTGTGAAATGGTACCGAAAATATTTTAAATTACCTCAGGAAATATATAACACCTCTGTAACTATACCACTAACAGTCGGAAAGGAATTCTACATATACTAAATATCTTTGAAATCATATAGAATATGTTGACAAGAGGCGTAAATTATTTATTTGGGCATTCATTTTCCAAATGGTCTGCGGTCGATTGGAAACATTTTTATTACTCTTCAAAGGTTTTAAAGCAATGTGTAAAAAAATAACAATCAAATTTCTATAATAAATCATAACACCTTGTAATAATATATTTCTTTAAAATGTTAAAATGTGTAAACTAACAACATAATTTGCAGTAAAATAACTTTTATAAGATTGTTGACATGTTTCGTCTCGGAGTGAGCCGATCAATTTACAGTTCGCAAATAGTCTAATAAAAGATATTTTGCTGTATATTCTGCTGTTAGTTTACACCTTTTAGCATTTACAAGAAATAAATGAACGAATTTCTTTCAGTAGATATTCCTTTAAGAGCCTACATTAGTCACGCGAAGGAACGCTCAAGCTAACGTTAAGTCTATGGGAACGTTCTTACGCGATCTCTCACTCGCATTTTAATATTTTTAAATGCTTTTTTTTTTCATAGGATAGCTGAGGTCAATCTCCAACGTTGTTAGTTTTTACTTTTTCTATTTTGGTTCCAGTTATTTTATATAAGGATACTTTCACTTTCAGAAAAAAGCATTTAAAAATATTAACATGCGAGCGAGAAATCGCGCAAGAACCTTCCCATAGACTTAACATTAGCTTGAGCGTTTCTTCGCGTGACTAGTGTAGGCTCTTAAGAGCCTACACTAGTTCAAGCACACGCCGTTCACACTAGTTCAAGCCGTTCAAGCACACGCATTAGCCTATCACAAGCGATATCAGAAATGTCCTCATAAATTAGCTTTTCAATAAGAAAACTGTCAAAAATGCACTTTCCAACAGTTTACCTGTCGTAACTTCGTCAACATACTTATATACGTTTGTATGTTCTAAGAATTTCCGCAATCAGGGAGCTCTAAAAAATTATTTTCTCGTGGTTTTTAGATTTTACAATAATTTTCAAAACACTTAGTACTAGTTACCTGCCAAATATTCCGCGCGTTGCTTATATATTCTAGTTTTGTCTTATCTTGAAAAAACTTTATGCTAAAAATCAGCTCCAAGCACGCGAGAGACCTAGTATACAGTTCAGATCGAACGATCGTACGTGTGATTGAATCTTAAGGAGCTGACCAATCGTCTGTGGCCAATCGTTTATGACCAATCGTCTGCATACCTTTCTGAGAATGACAGTTATCGGCCGGGATAGTATTTGAACGTATAAATTTAACTGCTGAATATTGACAGTGATTACAAAATAATAATCAAACCTAGAAAATGGCGTTTTTATGTGGAAATTTTCAGAATGTTTAAACATGGAAAGAACACAAAGCCTGCAAATGAATGAACATTAAAAATATAATTTAATTGAGACATTTTACGCTTTTATATGACAGCGTTTAAATTTCTTATATATGATTATTGGAAAAATAATATTATATTTTTGTTTGGCACCTAATGGGAAGTAAACAAATAATGTAAAGGCAAATGATTGACACGAAAAGCAAAGCATTATTAGAACGAAAGGCATTATTCTAAAATTTTAATTACAGATATAATACTTTTCAAAACATCATTGTTAGAGCAAATGACAAAAATAATAATAGTACTTATTTGTTTGGTTCAGATTTGTGAAATTTTCTGAGAGAAATACTTCCTCAAAAAAAAAATAAATAAATAAAATAAATAAATAAATAAATAATAAAAATGAAACTTTTATGCAGATTGTGGTGACATTTTAGAATTCAAAATAGTAAAAGTAACACAAATTTAGAAAGAGGACTTCTCCTTATTGACCACTATGTGTTTTAAATATGCTTATATATTCTAATTGAGAATATGATCCAAAAACAGAAATCACCCTAAACAGAGATAATAGTGCATATCTATGCATTATACGTGTGGTTGAATTTTAAGGAGCTGACCAATCGTCTACATACCTTTCTGTGAATGACAGTTATCGGCCGGGATAGTATTTGAACATATAAATTTAACTGCTGAATATTGACAGTGATTAGAAAATAACAATTAAACCTAGGAAATGGCGTTTTTATTTGGAAGTTTTCAGAATGTTTAAACATGGAAAGAACACAAAGCCTGCAAATGAATGTGCATTAAAAATGTCGTTTTATTGAGACATTTTATGCTTTTACATGCCAGCGTTTAAATTTCTTATATATGATTATTTGAAAAAATAATATTATATTTTTGTTTGGCACCTAATAAGAAGTAAACAAATAGTGTAAAGGCATTGATTGATACGAAAAGCAAAGCATTATTAGAACGAAGGGCATTATTCTAACATTTTAACTACAGATATAATACTTTTCAAAACATCATTGTTAGAGCAAATGACAAAAATAATAATAGTACTTATTTGTTTGGTTCATATTTGTGAAATTTTCTAAGATAAATACTTCCTCAAAAAAAAAAAAAAAAAATCTTTTAAATAGATTGTGGTGTCATTTTAGAATTCAAAATAGTAAAAGTAACACAAATTTCGAAAGATAACGTCTCCTTATTCAGCACTATTTGTTTTTAATATGCTCATATATTCTAATGAGAATATGATCCAAAATACAGAAATCCCCCTAAACAGAGATAATAATGCATATCTAACTTTCATTTTACATTATGTCGAGAGGAAAAAATTTAATAAACAATATATGTTGCTTCAAAAAAAAAAAATGATAACAAATGACTATTATTACACATTTGTTTAAATTTGTATTCTTGGTTAAGAAAATAATAGAAAAAAAAATCTATATACTATTTTCATAAATGTGTTATGAATGTATATATCCGTTATACTTAATATATTATTATCCGAATAGACCAAAATAAAATTAAACATCCCTCTTTGTTACAGCGGATTCTGAATCTCATTTATGAAATCCTCTGAGAAAGACATGATTCCTGAAAAAATAAACAATAAAATGTGAGCAAAATAAACTAAAACAAAATAGCTAAAGAAAAAATGGTGCTCACACCATCGTGAAATTCGTTTCCCCATGAAGTACTTTTTATCCTATTTGCCACAGAATTTATATCTTGTTGGGACGTGTAATAGAATACAAATGGGAGGGGCAAACAATGTGGATTTAAGGTGAAATAATAGGTTTTGAGAAGGGAGTGAAATATAGCGAAACACAGAATCTTTATTCTACTAATATGAGAAAAATATAGAGACAGATAATTTTACAGATAAAAGATGAAAAGGATGAAAATTATTGTACTAAATTTCCTTTGGAAAATTCTGTTCTATATTCTTACTTACTTAAAACGTGTCTATGAATAAAGTTTTCTTTGTTTTAATTTTAGTATAATATCGCGTGCTATGTTGCATATCGAAAGCTGTATTTTGTGTATGAAATAAAAAATTGGACGCAATAAAGTGCTTATCAAATATATTTAGGATTTACAAGTTTTTACCCTTCTTGCAATTAATGAAGTGAGGTTATGATAATTTTTTTATTCCTTTTAAATTTTAATATTTTTGTGATTTGCTTTTCTCCTTTTTATTTACTTTTAAACGAATTCTTCGTTTTATCTTACATTTACATATTAATATGTATGGTAAAAAGTTACATGTATTAAATGCAATTAACTTACAATACTTTATAAATATATGTAAATATCAATCTAAACATTTATTATATATATATTTTTATTGCAACAGATATATGATATAATAATCAAATTTTAATTGCTTAATAGGCGTATAGCCAACTTAGTGAAAAAGTACCCAAACCGGAACTCGAACCCGAGTTATCAGTATTGCGCATTAACGTTCTACCAACTAAACCACTTGGAAACGATACACAACCTGGAACTTTTTACTATGGAACTCTCTTTAAAAAAATTCCACAGTATTAAGTATGGATATATGATATTTTATTATAATTTATTGGGGCCTCCGTGGCCGAGTGGTTAAGGCACCACGCCGCTAATCGCTTGCGAGTGTAGGAGGTTGTGGGTTCAATTCCCACTGGTTCCATTGCACACACACTTTGTGTGGAACCCCCAGGTTGTGTCTCTTGTGTTGTCATGTTTCCTTGTACTATCTCGTCAAGATGTATGTAATTGTAGAATTCATGTATAAGTTTCTGTGAATAATAAATAAATGTATATTTATCATTCGAGACGACAGCCTTGTAGCTATAGGTCTCAAAGCCCACCTCCTTTCAAAGATTATAATTTATCGACTGTATTTACATTTTAATCTACTTTACAACGGTAAATATTGAAAAAAAGTTTTTTTATTATTATTAATGGAGAACTGAAACGCCAGAAAAATATATGTTTATGAATCTGTTTATAAGTCTTTATAATGCAAGAGAAAACTAATTTGGTATTCCTATTTTAATATCGTGTAGCAGAGTATGTAATATTTTACCTTTTCCAATGCAACCAACGTGAGTGAAAATTAATATGTCATTAAGTTTAAAAAACAGATTTTTTAAAAACATTATACTGCTTTTAACTTTGTGTAACCAGATTACTCAAAAGTATTCCAAATGTAATTCCACATTATTCCAGATTTATACATTTACCATAAATATTTATATTGTACGTTCGGCGTATTAAAAAATTGTAAACCTGTAATATATAGCAAATCAACAGAAAAATATTAATATCGCATCATTTTTCTAACTGTCATTAATCTTGGTATAAGGAAATGTAAAAAAACAAAGTGATTGTGCACTCATGGTTGTACAAATCTGTTAAATATGATAAAGAATCTGTTAAATTTGATAATGAAAATATACACTCATGTGACAATTTACTATGACTATTATTCACATTTCTGCGGCTCTCATTGAAGTGACGTGAAGGTAAATTAAAGTGGGGATAAATTATTAAAGATTTGGGAATTCACCAAGTGATCATTTTGTGGAGGAAAACGTGTGTGTAACATGAAAGACAGCTATACAAGAAAACTTTAGCTAGAATGATTTGCGAGATCACAAGCCAAAAAAGCAAGGCACGTAATTTCCAGCTCCCATATCGCAATTGGTGAAAAAAAGTTTGGTAATGCAAATGGAGTGCAATACGTGGAAATATGTGATTATTTTCAGATATCAAAGCAATATATTTTACTGTCACTAAAAAGTAATAATTATCATCCCCTACATATTTTCGTTTCTTATCCTTTTATGCAGAAAGAGGCTTTTCCCAGGCATTGACCCCGTAATTTAGTCTCTTGTTACTCAAAGATATAATATACAGGGTGGACTTAAAGTATTTCTCTGACTAAAATAATTTATTGCATAAAAACAAATATAATTAGGCATATACTCGTTTCAATACATTGTAAAGACATTTATGAAGTTTTTAATAGAAGTACTTACGTCAGTAAATTACGATGTGAGCAACCTTGGTAGTTCGAAGAAATTCAGGTAAAAAGGCGGTATTTCATTTCTCGCTACATAACAGTTGCGACAACAGTTGGGCTGTCACACTAGACACAGCATCTGTGATCTTGACTTTGAGTTGTTCAATATTTTTTACTGGTGTTTCAAGCACTTTGTCCTTTATGTACCCCCCCCCCTAACCAAAGGAAAAATGTAGAGGAGTTGTTCCATCCCTTCCGATCTATCTTCCAGAAATTTGTCATCAAGGAACTCACGAACGACGGTAGATACTGGACTACAAAAATCTTAAGAAAATGACTTTTCCCTAATAACTTTTTACAGTATTACATTCAATGATTATTTCGCAATATTTTTTTTTGTAATCAGGGAAAGACTTTATGACCCCCTCTATACTATCTTTAAATATATAAGAACAAAAATGATATATATTTTTAATAAAGTACTAGTTAAAATTGAATGTTACATTATATTGTCTTTTCAATGGAGAATTTACCTTCACATTGTTTTTTAATATTTTGCTATTATATTTCAGCAATTGTTGACATGATGCAGTAGTCATGATGTTGATGATTGGGTTCGTGCATGCATGGCATACAAATATGTTGGTCATGATTTTATCTACGATTTAATTAAAAGTTTATTAACTTTTTGTCAAACCGTAGATACAACTCGAATAATTGTTGTGAATAGATAGTTAATTTTATAAATTCTATAAATCTATAATACGTATCATAGACAAGTAAATTGCAATAAATAAATACAAATTAAATCGAATACCACATTATATCTTCAGCTGATAAGTACAATATTTTCTAGTAGCGTAAAACTGTAGTGACGGTATTTTTAGTCTAGTCACTGTATTTAAAATTTTAATTTCGTGCCCTGTCATAAGGGTAATATTAACAAATCCCTGACGGCTCGGCCTGCATTCACAGGTAGATTTCGAAGACGCAGAGCGTTGGACACCTGTTTATTGGGAACTGCAGCAGAAAGACCTATTTGCCATGATGTGGCAGTTGGGACTACCCACTTCGAAATATACCCCTGCTTGTAGGCGGAGCCAGCAGGGATTTGTTTTGTTTTTATTTATTTTTTATTTTTTTACCTAAGAGTTGGTCCTATAAAAAACTTGTCAGTATAAAAGTTGTAGATAATATTAAGAAGATTTATAATAAATTTAAACGGATTTGTTAACTTGGGAATTGACAAAGTTATATATTTTTTTTCTGAAACCCCTATTCCCCCATCCCCTGTCCCCTTGGAGGCACATTTAATGAAATCAAAAATCTGTCATACATAAATTTTTGGCCCTTTTCTTAGAAGTAATAATAACTTTAAACGATTTCGATGTGTATAAAAATTAAGAAGTTATGGTTTTTTAGCTGTCTTCACAAAAAGACCCCTATTTCCCCCCTCCCCCTCGTTCGATTTTGCCTATTAACTAACTTAGGCGAGATTTTATGCCGCTTGATTTTATGTATCTGTTTGGAAGAGATTTGTGCATAACTAAGGGAGTTATCGTGTACATAAAAAAGTGACACACACAATCATATATATATATATATATATATATAGTTTTCTGGAATTCCAACTTAGCGGAGAATGTTATAGGTAGTTTTTGTAACGAAACCTACCTAAAATCACTATATTCAAAGCTTTCGTGAGTTTCAGCTGTAAACACGTTTAATATATGAAATATTGACAGATAATATATATATAGCAGAAATAAATTCATTGGACATCATTACTAAAGTATGCGAAAGCGGGAAGAAAAACCACATCTGAGTACAATCCACTATTTAAAAATCTGAACACATCTCAAACGTATTAAACTTCGCGGTGACACCTATTTCGTGTGCGCTTTATATCATAAGAATCCGAAATATTTATCCATTTTAATCGTAAGCAGAGAAATTATCCGTATTTCCCAACAAAATAACAATAGTACACTTTCTTTATTGCGACATCATCTGCTATCGATAATTTAATTTCAATCTTGTGCTTATGTTGTCAAAGTACATTGATTTTCCTTTCTTCAGAATGGTAATTTTGATCAAATAAAGGGAATATATTGATGCAATTAAAAAAAATAGCATGGGTTTTAGAAGCTTTCATTTATGTGAATATACGTAAATTAAAAAGTAAGATACAGAAATTTGCATTTAAAAATACGCATTGAACATTATGTTTTAATCACAGTTTTAAAAACTTAAATTTGTTAATTTCGAACCATCTTTATTAAATGTATTACATCCTTTGTTTTAAAATAAAATATTTATTAAGAACAAATCTTAAACTAAGTTCTACATTTTTGTGTCATTTTCTTTTAAACATGTGATACTCAAACACATAATTCCTACAATATCGTCAAATATTTGTGAAATAAATATTTTCTAAAATATTTGTTATATCTACTTTTTCCAACGCCATAACGTCTGATTCACATGCATAAAATATTGTCTTAAGACTTTCTACCAAAAGATGAAAAATAACTTTTTTTCTCATACTATATTCCTATAGTTAAAAGGATTTTTTCATATTTGTATGGCATGTAATAATGAAAATATATGGTATTCAAAACATAAATTCTACATTATCGTTAAATACTTTTGATATAAATAATTTTCTAAAATATTTGTTATATTTTTTTTTATCACCATAACTTCTCATCCATGTGTATAAGATATTGCTTAACAGTTTCTTACCCTAAATAATAAGGGTAACTGAATCTTTAATAAAAAATTCTTGTCGTTAAAAATACCTTTTCATTTCTTTCCGTGACATGTAATATCCAGGGACAAAAAGTCTTAGCAAAAATGTATTAAATCCTTTTGAAGTGGATATGAGATTTCCGGATATACGAACATACTTTCTTCAGGATATTCTCGCTGAAATATCTTTTATCGAGTTTGTAAAATTTAATAATATTACAATGCGTCACAAATCTAAGAAATTATTTCATAAACTTCTATATTTTTTCAGTGATATTATACTGAGAAAAAATACTTTAGAAAGAAAATATGAATGATTACTGAGAAACAATTTTCGATCATGTATACGGCATATTGCATTTCTTATGTGTTCTTACATAAATGTTTTTGCTGTTTTAAAATTAGATTCACCTAACTTCAATTTAATGGGAAATATGTTACTAAATATATATATATAAACTTACAAAAATAAAATGTATACGAAATACTTTTAAGAAAATATTAAATGGTGAGGAGTAAATAATTAGATTTAATATAAACGTATTACAAATAATTCTTATGTAAACTAAAAAATTGGGTTAAAGCATGCAGATAACAGAAAAAAATACATTATTGTGTTTTAGATAACTGAATTCGCTATTATTTAGCAAAACATATAACTAATAAAGAAATATAAAACAAATTCAAAAGTTGAACTTTTTATATCCTTACTATTAAGAAAAATATCGTGTGATGTTTATTTTTACTTTTTTTGTCACTATGAACACTTATCCAGAGATATAAATTATCACACATACATAGGTTGACGTTATACAGAATAACCAAAACTTAATTCGTTGCAATTAACAAAATATATAACTAATAAATAAATATATAACAATCTGAAAATTTGATATTTTTACCTCCCTAATATTAAGAAAAATGTAGTGTGATGTTTATTTTTTTTTCACATTGAACATTTATGCAACGAGATAAATAGTCATAAATGTATAATTTGACATTATGCAGAATATCCAAAAAAAATATAGTGGAAGTAATATTTTATGTTAAACATAATGAGGAGTATCAGTATTTTATGTACGCATAATACCACTATATATCCACAACACGTCAGGGAAATTCTCGTTTATAAATAGCGGCCGTGAATAAATACAATATATCAGACGCTTCTACCCTATATTGAAATAATCTATTTTAAAATGTTGATGAGTCAGTAATATATAAGCTATTTGTAACGTATAGATGGGAGATTACATTGCTTAGATATTCTTATATTCATGATATCATACACGTTCTATTTACCGCTACTGAAATTTTTAATATGAAATATTTATGCATAGATATAATTAATCTCGAGCACACGGAAAATTCAAGAGTAAATATAACAAGAATAGAAAATCATTGTATCTGACATTACAATAGGTTTAAACTATCATAACATCATTAAAATGCATCGCAAGCAAATTTTCTCCATAAATAGTAATGTAATGCTATGCTTTTTTTTGTTCTTGTAAACGACGAACTACAAATGCTGCTTACTCTATACCCCTGAGAAAGCATGTTTTAGTGCACATCAGTGATGCATATATAATCCATCATGTCTGAAGTATTGTAACAACGTTAAAATGCACTAAAATCGTTAATAGATCATTTTTTAATCTCATAACCCATAACATAACGGAATTATTTTCTGTGATCCTGTAAGCGAGCTATAAGTGCTACACACTTTATCTTCAATACTGAATATTCTATAGTGAACATCAATAAAATATAACAATTTCATGGCTTCAATATTTACCAGAATTAGAGCACGGACAGCTGGCAAAAAGCAGACGACAGACAGAGAGAAAATCCGAATTTAAGAACACTTTTCAAATATGTTAGAAAGTGTTTAAAAGTTTATGTTTAAATATAAATATTCCTGATTAAACATAATATCTATTAAACTGAAATATTAAAAACTTGATTTTTTTTTGTTTGATTTACTGTAAAAGGAAACACATTAAACCTATGAAGTTTATGTTTTTTAAATTAAAAGCGATGTTATGAAAACAAATTGGATTTATTAAAATAAATTGCATTATTTATGTGCTCTGTAACACGGTCACTAAAAATTTATTAAATTTTATATATGAATATATATTTATTAATATATTTATTATTTATTTTTTATATATATTTATATAATAATTATATATTTATTAAATTTTATATATACCAAAATATTTTGTCTTCTTAAGTACTTCGGTTAAAAATAACATGGCTTGATTCTTTAAAACTTCTCAATTAAATGCTGTTAATTTTATCTTATTTCATTTTAAAATAATTAAAAAAACTCGAAACCTTTATAACAATATAACGTTAAGAGTTTGTGAAAATAGTTGTTTTAAGAAAATTCTACTTGTTATATAATTTTTTCTTTCCTCGCCATAACTTTTTATCTAAAGATATACAATATTTTCATCATATTCCAATCCCAAGAATTAAAGGAACTGAATTTTTAATAAGATTATAATCCCTTCCAAAATGTTGCCCCATTCTGTGAGATGCAATAT
Organism: Maratus michaelseni; assembly: GCA_963931845.1. Taxonomy (NCBI): domain Eukaryota; kingdom Metazoa; phylum Arthropoda; class Arachnida; order Araneae; family Salticidae; genus Maratus; species Maratus michaelseni. The sequence goes on from OZ007592.1 coordinate 339,863,526, forward strand.
CCAGGGATACATTCTTCTCAGCGATAAAGTTTAAAAGTGGATATGAGATTTCTTGATCTACGAACATACTTTCTCCAGGACATTCTGGCTGAAATATCCTTTATCGAGTTTCTAAAATTTAATAACATTGCAATCCGTTACAGTGCAGAGAAATTATTTCAAAAACTGCTATATATTTTTTTCCCAAAGATATTACACAAAACGAAAACACTTTTTAAAGAAAATACATAAATGATTCATTGAAGAAAAAACAATCTTTCGTATGATATTACTTTCCTTCGATGTTTTTACATGAATGATTTTCGCCAGTTTACAGCTTTATGTCCCAAGATTATTTTTTAATATGAAATATATATGTATGGATATAAATACTTTTTGTGCACAGGATTATTTGAGAATATTGCAACATACTTTAAAAACAGCAGAAAAAAGTATAAAAATTTATTTTTGTACATTAAATTAGGGACACAATTATTTTGTTCTGTAAACAATACAGTGAATATCGCTTAAATCCGAGTCCGAATTCCGGGTCAGAATTCCGGGTCATAAATATTAGCAATGATGAAGAGATTAAACTATATTAAAAAAGAAAAAGGCCATATCTATTTTAGTGAATGTGATTTCATAGGAAAATATGCTATCTCCTTCACCGATGAAATAGTACAATATCATATACAAATGGAGAATTTCAGGTGGAAAACTAGAAATAAAGAAAATATTATAGGAATCAGGTTTAGTATGGAAATTACAGATTAAGACAGACTAAGCAACAAAATCCATTAAAGATTGATTTTACTGAAAGTAAAATTATGTATATGTCCTAGGATAATTGCAAAATCTGTTTTTTTTCAAAGAGCTTAGGCTGTTTGCAAGGATCCAGATTTTGCAATTAGCATACGACATAAATAATTTTTTAAAAGAAACATTTACATGCTGTTAAATATAAACATGACTATAATAAATTTGGAATCAAAATTTTAAATATTAAGTGAAAAATTATCTGTTAATAAAAACATAATACAGTGTTTAAAATGACAATTATAGAAACTGAAAAAATAAATTGTAATGAAAAATACATAATTGTACATGAAATCGTTTTCACAACAAAAATATGAATAAATGTAAAAATGCTGAAAATTTGATATCATGTAAATTAGATGAAAATGCAGCATTAAGAAATTAGCGTTTAAAAAATAACTTATATTTACATTTTTAAATATTTATTAACAATTACTGAAGATTATTCTTTTCTTATTATATACAATCTGTACGAAAATCAATCTGACTGTTCCATTCGTTAAGGAACCACAAAGCTTTGAAATGAGGAAAATTGAACGAAGTTTGATCTTGTACTAAGCCTATAATTAATTTAGACAATACTTCTTTTGCATTAATTTATTTTTTTGTTTTAGAGAAATAAAAGATATTTGTTTAAAACAATTTGTAGAAGAACAATAAAATAAAGTTTTAAAATTGTACTATACAATTTTTTGAATTCCACTTTTGAGTCATCGTTTCTTTTTTATACTGCTTAAAATCTCTCAATTATATCTTCAAAAAATAAATCAAATACTCGTAGAAGAGTATATAGAAATAAAAGCAAAAAATCATGCGTCAAGCATAGATTTTGAAACATTTTCCAACACATTCAGAATATTGAAACAAAACTTCACAGTTTAATAAGGTGAAAAATAATGTCTAAGTAACGAAATTGGAAAACGGGTAACACATTTGAAAACTCGTTTTCAGAAATTATCATCAATAGTCGGAAAAATATCCGATTTTTGTGTGCAGTCTTATATATGATACATATATATATTTGTACATATACTACATAGTATGAAGACATTTAGTTCCCTTAGAAAACACATAACACAGTTGAAAATTTCCCTTTAGTAATTTCCGTCAATAAACGGATATGTACTCGAAATTATTTTGTTCATCCCTGTAAATTATCTATAGAAATTATAGACTCCAAGTATTATGCAAACAAGTTGAATTTAATTTTTGTCGGAGCAAAGCTCCGGCTTCCCGTGAAAAATTACACTTTTGTGTACACGATAGCAGCCAAAATATTTGTCGCATTAACACCAAATTTGGACTGGAAGTCGGTAGTGCCAAAATCTCGCCGGGGATTGAAAATCAGAAATATTCGTCAATTCTAACGCCCGAAAACGTCTGCTCTAGAATTTTCGATTTTCCCATAGAGATAACATTGCGATTGTTTGAATTAAATAAAAAGAAAATTGAAATAATTTATATTGTTGCCATTTTTTATCATGAAAAACTTATTTAAATAAATAACAATATACTCGGAAACAACCTTTTAGTAAAAAGGTCTTAATCTCGGTCTCATACATTTTACTTTTCTAAAATAAGGACCCCATACATTTTTATCTTAAAACACGTGCAATGAAGTTTAAATTGTATTAAGTACATGAATTTAGTTTTTTTAATCGGACTCAGCAATCTGTGTAATTAAACTTTTTTGTTTCCATTTCAAAATATTTTTTTTTTCTTTTCAAGCTTATTGTATAAACGAAGTATGAGGGTAAATCTGTTTATTTTGATATAGTCGGGCAAATCCAGGATAAAAAAAAATATATATTAAGAAACCTTTTATATATGAACGGATTATATGTTTTATTATATAAAATTTGCAAGAATGCCAGTTAAGAGAAAGCAATCAGCTGAAATGAAAAGAATTGTGCAACGTAATTCAATTCGGAGAAGTCGCACAGTAAGAAGTCAGTTACCTTCAGAATTTTTGTCGAGTAATAATGACAACTCAAATGAATGAAGCAATCAGGTTTGATAGAGTAGCTACATTGAACAAATGATGATAGTCTAAATACATCCAGTGGTTAATCTTTACCGTATACGAGGCTCACAGTATGAATACAGCGGAAATGTAATCAGCTTTGAACAAAATTTCGAGAGTTTTATTTCCTGCCTGCCTGCTAATCTTTCAGATATGACTTCAACTGTGTTAGTGACAAGATATACTTTATCAGGATGTGCAGAGTTTTCTGTTCGCTCACAACGCCCTCTAGAAGTACTCAGATGGTTTAAAGCTCACAATCCTTATTATTCAAATATCATAATTGATGAAGATTTCGCTACACTACCTGAGAATGGTGGACATTAGTCAAAAAGAGTTATCACTTGGAACAAGTTATGTCGCGCGTTTAGTAGAGTTCGTTGTTTAGAGGATGTTCTGATGTTCTCATTGAAGTGCCTTCCGCAAAGGATAGGCTAAACCAAATTAGAAGAATGGGGGGGCACTTGCTGACAGATTAGCATTTGAGCAGTATCTGAGGCAACTGTCGACCGAATAAACACTATTATATTTTTAATCTTATATTTTATGTTTATCCCACTCAATGCTCCGACATTTCGGCCTGACGGATTCTAGTAGTAAAATTATCAACGATCTCCTTTATGGGTAATCAGTCAAGTTTATATATCGCAATTTAATCTTGTTGAAACGCAAGCATTCTCGAGGGTTCTCTCTTATCTCGGCATTTAGTTAAACTATCTCTCTTGAGACTTTTAAATTTGATTCTAAATAGATAAATATGTGCTATTAAAAAGGACTTATTTTATATCTGAAAGTCATCGAAAATTAAATTTACTCATTTTAAATGGTTCTTATATTCGTCTTTTGATTAAGATATATATGAATGTAGTTTATGTGTAGCAGATACATTTTAAAATACTTTTCAATACATTAATAAAATGATTTAAAATAAGGGTGAATCAATGTGTTCAAATTTTAAAAATTTCTAGAAACACAACAAATTGTTTATCGGATTACGATTTGCTCTAAATTGTAGTTTGTCAAAAAGTCTGTTTAGTTTGTTCAAAAGAAAAAATAGTTAAAATTCTCATCAATAGGTGGTGCTATTAAGGAACACGTTATTAAAATACATATAAAATATTGAGATTATACAACAGGTAAATATTTGTGCGTGAAAATATTTTTTCTCAATAATATTTTTTCAAGTGCAAATATATGTCTGTTTTATAATCTCAATATTTTTTATCTTTGATCTAAGCGCGCCATCAATGAACAGTTATAAAAACTCATCGAATTTGAATCATTTAGTAGATAAGAACATGAAACTTGCACAAGATGTTTATTTTGTCATCCCTGACATATATTCAAAATGAAAAATTGTCTATTTGTGAAAAAAAAAATCATAGGAATGTGTGACATAAGAGGGTTAGAAGGAAATTGTGCTGTTACAACATTTTAGAGACACACAGGAAAAATCAATAAGGTATGTGGTCACCCCTGATCGAAATGCAAGTTTTACAGCGATATTCCATACTTTGGATTAGATTATCCAGAAGTGCTTGCGGTTAAATAGTGTATTCAAGATGAATAGCGCTTCGAAGCTCCTTTAGAGTGTTTTGGTGGGGGTTGCCGAGATGGAAGAGGACGTCCTAGTGTTCATCCCTGTAAATTATCTATAGAAATTATAGACTCCAAGTATTATGCAAACAAGTTGAATTTAAAAATGCATACACAACTGAAAACGCATTTTCAGAAATTGTTGTTCATGGAGAGTCCTGTAACCAAATTATTTTTTGTGTCCTGTAAATGTACTATAAATGCTATGCACGCACACCAAATTCCATAGTAGGCATTTTCTAGCGCACCACAGACATGTATATCAACTTCAATATGTTTGAAAAGTGAAAAATCATTAAAATGCACAGCAAACGATATTTCCCCACATACCGTAATGCAACGGAATTATTTTCAGTGTCTCTGCAAATGAACTATAAATGCTACATACTGCATTTTCAATACCAAACATATCATAGAAAATCTCACTAACATATATAAATTACTTGGCAATCCGAGTATACTTGCGCGAGTTAGAGCAGGGACAGAAAAGACAAACCGAATTTATAAACACTTTTCAACTATGATAATAATAATTTTTAAAAAAATCGAAATCCATAAAAAATTATCATATGTATTTTAATATAACTAGAAAAATACAATTTTTATCTGTAGGTTTTTCCGGTATAGTTGTATACAGTTTAATAATTATTATTATTTTAAATATTTAACTATGATAACATGTTCAAAAGGAATAGTGGCTAAACCGTTTAAAAACATTGTTTCGAAAAATTGAATTTATAGTGATTCTTTGCAGGTACCGGGTGCGTCATAAATTCGTGCAAACTTTAAAAATTCATAATAAAAGAAGTAATGCTCGGAAAAATTTTCGGTTTACGCGAGTATGATTAGAAGGATTTCGGATTTTTTTTTTCATGTGTTATAAAAATGATTCCCAAAGTAACCGATAGAGGGCGCTCACACGTCATACTGAGGCGTTTTATGCAAATCTGGCTCGCAATAAAACACCTGGCTGGAAATGGATTCGTCATTCGATCTCGGCAGCATGTTATCGTTACCAGATCGAGCGCTGGTGGTTAAACTTTTCTACAAGATTGGTGAATCCACAACTATTGCATTGAGGAAGTTTCACACGGAGAAAAGACTTAACCCTTTGAGGGGCGGTGGTATATATTATATACCACCTAATTTTAATCCCAAATAAACCAGAAACTTTAAATTAAATTTTACTTTTTCAACTTTGACGAGAAAAAGTTAAAAAATTGCTTATTCTTATTTTGAACTAAATTATTTCCTAAATTCCGGTGGGAATTCAACATTATAGGAGCACAAGTGCTTGCCCCTGAAAGGGTTAAGGAACAAAAACGCCCTATTTCATTGAATGGAATACTCAATTTAGTACGAAGTTTTGAGGAAACGGGGAGTTTGGAGGATCGTCTACCTAGTGGCAGATCATCTTCGAGCGCGGATCGCGTCCATGTTGTAAAAAGTGTCATGGAAGAATTGGCAGCCGATACATCAACAAGGAGTAGCAGTGATCGTGAAGCTGGGAGAATAACAGGGATTCCGGAAGCGTTGATTCGACGTATTCTGCACGAAATCTTGGATGTGTATCCGTACAAAATACAGGCACTTCACCGGTTATTACCAGCAGATACAGTAAAAAGACTAACGTTTGCTACATGGGCGCTGGCACAAATGAAGCGTGACCCACAATGGTTGCTGAACGTCATGTGGACGGATGAAGCACACTTTTTACTGCATGGTGACGTCAATACGCAAAACAGTCGTATCTGGGCGACGTCAAACCCTCGTGAGTACCTGACCAAGCCACTGCATGCTCCTCACGTGACTGTTTGATGTGGTTTCACCGCGTCTTTAATTCTGGGTCCTTTCTTTTTTGAAGAGCTTTTTTCTGAATAAGGCTGGAAAACCTATACAGTCACTGCAGAACGGTATCTTACGCTTTTGCATGGCCACGTTTTGCCTGCATTGCAGGAAAGACATGCGTTACCTGTCGTCACCTTCATGCAGCATGGTGCCCCGTCCCACATTTCACGTGAAGTCAAGACGTTCCAGTTGGACACTTTCACTGAAGACCGAGTGATAAGTCGAGGTTGTAAGTTTGAGTGGCCCGCCCGATCTCCAGACTTGACGACGGCAGATTTTTGGTTGTGTGGATACTGAAAGTCTCGTGTATACCGGGGATCCCCAGCCACTTTGGTGCAACTGAAAGATGCCATTCGACGGACCGTCGGTGGCATCGATGCCGACATGCTACACTCAGCTGTAACAGGCGTATGGACGCGCCTCACTTGCCTAATACCTGGTGGTGGTGGTAATGTTGAGCATCTTTTACCTTAAAATAAATGCACACAGTGTCATGTTATTGTGATTTGTTTCATTGTCTGCTTGTGTTTGCCTGATTTGCATAAAACTCCTCAGTATGACGTGTGAGCGCCCTCTATCGGTTACTTTTGGAATCATTTTTTATTATACGTGGAAAAAAATCCAAAATCCTTCTGATCATACTCGCGAAAACCGATAAATTTTCCGAGCATTACTTCTTTTATTATGAATTTTTAAAGTTTGCATGAATTTATGACGCACACGGTATAATCGGTCTAAGCAGTTTAACGTCTTTTTTTACCTACGACCATAACTTTAGGACTTTTTATACCAAACCTAGTTTGCGATATATGTAAAGGTTCAAACATTATAAAAATAGTTAATAAAAGAATTTTTTTTTCGTCATTTCAAACTTTTCTGATCTTCTTAAATCTGTACTCTATTGTGAAATTCAATATTAAATATTATGGATTCTTCAAATATTTTACTTTAGTTCTGAAAACTGGATTGCAAAAATAAATGAAAACCAAAATTTCTACAACATCGTTAAGTACTTGTGAAATAAATAGTTTTCTGAAAAATGTGTACTTATTTAATTTTTTTTTTCTTTTATTGTCATAACATTTTGATCCATATATATGAATTATTTTTATCAAGTTTTAACCTAAAGATTAATGTCAATTGAATCTTTAAAAACAAATTTCCTCCTACTACAGGATTTCTTTTATCTATTTAGTGACATCTAATATCTAGAGACAAATTCTTTTTATTAAAAAAAGAAGAAAGAAATATAAAATTTTTTAAAGTGTATATAAAATTTCCGGATCTACGCACATACTTTTTCAAGGATATTCTCGCTTAAATATCCTTTATCGAATTTGAAAAATTTAATAACATTACAATTCGTCAGAAAATTGAAAAATTATTTTACAAACTGATACATTTTTCCTATAACATGAAAGAGAAAAAGGCTTTAGAAAGAAAATGTATGAATGATTCAGCGAGAAGCAATTTTCAATCTTTCAGATCTGATATTATTACATTTTTTAGATGTTCATATGAGAATGACTATCATAGTTTAAAACATTCCACGCTACTAGATTAATTTTAATATAACATATATTATAACATTAAATTTATCATGAATAGATTGAAAATTCAAACAAGAATTTTAAACTTTACGAAACACATAAGGTTAGACACATAAAAACGAATGTTTTGAGTAAAAAATTCTTATTAAAAACATTAAAAAAAATCTACATTAATATTTTAAAGTTGAAACGTTTATTTTTTTTTTCGTGTGAGATGATACCTGGATATACCTGGAAGTAATACCCATTTCAAAAACAATGACGACATCTTCTGTTCCAACATAAGCTATAGTTGCCAACTTTTGCGATTTTTCTTAATAGTAGGAAAAAAAAACATAGGTTATTTAATCGTAACTTGTCACGATTAAATGAGCTAAATTTTACAATTATAAAACAGTTATATTAAAAAATCGTAAAATTTTGCATCAATGAACAGGCTTTTTGTGTATCAGTAAAAAAAAAAAAAGAATTAAGATTTCTTTGAAACTTAGGCTTAAATTTCGAAAATTTTCATGGTGATTATTTTTAAGGTAAATGTACACCAATGACTGTTTTGCAACAATTTAAAATGGATAAACGAGCGGATAACTTTCTAAAATCACAATTAATCCGAATCTTCCCAACAGATTTTAGAAAGAATTTCAGTATTATAATGGTGTCTATCTGTGTTTAGGCTATTTTTTATCGCAAGATCTCTGCCTCCACGGGTGTGCAAGAGAAATAAATCGTCCTAAAAGTAGGATTTCTTGGACATTATTAGTGATAAACTTAAAATTTTTATGTGGTTAGATTTAAGACATAAATGCTAGCACAGGAAGTATTTTTTTTTAAATTCGAAATTAAGAAGAATGAAATCAGGAGTAAACTTTCTGTAACAACAATTACTGTAAAATTACCATAAAAAAAAAAAATCGGCATTAATATTGGTGACTATCCCTTCCTAAACATAGGCTATTTTTTAACGAAGTACCTTGTAATCAAACAGATGCAAGAACGATCAAATTTCTAAATTTGCATTTACTTTGAAATGTTTCGGGCTAGAAACTTGACATTTGACATATTTGTTACGTTTAAGAGACAAATAATCAAGAACAGTATTGGAAAATTAAAAAATTAAAAGGGTAAATTGAACGAAAAATATTCTAACATCCCACATATTTTTAAATTACCGAATCAGTTTTTTTTTAATTCTCCCGCAGGACAGATGTTGGAGGGTAATGATAAATAGACAACATATTATCCCCTTTTCGTATGGAGATTTTCTATATTAATTAGAAGCATTTATTTTAGGAGTAGAAATGTACTTTTTGCTTCATGTAATGAGTGCGCAAATTGCATTTTAACAGTTTTTTTTTTAAATGTATTTCCACACTCGCAAACTACGAGTCTTGCTAGTTTTAAATACAAATATTTAGGAAAAGCCTTTAAGAAAGATTCAATATGATTTACTAAAACATAAATAAATAGATCTCGTTTGCAATTGTTATTATACAGGGTGAATATAATTTAAATTTCACTTTCAAAAGGCTGTAAAAAAGAACCACAGTGCAGAATAACCTGATATTTCATCCGAGTATACGTGAAGCAATGGAGATTTGCTTTGCGAAAGAAAAAAATGTTCAAACGTGGACCGATAGATGGCGCCGTACTCGTCATAAGATGCTAATTAAAAGACGTGGCATGCACACCGCACATTACACTTGTGATAAAAAGGCGGATTCTGCGTCTGAGAAGGTAATCATTAATCTATCATTGAAGAATCGGGCTCTGTTTGTGAAGATTTTTTACAAGATTTTTTTTCTTTATTACAGTGTGCCAATTGCATTGAAGAATTTCCGGACATTAAAGTATTTAAGAAGTCGTGGTGGATAGGCTTTGAGCAAAGAGTGCCGCAACCGCATGTCATGTCTTTTAAGTAGCATCTTATGATGAGTACAGCGCCATCTAACTCATTTATTGAACTATTTTTTCTTTCGCAAAACAAATTTTCAATGCCCCATGTACACTCAGATGCAATATAAGGTTATTCTGACCAGTGGTTCTTTTTTACAGCCTTTTGAAAGTGCAACTTTAATTATAACCGTCCTGTATATATATTATTTTTCAAAGAATATTTATGCACATACGTAAAGAGCCATAAAAATGTTAATAGCCTTAATAAAACTAGATGGAACCCGTCAAAACCTGACGGTAAACAATTTGATATGAATTACAAATTTTATATGAGTATTGCTCGGGCATGTGACAAAAACCTAAGATATGTTTAAAATCAGTGTTGATTTCTGAAAATTTTCTCAGTGCAGGATTTCTGCAGCTATATGTAAAAAATCTAATTCATAAAGTGTGAAAATAAAAATTATTATCACTTGCGATACACCCAAGAGCTGTAGTGAACTCTAACCCTTTATTAACCTTTCAGCGGCTATATGCGTTGAAAAGTTTTACACAAACATTGTTTTTAAAAAAATTCCGGTACTTTTCCGTTATACGGACACCATGCCAAAATGTATGCTAATGCATAATGTATGTAAATGTAGGTATGTAAATGTGTGTATGTTAATGTATGTAAATGTATATATCTAAATGTATGTATGTTAATGTATGTAAATGTATGTATCTAAATGTATGTATGTTAAAGTATGTAAATGTATGTACATACATGTTAATGTATGTAATTGTATGTACATACATTTACAAACATGTAAATGTATGTAAATGTATGTACATACATTTACAAACATGTAAATGTATGTAAATGTATGCTTGGCGACAATGGTGTCCGTTTAACGGAAAAGTACCGAATTTCCTCTTACAAATTTCTTCTTACATATTTTCAACTGACTTAGTATGGGAAGAGTTTCATATTCTGTGTTGTTTGGCACGATTGGCCAAAAATTCCAAAATAGCGCCAAAAGGGGTGTGACGTCACGTAGGTTAAGTTCACTTCAGTAGTTAAAAATGTAACTGAAGATATCAACAATCACATCAAACACTTATCGCCAAAATCAACTCACCAAAAAAATCATCACAGGATACGGAACTCTTCCCTAAAAGATTTTCTTACAATTATATAATTTTTACTGTTAAAAATTTATTCTGACTCTCAGAATTTTCACAGAAGTTTTTCTTGCTTAATTAAACGCCATTGAACCATGAGGCATATTTCCAAGATCATCAAAAAACCGAAAAAATATATATATCCAATACGGTACTTTTATATTTGCTGGGCGCCAGTGATAACTCGCCAAATCTTGTTTCAATTGGTATCATCTGAATTGCAACCTTTTCAATTCAATTATTTCAATTTTGATTTCAATTCAATTCTTGAGATTTTGTTATTTGTATTGATGTGTTTGTGGTGGCACAGATATCATATACGCACCACATTGGCGCAATTTTTTTCCTCCGCCAATCTGGCGAAAACTTTGTTTTTGAATATTAACGTAATAATATATAATAACGTTATAACGTTATTTTATTTTTATATTGAAATACAAAAATCACAAATTATTGCATGCTATTTGTAACTAATATTCAAAAACAAATTTTTTGTCAAATTGGCGGAGGAAAAAATCGCGCCAATGGGATGCATATATGACATCTGAGCCTTTGTGGTTACATATTTCCTCATGATTATATTTTAGCTATGTTTCAGTAAGTTTTTAAAGACATTATGCTGCAATGTTAAAATATTGATTATTTGTTGTTAGCTAATGTTAAAAGAAAAAGGGTTGGCGAGATTAAAAATTTTTGAGATCACTGGCGCTCGGCCAACATAAAAGTACCCAAAATACATATATTCAGACATTTCAGTACCCATTTCGATGTTATGAAAAAACAGTGGAATTTTACTATGTAGTACATCAAAAATTACGGCAGAGATGTCATATACGCACCACATTGGCGCGATTTTCCTCCGCCAATTTGGCGAAAACTTTGTTTTTGAATATTAGTTACAAATAGCATGCAATAATAGCAGGTGATTTTTTATTTCAATATAAAAATAAAATAACGTAATAAATGAATAGCTTCTATTATTATCTATCTAATAGCTTCTATTATTAAAAAAAAAGGAAATAAAAATAAATAAATGATAGTTTGATATAAATAAATATTGATATACATAATAAAAACAATTTATAGAATTAAAATGAAAATAAAAGTAAATAAACAGCAATATAAACAAAATAACCAGGTTACCATGTGAGGCATAAAATTACCATTTTGTTGCAATCGCGCCAATGTGGTGCGTATATGACATCTGTGCCCAATATTTTTCCTTGGTTTTAATAAATTTTGCTCCATTTCCATGCACCTTTTGCCTCTAATGAAAAAATGTGTCGAAAATTTCAAAAATTCCCATCAAACCTATACAGGTAACTTTGGCACAGATGTCATATACGCACCACATTGGCGCAATTGCAACAAAGTGGCAATTTTATGTCTCACATGGTAACCCGTTTACTTTGTTTATATTACTGTTTATTTACTTTTATTTTTTATTTTTATTCTATAAATTATTTTTATTATGTATATCAATATTTATTTATATCAAACTATCATTTATTTATTTTTATTTCCTTTCTTTAAATAATAGAAGCTATTTCGTTTATTACGTTATTTTATTTTTATATTGAAATAAAAAACCACGTGCTATTATTGCATGCTATTTGTAACTAATATTCAAAAACAAAGTTTTTGCCAAATTGGCGGGGGAAAAATCGCGCCATTGTGGTGCTTATATGACATCAGTGCCCAATAATCACGGATTTAATTAATTTTGTAATATGCGGTGCAACCAAAACAATTTTGATTAAATCGATACAGATATCGCAGACGCACTGGGACTAATTTTTGGCGCCTAAATGACGATTCTTGTTTTCTATGACAACCTGGTGTTTTATAATAAGATTGAATATTTGTGTAAATAAATAAAATAAAATAGGTACTTTTATGTTAGCTGGGCATCAGGGATAACTCTCCAAAATCTTTTTTCAATTGGAATAATTTAAATTGCAACATGTTACGTGAGATTTGTTATTCATATTGATATGTTTATGTTTAGATATTTTATTATGATTATATTTTAGCTAATTTTAAGTAAGTTTTTTAAGATTTTATATTACAATGTTAAAATATTATCTAGTTGATATAATCTAATGTCAAAAGATTGGTGAACCACAGAGTTTAGAGAATAAACTGTATGCCTCGTAACAGTGGTAGTTGCCGACTTTATGACGTCATAAGCAGAAGTAAAAGTTTAATTGAAAAATACGGCTAATTAATTAAATTTTCAAACAAACGAATGTACGATAACAAATATGTGTCCAAATATCTTTCATTTAAAAAACAGAATGGTGTAATTTGACGCAGTAGCTTGTTCTCACGGATTGTCGAAAGAAATCACTTAGCGTTTTAAATATATAGATAACAAGAGAACGCGAAAGTAATTCTTTACTTCCATGCTTTTTTTTTTTTTTTTTTTTTTCATTTTGAAATCTACTTGTGATATTACTTTCTTTACGTGTTCGTACAGGTATCGTGTACACGTTCGTGTTCGTACTGTTCCATTAGACTATATTACTTTTATTAAGAAATATTTATGGTATAGGGTAAAATCAACCGTTCTGTTCAGATCTATTTGCGCCGATACTTTTTTTCTATTGTTTATAAAGAAAACAAATGTAAAACAATATTTTCTACTTTATTATTGATGTTGATATGTTAATTCTTTGAAAAAGATTTTCATTCATTTATACTTTCAAGTTGTACTTTACTTATGTATGAAAAAAAGAATAGATCAACAGAGTTAATTAAGTGGAAGGATAATAACAAAACCCTACAAAATATGAAACAATAATGAATAAAAATCAAATTTTACTCGAAAAAAAAAGATTAAATTAAAATTACATTAAAAGTGATTATACACGGATTTGGAGAAAAGTGCTTAAACAATTTCGTAATGTTTACAAAAAATTTAATAAACTTCAAAAGTTGTTTCTGTTACATCCGTAACCATACATTAAAAAAATTAAAAAATATATTTAAATTAAATTTTAAAAAATCTTTCAGTTTTAAGAATAATATCAATGATTTTTTATCTTTATGCATAAATTAATCTTATACCTTCATAATTTTACGCAAATAGATTATTCGAAATTTTAATAAAGTATTTTATGGATTTATGTAAATACTCATTAGGATATTATTAGACAAAAATGTAGATATAAATAGTTTTTGAACCATAAAATTAACAATTTATGAGAAAGGCGATATTTGACTACAAAATTACTTTTCTGGAAATTAGAAAATTATGAGATTCGTGGGGAATATTTAAATTTCGTTTTGATCTATAAAAAGCAATTTTAGAATACTGATAAATTTATGGCCTTAAAATAATAATAAAAGAATCTTATTTGAATTAAATATTTTAATACTTCTCAAAAGAATATTTCTGTTCTTTGAACTTCAAATATAAATTTCTCACGCAGTATTATAATTTCTAGAAACTAGATTTAAAGTAGGAAATTATTTATGGCGTAGATATAAATAGCCACAAACATAGTAATACATGTATTAGGAAATAATATGTCAAAATCACATAATATATATTAAATAAAATATTATTCTATTTAAAATAAGAAATTTATCTTAATATAAATCTATTGTTTAGGAATATTTAAACAACTATTAATATTATTCCTAACAGGTCACTTTACAATTTACGGAATATTAATCATATTATATTGTAAACATAAATTAAAAGATTCCTTTTTCTATTTCATCCAAACTTTTTTTTTTTTTTTTTAATGAGAAGATATTTCAGATTCTTTTTTTATAATTATTTCATATGCTATTGTGTAAAAAATATGAAAACACAAATAAAAAATAATCGAAAATTTTAATTTCGTTACGTACTGAATTTATATTACTTTTTAAAAATATTTTGTGACTATGCAACGGAAATTTCAAAAGTAGATTTAAGCTCCCTTTACAAAATAACCAAAATATATGCTTAAAAAGAAGATTAATATTTTTAAAAAAATCGTGTTTTATTGTTTTCTGTGTTTTTTTTTTTTATTATTAAAAGATAAATTTTCTAATTATATGTATAACTTAAAAAAATCTTTAGCTTAAATGATTTTTTATATGAATATTGTAAACATTCTTTGTATTTTACATTTTTTATTTTGTGTTTAAATTTATCATATCAATGCTTCTGCCCTTCGTACTTAAATGTTATCGCATTAATATTTGTTTTCAGATTAAAACAGTTGCCCTATGGCGATAAAATATTTAACCTGCGTTTTACCTTTGGTATAGAACATTAAAAAATTAATGCTTCTTTTAAACATGTTAGAATGAAGTAACTGTTATACGTCATTTTCTAGTCACATTACATTATTTAGTAGTTCTAGTAAGGGGAGGCTCTACGTCTTTGGTTTTAAATTCACATTATGTTTTACGATATTTTTAGATTTATTAAAAAAATATATATCCATTTTGGACTTTTTGTATTATGTTTATTGATATTTCATTTATAGAATTATATTTTTGTGAGTAAAAAATAATAATAATACGCTATGTGTGACGAGGAGTATCTGCATGTACGCGCCGTGAACTTTCAATTGGACGACCGATTTTCTCCGGTCACAAGCATCTGAAACAAATTTGGTTATTATGAAAGAGACATTTTCTGGAGTTTATACCAATATTAAGTTTAATAAGTAAATTTTTGTCAAAATGGAGGTCATTTGAAAAAAAGGTCATTTTTCGCCTTCTTTTTTACCTTCTACGAGCTTGATAAAAATTAATAGCTGAATTCGATGGTATAAGCTCCAGAAAAACAATTACCTTTCTTGAACAAATACAATGAAGGAAATTGATCGAATAATCCTCGCGAAAAATAATCGTGCAGTTTGAAAAGAAATGGTTTCGAGAAAAACAAGTTAATTTTTTTTTCAATTGTGGTATATTTAACGACCGGCGTTACAGTAAATCACTAAAAAAGTTTGAAAAAATGGTTTTGAGAAAAAATGTTTCGAGACCGTTTGGAGATGGTTGTTTAGACATGGATTCGGGACGCATTTAGGTATGTTTTTGAGATGTTTATTTACGACATTGTTTCAAGAATCAATAAACTTCGAACGTAGAAATGAATATAGAAAGCTGTTTTGTAGCTACTGCGGCCTTACGTTCAACGATTAAAAAAAATTGTAAGGAATTAAAACATCCCGAAATTGCATTAGAACAACTACCTACGTCCTTTTCGAAGGCAAAAAAATGCAAAAAAATTTACCCAAAGAAGTAGAATTTCTCCTTAAGTCGTCATAAATAAACTTAATAGGTTGTCTAGATTGGCTGTTTTATTGAAGAGCTTCAGCAGTTTTTTTCAAATCTAAAATGCAAAACAATTGATCCAAAGGAGTAGAATTTCTCCTTATGTCATCATAAATAAAATTAATTGGTTGTCTACGTTGGTTGTTTTAGTAAAGAGCTTCAGCAGTATTTTTTTCGATTATAGAATAAAGTTTATAAATATGAGTGACTATAATTCAAATACAACATTTGCTAAATGGTACATACATTAAAATCGTGAATTTACAATCACAATTAAACATCAACGTTTCATTTCGCTTCTGCGAACGTCATCAGGATGTTACAATTTTTAATTAATTTAATTTTTTTAATTTTAATTTTTAATTTTTTCAGGATGTTTTGTTTTTAAATATGAGTGACTATCCTTTCATGCTCACAGTGTTTTTTCATTTCATGTAGAATAGACATGTTGTAAATAAATATTTCAAAATACGATTCACCGCAATCAATTTAAAAGGCAGTCATAAACATCCTTTAATTCTAACAAAATTTTAAACATGATTAATAGATTCATGTCTCCGTAATTAAACATTAAAAGCATTAAATGTCTGTGTTTCAGCTGCAATTATGAAATGTACATTATCTTTTGCTAAACTATATCTTAAAGTTATGATTTATTTCTTATTTCAGACAGCCGAGCTGTAGAAATTAAACGGTTATCTGTGCCACGTTGGATACGGAACGGCACGGAGGAGTCAGTTGTTCTTGATTGTGAATACACCTATAATGAAAATGACATCAGACTGGTTGTCAAGTGGTTCTTTGAAAATAATTTAGAACCAGTTTACCAGTGGATACCAGAACTTAACCGTAGACACACATCAGGTGTTTTAAAAGATCGTCTAGACATGGACTTTGTCGTCAGCACAGCGGACGCATATTCAAGATTTAGAGCTCTTAGGATACCAAAACCATCAACGGAGCTCAGTGGAAAGTACACTTGCTTAGTAACGTCGCTCGCAGGTCAAGATTCAAGAGAACAAATTATGACAGTGTTCGGTAAACAGTTCTTTTATCATTCTCAATGTTGTATTTTGGTTTTGTTTGAAAATGTGTTTTATACAAAGCAAAATCTTAAAAAACTAAATGATAAAGTAAGATATTATTTGGATGTAAATATATATTGTTTTTACATATTTACTTATTATCGTTTACGTACATGCGTATATACCGGGTAATGTAAAATTCACAAAATAAGTAAAGATCCAATAATTTGAAAAATATAGACAGTAACACGTTACTGTTTTCTCAGTAATGTAGAGAAATATATGACATTTTTTTTCTTATAAAGAAAAATGTATGCCAGAAAAATTATATTTCCGTTTAACAAGTGGCCTTTCAATTGTGTTCCCAGTTTGCACAGTGGCGTAGCACTTCGCAACGCAATTAGGACTTTTAAAAAGTTCAATTTGATGTATGCTATTAGTGCAAAATTCTGTCAAATATGACAAGGCACATAATCAAAAGTGATTTCCGCTATCTGTACTACATAGCGAAAGGGAAATGTTTTGGAACTACCAGAGTGTTAGCTGCCGGTTGCAAATGCCGCTATGCTGGTAATATACAGGGTGTTTTGAAACTCGACCGACAAATTAAGAGGAATCAGAGAAATCTTACTATATGAATCATGAAAACTTACTATAGAATATGGGATCGTAAACCACGTTTAGTGGGAGAAAATCGCAAAAATAGTTATGAAGCGTGTGACGTCGAGTGGAACAAAAAAGGCCAATAATAAGTAGAAAAACATTTATATGACGTCAAGCATGATTACAATGCATTGTAGTTCAACGCCAGAAAGGAAATTACGACTCATTTTTATAGAAGTGGTTCGAAGTTACGGTCACAAAGCTCATTGCACAGCCGACACAAACAGACGAAAGATTGCCGGACGCGTTAAAACATATTCCTAAAAAAATATCTCGCCGGTCGTCTACTTTCTGACGTTGACCTGTAATGCATTGTAACATCAAATAAATGTTTTAATATTTATTATTAACCCTTTTTGTTCTACTCGACATCACACCCTTCATAATTTTTTTTTTGCGATTTTCTTTCACTAAACTTGGTTTGCAACCCCATGTACTATGATAAATTTTCATCCTCTTAATGCCTTCTATCAACCCTCTTAATTTGTCTGTTGAATTTTAGAACACCCTGTATATATATACATGTGTGTATACACTGGTGGTTCCAGAATAGTTCCCTTTCGCTATTTAAGTCACCATGTTGTACTCAAGAGCCAAAACATTATGACCACCTGTCAATAACGAATTTTAAATTTATGAAGGGTGTGATGTCGAGTAGAACATAAATGGTTAATAATAAATATTAAAACATTTATTTGATGTTACAATGCATTACAGGTCAACGTCAGAAAGAAGACGACCGGCGAGATATTTTTTTAGGAATATGTTTTAACACGTCCGGCAATCTTTCGTCCGTTTGTGTCAGCTGTGCAATGAACTTTGTGGCCGTAACTTCGAACCACTTCTATAAAAATGAGTCGTCGTTTCCTTTCTGGCGTTGAACTACAATGCATTGTAATCATGCTTGACGTCATATAAATGTTTTTCTACTTATTATTGGCCCTTTTTGTTCCACTCGACGTCACACGCTTTATAACTATTTTTGTGATTTTCTCCCACTAAACGTGGTTTACGATCCCATATTCTATAGTAAGTTTTCATGATTTATATAGTAAGATTTCTATGATTCCTCTTAATTTGTCGGTCGATTTTTAAAACACCCTGTATATTACCAGCATAGCGGCATTTGCAACCGACAGCTAACACTCTGGTGGTTCCAAAATAGTTCCCTTTCGTTATTAAGTCACCATGTTGTACTCAAGAACCAAAACATTTTGACCACCTGTCAATAACGAGTTGGCCCAACTTTGGCCCGCAACACAGCTGCAACCCGCCTTGGCATGGCCGCCACAAGTCCTTGGTAGATGGCCGGAGACAGATTGTACCAGATGTTTAAGCAACAGTCACGCAAATCCGAGATATTGCGACTTGGTGGTATTTGAACTCTGAGCTGCTGTACCATGACATCCCGAATGTGTTCTATCGGATTGAGATCCGGTGCGTTAAGCAGCCAGGACATTAACTGGAATTCAGAATTATGTTCCTTGAACCACGCCAACACAATTCGAGCCTTGTAACATGAAGCGGTGTCCTGCTGGAAGATTCCATTTCCAGTTGGGAAGACATACGCCATGTAAGGGTAAAACCGGTCCGCAAAGATGTTCAGATACCCCGTAGCGTTCATGGTTCGCTGTACCACAACCATGGATCCCAGAGACGCCATTGAGAACGTCCCCCAAAGCATAATACCGTCACCACCGGCCTGTGTATGGCGTGCTGTACATTGAGGGAGCAACCGTTCGCTTGAAAGACGGCATACCCTGATACGGCCATCGGTATGATGAATAACAAACCGTGATTCATCTGACCAGGAAACTCTCTTCCACTGATACATGGTCCAGTCGTGATGTTCCCGGGCCCAGCGTAGGCGTATTTGGCGATGACGCTTGGTCAACAGAGGCACATGAGTGGGACGTCTGTCGCGTAGCCCCATATCCAACAGTGTCCGCTAAAGAGTGTGCACCGATAGAATTCTACTTGGACCGGCATTGTATTGGGCTGTCAGCTGAGCCACTGTCTGACGCCGGTTTGGCTTCACCAAGCTGGACAATCTCCCATGTCCTTTTTCTTTGATAACGTGTGGACGTCCAACACCGTGGCGTCTACTGCTGTTTTTACCGTCATTCATCCACTTTGCGTAAGTGCTAACAACTGTAGATCGCGAACAACCCACGAGTCGTGCAGTTTCGGAAATGCTTGTTCCGAGCCTTCAAGCCATTACAATCTGCCCTCTATCAGAGTCACTTAGATCCGCAGCCTTTCCCATCACACACAAAAGTAAGTGCAAGAATGATTCCTCAGACTCTCCAGCAGCAGTTAAATACCACTTCCACCTGATAACATACCTTCCACGTCATCCAGGCGAGTTCATTACAGAATGTGGGGGTGGTCATAATGTTTTGGCTCTTGAGTGTATGTATTACTATAAAAACTCCAAGTACTTCCGTGTATTTATGGGAAACCGTATCGTTCTACGGTATATATTTTTTCATTTACTGAATTTATATTATTTTTATGACTTTTAGATCCAGCAGTACATATATGTAAATGTCCAGAAAAGGAAGCATCATATTTAAAAATGAATAACTCTTTATCTATATGGGCAATAAAAATGGAATAAGTGACATGTTTATAAAATATCTCATAAATGTTGCATACAGTAGTTTAAAAATAGTTTGATATATGACGC
This sequence comes from Maratus michaelseni, assembly GCA_963931845.1. Lineage (NCBI taxonomy): Eukaryota > Metazoa > Arthropoda > Arachnida > Araneae > Salticidae > Maratus > Maratus michaelseni. The sequence goes on from OZ007592.1 coordinate 339,884,058, forward strand.
AGCTTATATCCCCTGTAAAAGTGCTCAAATTAACATCGAAATGTCAAAACTGAGTTTCAGTAAATAAAGAAGATAAAGATAGACATTGTTTTGTTTTTTCAAAGTGTGTACATCTGTTTGAGCATCCTTACATGTTGAGTAAGCGTAGTGTCATCTAGCAATGATAATGTAAACTATTTTTTTTGTCCATCCAAAATATATAAGATATGATATGAATGTCTCATTTATGTCATTTTTATAGCTATTATAATTAATCAAGTATTGAATTTTAAATTTGAGTGACTTTTTCTGGAAACGTTACATGACACATATAATACAAAGTCAAAAAATAAAACAAATAGCACGGACGTTCTACATGGTATAAAACATTATTCTTATGTTGAGAGAAAAAGAAAATTTGAAGTGATTGTAGTAGAAATTTAAATATATATATATATAGTTTTTCTTGAAAATATTGTGCTATCGTTACGTAAAAATTATGAACTTTCAATGGTAATATTTATGATGGTTAGGATTCAATTAGTCATTGCAAGACATTCACGAACATTAATAACATTCGTATAAACTGTAAGTTAGTTTCTTCTCCCAATCTTCAATTTTTACTTCAATATACTTTTATTTGTAGGGATATTGAAAATCACGCATATATGGATAATGGGATTTATCTCTGAAACAAGAGACTTTCTATGAAATGTTTGCACTATGCTGTCGATGACGTTTCTACTAATATACAGGGTGCTGTTGAATTCATACCGATGTTATACACCTCATGTAATAATCATAATTATGTAATGTTAAGATAATTCAATTAATACGGTTTCCATGCAACCTATTATTTTACCTAAACGCCAACTACAAATGTTCTTTCTACTGCTTGTTTCCATGCTGCCAAAACGTCCATTAAAATGAAAGTTAGGCTGTAATCTGCATTTTGAAATGATACTTATTCTATTTTATTTACGGATTTTGGAAAGTTTTGTATACTTTTTATTTTCTGCCTTTATTATCATTATAAAATATTATATTTTTAACTTATTTAAGATGCACATTTTCCAGACAGCTTCCAGATTTGTAAAGGAATTACTATATTCATATTTTTGAATTTAAAAATGCACCTATATTTTATAATGCCTTTTAAAGAAATTATATATTCATGAAATTGACTTAGCAAAACAAATGTTTTGCATTTTGAAAATGAACAATAAATAGAGTTTCTAAGCAACTGGAAATATTTAGATATATTTACTAAACAATAAAAAAAACTTTAAAAACCAGTAGTGAAATAGCTTCCAGATTATAGTCGCATCATCAAAGTCGCTAGAAGCTGGTTAGGAATTGAATAGGTATACATACACGACAAATTCCTTAATGGAATTATGGTTTTCAAAACAGGATAAGTACCTAATCAAGGTCATTTGCACAATCACGGCTGGAATGACTATGTTTTACGAGATAGGTCCATTACCTACACGTAATGCTATAGTAACTTACTCAATTTGAAAATACATTACGTGCTCGACAATTTGTAATAAAACAAATTAGATCATTGAAAATCTCTATTAAATTTCATAAGCTTCTAGTGTCTACGCCATTTTGTTGCTTTGACATTATGTTCTTAAAAAGGTTATGCGTAGTTTGTTAGATATACGTTTCATAAATTATCATAATATATCACATCTCCATTTTTAAAGCTTCATTGTTTACAATTGCCGTGTTTGAACATGTATTTTTATTTAAAAAAAATAGCTCAAGAATAAAAATATATTGTTACATGTTAAATATGAGACAAAAAAAAAACTATAAAAAACATAACAATACGGAAATTATAATAGTATTTGCACTTGTGAAGGAAAGAAATTTTGTTGAATAGAGCAATTTAATTTAAAGTAGTACTGATTTAAGTAAATGCTTACTTTTATGACTTCGATATGGATTTCTCAGTCAGATGTCACGTATTTTAATATACTTCCAGAAAAAAGTGATTGAAGAAATGGAAACAAAAATAAATAGTTATAATTGTGATATTAACTATCATAGTATGATGTTCTGTCTAATTTTAGAGTGGGAAGAACCAATTCAACTGAAAACAAAACAATCTTGTATAATTTAGATAACTTTATACCCATTAAGCAGTTACAGCTTTGAAGCTTCCTCGTATGTAAAATTCTCCAGAGAAAAAAGAAAGGAATTTTAGCATTTATTTCAAAAGACCAGTGATATTTAATATTTTTTTAAACATTGTAAAATAAAATAGTGTAGAAAATTATTCAAAGATGAATGAATGAATTCCTGTATGTTTTATTAGGCATCTACAATTTTTACTTTGCAGTACTTACTCTTCACTTCTCACATAGGATCTACAAGAACAATTTTCTTTAAATGCTTTTATTTATTTAGATTATAAATATACAATTTGGATTCTTAAAAACAAAGCACACATTTTGCACAGAAGATGATCACACCCATGGCGAATAATCCATTAACTTAAAAAGCTGATCACTCCTAACTCATGATTTCTCATGCCTCCCCATTCCTTACAATGTTCATAAATTTGTGAGCTTTCCTAAATGCTTACAGAAAATCTAGACATTCATAATATGCTAAAAAGAAAAGGAAAGCGTGCTTTTACAAAAATATCAGTCAGAATAAAAACTTCAAATAAATACAATAATATGAATCGTACATTTATCATTTATTTTTTGGAAGTAATAGTAATATTTATAAAAATTGGTAGTCACGCGTGGTATATAGTGAAACATCTACCCCCACCTGTAAATTTAATACGTATGCTTATGCTAAACACAACCAAGATAGGACCTGGAGGACAATTAGGGCCATAGAGCAAACTATTGCTTGTTATTCCACATTCCTTCTCCCCCTCTATGCGTACCTGCTTGTAGTAAATCTTTTTGTATCCGAATTAGATACCATAATGCGCTATAATATTCCATGAAGCATTTAAAACATCTTTACATTTTTTGCACGGAAATCAGATTTCACTTTACTTAAAAATACCTTATGTGAACTTAAAGAAAAATAAATAACTCATTGAAGATAATTTAAAGACCGTAAAATTACTAAAATAAATCTGCATAAAACCTTTAAAAACTGCATATTTCACAAAAGAACTCCCAGTTTCCTTTTACTTTCAAAATACCTGTAGAAATCTTGAAAATACCTGTGAAATCTTGTGTTTTTTAAATGTATTTTTGTGATAATTTTTCATGGGAAATTCTGATAATCTAGAAATAAAATGTAAGACATTTATGAAAATGTTTTTCTTCATAGTCTGAAAACAATAAATATTTTGATATTTTAGTCTACAAAATGTTCGTTGAAAAGAAATTCGTTTTCATTATTTAGAATTTTTTCCTATGTTATATATATTCATAATCAAGGTTCCTGAAAAAATGGCGTATAATAAAAAATCGTTAAACAGAGACTTTCTTAAAAAAGAAGTCCATATACAATATAAGCGTTTGAAGAAAAAAAATCTATATTTTTGTTTCTTATGTAATTATGAAAATTATGTCGTATAATAGCATACGAGCAGGGAAGACCGAGCTATGCTCGGTCAAAATTATATTTGAGTTCAAATATCATGACCCATGACCAAAATGACCCACTAATTGAATTTTCTCGAACATGTGACTTAGCCCAACAGTCTTCTCGTGCCCGAAAACCATAGGATGCAAAATTTAGTGTAAATTGAACCGATTTTTAGATCTTGACCCACAATGACCCAGAAATGACCCACTAATCGAATTTTCTCGAACATGTGACCTAGCCTAATGATTTTCGCGTGCCCGAAACTCGTAGGATACAAAATTTAATCAAAATCGTTAGAGCCGTTTTTTAGATAAAATTAATTTGACCCGCTTTGACCCAAAAATGACCCACTAATCGAAAGTTCTCGAACATGTGACCCAGGCCAATAGTCTTCTCGTGCCCGAAAATAGTCGGATACAAAATTTCGTCAAAATCGTTTGAACCGTTTTTTAGATACAATTAGCTTGACCATGACCCAAAATGACGCAAAATGATCCACTAATTGAATTTTCTCGAACATGTGACCTAGCCCAACAGTCTTCTCGTGCCCGAAAACCATTGGATGCAAAATTTAGTGTAAATTGAGCCGCTTTTTAGATCTTGACCCACAATGACCCAGAAATGACCCATTAATCGAATTTTCTCGAACATGTGACCTAGCCTAATGATTTTCGCGTGCCCGAAACTCGTAGGATACAAAATTTAATCAAAATCGTTAGAGCCGTTTTTTAGATAAAATTAATTTGACCCGCTTTGACCCAAAAATGACCCACTAATCGAAGGTTCTCGAACATGTGACCCAGCCCAATAGTCTTCTCGTGCCCGAAAATAATCGGATACAAAATTTCGTCAAAATCGTTTGAACCGTTTTTTAGATACAATTAGCTTGACCATGACCCAAAATGACCCAAAATGATCCACTAATTGAATTTTCTCGAACATGTGACCTAGCCCAACAGTCTTCTCGTGCCCGAAAACCATTGGATGCAAAATTTAGTGTAAATTGAGCCGCTTTTTAGATCTTGACCCACAATGACCCAGAAATGACCCACTAATCGAATTTTCTCGGACATGCGACCTAGCCCAATGCTTTTATCGTGCTCGAAACTCGTAGGACACAAAATTTAATCAAAATTGTTAGAGCCGTTTTTTAGATAAAATTAATTTGACCCGCTTTGACCCAAAAATGACCCACTAATCGAAAGTTCTCGAACATGTGACCCAGCCCAATAGTCTTCTCGTGCCCAAAAATAGTCGGATACAAATTTTCTTCAAAATCGTTTGAACCGTTTTTTAGATACAATTAGCTTGATCATGACACAAAATGACCCAAAATGACCCACTAATCGAATTTTCTCGAACATGTGACCTAGCCCAATGGTTTTCTGATGTCCCAAAACGGTAGGATACGAAATTTCGTCAAAATCGTTAGAGCCGTTTTCAAGATAATTTTTGCATATATATATATATATATATATAACCACCCACAAGATTTGCTCGTATTAGAATATATGATTAATACTACTCACAGCAGCATTACATAAATCATGCCATCAAATTTAGGTTATCACAAAATTTCGAAATTAAAAGCTCACACAACAAGGCAAACGGAGCATGTCAATCTTTTAACAGAATTACTCTTTTTATGAAACTATCTCTTGAGCCCCTCATCATATCAATAGCGACTATTATTTGAGGCATGAAAACATTAATTTCCCCATACAAAATCGCACCTCGTTACAGTCTAATGCATACAAGAGATTTAAGGCCACATTACATTTGTCGAACTACTGAAATCAATTATTGTAAAAGGGGATTTTAAGTCCAATTTTCCTCTTTTGTTTTGTTAGGTATTCTTGGTAGACTGAAAACAATTAATATTTTGATATTTTGGTCTGCAAAAAGTTCGTTGAAAATAAATTCGTTTTTGCTATTTTGAATTTTTTTCCTACGCTATATTTTTTCATAATCAAGGTTCCTGGGGAAATGGAGTATAATAAAAAATCGTTAAACAGACACTTTCTTAAACAAGTTGGATATTGTACGTTAAACGTGGCATAGAATGCGTTCGTTTTATAACTAGTTTCACAATGTAAAAAAAATCATACTTATTATTTCAGTGAAATGAATTATATCGTCTGCTATGAGCGGAATGAATATGCCTTTTCTTTTTTTTATTACGTATGGCCCGTTTAAAAATGCGATTTTTATTCTACACCAGGCAACATTGTAAAATTGACCATGGAGATCTTGCTTTGTGAATGATTACGTCCATGGTTTCATATTTTTATGATTCATAATGAAAGAATCTCCTGCGTTTATTTATTCTAATGGATTTAGATATTCGGCTGTTAACGTAATTTCCCCTGAAATTATCTCAGAATCTATACATTTTTTAATGTAACTCATATCTCAAACAAACAATTTTTTTCAACGATATTTCTAAAAATGCAACTTTTAAGCAATTTTATTCGAAAAAAAAAGAATAAAAATGGCCGCCTGGCATATGAAAAAAGAAGTGGTTTGCCCGTTATTTGTTTTTCTCAGTCACGTGACTTGCTCTTTAATTATATAGATTACGTACGATAGGATTTAATAGAATAAAGAAAACTTTTATTAATATCTTTTTAAGTTTTGATTCGATTTTCATAAAAATTTAAATGACTCGACAAAATTCTACAACGATAATATATATTAAATTCCAAACCATTCGGTTGGGTAGTTTTTGCGCTGTTATATGCGGACGGACGGACAGACAGACGGACGGACCAAACAACGACTATAGGTGCTACGTATTTATATAATTACGAACTCACCTAAAAAGACGTCCAAATACAATATGAGCGTTCGATGAAAAAAAAAAATCTATATTTTTGTTTCTCATGCAATTATGAAAATTATGTCGTATAATAGCATATTAAAAATACTCACAACAGCATTACACAAATCATGCCATCAAATTTAGGTTATCAGAAATTTTTTTAATTAAAAGTGCGCACGACAAGGCAAACGGAGCATGTCAATCTTTTAAGAGAATTTCTCTTTTTTATAAAACTATCTCTTGATCCCCTCATCATATCAATAGCGACTATCATTTGAGACGTAAAAACAATTAATTTGCCCTATACAAAATCTACCCTCGTTACATGCTAATATATACAAGATATTTAAGGCCACATTACATTTGTCGAACTGCTGAAACCAATTATTGTAAGAGGGATTTTAAGTCCAATTTTCATCTTTCGTTTTGTTAGGTATTCTTGGTAGTCTGAAAACAATTAATATTTTGATATTTTGGTCTGCAAAATGTTCGTTGAAATGTTCGTTATTTTGAATGTTTTACCTGTTATATTTTATCACAATCAAGATTCCTGAGAAAGTGGCGTATAATAGAAAATCGTTAAACATAGACTTTCTTTTAAAAGAAGTCCAAATACAATATAAGCATTCGAAGAAAAAAAAAATTATATTTTTGTTTCTAATGTAATTAAGTTATGTCGTATTATATAGCATATTAAAAGTGCTCACAACAGCATTACACAAATCATGCCATCAAATTTAGGATATTAGAAAATTTTTAAATTAAAAGTGCGCACGACAAGGCAAACGGAGCATGTCAATCTTTTAAGAGAATTTCTCTTTTTTTTTATGAAACTATCTCTTGATACCCTCATCATATCAATAGCGACTATCATTTGAGGCGTAAAAACAATTAATTTGCCCCATACAAAATCCACCATCGTTACATGCTAATATAGACAAGATATTTAAGGCCACATAACATTTATCGAACTGTTGAAACAAATAATTGTAAAAGAGATTTTAAGTCTAATTTTAATCTCTTGCTTTGCTAGGTTTTCGGGTAATACTTGAAATGATAAAGGGCTATCTAGAAGAAGCAAAAAGGGATTTAATTTTGTAAATACTATATTTTATATGTCATACATTTCATTGAGATTCTTCCTAATATTCTTGAATGGATGTGAAATACTGAATGGGTCAATAGCTCTTGACATATTTTCAAATTCAATTTAAAAAAGTCCTTCCGGCCTGAACCGAAAGGAAAAGGTAGCTTTAATAGTCCATAGTCCATCTTTTTAAAAATTCAACTCATTTTACTCAAAGAACCTAAGCTAAATTGCTTGGAAACCGATTATAGAAGATTCAATCCCTGTTTTCGTTAATACTGAATTTGAATGCGCATTTCTGCATGAGAGTTACAGCATAACATAAATCAGATTGTTTCAAAATGTCAGCCAACCTAAAATTTCACACTTGCATATCTCTGCCATTTTTTAAGGTATAGCAAAATCAAAAAAATGTTCCAGAATCCTTGTATCACGTTCTAACACTTAACAGAAACATTTTTTTTAAAATTTATATTTTTTTTTACATGTTTTTGAATTAAAAAAAATTTAAAATTTTTCACTGGCCGCCATTTTGAAACAAGATGGCGGATGAAGCTGGCCATCGAAATCGGTCGAGACCTTAGTATGTCCTATACACATGCTCAGTTACATCAAAATCGGTTCATAAATAAGAGAGTTACAGCATGACATACGTCAGATATGTCCATATATATATATGGATATATATTAATCAACATTTGAACGGAGGGTGGTTTGGGGGTCTGAGGATCATGATCGGTGAAAATATACCAGGTTTTTTTTTTAATTGCTTTCCTGCGAATGGCTGCAATAGGTAGCTTTTTGTATTGAAAGCTACCTAATAAGTACTAAAAATCACAAGAGAATGCTGTTAGGACGAATTATCAAAAATGAGTTTAAAAAATTGGCCTTAGATGGCGCTGTACTTTTAAAGCTTGAAGAAAGAAAAAAAAAACTCTAGCTGTTACGGATAATTTATTTCATTTCGTACAATTTACTACGAGATTTCAATGTGTGAGCTGGTTGTAGTTAAACCCACTTCTTAACGATACTCAATTTCATTTTACATGTTTAATGAAAAATGACACCGCATTGTTAAGAAAAAAAATCTATAACTGTTTATTTTCAGATTTTTGCATATATTTGGAGATTTGAAGACATAGTTGTAGCTGAAAAATATTTCCAATTACATTTTTTAATGTTCTTAAAGGACATTCCATAATAAGAATCAATTCCGTCCAAGCCATTTACTTTATTTTGTGTAAAAGATTCTAATGTATGAAAGACTTTTGACCAGACCTGTATATTAGACGCGGGGTTATTAACTCACTTGTTAAATTTTAGAGAAATTAACTACTGTTATATATATATGAAAATATTGTTCTACATGCATCACATTTCATAAAAAGAAAAACAAATGTGTAAATTTAAACAAAATTTGCTGATTTAAATGTGTAAACGACTTCTATACATATATTTCAAATTAGTAAATAATACAATATAAAATGAATTGCTTAAGTGCGAGTATGACTCGCTCTGAAAAATACATTAAATTCATTAATTACTATTTAGTAATTAATAAACTCCTACTACCCTTAATTTTTACATCATTTAAGGGAGTGGAGGGGCATATTTTTACAGAACACTTTCTACGATATCTATAAAAAATATAATACCTAAAATTAAATTAAATGTATTTTTTAGTTCGGTGATAAGCGATCTTTCGAATGATACCCTATATATATATAATTTCAAGTAACTAATTAATATTTCGGCTAATTACCGAATTTTTTTTTCGAAAAACATTATAAAATATCCTTGGAAGATTCTGCGTTCATATATACCTCGAGCGCCTGTCAACTCCCCCGCTGACAACCCGAAAAGTAAAGGTTGTGTGTAACTGATAAATGCGTTTTTCTCAAAATCTATGTGACCTAGAAAAATTGCTATAGTTTTCCTGCAAGGTTTAAGTAAACTCCTACGACCCCTAATTTTTTCATAATTTTAGTTTCAGTAGATTTGGAAATTGAGGAGAGGAAAATATATCCATTGCATTTTCGACGATATCTCTGAAAATATAATACCTAAAATTAAAAAAGATATATATTTTTTTTTTAGTTTGTTGTTACAAGATGTTTCATAAAAGTCTCTCTCATAAAAGTTTGTCATAAGATTTCAATAAAGAATTACGAGAGTCATAATGACAAATTTAGATTAGAAGAAAATTCGGAATTAAAAGTACGCATGACAACACAAACGATGAATACCAATTTGTTAATGGAATCACTCTTCTTGAAAGCAGGCTCTTAAACTCATCATCAAATCGATAGAAAATGTAATTTTTGGCGTAAAGACATTAATTTGCTTTATTCAGAATCATACCTCGTTTAGACAAATGATTTCAAGCTGCATTACATTTTTCTTTCTGCTGAAATGACTTATTGTAAAATAATTTTATAGTGCAAATTTTTAACCATTGGGAAAATGCTTGTTTCTTTCGGTCGAGAATGGACCAAATGATGCTCGCAATTTACTATTTTAGCTGTTTTTTAACGAAATTTTGTAACTTTAGAAGAATTTTTTGAAGCGTTTTTAACGAAATTCTGTTACTTCAGAAGAATTTTTCTTTGAATAGGCAATGCAATTGCATAAAATAGTTACAAAAATGTTAAAGTTACAAAAAGGTAGATGCAAATTATAAGATATGAAAAATAAAGTAGAAATTTGGTACTTTCGTGTTATAGCGGCTCCCAAAGATGAAATATTTTTGTTTCTGTTTTCATTAATATAATGGCAGACTACGCCATCTGCGCTGGTCGGTTTCTCCAAAAGAACTTTGAATCAAACGAAATATATAGGTGAATTTAACCTTGTATTTTAAAGTAATCTGTACCTTTACCTGAAATATCCTAAAATAACATAAAAACGGATACTTATTTCAGTAAGTTATGTTTTTTTAAATACGGTTTAATATTACGTTTACAATTTATTACCGTTTTCCATTGATTTATATGTTTTATAGCTATATTTTTTAATAACGTGAATTAACCTATATTATTCATAACTAAAAAGAAATGGCGCATCTAGTATTTGTCGAGGATTAAATAAAAATCATGCACTTGAATATCACAATTCACTTTTATATTTTAACAGAATAATAAGGCTACTATAATTTGTGACTTGTGCTGACACATTGCTGTTATCATTATTTTTTTTAAGCGTGGAGTTTTCGCTATGGTACTCCATTGTGAAATTTGGTAATTTTTTAAATTCAATATTTGAAAAATGTCGTAATCAGTGGATTTGAAATTTATATCAAGAAAAATATTTTTTTTTTTTTACCTTTCTAACGCAGTTTGTCTAACAATTTTCTGACAAATACTTTTCGAGCTATTAATTTTTTCAGTAAATTTAAATGTTTCATTTTCCGAGATTAATCGGCGGCAACGATTAGCGAAAATCCCAGTCGTCAGCAACGCATAGCTTTTTATTAAAGAGGATTGTTACAGCTGCCCCATATGATGAAATATTTTTGTTTCTGTTTTCATTAATATATTGTAAATTTGGTACTTTCTTGTTATAGCGGCCCCCAAGGATGAATCGCCTGGCGACCAAGATTCATCGCCAAATTATGAAGCATGTATGACATATTAATATATGATATATATATATATATATAACATTTGTTGACGTATATGGCCAAGTTATAGTCATATATGATGCATGTATATGACATTTGTATACGATGTATATACGACATATAAGACATAAATAATATGTGTATAATGACGTAGATGGCACATATAGGATTGTTTGGAATATATATATATGCGTATATAGGATACATATATAAGCTTTCCAATAATCTTGGTGAAATCATAACTGTAACCTTGCCATAATCATAATTGTGGAGGCCACTATAACACAAAAATACGTATTTTTTTTTTTTTTAACTTATTATTGTAATTATTGTAATTTGTTAAATTATATATATATTTTATTTATTTTTTTATATTTATTTAGTTTTTAATTACGTAATTTTTGAAATGGAAAGTGACTTTTAAAGGCTAAAAAAATATCTGTTTTAAAAGTTTTTTTTTTTTTTAATTCCTAGATTTTTTGTCATATGTACTAAAAATATATGTAAAATATAGGATGAATTGAAATGTTTTACAGACAAGCCAAAAAGAGGCCTTTTTAAAATTGAGAATATATTAGTGAAAATAGTTAACTGCATTACCGTTTATAAAACAAATTAATGTGCACAATTTAGCTACATATCTGCTTTAAAAATGTGTTGGCAAATTACCTTTACGTATTACAAATTCCTAAATATCAGAAAATATAGAAAATATATAAAATCAGTGAAATAAATATGGACAATGAAATGTCCGAGAGAATGCTGCTGTCCCTTTTTAACACTTTCCAACATAGTTGAAAAGTGTTTATGAATTCGGTTTATCTGTCTGTCTGTCTGCCGTCTGTCTGTATGCCGTCTGTCTGTATGCCGTCTGTCTGTTGTTTGCCTGTCTGTTTGTGCTCTAAATATATTCCTATTGCCATGCAATTGATATATCTTATTGAGGTTTGCTATAGCATGTTCGGTATAGAAAATGAAGTGCGTAGTATTTACAGTTTTTTTTACAGGGTCACTAAAAAAAGTCCGTTACATTGCGGTTTATGGGGAAAATCATTAGCGATTCATTTTAATGATGTTACACAATTTCAATCAAATTGAAATTGATATCTATCACTGAGGTGAACTACAAGGCTTACAATAGAATAGTGTGTGTATAGAATTTATCGTTCATTTACAGGGATACACAAAAGAACTGCTATCTGTTAACAAAAATTACTGGATGTCTTTTTCAGTTGATGAACGCGTTTTTAAATTTAACTCATTTTTTATGTATTACTTGGTGTGTATAAATTCTATAGATTTTATACAGGGCAGAACAAAAAGCACTAAAGTCCTCGAATACATTTCCAGTTATTGACGGAAATTCCAGAAGGGAAATTTTAAACTGTGGTGCGCGTTTCCTAACTGAACTAAAATTTAGCATTCTATGTAGTATATATGTTACGGTTAATATGATTAATCCGGTCATTATTAATAACAACCGGTTATTATTAATAATGACCGGATTAATCATATTGACCGTAACATATTTACAAATCTATAGATCATATATAGGGCTACACAAAATAGATCGGATATTTTTCGGAATATTGTTGGTAATTCCTGAAATTGGTTTGTTAAATGTTTTATGCGTTTTCCAACTTCTCTACTTAGATATAATTTTCCACTTTATTAAACGGTAAATATTTGAAAAATTATTTTGGAAGTGTTGGAAACTGTTACAAAATCTATGCTTGATGCACGATTTTTCGTTCTTGTTAGTTTTTCTTTTACTTTGAACGTTGTAAATAAAGAACAAATAAAAGCAATGACAAAGATTACTATAAACTTTTTTAAATAAAAATTCTAGACCATCTTGTTGTATTCTAGAATATTTAAAGTCTTCACAACAGCATTTAAAATTGTGCCATCAAGTTTAAATTAACAGAGAACTTCAAAATTTAAAATACAAATGGAAAGGCAAACGAAGCATTTCAATCTCTTAATGGAATCACTCTTCTTTAAACCCGTCTTTGGGGCGCCACATGAAATCACTTACAATTGTCATTTTAGGCATAAAGACATTATTTTGCCCCATTCAGAATCGCATAGCGTTACAGACCGACTTACTCTTGCCGACTTAGTGTGGAACTCATAAAGACACATTATATTTGTATTTCTGTTAAAATGACTTTTTACAAAAGAACTTTCCTGTCCAATTTTTCTTCTCTTGCTTCAATAATCAGATAGTACTTAAAATGAAAAAAAGCTATAAAAAGCTAAACATTATATATTTTTGCAAATCTTTCTGAAGTCGTATTTAATTTTTTCGATAAGGCTCTTATATTCTTAATAAAATACATGGATGTTATGAAATGCTTTATAGGAAAAAGCAATAAGGCCCTTAATTTTAATTTACAGATGATAATTGCAAAATGATCATTTTACATGTATAACCCTTCACAAAATAATGTAATACATATAACTAAACACAAATTTTGCTTTAAATTTAAAACTGACTTCTGTATTCGAAATTCCAAAAAATTAGACCGTGAAAGTTATTTTTCCTTAATTTGAAGAAACACCTTTGTCACTTCTCCGTTTATTTTCGAGCACTTCCTTTCGGGAGTTTCACTTTTCTACATGATCATTCTGTTTAAAGAAGAAACAGATACTTTGAGTACTAATAACTGTTTATTTTTTTTTATTATTTCCAGAAATTTATGTCGTCTATCAACAGCTCGTGTGTTAACAGCCCTACTAAAACTTCTCACAAAAACCTTACAGAACTCCTGCAATCAAATTTAGATTATCAGAAAACGTCGAAATAGAAATGTACATGGAAATGCAAACGAAGTACGTCAGTCAGTTAATGGAATCACCCATCTTTATGAAACATTCCCTTGCGCACTTAATCAAATCAACAGCAAATATCTTTTTAGGCGCAAATACATTAATTTTCCGCATTCAAATTAACACCTCGTTACACTCTAGTGACACGTGATTTTGAGCGACGTTGCATTTGTATTTTTGCTAAAATGACTTATTGTAAAACAAACTCTTAAACGCCTCATCAAATAAATTTCGACTTCCATTTTAGGTTCAAAGAGATTAATGTGTCCAATTCATAAAAGCACATCGTTACAGTCTGATGCATACACGAGATTAAGAGCCACATTACATTTGTCTTTCTACTAAAATGAGTAATTGTAAACTGAGTTTCTAGTCAAATTTTTTATCATTTTTCATTCTCTTGCTTCATGAATGAGGTAATACGTAAAATGGAAATTTATTTAAGAAGCTAAAAGAGATTTGTATTTGTGTATGTGTTTTTGTGATCCTGTAATTTTCTTTTATCTTGGTGATACGTTCTAAAATTATTGGAAATATGTAACACATGGGCTGATAAGTTCCCGGTCTAATAAAGAAAACACAACTTTTTCACAAAGCTTGATAACTTTATGACTTTATAACTTTATAACTTTAATAAATAACATAACTTTAATAATTAATAATAATAATTTTATAATAATAATAATAATTTTATAATAATAATTTTTTTATAATAATTTTTTAATAATAATTTTATAATAATAATTTTATAATAATAATTTAATAAATGAATAGTAATAATAATTTAATAATAAATAACAAAATTTTCTAACGAGAAAGCTCCAAACAGTGCTCAGAACTCGTTGTTGTTTTTGTCAAAAGTCAACACGCGCGGCAGCCACTTTGACAAAACTTTTTCATTGGCAAATGTTCATTCAAAATAAAACCTACATGTTCCTTGGATATCTTCAGAGTCCGAGCTATCTCCTGCAACTTCACTTTACGGTTCCCTAAAACGATTTTGTGGACTTTTTTATGTTTTCCGGAGTAACCACCTCTTTTGCGTGGTGCGTCACTGGTGTCCGTACGACCATGTTTAAATTCTGCGAACCAGTCAATAATGGTTGATTTACCTAGTGCAGTGTCCGGATAACGCTTATCCAGCCAAGCTTTTGTTTGAACGGTGTTTTTCTCATCAAATAACAATTTTTGAAATTCTTGTTTATCCATTTTTCTGTTTATCAACAAAGTCGTTCAACTGAAACCACTCTAACATTTTATCCACACGGCGAATCGTCATGACATTTTTTCTGCTACCTTTTAAAGGTTAGCATTTACTAAAAAAAAACATTGGTTCGGCACATTGCAACGCCATCTGTGTGCCAGACCGGGAACTTATCAGATCATGTGTTATGTTGCTGAACCTTTTCAGAAATACGGTAATAAGGCGGTCTTTTTTTAAATTTCACAGAAAACATTTCATTGCAAAAATATTATTGTCTACTCATTACCGTTCATTTAAAAAACAATATATAAGACTTACGATAAGTTACACTTTAAAAAAAATGCATTAGACATCTAATCAGGCGTTTAAAGCTCGTAAATATTAATCAGTGAAATTCAAAATTAAAAGAAAAAAAATCTGTCAGAAAATAAATACTGTACAGGCGGTGGAGCTTCTGTAACTTCTCCATAATTTCACGAAAAATTAATTTTAGGATTTATGTTTCACGGGGTTTATTCTGTATAAATGAAGAACGTATAAATGTAATAATATAGATTATATCAGAATACTGTTTATAAAGTATATCCAGAACATTTTCATGATATACTAAACTATTAAAAGCATTAATGATATTGAAAGTGCACATGACAATTGAAACGAAGCAAGTCAATTCTTTTAAAGAAATCACTCTTCTTTAAGAAATATTCTCTTCAGCCTATCATTTTAGGCATAAAGTCATTATTTTTCAGCTTTAAGAATCGCACCTGGTTACAGACTAATGCGTAGAAGGGATTTAAAGCCCCACTACATTTGTTTTTCTGCTGAAATGGCCTAATATTAAAAAAGTGTTTTGTGGAATTATTATTTCTTTTATCTACCTTCATTATTCAACTATTACATGACTTAAACAATGACTATAAGAGGCTAAACGAGATGTACGTTTGTAAGTTTTTTTAATGTCTGACTTTTATTTTTGTTTGTATGATCTTCTAAAATCATTTATAATACACGTGTATGGAGAGGAAATGTCGTAGCGATATGGTAATAAGACGCCTGATATAAGAATACCGAAATTAATTGTAAAAATAACGTTTTGGGTATATTACCGTTCCTAAAATACACTATTATATATAATTAAGTTATGTTTGTGTTTTTAATTTGTAACTGACTCGTTTGCATGTATTCCAAACTCCTAAATTTTACATTGGAAATATAAAACTTAAAACATTCAAATAATATGTAGATTGAATATGTAGCAGAGTTTCTGCCTCAGCTCCTGATTTTGTTCACAAAAATTCCCTTTAAGACGCACAGATTTTAAATACGGTTACTCCATATAAAAAAAGAAACGTATAACTTCAATAATATAAAAGTCGGTTAAAAAATACGTATTTTGGTATGATAAATTAAGAAATTTCTGTTAGCACAGAAGTGCTGAGAGAATATGGCAGACAAAACTCTTTTTCTTTTTTCTTTTTGTTATAATGAATAAAATCTATTTTAATTAGCTATCAGAAATAACACAATTATAGTTCTTTGCTTAAGTACATTACACTTTTTTCAGTGATGATATGCAACATTTTCGATAGGTAAATATGTGGATTTATAAAGCTTTATTTCTCCAAATGAATTTCATAAGAGACTCGCTGACATAAAATTAAAAGTAGATCCAATTTTGCTATCTTTTTTACAAAAAATAACAAAATATGAGTCTTGTATTATTCCTTCTACATCGAACATGCAAAAAAAAATCCTAT
Source organism: Maratus michaelseni (assembly GCA_963931845.1). Taxonomy (NCBI): domain Eukaryota; kingdom Metazoa; phylum Arthropoda; class Arachnida; order Araneae; family Salticidae; genus Maratus; species Maratus michaelseni. The sequence goes on from OZ007592.1 coordinate 339,900,927, forward strand.
TTATACACTATTAATGTATTTATATGCAATTTGGAATAATGTAACTTAAATGTTACATTAGTGATAAGTTAAGTTTATATTATAAAGCTAAAACAAGTCCATGAATAATGCTGACTTCACATTAACGATGGTAATGAATAAATATCATTTTTACTGAATAAATTAACTTTTAAACATAGAACAATTTCAATTTTTACACTGACGGAAAGAGATAAAAGTATACATTCAAAAGCACTTTACTTGAAACTGTATCGTATTTTACTGATTTATAATGATTTTTAAAATAAGTTTCAAGAATTATTTAAAAAAAAAATTCCCTATCGCATGCAGCACGATTACAGTAGATTAGCTAGTTTGCATTTAAAACAATGTAAACAGTTAAGCATTTGTTTCGCCTAGTACTGCATAATGTTATTAAAACTTCACGGAAAAACAAATAAACGAAACACATTTTTTAACAGATAAATAATTGAACTAACACTGAAATAATCAGGATCAAAAGGACCGCTGTAATTAGTGAAATGTATGGTAATTTCTTTGGCTATTTATCACTGGCATGCGGCTAATAGGAATACGCATTTAAAAAAAAAATCAAAATTTTATTTGAATACATCATTGATAATTTTCATATAAAACCCTTTTTGGTGCTGTTAGTAATCTAAAAAAATTTGTTAAATACGTTTTAATAAAAAATAGTTTTCACCTATATTCTGTACGCTGAACAGGATATTCTGTACCAACGTTTTGCATACTGGTATTATTAAACCAAACATTTTGTGTTATTTTGCCACATTAATGAGTCATATTCCTAATGAAAGAATTTTTTAAAGAAAAATTTGGATTCGATATACAGGGAAATTCACATTTTGTTCTTAGTTATTTAATTTGTAAAAGCCGCTGAATAGGACCGGTGTTTTGTATAAGAAACATGTGCTGCAATCTTTTTTTTTTTTTTTTTTTTTTTTTTTTTTTTTATGTAAATGTTTGGCACGTTACTATGTTTATAAATATAGTTTGTAAATTTCTGTCGCATACATGGAAGAAGATTCGCATACATATTTCCTAGAATAATAAAACAGCTCGTTAAAGCTTTTCGAAATTTGTCATTATATTTAGATTAGGAAAAAAGTTAGGAATTAAAAGTGCACCTGACAAGATAATCGAAGCTTGTAAATTTCCTCATGTAATCACTTTTTTTTTTTTCTCTGATAGAGTCTCTCTCTTGAGTACCTCATCCAATTAATAACTTTTATCATTTTAGGCATAGAAACATCAATTTATCTCTTTCAGAATCTCACATCGTTACAGACAAATGAATACAAGTGATTTAAAGGCACATTACGTTTGTCTCTCTGCTGAAAAGACAGAATGTAAAAAATAGTTTCTGTACAGATATTTAGCGCTTTATTTCTCTTGCTTCGTTAATCAGGTAATCGTGGAAATGAAAAAACGGTTATAAAGACGAAAAGGATAATGTTTCGACTTTGCCATAAATGTCTTTTATTTTTGCAATCTATCATTAAATTCTTGGTAATAAGTACATGGAAATGAAAAAAAAATATCTAAACTAATAAAAGAAAGTTTCGCTCGGTGTGTCTGTGTGTCTGTGTGTGTGTGTGTGTCTGTTGGCGATGGCTAGGAAAATCTGGCCCACCTAGAAGGCTGGAAATTTAGATTTAGGTAGTCCAAACCCTCTCCTGTTGCAACATTACTTCAGAATTTTAATATTTTAATTACTTTCTGAAATATTAATTAAAATGCACAAAGAACTGTCATTAAAAATACGCTTTTATTCTCTTGGGTTGGTTGGTTCACTGGTTGGTTGCATCGATTCTTCACAGAAGTAATTAAATGAACTAGAGTAGCGATGCATAAATAAGGATTTCTAACTAAATAGTGTGAACATGGATTGAAGTTATCAACGTAGAGGAGCCATGCGATTGTCGCGCCACCTGTGCATGACAAATTACACATACGTCCCACTGATTGAAATATTTTGCAGGCATATTTTTCTTCATGACAATTAGTCGGGTTTAAGTTTTTTTTTTCTTTTTTACATGACATTTATTATTATGATGGAGATTAAAACTTTATTTAACAGATGGTTTTTTATATTTGCGGGAATGAAGAGGGATAAGGGTCTAATTACATTTAAACTCCAAGGTGTATTTCTAGAAAGCAGTTACCAGAATTTCCGAATAATAGTGTCAGCCAAATTTCAAATTAAATTCCTAGCTTAACCAAATGAATCAATCATTAAAGATGTATTGTGATCCTCCTAATTAGTTATTTGCTGAAGGCCACTTGAACAACCCCCACCCCACCCCTCCACCCCTCCAGGCCCGTCTTTCAAGGTTTTTTCTCTAACTCTGTTCCGTTTCCATATCTCAGCAACTATCTTTCCGATTCCAACACAAGTGATTTCAAACATTATAATTAACTTAATAGTCACCCTTTATAACATTAAACTAAATTTATGAGTAGCGGTTACCACTATTTACGAATAACAGTTTAAGCCAAATTTGTAATTAAATTCAAAGCTTAAGGAAATGAACGAATTTTGAAAGATGCATAGTGGTCCTCCTAATTAGTTATTTGCTGAAGGCCACTTGAACAACACCCCCCCCACCCCGTCCTTCAAGGTTTTTTCTCTAACTATGCTCCGTTTCCATATCTCAGCAACTATTTTTCCGATTTCAACGCAAGTGGTTCCAAACATTATAATTAACTTAATAGTCACTCTTTATAACATTAAACTAAATTTATGAGTAGCGGTTACCACTATTTCCGAATAATTGTTTAAGCCAAATTTGTAATTACGTTCCTAGCTTAAGCAAACGAACGAATTTTGAAAGATGCATAGTGGTCCTTCTAATTAGTCATTTGCCGAAGGACACGTGAAAAACCCCTCCCCCCCCCCGGCCCGTCCTTCATAGTTTTTCTCTAACTCTGCTCCGTTTCCATATCTCAGCAACTATCTTTCCGATTCCAACACAAGTGATTTCAAACATTATAATTAACTTAATAGTCACCCTTTATAACATTAAACTAAATTTATGAGTAGCGGTTACCACTATTTACGAATAACAGTTTAAGCCAAATTTGTAATTAAATTCAAAGCTTAAGGAAATGAACGAATTTTGAAAGATGCATAGTGGTCCTCCTAATTAGTTATTTGCTGAAGGCCACTTGAACAACACCCCCCCACCCCGTCCTTCAAGGTTTTTTCTCTAACTATGCTCCGTTTCCATATCTCATCAACTATTTTTCCGATTTCAACGCAAGTGGTTCCAATCATTATAATTAACTTAATTGTCACTCTTTATAACATTAAACTAAAATTATGAGTAGCGGTTACCACTATTTACGAAAAATAGTTTAAGCCAAATTTGCAATTAAGTTCAAAGCTTAAGCAAACGAACGAATTTTGAAAGATGCATAGTGGTCCTCCTAATTAGTCATTTGCTGAAGGACACTTGAACAACCCCTCCCCCCCGGCACTCCTTTCAAGGTTTTTTTCTCTAACTATGCTCCGTTTTCATATCTCAGCAACTATTTTTTCCGATTTCAACACAAGTGATTCCAAACATTATAATTAACTTAAATGTCACTATTTATAACATTATACTAAATTTATGAGTACCGGTTACCACTATTTCCGAATAATTGGGTAAGCCAAATTTGTAATTAAGTTCCTAGCTTAAGCAAACTATCGAATTTCGAAAGATGCATAGTGCTCCTCTTAATTAGTCATTTGCTGAAGGGTACTTGAACAACCCTCCCCCCCGGCCCCTCATTCAAGTTTTTTCTCTAACTAAGCCCCGTTTCTATATATCAGCAACTATCTTTCCGATTTCAACGCAAGTGATTCCAAACATTATATTTAACTTAATAGTCACCCTTTAATACATTAAATTAAATTTATGAGTAGCGGTTACCACTACTTACAAATAAGAGTTTATGCCAACTTTGTAATTAAGTTCCTAGCTTAACCAAATGAATCAATCATTAAAGATGTATTGTGATCCTCCTAATTAGTTATTTGCTGAAGGCCACTTGAACAACCCCCACCCCACCCCTCCACCCCTCCAGGCCCGTCTTTCAAGGTTTTTTCTCTAACTCTGTTCCGTTTCCATATCTCAGCAACTATCTTTCCGATTTCAACGCAAGTGATTTCAAACATTATAATTAACTTAATAGTCACCCTTTATAACATTAAACTAAATTTATGAGTAGCGGTTACCACTATTTACGAATAAAAGTTTAAGCCAAATTTGTAATTAAATTCAAAGCTTAAGGAAATGAACGAATTTTGAAAGATGCATAGTGGTCCTCCTAATTAGTTATTTGCTGAAGGCCACTTGAATAACACCCCCCCCACCCCGTCCTTCAAGGTTTTTTCTCTAACTATGCTCCGTTTCCATATCTCAGCAACTATTTTTCCGATTTCAACGCAAGTGGTTCCAAACATTATAATTAACTTAATAGTCACTCTTTATAACATTAAACTAAACTTATGAGTAGCGGTTACCACTATTTCCGAATAATTGTTTAAGCCAAATTTGTAATTACGTTCCTAGCTTAAGCAAACGAACGAATTTTGAAAGATGCATAGTGGTCCTTCTAATTAGTCATTTGCCGAAGGACACTTGAAAAACCCCTCCCCCCCCCGGCCCGTCCTTCATAGTTTTTCTCTAACTCTGCTCCGTTTCCATATCTCAGCAACTATCTTTCCGATTCCAACACAAGTGATTTCAAACATTATAATTAACTTAATAGTCACCCTTTATAACATTAAACTAAATTTATGAGTAGCGGTTACCACTATTTACGAATAACAGTTTAAGCCAAATTTGTAATTAAATTCAAAGCTTAAGGAAATGAACGAATTTTGAAAGATGCATAGTGGTCCTCCTAATTAGTTATTTGCTGAAGGCCACTTGAACAACACCCCCCCCCACCCCGTCCTTCAAGGTTTTTTCTCTAACTATGCTCCGTTTCCATATCTCAGCAACTATTTTTCCGATTTCAACGCAAGTGGTTCCAAACATTATAATTAACTTAATAGTCACTCTTTATAACATTAAACTAAATTTATGAGTAGCGGTTACCACTATTTCCGAATAATTGTTTAAGCCAAATTTGTAATTACGTTCCTAGCTTAAGCAAACGAACGAATTTTGAAAGATGCATAGTGGTCCTTCTAATTAGTCATTTGCCGAAGGACACTTGAAAAACCCCTCCCCCCCCCCCGGCCCGTCCTTCATAGTTTTTCTCTAACTCTGCTCCGTTTCCATATCTCAGCAACTATCTTTCCGATTCCAACACAAGTGATTTCAAACATTATAATTAACTTAATAGTCACCCTTTATAACATTAAACTAAATTTATGAGTAGCGGTTACCACTATTTACGAATAACAGTTTAAGCCAAATTTGTAATTAAATTCAAAGCTTAAGGAAATGAACGAATTTTGAAAGATGCATAGTGGTCCTCCTAATTAGTTATTTGCTGAAGGCCACTTGAACAACACCCCCCCACCCCGTCCTTCAAGGTTTTTTCTCTAACTATGCTCCGTTTCCATATCTCAGCAACTATTTTTCCGATTTCAACGCAAGTGGTTCCAATCATTATAATTAACTTAATTGTCACTCTTTATAACATTAAACTAAAATTATGAGTAGCGGTTACCACTATTTACGAAAAATAGTTTAAGCCAAATTTGCAATTAAGTTCAAAGCTTAAGCAAACGAACGAATTTTGAAAGATGCATAGTGGTCCTCCTAATTAGTCATTTGCTGAAGGACACTTGAACAACCCCTCCCCCCCGGCACTCCTTTCAAGGTTTTTTTCTCTAACTATGCTCCGTTTTCATATCTCAGCAACTATTTTTTCCGATTTCAACACAAGTGATTCCAAACATTATAATTAACTTAAATGTCACTATTTATAACATTATACTAAATTTATGAGTACCGGTTACCACTATTTCCGAATAATTGGGTAAGCCAAATTTGTAATTAAGTTCCTAGCTTAAGCAAACTATCGAATTTCGAAAGATGCATAGTGCTCCTCTTAATTAGTCATTTGCTGAAGGGTACTTGAACAACCCTCCCCCCCGGCCCCTCATTCAAGTTTTTTCTCTAACTAAGCCCCGTTTCTATATATCAGCAACTATCTTTCCGATTTCAACGCAAGTGATTCCAAACATTATATTTAACTTAATAGTCACCCTTTAATACATTAAATTAAATTTATGAGTAGCGGTTACCACTACTTACAAATAAGAGTTTATGCCAACTTTGTAATTAAGTTCCTAGCTTAACAAAACGAACGAATATTTATGCATGCATAGTGGGCCTCCTAATTAGTCATTTTCTGAAGGACACTCGAACATCTCATCCGCACCTCACTCAAGGTTATTTTCTCTAACTGTGCCTTATTGCAATAACTGGGCTAATAATGCTCCAATCTTCTCGAAACCAGCTCAATTTTGTAGTGTCCCCGCTGCCTACAGTAACGTAGGCAGCGGGGACCTGTCTCAGAAGTTCGTTCGGAAAAAGGTTTGTTTAGAACAGAATGCTCCCCTGGCGGTGGTAGGGGGAAATAAAAGATTTTCTAGAGCGTACGAGCATGCCGGGTATACGGTTCCAAAGCTATCGTAGACCGCGGCCAGAGTTCCGTTTTTTAAGAGATTTAAGTTTATTACAAGGTCTTGGGAAATCCGGCTCTTTGCAAACAGCCTAGGCTCTTTAAAAAGAGTCGGTCTAATTGGAGATCATTTCCCTTTTCCCAATCAGCCTGATGTTTTTCAGGCTTATTGCAAAGAGCCTTTACAACGTTAGCCTAATTGGAATATGGTCATTTATTTTTCAATGAGCCTAACACTTTTTAGACTCATTGCAAAGAGCCTAGACAGCGTTAGGCTAATTGAAAAATGACCATGCCTATTTAGAAAATGACCAGTTCTTTGTCAAAATATGGTGTTGTACCCAACACGAACCTGAAAATTCCATTCGAAGTCGACCCGAACCCGACAGAAAAATTCCATCGAACCGTAACCCGATCCTAAAAGGACAAAATAAATTCCTTCAAGTCGCAACGTGACACGAACCAGAAAACTCAAGTTAACCGAAATCCGACCAAAACTAGACAAAAAAAAAAATCAAACCGTAATCCGATCCGAACCCGACAAAATAAATTCCTTCATGTCGTGAAGCGACCCGAACCTAAAAATTCGATGTTTCGAAAATTCGAACCAGAAACCCAACCCGAACAAGACACAAAAATTCCATCAAACCGTAATCAGATCCGAACCCCACAAAATAAATTCCTTCGTGTCGCAAACCGACCCAAACTTGAAAATAATAGTTAACCCGAAACCCGACCCGAATGAAGTAGAAAATTCCATCAAACCGTAACTCGATCCAAACCCGACAAAATAAATTTCTTCGTCTCACAATCCGACCCGAACCTGAAAATTGAAGTTAACCCGAAAGCCCACCCGAACCAGAGAAATAAAAATCCATTGATACGTAAACCGATCCGAACTCGACAAACTAATTTTTGTCGTCACGCAACCCGATCTGATCCAGACAATTGAAGTTAACCGAAAACACGACCCGAACCCGATAAAAAAAATCTATCGAACCGTAAAACGATCCGAACTCGACAAATTACATTTCGTAGTCACGCAACCCGATCCGAAACTGAAATTTTAAGTTAACCCAAAAACCGATTTGAACCTGAAAATTTAATTTAATCGGAAACATAACCCAAGGCAGAAAATACAAGTTCAAGTAAACAACAGGTAGATTGCAGTTTCGCTCACAAGTAGTAGATGTCAGACAACACGGTTGCAACAAGCTCTAGACTACATTTACAAGCAAGTAGCCATAATGTACTTTATGGTTATACCACATCACACATTTCCATTATACGAAATTTTGGTACTTTTCCGTTAAACGAGCACTACTTCGCGTCAAGTGCAAATGTTGGCGCAAAAGCTAAAGAGATGCTATTTTCAAATTACCAAAGCATACGCGTATACTAACGTAGGTACGAGATATTACGAATAGTAATCCTAGTGACAAGCATAAATAATTTATGAAGTACAAATTACAAAATAAATTTACAGACAATAGAAATAATTTTTCATTACACGGATTTCATTTACCATTGCTAAATAGTTTGTTAATACGATATTGCCTAATTATCTGATATTTTTTAAATGCGAGTGATGCCATATAAAATCAATTAAGTATATGATACACACAATAATTCGCAAAAATCGATGTATGTACACCAAAATGATATCAACAGAACCCAAGCCAGAAAAGTCAAGTTAAAGCGAAACCCGACCCGAACCGACAAAAAAATCCATCGAACCGTAACCCGATCCGAACCCGGCAAATTAAATTTCGTAATCACGCAACCCGATCCGAAACTGAAATTTTAAGTTAACCCAAAAACCGATTTGAACCTGAAAATTTAATTTAACCCGAAACATAACCCAAATCTGAAAATTAAAGTTAACTCGAAACACAAAGTCCAAACGCAACCGGACCTGGAACTGAAAATTGTAGTTAACCCAAAACCCGAACCCGTCAAAAATTTCATCGAACCGTAACCCGATCCGAACCCGACAAAATAAATTCCTTCATATCACAACCCGATCTAAGCCAAAAAATTCAAGTTAACCCGAGACACGACCCGAGCCCGATAAAAAAATCTATCGAACCGTAACCCAATCCGAACCCGAAAAAATAAATTTCGTCGTCACGCAACCTGAACCGAAACTGAAAATTTAAATTAACCCAAAATCCGATTTGAACCTGAAAATTTAATTTAACCAGAAACACAACCCAAGTCAAAAAATTCAAGTTAACCCGAAATCCGATCCAAACCCGACAAAAAATCCATCGAACCGTTACCCGATCCGAACTCGACAAAATAAATTACTTCTTGTCACAACCCCACCCAAACCAGAAATTTCAGGTTAACCCGAAACCGATAAAAAAATCCATCGAACTGTAACCCGATCCGGAACTGACAAAATAAATTTCATCGTCACGCAATACGCACTGAAACTGAAAATTGAAGTTAACCCAAAACCCGAACCCGTCAAAAATTTAATCGAACCGTAATCCGTCCGAATCCGACGAAATAAATTCCCTCCCGACCCAAACTTGGGAATCGAAGTTAACCCGAGACCCAACCCGAAATTTTCATGTTTGAGTTAGGTATCGGGTTAAATTAAATTTTCAGATTCGCATCGGTTTTTGGGTTAACTTAAATTTTCAGTTTCGGATCGGGCTGTGTCACGTAGGAATTTATTTTTTCGGGTTCGGATCGGGTTACAGTCCGATGAATTTTTTTATCAGGTTCGGGTCAACTTGAATTTTCTGGCTTGAATCGGGTTGTGACACGAAGCAATTTATTTTGCCGGGTTCGGATCGGGTTACGGCTCGATGAAATTTTTGACGAGTTCGGGTTTCGTGTTAACTTCAATTTTCAGTTTCGGGGCGGGTTGCGTGTCGACTTTGGGTTTCAAGTTAACTTCAATTTTCAGGTTTGGGTTAGCTTTCTGGTTAAATTGAATTTTCAGGTTCAAATCGGTTTTGTGTTAACTTAAAATTTCAGATTTGGATCGGGTTGCGTGTCGACAAAATTTACTTTGTAGGGTTCGGATCGGGTTACGGTTCGATAGATTTTATTTTTGTGTCGAGTTTCGGATTAACTTAAATTTTCAGGTTCAGGTCAGGTTGCATGACAATGGAAATTATTTTAATGTTTTCGGTTTGTGTTGCGGTTCGAGGGATTTTTTTTGTAGGGTTCGGGTTGAGTTTTGGGTTAACTTCCTTTTCCAAGTTTGGGTAGGGTGGCGACATGAAGGGATTTGTTTAGTCTAGTTCGGATCGAGTTACGGTTTGATTGAATTTTTGACTAGTTCGCGTTTCTGTTTAACTTATATTTTCAGTTTCGGCTTGGGTTGCGTGTTGACTTTGGGTTTCGCATTAACTTAGATTTTCATGTTTGGGTTAGGTTTCAGGTTAAATTAAATTTTCAGGTTTGGGCCGGCTTTTGGGTTAACTTAAATTTTCAGTTTCGGATCGGGTTGTGACACGAAGGAATTTATTTTGTTGGGTTCGGATTGGGTTACAGTTCGATGGAATTTTTGACGATTTCGGGATTTGGGTTAACTTCAATTTTCAGTTTCGGATCGGTTTGCGTGTCAACTTTGGGTTTCGAGTTAACTTCAATTTTCAGGTTTGGGTCATGTTTCGTGTAAAAATAAATTTTCAGGATCGGGTTGGTTTTGGGTTAACACATTTTAAGTTTCGGTTCGGGTTGCGTGACGACGAAATTTATTTGGCTATGTTCCGATCGGGTTACGGTTAGATGAAACTTTTGACGGGTTCGGGTTTCGGGGTAACTTCAATTTTCAGTTTCGGGTTGGGTTGCGTTTGACATTGTGTTTCGAGTTAACTTTAATTTTCAGGTTTGGGTTAGGTTTCGGGTTAAATTAAATTTTCAGGTTCAAATTGGTTTTGGGGATAACTTAAAATTTCAGTTTCGGATCGGGTTGCATGACGACGAAATTTAATTTTTCGGGCTCGGATCGTTTATACGATTCGATAGATTTTTTTATCCAGTTTGGGTCGGGTTTCGGGTTCACTGGAATTTTCCGGTTTGGATCGGGTTTTAACACGAAGGAATTTATTTTGTCGGGTTCTGATCAGGTTACCGTTCGATGCATTTTTTGTCGGGTTTCGGGTTAACTTTAATTTTTAGGTTCAGATCAGGTTGCATGACAATGCAAATTATTTTAATGTTTTCGGTTTGTGTTGCGGTTCGATGGAATTTTTTTATCGGTTAGGTTCAGTTGCGGGATAACTTCCTTTTCCAAGTTTGAGTCGGGTTGCGACACGAAGGAATTTGTTTCGTCGAGTTCGAATCAGGTTACGGTTCGATGGACTTTTTGACGGGTTTGGGTGGTTTCGAGTTAACTTCAATTTTCAGGATTATATTAGGTTTCGAGTTAAATTAAATTTTCAGGTTCAGGTCGGTTTTGGGTTAACTTAAATTTTCAGTTTCGGCTATTTATTTTATCGGGTTTGGATCGGGTTACGTATCAAAGGATTTTTATTTCTCTGGTTTGGGTAGGCTTTTGTGTTAACTTCAATTTTCAGGTTCGGGTCGGGTTGCCAGACGAAGAAATTTATTTTGTCGGGTTTAGATCAGGTTACGGTTCGACTTTTTTTTTTTTTTTTTTTTTTTTTTTTTGTCGGGTACGTGTCGGATTTCGGGTTAACTTGAGTTTTCTGGTTCGGGTCGTGTTGCGACTTGCGGTTACGGTCCGATGGAATTTTTCTGTCGGGTCGACTTCGAATGGAATTTTCAGGTTCGAGTTGGGTACAACACCATATTTTGACAAAGAACTGGTCAATTTCTAAATAGGAATGGTCATTTTTCAATTAGCTTAACGCTATCCTAGGCTCTTTGCAATGAGTCTAAAAAATGTCAGGCTGTTTGAAAAATAAATGACCACATTCCAATTAGCCTAACGCTGTCTAGGCTCTTTGCAATAAGCCTGAAATCATCAGGCTGATTGGAAAAAGGGAAATGATTCTCCAATTAGACCGGCTCCTTGCAAAGAGCCTAGGCTGTTTGCAAAGAGCCGGATTTCCCAATTAGCCTACAACATATATACAGTGTGTCGCAAAAATGACTGCCACTTTTTAAAATTCAATAAAAAAATAAGCAATTGGTGTACGAGAGAGCGGTTTGTACAAAAATGCTTCTTATGATCAATTTTTTTTTTTTTTTAATGAAAATTTAGTTCCAGAAATTCCTCATAGATGGCTTTACTTCTACAAAGCTACCGAAGAGGTAGAATGTCTTTATACATAACAGTGGCAAATGACACACAGTGCGTATGCACAGTTTTTGTCAAATATATAGCAATCCACATTCCAGAACTTAACAAAAATCATCTTCATGAGTTCAATTAGACGAGTGAGACAAGTCGACAAACATTAGTTTCACGATAATAGAAAGGTCGGCGAATTGCTTGGCAATTCGTTTTCTCTTTTTTTTTCCAAACTCGTATTGACCATTCGATTTTTTTTGTCCTTATTTCGCTATTATCTTACAGAGGCATCCTATAAATCTTGGCGAGTTGCCTATTATCACCAAACTATTGTTTATTTATTTGTCTCGCTCATCTATTCCAATTAATGAAGGCGAGTACTTTTAAGTTCTGGAATATGGGTTGCAATAGTTTGAACAAAAACTGTGCATATGCTCTGTACGTCTTGTACCACTGTTATCTAAAAAACATTCTACTTCTATGGTAGCTGTGTAGAAGTAACGCCAGCTATGAGGAATTTGCGGAGCACACCAATTGCTTAATTTTTTATTGAATTTTAAAATGTGTCAAGGACTTTTGGAACACCCTATATATATATATATATATATATATATACATATATAGGGTGAATCGTTTATTTATGAATAAGAGCGATGCAGTAACAGTTCCCTCAGGTATAAACTTATAGCCCTCAGGCTTCACGATGGCTCACTACATCGTTTTAAAAGATCTTAAAGAGCTGTATGAAAATTCTACGTGACTACAACACCAGATACCCATTCGGTTACACTTCCAAACACGTCAAAAATCTGTCCTCCAAAGCGTGCAAGCAAGTTTTGTTCACTGAGCGTAGTGATACAAAATACGACGTCACGAGCGCATAAACCAATAAGTGAGAGGCGAGCTCCAGCCCAGCGAATGAGGCGCGAGGAAGAAGCTCTAACACGAAAGAATTCCTCTCGTAGCCGCGCATTAATTTTGAAATGAAAAACCCCCAGCGTGCGAAAGCAGAGCATGGAATAAAAATAACTAATGGCTTTTTTAAAAACATTCGAAATGTGAAAAGCGTCTGTCGGAATTTTATTAAAAATTAAAGAAATACTGACTATGTCAGAAGTTAGATTAATTTAAAGGACTAATGCGAAATTAATGCGAAGGATTTTGCGAAGGAAATAATTTTTTTATATAACATATTTATATGTGTGTGTGTGTGGATGTACACATACATGTATGGTCCTTAATATATTTAAATATGTTCAATATTTATGATGTTAAAATTTATGATAAATTTAGTAACTAACTTCATTTTCTGAGGTTACTTAACACCAGAGGACAAGCTCTGTTTACTGTCAAACTGAAGCTCACAGGTGTGATATATTTTCTTAAAAGAAATCTATACATTTATGCAATATAGACAAAATATTGTATTCAGATGATCAGGCTAATATATAAAGTTTTTTATACATAGTATATTTATTTGATATCTGATATGATACTTATATAGAAATTCTTCTTATATGATACTTATATGGAATATGTTCGTCGCTTGAATCGATTTCTTCCTCAGAATTCGAGTGATGAACCGCAAGTTCTTCCTTGATCAACTTTTTCCCCTGTTCCTGCCATTTCACCATTCTAATTTAAAGAACGACTCACGCGACCACTAAATATATATTAAACAATAAATGATCATTTTCTCTTACGATAATAAGAAAACACTAATAATGTGTTTTATTGTCACGCACACAATCTATGCAATGTTGATACTGAGTCACCATATCAATTTGATTGACAAGTTAAATTTATGCGTCATAACCGTGATCATTTTCTAATATTATAAAGTTTTTTTCCCCAATATTACAAAAAAAAATATAATAGTATATGTGCTTATCTGGTAATATTATTGCATGTGGACTTTCGCTATTTTATCTCAGTGATTTCCTCATTCTTCAAAATAAACATGTAATGCTTCTTTCTTCATTTGTTATAATTATATATTTGGATACTTTCTCGGTATTTTCTCTAGTGTAACCATTTAGAGTATCATTTTAGTCTAGTTTATTCATTAAACACTTCTGCAGAATGCAACTGACAGAGAACGATACCATTTAACGAAATCCTTCAAGTAAGAAACTTGTTTTGTTAATAATAATAGCGCTGATATAATCGTCTGTTTTCTATGCAATACAAAATGATGAAGAATTAGAAAATCAACTTTTTGAAATAAGAATATTTGACTCAATATACATAATTAATTATTTATGTACCACATGACAAGATAACAGAGGAAATTGAAAAAAGTTATGTAGTTAAATAAATTTGGTAAACGAACCCTATAATCGAATAATTGTATTCGACTGGGCCACTTTTCTATAAAAAATAAATATGCCATCTTACCAAAATTTAAAAAAAAATTAATTACGAAATATCTCTAATTAAATAAAAGAAATGTTATTTTATAAAAAGAAATTGCAACGCTTTTCTTAAACGTTTAAATATTTTGAATTTAAACTAATAAAATATGTACGTTTAGCCTATCAAAATGTATTCTATAAGTTTAGATTTATTTACTTATGAACATTTTAAAATACTTTAAAATAATCTGCTCCATTAAATAATAGAGATAACTTAGTAGGTGTTTTTCATTTATTTTTTCTTACGTCTAGAATTTCCCATATTTTCTGCTTCTTAAAAGATTTGATCTTGTAAACAATTATAAGTATATGACAGAATGACAAAGTCCTCCGAGAGAAAAGTGTTGTACTATCATTAAATGTCGTGCTATCATAAAACGAAAGTAATTAAACAATCACCAAAGTGTGTGTTTTTAGATATTTCCATGTTACAGATTACGTGATAAAGTAGTATTTAAATTTCTGTCTGCAGATATTCATAATTGTAAGATAGATTAATTTAAGGACTATGAGATAGATTAATTAAATGACAATGAATAATTGAGTGTCTAACTATACTACTGCAAAATAATTAAGACAAGTTATTACTGCTGTGTTAATAAGTAATTGATTTAAATATTACCCTATATTCTAAATAGGGTATTTGAAATAAGGAACTTTATGTTGTTTAGTTTTATTGGATATAAATTTTATAGCTAAACTTAATTAAAAAAAAAACAATAATAATAACAAAATGCACAGCACATCAAGTAGTTAATTATGTTATAAACTTAGAGTTATTCACCATTTATTGACATATATTATAGAAATTACAACAAAATCTAAGATCATATTTCCATTTATTTTTTTGCATATGGGCAAATTTCAAATTTGAGGCATTTTTAAATTTAAAAAAAAAAAAAAAAAAAAAAAAAAAAAAAAAACTTTAAAATAACCATTGTTTGTGATTAACATTAGTTTTTACATATGTACATGTTTATAGGATCAGTATAAACCTTTTGTTAAACTTTTGTCCTGTACTTTTGTAACTTTTTCACTTATACATAAATATGAAGCAAAAAAAGTGACCGGCGTCTGTGGATATTTTATTGGAAATTTTAACACGAAATCACAATTATTTGAATGGGTAAATAAATATGCTTCTAAACAGATAATTAGTCCAAAATGGAAAATAAATATACACTTTTAAAATATTATTTTTTACTTAAAAAGATCCGTTATTTTTAATGGGTAAGAGACCTGACAAAGAAAAATTTTTCTTTTTTTTGCTACAATGTGTAAAGTTTTTTAGTAGTAGGATAATATAGCTTAAAACTACCTCTTACAGTGACTTTTGTTGTGCTAAGCAGATAATAATGCTAGACTTATATAATTGAATAAAGCTGATGACAGACCTGACAAAAGTTGTACAAAAATAATGCCTCAAATTTAAAAATAACCCATATGGAAATTCACATAAAACAATTTGGATGTACGATTAAACGATTATATAAATAAAAGTAGCATATAGCAAGACTCCCCAGAGATATTATATCAGACTATCATAAAACATTCGAAATGAAAGATAAAAATAAGTCATTTAAAACGCATTTTAAAAAGATATTTTTGTGTTAAATATTACGTGATAAGGAGGAATTTTAAACTTCAATCTGTAGGTAATTCTAATAATATGCAACTAGTAAATTCGCTTGAATGCGTCAATAGCTTTAAAAAAACATGTGAATTATTCATAGAGAATAAAATGTCAGTTTAAAAAATTCATATATTGCACACATACATATAAATGAAAATGTAAATTAACAAAGAACGTGTCATTAATTATTTATTACATGATATACAAATTAAATTTAGATACAATATATACTTCTTTATGATTTTTTATGCACTTGAATCTTATGAAATCAAATAATGCATTCCATCAAAAATCAGTTTTTTTAAAAATAATATTCAGAAATGAGAAATATGATATATATTTTTTAATTATTTGTGTTTTGTATGTATGCAAGTTATGCTATAGAAGAGAAAATCGTTTAGACTTCAAAATTAAGTTTCAATAAATGCTCGATTATTTGTCATGGATTAAAAATTTTTTTAAAAATCATTTATCTATTCAGAAATATGAAATATCCTTTACAAAAAGCAGTATAAATAATGTTTGTGTTGAAAAATCAGCATTATTAAGCTTTTAGAAAGTACAATAAACCTAAACGAACACCTAACGCAAAGGTGTACAGGCGTTCTGAGAGAAAACTTGAAAAAATAGACCCAATCGACTGAATAGAAAACAAGCAGAATACAAATCAACTACACACAATCCAATTACAGTTACTAATAATACAGTATGATAATTACGACATATGTGCTTTTACTTTTCAATACATTTTATGTAAAAAGTACCAGAAATTTATCATTTCAAAGACGTGCATAAACGATAGCACGACAAATTGTAGTTACAGTTGTACAGAGTTACGACACGGAGTTTAAACGCCAGTTGTGATTTTTGTGTATTGACATCATCTGTGTTTTTACTCATATTTTGAGTGCTCTGATATTTTTTGACAACGGAAAAATTAGTTGAAAATGTGTTTACCTAAAAGTTTTTTTTTTATTTAATACTAGCAAAATCCGCGGCTAACAGCCCCACCAAGAGAAAAACTGCGGAGTTAACTTGCTTATCTCGAAAAGGATTCGGGATACGAGAAAAATATTAATTACAAAGTTGTACAGTTCTCTATTTAGTATGGAATGATCTCTTACGTATAAAAATAACAGTATTAGAAGCTCTAAAGCGTAATATTTTTATATCCAGTCACCAGGTTAAATACGCCACTAACTGCTTGCAGAAATGTGACTTTATAAGGCATGCGCACATTTACTAATAAAAGTAAAATATGTATGCGCGGCACAGGTTATTTTAATAAAGCCATCATTTCATGCACATTGTATTCATCATCAGCAGCAATGGATTATACCTTCCGCATAAATGAGCATGCTTAACTTGATTTTCTTATTAAAAAAAAAAAAAAAAAAAAAACGGTACCTTGCATATTTTGTTTGTTCTATTTTTAAATGTACATCAATCAACCTTATAATGCTATACGCCTGCATCCAATTAATCGTGTATTTAAGCTGGGGATCAGAAAATAAAATACATTTCCGGGTTTCAAATACAGTTATTTTTACAAGTAAGATATTATTTCATATTACATCGAAGACACTGTATAACTTTTTAATTGAGTTTTTTCTTGTATCTCATACCGTTTTCGAGATAAGAACTTTAACTCCACAATTTTTCTCTAGGTGGCGCTATAAGCGATCTCATCGCGCAGCACGAAGTCACTTTACTATACCTAGAGGTCTTAACTATACCTAGTACCAAGTTTATTATTACAGCTGTTGCAGTTCGGTAGTTAATCATTTATTTCTTAGAGTAAGTAATCTTTTAAAAGCAGTGAAAACTAATTTTTTTTTCAAAATAAAAGTCTTTTTAGCTCACAGGCTATCAAAGCCTCAGAGCTTATGTGCCCACCGGTTCTGTATGTATGTATGTATGTATGTATGTATGTATGTACGTATGTACGTACGTAACGCGATAACTCTTCATAGAAATATCCGATTTCCTTCAAATTTTGTTTATAGGTTGACTGTGTTAAGGCGCTTCCCTGATTAGTTTTCAGGATTGATTGGTTAAATATAAAGGGGGGAACAGGGGGGCTAATCCCCCCCCCTAATTTATATAAATAGGGTTTTAATACAGAATTATTCCGTTTTCCTTCAAATTTTGTTTATAGGTTGACTGTGTTAAGGCGCTTCCCTGATTAGTTCTCGGGATTGATTGGTTAAATATAAAGGGGGGAACAGGGGGGGTCTAATCCCCCCCTAATTTATATAAATAGGATTTTAATACAGAATTATTCCGTTTTCCTTCAAATTTTGTTTATAGGTTCACTGTGTTAAGGCACTTCTCTGATTAGTTTTCGGGATTGATTGGTTAAGTATAAAGGGGGGAATGGGGGGCTAATCCCCCCCTTAATTTATATAAATGGGTTTTTCATGCAGTATTATTCCGTTTTCCTTCAAATTTTGTTTATAGGTTTACTGCGTTAAGGCGCTTCCCTGATTAGTTTTTGGGATTGATTGGTTAAGTATAAAGGGGGGGGGACGGGGGGGCTAGTCCCCCCTTAATTTATATAAATGGGTTTTCCCTGCAGAATTATTCCTTTTTCCTTCAAATTTTGTTTATAGGTTCACTGTGTTAAGGCGCTTCCTTGATTAGTTTTCGTTATTGATTGGTTGAGTATAAAGGGGGGGGACGGGGGGCTAATCCCCCCCTTAATTTATATAAATGGGTTTTTCATGCAGAATTATCTCATTTGCTTCAAAATTTGTTTATAAGTTCATTGGGTTAAGACGCTTCCCTGATTAGCTTTCGGGATTGACTGATTAAGTATAAAAGGGGGGAACGGGGGGGGGCTAATCTCCCCCTTAATTTATATAAATGGGTTTTTCATGCAGAATTATCCCATTTGCTTCAAAATTTGTTTATATGTTCATTGGGTTAAGACGCTTCCCTGATTATTTTTCGGGATTGATTGGTTAAGTATAAAGGGGGGAGGGGAACGGGGCGTGCTACCCCCCCCCTTAATTTGTATAAATGGGTTTTTCATGCAGAATTATTCCATTTGCTTCAAAATTTGTTTATAGGTTCATTGGGTTAAGACGCTTCCCTGATTCGTTTTGGGGATTGATTGGTTAAGTATAAAGGGGGGGGACGGGGGCCAATCCCCCCTTAATTTATATAAATGGGTTTTTCAAGCAGAATTATCCAATTTTCTTCAAATTTTGTATATAGGTTCATTGTGATAATGCGCTTCTCTGAATAGTTTTGGGGGTTCATTGGTTAAGTATAAAGGGGGAAGGGGGGGGGGCTAATCCCCCTTAATTTAGATAAATGGGTTTTTCATGCAGCATTATCCGATTTTCTTCAAATTTTATATATATATATTCATTGTAATAAGAGGCTTCCCTGATTAGTTTTTGTTGGGATTGATTGGTTAAGTATAAAGGGGGGGGGGACGGGGGCTAATCCCCCCTTAATTTATATAAATGGGTTTTTCCTGCAGAATTATTCCGTTTTCCTTCAAATTTTGCTTATAGGTTCACTGTGTTAAGGCGCTTCCCTGATTAGTTTTCGGGATGATTGGTTAAGTATAAAGGGAGGGAACGGGGGGGTAATCCGCCCCTTAATTTATATAAATGGGTTTTTCATGCAGAATTATCTCATTTGCTTCAAAATTTGTTTATAAGTTCATTGGGTTAAGACGCTTCCCTGATTAGTTTTCGGGATTGATTGGTTAAGTATAAAGGGGGGGACGGGGGGCCAATACCCCCCTAATTTATATAAATGGGTTTTTCAAGCAGCATTATCCGATTTTCTTCAAATTTTGTATATATATATTCATTGTAATAAGAGGCTTCCCTGATTAGTTTAAGGGGTTCATTAGTTAACTCTGAGGGGGTAACGGGGGGATAACACCCCCCTTAATATATTGTCGATTTCTTTATTTTTCAAGGGGCTTATTTCAAATTCTTTGAAATTCGAGTATAATATACAATTAGTGTGAATAGCCTGTGAGCTCAATGCCCTCAGTTTAACTCGGCAGTTTTCTTTTTTTTTTTTTTTAATTTATCTGTCTGTAGTTGAAATCGGAAATTCACAATTGTTACTAAAGCAAATATATGTTTTCGTTTACGAACCTGGATGCTTAGAAATTTGCGTAACATATGGAAAGATCGCCGCGAAGCCAATCATGAATATTAAAAAAAAAAAAAAAAAAAAAAAAAAAAGAATTTTCAGAAACACGTTATAATGTATTTAGTACAGGAGAAAAGGATTTCTGTCAACATATATGTAGACACTTGACTTACATATGGTAAGTTACTTAATAGAAAAGTTTAAATAAGTACCAAAATATAAACTTGGAAATTTTATATCACACAATTTTTTAACGAAAACATTCAGCATTTTTTTAAAGCTTGGCATTTATTTTACTTTTGAAAGTTGTTTTTGTAGATTTATGACTAGAGCTAAAGCCGTTCTGAAGTTATGGTATCCGCACACCTTCGGAGGGGATTTTTTGAAATTTTTGAAATTTTCTATTTATACCATTTTTTTTTCTAATGACATTTAAGTTAAAACTTTGAAAAATATATAAACATTTTAGAAATTACTCAGAATTTTTTTTAAGTGAAAAATACTCATTTGTGCAAAACTTGATAACTCAAAATCAAATCAATACATTCACATTTTCTAAATTGCAAAATAAAGAGAATAACTTTATCTAGGACATATAGCCGCATTATAACAGTATCTATATCGCTGAAACTATGGCACTTAAAGTACTAATGTAATAAAAATTCGTAAAATTTCTTGCAACTTTTTAACTTATACCAGTGTAAATATAAAATTAATTAATATATCATCATGATTATAGTCTATTCTCTCAATAAGCATTTGTAAAATAAGAAAAAAAAAAATCAAGACATTTCATGCATAATTTTTTGCTGTAGGATGTTTTCCGTAAAGTATAAATCTGAAAAACTTCATTTTCAGTAAAAGCTAAAAATAACTTTTAAAGGCGGTTCTTGCTATAAAAATAATTATTATTCTTTAATGGTTCAATTATATACTCCATGTATTTTCTTGAACATATAATCCAATTTAAATGCCAAATCTTGAAAAAGAACATACATTTCAGATTATTTCCGGTTTACAAAACGATATTTCCGGTTGTAAAATTCTTCTGCAAGCTGTAATAAATGTAACTTTAAACGGCTGTAACTCGGGTTCTAATTCAGATACAGACACAAATAAAGCAGAATTCGATGTAAAAGTAAGCTTCGCCGCAGGCGCCCTGAGGGAGCGCCCTGCGCGTCAGACGACCACCGAACCCAAGTCCTGAGGGACTTATATCGCGCCAGCAGGTTTATCTCCCTGCGGTGCTTCGGCCGGTCAGAGGACCGTCACCTACGGACCCTCTAACCTTGAACCCACATGTCGACGACGTAGGCCGTTGCGATACACGGTGAAACCACGGGGAGTCACCACGGGACACTTGGAGACGGGCCGGCGTCCCCCAACAGCTTCGGAGCTGGAAACCCAAAAGGGAACCAGGCCCTAAGCCTTAAGTCGGGATGTTCCAACCCGTACTTGCTCTACCACAACTCGAGGGGTGTGAAAACCTACAGAGGTAGTCACGGCAGAATTCGATATATAAAAGATCGGATTTTAATATTATTGCAAAATTGCAAAATCGATATTTTCATTGAAAAGGACGTTTCAAAGGTGTGCGGATAACTTAATGTGAGTGGACAGGACTTTAATTCACACCCTGTATGTGTAACTTCACCTATTATTTTCTAAATTACTTTATCACAAGTTTTAAAAATATTTAACAATTACTTAAAATATAGCTTAACAGGGAGCTGAAATATGTAATTTCCTTCGTTAAAATTGTATTTTTATTATATAATAGCTATAAAACATTTGGAAGAAATCTATTAGGCGTTTAAAATTCATGACTACAATCATTTCCTCTAAAGAGTGCTTTCATTACTGAACTGACAAAAAGTACTTAGCACAAGGAAAAGTCTGTTTTATCTGATTTTGCAAACTACATTTGTAAAGGCGTATTTTTGTTCATTCCATGAATGTTTAAAATAACCCATTTTTTTTACTCCTATTTCTGTTTTCTATTTTTCCATGACTACTGGATTATATTCATGGCTAAAGGCACGAATAAGGTGTGGTATTATTACGGTTCAGATGTTATGAAAACTAAAGCAAATTTTAACCATTTATTTGAAATCACGTAATGCATTATAGAAATGAAAATTTGCGAATATATAATAAAGTAGAATAGTTTGAAAACTATGCAACTTGTCTTTTTAAAAAAAGCTATTTTACATATTTTTGAATTGTGTTTTGTAAATCACAAGGGTAAATAACTTTTTGCACAGTGCATGCAAAAGAAGGGAGATATTAGTGTTTTCAAAAACTTTTAGAATTTAAATATTCAATGGACACGTGCGAGGATTTGAGATTATTTTCTGATAAGTATTTACATAAATTTTTAATTAACTGTTCTTTTGATTCAATAAATGTTTTTTAACGAGTAACTGTACTGCGAAAACTGTACTGTGGTGAAAAGCCTGTTCAAAAATATTTTGTATCATACCTAATTCATCATCATACGTTTTGTATGTGCATACAATAAAAGTAATTTTTTCAACACTCTTTATACTTACCCATCATATGTAGTATAATGTAAGTCTTGTAATCGTTTTGAAAATCGGAAAAAAAAAGACGGATTTACACGTTTCAGACACTGGAGATTCCGAAAAACATATTAAAAAAATTTTTTGTCCGTCTGTCTGTGTGTCTGTATGTGTGTCTGTAAAAGCTCTATCACCCGAACAAATTGAGATAGAGACTTGATATTTGGTATGTACTTAGTATGTAATAATGGGAAGAATCTTATTGAATTTCAGCAACCTCGATTATCCGGAACTATTTTTTTGGACTCTCGAAATATTCGTTCTGATAAAAGGTATATAAAAATTTTCGAAATTGTTTATTTTAAGGACTAAATATAAAAGACAATAAAAAAACATAAATCTTGCATAAAGAATGAAGTCGATAGCATAATTACTTGCCGAGATATTTGTAATCATATTTACCACACTCTTCGATTTTTCATGACCCTGTATTTTCTTCAAATTTTCTTCAAAGAAATATTTTAATTGGAAATGAGACGCTTAATCCGACGCAGTAAACTCTTAGTTAATATGATTCTCATTTTTGGAGTTATAAGGATGTTTTTTACGCAATTCCGTAATAGAGCATTTAAATTTTATGACGTCATCAATTCACGATTATATTCGACTTGCAATGCATTTTATAAATAGTTTACACATGTTTTATTTTCATATTTAATATTATGCATATCTATGATGGGTAAGTATTACGGTGGCCCCCAACGACTAGTTTAAGTATTCAATGTTTATCTTAAAAACCACACATCATTAATTGATTAAAATTCATGTTGTTCTAAAATAAGTCTGTTACAATGCGTTAATTTGGGATGGGATCCGATAATTAAAAATCCATCGTTTTAATTTACGCTTAATACAAAGAACAAACTAGTGAATTTATTAAAACGACATTAATTTTTGCCCTCTTTATTTTAACATCTGGCAATAGGAAAGCAAAAACATAAACATTATTAAAGCTGTCTATTCAGGACTTCTATATCCTTTCCTTAACATATATTTTTATTAACATTTAACTATTAAATGGTAAAAGAGTGTATTCTTTAACTAGTACATTTTTTATTTTTTATGTACATTTTCTACTTTTTAGTTTTTAAAATTTTCGTTAGTTTTGACAGCCTCTTGACTTATTTTGTGGAGATAGTTTTGGCGCGTACACCCAGAAAAAGGAATTGATGAAAACTACAAAACATGTTTTGTTGAGTACATTTTGTTTGTTTTAGCAAAATTCAAGTAAAATTGAACCATTTTACTTGAATTAACAAAACATTTTTTGCTAACGATACATTTTTTTTAATTGCAAACAAAAACTTTTTTTGTTGATTCAAACAAAATTTCCATTGACCTATATTTAAACAAAAAGTTTTGTTGGGTCAACCAAATTTTTGTTGATTCAACAAGACTTTTTTCTGGGTGTAATTAACTCCACTGTTTTATTAACTCGTAAACAGTTGTAACTATGAAGATTATATGGTGATTTATACCCATTGTCGGTTGACGGAGAAATGCCTCAAAATGAATTATTTTATTTATGAATTTCAAAAGATATTAAACTGTTTCATTGTCATCGGAAAATCACCGGCGTAGATATTTTTTACAATACTAGCATATTCGAAAGATAAGTGAAAAATCAATTATAAAATTCTATCAATATATGCAAAGACTAAGTTAAGTTAAATAAAATAGTGTAAAGAGGAATGTTGACATCAGAATTAATATGTATGATTAAGAATTGAAACGTTTCAGTTAGAACTGTCACTCTCATAAGTTTTTATTATTTGTGTACATATTTTAATGTAAAATGTACATAATACGTTTTTTTTTTTTTTAAATAACCATCAGTTGCCAAAAATTTTTAAGAAATTATTGTTCGATTAAGAAATTATACGTTCGATTGAGAAAAACCCAGACTTAAAGGTCGATTCGTTGAATATCGCTTGATTTTTAGGGCATTTTAGGGATGTTTTCTTCTCTTTTTCTTTTGTTTTGTTTAATTAATGCAGATATAAAAAGTCTTCAGATTTATTTATTTTATTTTTTAATTATTTATTTATTTATTTTGTGGCTGTTACAGTGCCTAGAATAAATAGTGTGAAAAACGGTTAAAAAATAGTATAAAAAAATTGAATTCAATAAAGGTACAACGATGCTGAATGATAAGAGGTCGATGACATCTCCTAGCTCTTTTCAATACAACTTTTCAAATACATTCAAGAGTGGTATATTTATTTGATAAATTACAAGTAATATTATTAATAAACAAATTGCAGTATCATGTATGCATACAGCGGAACTAATTTGTATGTGTACGTGCATTAGTGATTCAGAAATTTCTTTGAATAAAAATTTTCTTATTTTTATCTTTATTTTATTTTATTTTATTTATTTATTTATTTGAGAAATAGACTAAAACGGTCCGGATTTTTCATTTTTACATTATTGCAAAACCATATTTTTCCCCCAATTTATTACTGGCCCCACCAGTGGCTGAGAGGTTCTGCTCTCGAAGCTGGTAGACGGGAGGTGCTGGGTTCGATCCCAATCGCGCCCGTCGGCCTAATCGTTCGGAGTTTTCGTGGTTTTCTTCGAGCCGTGGATTTATCCATGCGTAAATACGGGTTAGATTCCCTTCGAAAGACCCCCATGAAGGGCACTCCTCCCGGGCCTATATCCCAAGTGTAGATAATTGGCCGTAAATAATCAACCCAACCCAACCCAATTTATTACTGAAACGATTTAGCAATGGTAATATATAGTTATCTTTTTAAAAATATATTCTACAACTTATTTTATATCATTTCTTGATTATCAACTTATAACTGTTCAAAATACATATGAAATTTACTGTTGAAAAGAGCTAGCAGATGTCACTGCGATCGCCCTATGATAGTACAGCGGCAGTATCGTACAGTTCTAGGCGCTGTACTTTCGTCTAAGAGTGTAAGTATAAAATTGTTCTAATTTAACTATACGAAACTCTTTCCAATTCCACTATAAACATAAAATTGTTGTAAGTGATTGCGCTACAATAATCATCTGAAAATGTGGAGTAGGACAGCTATATAGAAATGAAAAGCTGCATACCGGGACCTCCGGGTCAAAACAAGAACAACAGCAACATCATCTGAAACAAGACAAAAATGACATTGACTCTTAAAACACATTAAATTATTTGGATGTCAAATCTCAAGATGATCGCATTTTCATTCTCTTTGTTGTTTAAGTTCAATTTCTGGCAGTAATGTTTTATTTTCCAAACTGTTTAAAAAATACAGATTTTTAAATGTTTGAATAAAAATATTTAAATGTTTGTCCGTAAGCGTTTAATACTGTTTGACTAATTACAAAGTTCTTTATGGCATTTAGTAATTATTAAAAAATATTATCCTACGTAGTAATTTATAAAGAAAAACAAACGACTTTTAAATAAAATGACGTGATTTGGTTCTGAAAGCTCAATAGAGCAATTTCAAATTTATTCTGGAGAACGTTTGAAAGTTAATTAAATATAATATTCACAAATACTCATGTAAGTAAATACGTAGTATTAAATCTTATAGTATAAGTATAGTACAAACTTATAGCATTTGTTGGCACTGTAATATACTTTTCACGCCTGTAAACGACGCATCAGAATTTTTAGCGGAATGTTTACAAAAATTCATGAACGGGCAGAACACAATGTATATAAACGTGTTTTAAATAATGATCATGAAAAACTGTTTATGGTTTTAAATAATTTTGTTATAGGATGTGTATAATATAGTACAACTCATATTCCAGATATACTAATTTCTTTTTTGCATTTTATACTTCATGCATATTTTTTATATTACGTATTTCAAATGAAATGTTAAAGCTAATTAATACATTTATGATATGTTATATCAAAATTACGCGTTAGATAAATTATACATTTTTAAAAAGTTTTTTTTTTTTTTTTTTTTTTTTTAATTAAGTCAATAATATTAAAAAAAATACATTGCTATTTCTTTTTTTAAATGCCAAAAATTTCATCTTGTATACTTCAATAGTAAGATGAATTTTTGTTCTATATGTAAAATATTACACTCATTACACTCATACCGAGTTCCTAAAAATAAGTATTTACAAAAAAAAGAAAAAAAAAAGGCAATAACAAAATGTATTTTTTATATTCTTCATGTATTTTTGCATGTTACATACTAGCTAATCCGTCCGGCGTTTCCCGGAAATCAGTAACTTTCTTTTGAGGTTTCGCATAAAATAGTCATTTTCGGCGAGCATTCTGTTCTAAACAAACCTCTTTTCGAACGAAACTCAGACACTCGTATCCGCTGCCTACGGCATTGTATAGCAGGCGTGCTACGCTCGCGCTGCAATCTGGATTAGTTTCAATTTCCACCGCCAGGGGAGCGAACTCATTTTACTTAGTTATCTATATCTTAATTAGTTCATGTTAAGTTGAATGAACCAATTCCCGTTGAAGAAGATTCCAAAATTTATTTAGAACACTTTTGTCGAAATATGAAAATACCCTAGGTCGACCACTTTCAACCAGCCTATCTTCCACACCCCCACAGCTACCGACCGACATGCAACCACCATATTGCACGATGGAAGACTGGAGGCTACTGCCACAAACAAACACCAGTGGTCTGCGCTGTGTAGTTGTGGCTTCAAAGTGGAATATAGGGACACATACGTCTATTTATATATAGAGAGAGAGATTTCAAATGAAATTTTACTGCAACTTGATACATTTATGAACGATTATATCAAAATTACACGTTAGAAAAATTATATATTTAAGAAAAGAATTTTTTTTTAATTGTAAGACAGTTTTATATATATATAAAAAAAAACATGTTTATTAAAAAAAAAATGTGTCAAAATTACCTTGATGCATATTTAAATAGTAACCTTAATTTATCTTTTATATATAAAAAAGTCACTCATTACACTCATAGCGAGTTCCTAAAAATAAGTATTTTCTTAAAGAAAAAAAAGGCAATAACAAAATGCATTTTGTATACTTAATGCATTTTTTTTATATTATATATATTATAAATGAAATTTTAGTGCAAGTTGATACATTTATGAACTGTTATCTATACTATTAAAAACCGTTCGCGTATCTATCTATGTAACCTCAAAAACTCGAAAACCGCAGGGTGCACGGCTACGAAATTTTGCATACGGGTAGCTGGTAGGGCGGTCATGAACGATTGGGGCAAAAAATTCGAAAAATTTAAATAGATTTTTGATAGATTAATTATTAATTAACAACCATCCACAAATAGATCTCAACACAAAATACGCTTTTTCACAGAGTAAGACAAAGATCCAACTTCGCCTGAAAAGAGCGACTGCGGCGGATGACATAAGAACTAAATCATCGCTTTGGCGATTTTTATCTTCGTGATTTCCGTTTAAGTGTAACCCTATTCTGCTTGGCGCCTTTCTGTTGTCATTTGCGCATGTGCAAATTTTCGGCATTCGCTAATTGATTTTCGAATCTTGTTTATTACTTATTATTAAAATTATTCTTTGAAGATCAAATAGTTGATTATAATTATTATAATTCTTCAAAATGCTACGAAGAGAGGAGTGTATTGTTTGCAAGAACAAGACGTCAAAGTTATTTTTTATTCCTAAGAATCGGTAAGTTGTGGTTTATTTCTATGTGTTATTTTTGTTTTTATTTTTCAAGTTCCATTATGTATGAAATATTTTATATATATTCAGTGTTGGCAGATTTTTAACAAATTTTGACTTTATATTATCGTTAAAATAACTGCCATACCATAAATCTCATTCATGTTAAAAAAAAATTTCTCTATATAAAATTTTATTCATATACATTTTTATCGCAATGTAAACATGGTACTAAGTTTTTTCCTATACTAGTAAATCTGCAGATCATTTTTTTAAAATATCATTTTAACTTCGTACAATCCGCAATTATTATTTTTTCAATTGCATGCATGTTTATAAGCATATAAAATTGTTCGAATGTTCCAGAAATTAGAATCCTTAAATTAAAGTGGTAAGTAAAAATAAATGATTTTAAAAATTGTAAAAAATATGAAAGTAAGAGGTTTATATTTCCCGAACAGATGCAAAAACATTTTCAAATATTTTAAGCAATTAATTTCTAAATTCTATTAAATTTATAAGCAAAATTTTAAAACTATTGGAAATCCATATCGAAAATTTAACATTCATAATTTTACATATAAATCCATTACGCAAATATTCCATTTTCATTTCAGATAAAAATGAAATTTAAAAAATCGTCTGCATTCCCATAAGAAAGCATTATGACCTAAAAAAATATTCTATATTTTCCGAACGAATGAACCAAATTTAACCAAAAACTATACAGCTAATTCCGGATACCTCGCCAACATACCTACTAAAAATCAACCTAATCGAACAATTTTTACGGCAAACAGACAGACGGAAACCAAAAACATTTCGCGTCTCCACAGGGAGCCTTAACATGACGTTTCGGCACAAATCTGTCAACACTCAATATATATAAAATATTTCAAACATTATGGAACTTGAAAAAACAAGAACAAAAATAACACATGAAAATAAATCACAACTTACATTTTGAAGAATTAAAAAATAAAATTTTCCTTTCGAACTTGGAAAAAAAAATGTTTGTTTTACCACAGCACTTATTTTAAAATAAAGTTGAATTCCGATTGTTTCAGAACATGTTAAAAACAATAAATCTGTTTTCATTCGCGTAGATAGATAATCGACCGTCTTAAAATCAACCAACCAACCAACCAAAACAGGAAGCAGGTAGTCGCCGTTTTCTTTTCCTTCCCTCATTTGTCGCCAAGAAAGCGATATATAGCTCTATTTAGCAACCTCTCTTCTGTTACGGCTGTAGTTTTCGCGTCATCCGCAGCTAGCGCCACTGTCTATGTGTAATCCCATGTTAAAGAAGTTACCATTGAAGTCTATGAGAGTTGATTCTCTGTTTAAATCTCCTTACTCTGTGACGCTTTTTAATCTTCGGTTGGTTGGTTGTATAAAATCTCCGCAGAAGTCATTAAATAAATCAAGGTAGGGATTTGCAATTTGCGAGTCCAATTTTTAAAATCGATGGTTCAGAGATTATATGACATGTAGACAATCAACTTAATTATTAACCGTTGCCAAATGCTAAAAACTTAATTTTAAAGGATTTTATCGACTTAATGAATGATAATTAGCTGGGTTTAAAAAGTTTTTTACATGACATATATTAGTACGATAGAGATTATTATTACAGAAAACTTTATTTAACAAATTATTTGTTCAATTTGCAAGGATGGGGAGAGGTGAGGGTAAACGACTTTTTATTAACGATCCCATATATTTTACTTGACCGCGCGCTACTTGGCGGCGGATTTTTCATTAATTGACCCTCCTTATTAATAAATCCAAATCTACTGCTTTGATTTCAACAGAAATTATTAAATTTATCAAATTTAACATTTTTAGCTTTACCCGTAACGTTTAATCGCTCTTTTATATACATAATACCGCTATTTTAGATTAACAGTTTTTGTAAAAATTAAATTTATGTTCGTAATAAAAATACAGATACCGTATTCAGTTGATACATACCAACAGACAAAGTTAGTGATTTGTTGTTGAGCACTTGAGCGCGCGCCTCCTCGCGGCCCCTCCCTCAAGGTTTTTTTCTCTATCTGTGCTTTACTTACAGAACACAGATAATTATGTTCCGAACTTCTCCAAACCAGTTCCATTTTCCTAAATTATCATAAAAATCAGCATTCATAGCATCAGGGTGTACTTCTAGAAAACAGTTACCAGTATTTCCGAATAATAGTCTAAGCCAAATTTCAAATTAAGCTCAACCAAATGAATCAATCTTTAAAGATGCATATAGTGGGTCTACTAATTTATCATTTGTTGAAAGGCACTTGAACATCCGCTCCCGCTCCCCCCGGCCCCTCCCTCAAGGATTTTTGTCTAACTGTACCCTGTTTCCATATCTCAGTAACTAATTTTCCGATTTCAGCGCAACTGATTCCAAATATCATATTTAACTTAATAATCAACATCCATATCATTAAAGTAAATTTATGAGTAGCGGTTACCACTATTTCGGAATAATAGTTTAAGCTAAATTTCTAATTAAGTTCCTAGCTTAACCAAACAAACGAATTTTTAAGGATGCATAGTAGTTGTCCTAATAAATCATTTGCTGAACGGCACTTGAACATCCCCTCCCCCCCCCGACCCCTGCTTCTAGGTTTTTTACCTAACTATGCCACCTTTTCCATATCTCAGCAACTATCTTTCCGATTTGAACGCAAGTGATTCCAAACATTATAATTAACTTAATAGACATCCTTTATAACATTAAACTAAATTTATGAGTAGAGGCTACCACTATTTCCGAATAATAGTTTAAGCCAAATTTGTAATTAAGTTTCTAGCTTAACCAAACGAACGAATTTTTAAAGATGCATCGTAGTCCTCTTAATTCGTCATTTTCTGAAGGACACTTGAACATCCCCTTCACCTGGCACCTCACTCATGATTAATTTCTCTAACTGTGCCTTATTTCAATAACTCGGCGAATAATGTCCCCATCTTCTCCAAACCGCTTTTGTTGCACGTCTACTATTACTGTGCCGTAAGCAAAGGGAGCCTGTGTCAGATGTGCGTTCGGAAAGAGGTTTGTTTAGAACAGAATGCTCCCCTGGCGGTAGAAGGTGGAAATAAAAGATTTTCCGGAGCGTATGAACATGCCCGGTAAACGGTGCCAAAGCCATCGGAGATCCGGGACAGAGTTTCGTTTTTAAAGAGATTTAAGTTTATTACACGGGCACGAGCAACGCCGGGTGGGTCAGCTAGAATAATATCTACCCTATTAAAATCCGTGCGCGTATCTATCTATGTAACTTCAAAAACTCGGAAAAACACAGGGCGCAGGGCTACGAAATTTGGCATACGGGTTGCTGGTAGGGAGCCGATGAACAATTGGGCAAAAAAATCAAAAATTTTCAATAGATTTTTTTTTAATGTTTTTGACGAATTTTTGCCTTTTTTATGTCAATCCGAAATATCGCGAGTTCAAACCAGTTCTAAATGTTTACCGCAATGCAAGATATACATATTATGGATGCCACGCTGCAATACTAAGAAGCTGTAGGGGGTATTACGATAATTCTTTTACCTAGCATGCAAATAATTAGAGATTATTTAATTGTGCTTCATTATTAATAAAGAAACTTAAAAATTCATTATTTTTAATAAAGAAACACATTTTATCACAAACATTAGCAACATAAATTAAGTTTCATTAAAAAAAAGTGCGCAATAGTAATTTTTTTTTCTGAATCGTATAGTTATTGAAAAACTCAACATTTTAACAGGGGATTTAAATTCATTTTATTCACATTTTAGAATTAAATTCATGAACTCCCGTGCGTAGAACGGGTTAAACAGCTAGTCTATACTATTAAAAACCGTTCGCGTATCTATCTATATAACCTCAAAAACTCGAAAACCACAGGGCGCAGGGCTAGGAAATTTTGCACACGGGTAGCTGGTAGGGCGGTCATGAACGATTGGGGCAAAAAATTTGAAAAATTTAAACAGATTTTTGATAGATTAAATATTAATTAAAATCTATCCACAAAGAGATCTTATCGAAAATACGCTTTTTTATTTTCGGTTGGGTGGTTGCATAAAATCTCCGCAGAAGTAATTAAATAAATCAAGGTAGGGATGATTGCAATTCCCAGTCGAGTGTTTAAAATCGATGGATCAGAGATTATATAAGATGTAAACAATCAACTTAATTATTGACCGTTGCCAAATGCTAAAAATTTAATTTTAAAAGATTTTATCGACTTAATGAATGATAATTAGCTGAGTTTAAGGTTTTTTTATATGACATATATTAGTATGATAGAGATTATTAATACAGAAAACTTTATTTAACAGATTGTTTGTTAATTTTGCGGTAGTTGTTCCATAGTTTGCACCGGGGGGTAAACGACTTTTTATTAAATATCACATATATTTTACTTGACTGCGCGCCACCTGGCGGCAGCTTTTTCATTAATTGATCCTCCTTATTAATAAATCCAAATCTACTGCTCTGATTTCAACTGAACTAATTACATTTAACAAATTTAACATTTTTTTTTTTATTCACCCGTAACGTTTAATCGCTGTTTTATATAGATAATACCGCTATTTTAGAATAACAATTTTCGTAAAAATTAAATTTATGTTCCTAATAAAAGTACAGAGCCAGTATTCAGTTATACATACCAACAGTCAAAGTTAGTGATTTGTTGTTGAGCACTTGACCGCGCGCCTCCTCGCGGCCCCTCCCTCAAGGTTTTTTCTCTAACTGTGCTTTATTTCCAGAACTCAGGTAATTATGTTCCGAACTTCTCCAAACCAGTTCCATTTTGCTAAATTATCATAAAAATCAGCATTCATAGCTTCGGGGTGTACTTCTAGAAAACAATTACAAGTATTTCCGAATAATAGTCTAAGCCAAATTTCAAATTAAGTTCCTAGCATAACCAAATGAATCAATCTTTAAAGATGCATATAGTGGCTTTTTTAATTTATCATTTGCTGAAAGGCACTTGAACATCCGCTCCCCCCGGCTCCTCCCTCAAGGCTTTTTGTCTAAGTGTACCCTGTTTCCATATCTCAGCAACTAATTTTCCGATTTCAGTGCAACTGATTCCAAACATCATATTTAACTTAATAATCAACGTCTATATCATTAAAATAAATTTGTGAGTAACGGGTACCCCTATTTCCGAATAACAGTCTAAGACAAATTTCTAATTAAGTTCCTTAGCTTAACCAAACGAACGAATTTTTAAAGATGCATTGTGGTCCTACTAATTAGTAATTTACTGAAGTGAACTTAAACATTCGCTCCTCCCCGACACCTTCTTCAAGGTTTTTTTTCTCTAACTATGCCCCGTTTCCATAACTCAGCAACTATCTTTCCGATTTCAACGCAACTGATTACAAGCATTATAATTAACTTAATAGTTACCCTCTATAACATTAAAGTAAATTTATGAGTAGTAGTTACTACTATTTCCGAATAATAGTTTAAGCCAAATTTGTAATTAAGTTCCTAGCTTAACCAAACGAACAAATTTTTAAAGATGCATAGTAGTCCTCCTAATTAGTCATTTTCTGAAGGACACTTGAACATCCCCTCCTCCCGGCACCCCCCTTTACTGCAATGTCAGATATGCACTAGGGTGGAGTGAAAAAACGAAAGTTGGAATTTTGATTTCGGATAGCAGCCAAAAGTTGCCTTTTAGTACCTATAATATACGTGCAAAATTTTAGGAATTTTGAAAAACTCCTTCAGGGCTCTACCACGACCTTTATATTTTCATTGTTTCACGCAATAGGTTTTTACCATAAATTGTACATTTACAGTGTTCGTTGGTAATCTCGTTTGACATTTTTATATTTAAAAAGTTTAGTGTAACTTCCTTTATCATTTCTAAACCTTAAATCTTTATTTTAAAATTTTTTAAACGTTTTATTGAGCTTTACAATTTTTTTTTTCATTTTTAGCGCAAAAATGAGTGCGAGTGGAGGCAAACCGAAATTTACCATTACTAAATGTGCAGTGGAATCTCTCTTATTTGGTGTGCCTTCAAAACTAAATGAAGTTGTTTTTCGAACAATAGCAGACGTTATAAAATGTTACTTATACATAAGACAAGAATTAAAACAAAGTTGGAATGGTAAAGATCCACCAAAGTCATAGGTAATTCAAATCCTAAGAGAGAAGATCGAATAAATTTGGAAGAAAGCACCAATTCTTATAGTTTCCCAGAGGAGTATTGATCAAATGATAGACAACGATTTTTCTAAATACCAGAGTCTTATTCGATTCGCCAAATCCAAAAGAAATGATAATTACATGAAGAAGGTTCAGTTTTTCAAATCTGAAGCTGTAAATAAACTTCTAGACATTTCGGAGCGCAAATACAACCCAATTCCTAAATGTACTAGTGAAAAATCAAGGAAGGTGCCTCCAAAAGAAAAGGAATTTCTTCTTGACCAAAGGTGAGCAAGAAAGAGGGTTATTGGTATGCTCGATAAAGCCTAGACAAGTAAATTTAGACAAAGAGAAGACAGGAAAACAAGGAAGTCGATGTGGACTGAAAAGCCAAGTTTAAATTCTGCAGTTAATCAGGGCAGTACAATTGTTATGTATTTTGACAGTGGTGATGAAGAAAGAAGTAGTAGCTCTTCATCAGGGTGTGAAGATTTAATATCCGTATCACAAGCATCTACTGCTAAAGAAGAGTCACAAGTACAAATGAGAACACATCTCCTACGGTTTCAAGGATCTCAGATCAGCATGGGGTTTCTGATAGATGCGTGGCAGCAATAGCTTCTGCAACTCTACAAGATATTGGCATTATAATAGAAAACTATTCATCACATATAATTCACAGAAGCAAAGTACGCAGACAGCGAAAGAAAACTAGAGAATGTGCAGAAAAAAAGATGATTTAAAAGCATTAAAAGCGGGAATCGAAAGTATATATTTTGATGGAAGAAAATATAAAACACCACATCAAGAGAAAATTGGAGATAAATTACATCGAATAACTATAAGTGAAGAACATGTATGTCTGGTTGAAGAGCATAATTCACTGTATCAGGGACACATTACACCGTCTTCTGGATCTGGAAAGCATATTGCAGAAAGCACTTTAAAATACTGCACTGAAAACAACTTAAACCTTGACAAACTATGGCTGTAGGTTGTGACGGAACAGCTGAAACACAGTAAGAAATAATAGTGCTATTAGATATTTTGAAACAAAGATTGGCAAAAGATTGAAAGTTTGATTTTGAAAGATTCGTGAAATTAGTTACACATGCAACATTGGAAGTTGTAGGAGTAGAAGCAAGGGACGGATATATACGAGCAAAAATCAAATCGCGAAACATAATGCCTAGTTTTGCCAAAGGCCAATATAAATTAGAGTGAATACTCAGATAGTTTTAGAGTTCATCGTATATATCCCTTTTATTGTATTCCTATATATTTAGAAAATTGTCTTTCCTATACATTCAGAGAACTATCTTTCATGTATATTCAAAACATAAAAGTGAACTGTATAAATAATTATTTTACTTTTTCTTTAAAATTTACATTTTAGTGTGACCTTTACCTTCAAGGTCTCAAAACATGACGACACTTATATTGATCACATGTAATACTTAAATCAGTCATATTTTATGGGTTATTTTACTAAAATCAGAGAAATTCTGCAAAAAAAAATAATTTGAATACTTTACACTACATAGTGCATATCTTGGATTTTTACATATAAAGGGAATAATTTTTAAGAGTTGGTAGAGCCCTAAAGATGAATTCCAAATTAAATGAAAATTTAACCTAATATTCAGTGTGCCAATGGACAAATTTTGAGACCTATGTGAAGAAAAAATTCCAAAAAGAAAATTTCATGATTATTTACACCTTTTTGGTTTTTCACGTAAAAAAGGCATAATCTTTAAGAGCTGGTAGAGCCCTAAAGAGGAATTCCAAATGAAATGAAAATTTAACCTAATATTCAGTGTGCCAAAAGGCAAATTTGGAATCCTATCCAAAGAAAAAATTCCAAAAAAATTTTTTTAAGGCCATTTTCACTGCACCCTAATATGCATAATACGGACGCCACGCTGCAATACCCACAAGCTGTAGCGTGTATTACGATAATTCTTTTACCTCGCATGCAAATAATTAGAGATTATTTAATTGCGCTTTATTATTTCATTTTTTTAAATAAAGAAAAACATTTTATCACAAACGGCAACAACATTTTTATTCTATTTATTCCCTTATTCCAAAGATATCGTTTTATCGTCTGCTGCCATAGCAACAAAAATTAAGTTTCATTAAAAAAAATGCATAGTAGTATTTTCTTTTTCTAAATCGTACAGTTATTGAAGAACTCAACACTTTAACATGGGAATTAAATTCATTTTATTCACATTTTAGAATTAAATTCATGAACTCCCGTGCGTAGAACGGGTTAAACAGCTAGTCTATACTATTAAAATCCGTTCGCGTACCTATGTAACCTCAAAAACTCGGAAACCACAGGGCGGCGGGCTACGAAATTTGGCACACGTGTTGCTGGTAGGGGGCCCATGAACGATTGGGGCAAAAAATTCGAAAATTTTAAATAGATTTTTGATAGTTTAAATATCAATTAAAATCCATCTACAAAGAGATCTCATCAAAAATACGCTTTTTTATCTTCGGTTTGTTGGTTGTATAATATCTCCGCAGAAGTCATTAAATAAATCAAGATCATTGGAATTGCGAGTCGAGTGTTTAAAATCGATGGATTAGAGATTATATGATATGTAGAGACAATCAACTTAATTATTAACCGTTGCCAAATGCTAAAAACTTAATTTTAAAAGATTTTATCGACTTAATGAATGATAATTAGCTGGGTTTAAGGGTTTTTTTTTTTTACATGACATATATTAGTATGATAGAGATTTATTAATACAGAAAACTTTTATTAACAGACTAGTTGTTAAATTTGCGGGGATGGGAAGGGGTGGGGGTAAACGACTTTTTATTAAATATCGCATATATTTTACTTGACCGCGCGCCACCTGGCGGTGGCTTTTTCATTAATTGACCCTCCTTATTAATAAATCCAAATCTAATGCTCTGATTTCAACAAAACTATTTAAATTTAACAAATTTAACTTTTTTGATTCATCCGTAAATCCCTGTTTTATATAGATGATGCCGCAATTTTAGAATAACAGTTTTCTTAAAAATTAAATTTATGTTCCTAATAAAAGTACAGAGCCCGTATTCAGTTGATGCATACCAACAAGCAAAGTTAGCGATTTGTTGTTGAGCACTTGATTGCGCGCCTCCTCGCAGGTAATTATTTAATTGTGCTTAATTATTAATTTTTTTTTTTTTTTTAAATAAAGAAAAACATTGTTTCATAAACATCAACAAAACTTTTTATTCTATTTATTCCCTTACTCCAAAGATTTCGTTTTATCGTCTGCTGCCATAGCAACATGATAAATTAAATTTCATTTAAACAAATGCACAGTAGTAGAAAAATATTTTTCTAAATCGCATAGTTATTGAACAACTCAACACTTTAACAGGAGAATACTTATTTCTTATTTATATATTTTAAAAAATTTTCT
Source organism: Maratus michaelseni (assembly GCA_963931845.1). NCBI lineage: Eukaryota > Metazoa > Arthropoda > Arachnida > Araneae > Salticidae > Maratus > Maratus michaelseni. The sequence goes on from OZ007592.1 coordinate 339,938,778, forward strand.
TCTCATTGCGTTTTTTTTTCTTTCTTTCTTTTTTTTTTTTTTTTTTTTTTTGCTAAGTTTCGTTTCATATTCCATTTTTATTATGTATATTTGATGTGAAATTTTTACGTACCACTACTTTTTACTACGGATTTTTGGTTGTGTAAGTACCAATTTTTAATAGACATAACAAATTTTTATATTCATAAACTTTAGTTTGGTTGTACTGATTTTTATTTTTAATTTTGGTTTTAGAATTAAATTCATGAACTCCCGTGCGTAGAACGGGTTAAACAGCTAGTATCAAAATTAAGCGTTAGATAAATTTTACATTTGAGAAAAGTATTTTTTAAATTATAAGATAAAATTCAATTTTATTAAAAAAAAAACAAAAAAATCAGCATTTTTATATTAAAAAAGTGTCAAAATTATCTTCTTGTATATTTAAATAGTAACATGAATTTTCGTTTCATATATTAAAAAACTGCACTCATTACTGTCATAGTAATTTCCTAAAAATACGTATTTCCAAATAGAAAAAAAAGGCAATAACAAAGTGTATTTGTTTATATATCGTGTATTTTTTATATTACATATTTCAAATGCAATTTTAGTGCAAATTGCTACATTTATGAATGGTTATAGCAAATTTATGCGTTACAAATATTATACATGTGAGAAAAGTATTTTTTAAATTAAAAGAAACAATGCAGTTTTAACAAAATTACATTTTTATTAAAAGAAAATGTATTATTTAATGATATATTTAAATAGTAACCGAACTTTTCATTTTATATATAAAAAAATCCACCAATTACATGCATGGTGAGTTTAATACGTAAAGAGTTTAATGTCTAAAAATAAGGACTTCCAAAGAGGAATAAAAGGCATTATCAAAATGTATTTTTTTACATTTCATGTATTTTTTTATATTACATATTGCAAATGAAATTTTAGTGCAAGTTGGTATATTTATGAACTGTTATATCAAATTTACGCGTTAGATAAATTATACATTTGAGAAAAGTGTTGTTGTTCTTAGCTATAAAATAGAATCTAGTATTATTTAAAAATAACACATTGTTAATTTAAAAAAACAAATCATAATATTATCCTCTTGTATATTTCAATATTATCACGAATTTACTTTTATATGTAAAAAAATACACTCATCACGCTCATACCGAGTTCCTAAAAATAAGTACTCCCAAAAAGAAAAAGAAAATAGGCAATAACAAAATTGTTAGGGACAATTCATCTAATGGACACCAAATTGCACAATTATAATGTGCTCAGATATGGAATGTCATTTATGAAATTCTCTTTATCATATTCTGTTTGCGTCACGTTAGATTGCGAGCAGATAATTTCACTTCATTGATAGTTAATGTGACTATGATGGATACCCGGGCTTAAACATCTATTAGGTAAGCTTTTATGAAATGAATTGTGAGCTATAATAATCTTTATGACTTATTTTCGACCTACTTATATCACTTAAGGTATAATGAGGCTTTTGATATATTAATTTTTCAGCCATTAGTAAAACATGCTTGGGAACAATCAGAACTGACAGATTTTTTCATGTTTTTACACAGTACTACCTACAGTTATTTTCTATTTTTTTTTATTTTCTCAGACCAATTATTTGCTGATTTAGTAGTAAACTGCATGATTTTATCTACTTAAATTTCTCTACATAAAATATTGTTTTAATAACGTTATTTTGTTTTTAGCTTTTCCAAAATAATATTCAGAGTAATCAAAAATTCATTTGTTTAAGTATTTCAGGCAATACGAGTATTATTTGCTTTTGCTTTCCTTTTAAACATTTTTAGAGATATTTTTTATTGACTTTTTAATAGTTAGATAATTTAAGTTTGGATGTGAAAAAGAAATATGGATCTACAAGTATGTACGGGGAAAAAATACGCCGTATTTCAGCATAGATTTGAAAATTAAAAAAAAATAATAATAAAAAACATGAAAGAATAAATAGTTTAACGAGTCGTATATTGAAATACTTTTTCAGATTTACAAACACGTGACATGTTAAATCTATTTAAATCTAATAATTGCTTAATAAAGATGGTTATATCCACCAGATAAATAGTTGCAATTAACTTATAGTACCAAATGCTGCTTCTAGCCAAAATAACAAGAAATTATACCTTTAGTGTAATTAAGGCGTTAAAAAAGGACATTTGTCACGAAATCTCGTGCATCTATCTACTTTTTTGTTCATATTTATTTTAAAGATGTTCGCGGAACTCTACAAAAGAGTTATTCTTTGTAGTGACATACACAATACACATATATACCGTTTGATGTCATAATTTTTTTTAAAGCTTATCTGGATTCAATTAACTTTTGTAGATCTTACCAATGTTTTATTTAAATTCGTACAGCGCACTCCATTGCCTAACATTTCAACTAAAAATTTTATCAACCTTATCCCATCCAAACCTCCCCTTCCCCCCCTCCCCCTAAAAAAATAGAAAACGAAAAAAACTGTTTGTTAGGACAAGTGAACCGAAAACGCATTAATTTTTTTTAATAATGTTTCATAGATTTTTTAAATATTAACATATGTATGGGTCTCCTAATGTTTATTATTTTTTAATTATTTTCCTCATTTGCATTCTAAAATCTAAATAAATACTATCTAATCAATGAAAACGTATCATTGCTCACAAAATAGTCTTTCGTCAAAATGTCTTGCTGTCGTGTAAACACATTCTGAAGCATATTATGCAGAATATACAATTTTAAAGAAAGTTGTATTTTTTCTAAAAATAAATTTTCGGTACCAAAAAAATTAACGGTATTATTTTGTCTTGTAATAGAAGCAGAAAAATTACGTTATGTTATTTTCTAGCAGCGAGACAATGATTTATTCTAAAACCACATTCTTTGTAATTCTTCCCATTTCAAATCTATAAGCAATGAAAAAAAGAAAAATTAACTGTATGAAACGATATGCATTGCATATTACCCAATAACTAGATGGTTTTTTTTTAAAGAAAAATACTGTTTTTGTACGCAAATTGGGAATACTTATAATTTGTAAAAAAGATTTACGTAAGAATAGAACTTCTTTATATTGTATTGTTTTTAATTTCATTCAAATTTTTTATATATATTTTTTTTAGCTGGACATTTTATATATAAAAAGGATTTTTGAAAGCAATTTAATTTAAATTTATATCTTTGATGTAAAGTAAAATACACGAAAATGCATGAAAAACACAGTTAAAAATTTATTTAATAAAATATTTTTAATACTACATTAATATATGTTTTGTGAAATTTATTACACATATATATTATATTAAGCTGAAAGTCATATTTTGAAAGAAATTGTCGTGGATTTATAATTTCTTTTCATCTAAAGGTTTTTTTTTTTTTTTTTTTTTTTTTTAAACAATACTCATTCATAAACATTCAGATCATAATTTAAAATTTATTTTGAAAAATTCTTTCGTGAAAATGTTTGAAATCATGAATCAAAACATACTCGAAAAAATATTATTGGGAATATAACTCTCATGAAAGTTTGATTCTTCTAAAAACTTTCTTCACCAAACATCCACTGACCTTATTCTTATTTATCGTATATTAGAAACATAAATATTATGTTATGTTATTTTTCTTTCAGTGAGATATTGTTTTATACTAAATCCACACTGTTTGTCCCACCCATTTGTATTCTATTACACGTTCCAACAAAATATAAATTCCCTAGGCGAAAAGGATAAAAAGAAAATACTTGAAGAGAAAACGAATTTCACGTCGGTGTGAACACCAGTTCCCTGGATATTTCTTCTTCCACTATTTGTTCATTTTTATGGCATTTAGTTTAAGAAAAAAAATGCGATATTGCAGGGGAATTCGTAAATGGTTATTGTATATATATTACACCAAATTGGTTGGAGCACTAATGTTAGATTTCCGTGAGTTATAACAAAGGAACCGTTTAAGATTATAAGATCTCAGATCAATTTTTCACTTCTGTTGGTCACAGGATATAAATATTTCAGTTTGGAAAACAGGAAATAGAAGTAGCCAAATTTGTACGAGGATAATTAAATAATAAATTTCTATTTCAGGGATACGAAATTGCATTCACTATTTTGCTGTTCATTTTCTGCGGTTTTTTAAGTATAATGGTATGATGTGCTTTTGATTTAATAAATGTATTACGAACGGAGAGTTAAAAAAATGGTTTAAGCTATAAAAAGTATATGCGCAATATTGTGTTAGATATTTTTATATTAATATATGAACGTGCCACGTCCAGTTGAATTAAAGGAACTATCTATCAAATACTTAAATGTTCTAAAGTATAATAATGTATTTTTTTCTTCTTATTAACTTTATTAAACATTTTATAAATTGATATTGATATTTTAAGTTACAATTTTGTTAAACTCATTAAAAAAATCTTATATATAGATATATGCTACCGTCAAAAGCCAATTTGCCTAGTTAAAAAAAGTTTAACTAATTATTTTCGTTGCAAAATTTAAAGTTTTTTATGTTAGAAACTCTACATATCTGACTTTTAAAATCTGACGTTTTATGTACCTACATACTGCTTAAACTTAAATATCAAATTCTAAATACATGAAAAATTCAGTAGAACGAAATCAGGATCACAGATTTTATGTATTAAAATCACAACGAAATAAGTTGATATTCTACATAGATGTGTTTTATTACAATTTATGAAACATGTATTTTATCATAAAAGGAAAATATTACATGTTGGAAAATTGTAAGTCATGCTTTATAATTTATTTCAAAATGCTTCTGAATAAATCCAGGCTTTTCTTATATATTTCTAAATAAATACTGATTGTAAAATAATAACGAAACATTTCTCATGAAATATCGTTTTGAAGAAATGTTTTTAGATCGTGTATCAAAACTTTACTCTGAAAAATTATATATGGAATATAAAAAACCCTCAAAAGTTTCATTCTAATAAAACCTTGTTTCACCAAACATAATCTCATTCGTATTTATCATATATTAGAAACCTAAAAATAATGTTTTTTTTTTTTTTTTTTTTTTTTTTTTTTCTGGGATATAATGTATACTAAATGTATAATACTGTTTGTATAACTAAATACTGTTTGTCCGTCTCATTTTTATTCTATTACATGTTTCAACAAAATATATATAAAAAAAAACTAGACAGAAGATACCTGCAGAGTAAACGAATTTCATGTTGGTGTGAATAGCAGTTCTTTGTATATTTATTTTACTATGCTTTATATACACTTATAATGCATTTGCTTTTAGAATAAGCGTGTTATTGCAGGATCTTTTATGAATAGTTCTTGTATATATATATATATTACACCAGATTTTTTGAGCTCTAATGTCACATTCTCGTGATTTAAAGCAGTGAAGCGTTTTAAGGTTATAAGATCTGAGAATCATTTTTATATATTTTTTCATGCTACAAGCCATAATTGTTTCAACTAATGGAATAGGATGCACTAGTAAATAAATTTGTTGCAAAAGAATATTTTTGTTTTTGTGATATAAAATTAATACTAATTTTCCAACTATTGTATCGCAGATATTAGGATTTTAGATAATATTACTTGTAGAATAAATTGGTAACAAAAAATCGTAAAATTTGGTGTATATGATAACGAATTCCAATTAACTGGGTCGCCTATTTTTCGAACCTATCAATCAGGGAAATAAAAATAAAACTTATTGCAATGCGAAGTGCATGCATTCGTTCGTAAAAATATATTTTTCTATGAATTATATGTTTTTACATATTATACATATTATTCCAATTTTTTCATTGAAATTCCTACTTAAACTACATTAAAAATAATGTTTAACTGGAATTTTCCAAGTCTATATTTAGATAACTCTAAGTCTATATTTCGTCATTCAGAGAAAAATTAGAGGAATAAAGCACAGGAATCCATTTATATATTGAAATTTGACTTTTAAGAGAAAAGTGGGCAACATTCAAAATTGGTATCTCATGTGGTAGATGTTAATGAGGAAAATGGTAGGGTAGCAATTTCATGAGGTCTAACGTTTGCGCAACCTGACAGCGCACAAACTAGTGTCTAATCTACATCAAAGACTTTAACTTTGTTCTACATATATAAAAATTATCCGTAAATGTATGTGACTATTGTATTGAATTTTGTTAAATGTTTGTAGTATAAGATAGGTGACCGAAAGGTGGCTATAGTTCAGCTTTGACGATTTTTAGATAGCTTTCATTACAAAAATCTACCTATTGCAGCCGTTTGGATGAAAGCAATTCCAAAAATTCTTGGTATTTTTCCACCGATCATGACCCCCAGAACCCCAAACCACTCTCCGTTCAAATACTGATTTATATATATACCATATATATATATATATATATATATATATATATATACAGGGTGATTATAAAAAAAAACTATCCCGATATATGAGCCCATAACTGTCATACCGTTCACAGAAACTGAATGAAATTCTGGCCTAAAATATTTTGAGGTATGCGCTCAAGAATCACGTGAAAAACAACAGTTAATTTTACGGTTACATTAACAAAATTTCGAAAATTTCAAATGGCAACACCTACTTTTTTTTATTGGAATGTTATCTTCGTAGTGAAAAAACATAAAAAGCGTTGGAATGGTACCTGTAGCATGAAAATCGCCAGCGCTAGACATACTAAGAAGAAAAGTGAAAACAATCAATAAAGGACAGAGAAGCAACAGAAAGTAAAACATTTTATTGTTCAGTGCTATCCACAATCTGCCGCATGTAAAGTGTCGTCGTGTGTAAAATGGAAAATGTATGAAACACAATAAAATGTTTTGTTTTCTGTTACTTTTTTTGTTTCTGATTCTATTTTAAACAAATATTGTTTTCTATATTTATAATATCCAGGTTTATCAAACGCGTAGCACTGTGATTTCCATTCACGTATTAATTATATAACTTTTAAAAATTAAAGTTTTAATATTATTTTTGCATGTACAACATTTATTTTCTCTATAATATGCTTAAATATATATGCTTCAGAAAAAAGGGAGAAAATTGCATATTATTTGCATTGCATATTATGCTTTATTGCTTTATTGCATATTATTTGAGTATAATTTGAGTATAATTTGAATATTATTTTGGTATTTTAAAACTGATGATTTTTGTATCGTTTCAAGAAACGTTCAGGATATGGGCCCCCTTAACATGTCGTTTCATGAAACTCCCCGATCGCAAAATCCCAGTTTAACGTATGGGAAAACTTAAAAGCGCTTTTATTCATTTCACAATATAATTATCAATATTATCAAAATTTTACCATCAGGAAGTAGTCGTCAGATACACTGTCTCCTGAAATTTTAAGTATTTTAAAAATCCCTATAAACTCTGTGATTTCAACTTGAGGAAATTTTATCATCTTCTTAAAAATACTTAAAATTTAGTGAGATAATTTTTAAAAACGCACATAATCAGCATCTGATGTTTACTTTATCATTGGGAAAGCCGTATTTTGATAATTATATTAGGTAATGATTAATCTCGTTTTAAGTTTTCCCATAGGTTAACATGATATTTCGCAATCGAGAAGTGCAAGTGAAGCGGCTCCTTAATCATTTTGTAAAACATTTTATTACAAAAATATTTTAACATTAATTTTTTAGGTACTTCTTCATTATCCCGTCGACCACTTTCCATTAAATAACTATCGCAAAATTATTCGCCAAACTGTAGCGCCCAATAAACAAAAGGAAAAATGTTGCAATTAGAATCTCAGAAAAAACAGGATAAAAGAAAAGGAAAAAAGAAAAAAAAAAACGAAAAAGTCCATTCACTAAAGTATCATTTATCAGTAACTTTAAACAGTAAAATTTAGTATATATTAATGAAAATAGAAACAAGAATAATCTTGGATATTTATTTATTTACATTATTTTCTTTATTATCCATCCTGACTTTTGGATAAAAGTTTGTGACGTCAGTTGAAATTGATCTATTGTACGTAATTACGCATCGCGACGTTTTTTTTTTTTTTTTTAATGCTTTTTCTCTTTTAATATGGTGTTGGAGACATAATTTTTATTTTTATTTATAAAATAACTAATAAATCAGTAAAAGATCATTAAAAATACATTAAACGTCGAAATAAAAATCACTTAGGAGATAACAAGCACGTGCAACGCATTTGACGCCACAATCATGCATTTTAGGCGTTAAATCCTATAGTTCCTTGATAGTTTTTTTTAATGGAAAGTGGTCGACATGATACGGCAGAAGTACCATTTTTTATTAGTAAAATATAAGATATTGGGAAAAATAGAATTCTAATTAATTCTTTCACCTGTTTGTTTATTTATTTATTTATTTATTTATTGTATTTCCTGTCCTGTTAAAAGTTTAAAGCAAACTGTCCAGTCATTCAACTATTGTTATAAAAAATGGTTACATAACCGTAATTTAACTCTTTTCTGACAATAATATGGGGATTAATATGATCAGAATACAGTTAAATTACATTTATATAAACGTTTTCTATAAAAACGGTGAAATGATTGGACAGTTTGCTGCAAATTTTTAACAGCGTGGGTAGCATCCAAACATACAGTAATTATTGAACCAACTCGTGGAATTTCCATGATTTTTTTTCAAGAAAAATGTTTTTAATCACACATAAAAAGACTGTCTGAAAAATGTTGTACGGAATATAATATTCTCATGAAGTTTGGATTATTGTAAAAACTTTCTTCTCTAAACCTCCACTGTCCTTATCTTTATTTATTGTATATTAAAAATATAAAAAATTATGTATGTTATTTTTCTTTCAGCAAGATATTGTTTTATACTATATGCACATCGTTTGTCCCTCCCATTTATATTCTATTACACGTCCCAACAAAGTATAAAATCCTTAGGCAAAAGAACACAAATAGAAAAGTTAAAGAAACAACGAATTTCACATCTATGGGAAGACCAGATCCCTGGATACTTTTTCTACTATAGTTTGTTCATTTTTATGGGATTTATCCTTCGAAAAAATTGGACGTTGTTGTAGAATTTATAAATGATTATTGTATATATATTGCACCAAAGTTGTTGGAGTTCTAATGTTGACTTATATATGTTCCTGAGTTATAACATTGAAAGCTTCTTAAGATAACAAGATAGGAGATCATTTTTTGATTCCTTTCGATTAGTCACAGATCATAAATATTTCAGTTTTGAAAGTAAAGTGCAGTAGTAACTAATATTATACAAAAAAAAAAAAAATAATTATGGAGTTTTTTTCCTTTCTTTCTTTGTTTCTTTTTTGGAGAATGGGATGTGGGGAAAAGGGGGGGGTGGGAGAGTCTTTCTAAATTTTCATGAACACATCGTTTTCTTTTTTTATTCATAAATGTTGCTACATATTATATGTTTGTGAATAAATAAATCTATTATAACCAAATATAACACGCAATTTACACTAAATAGAGTGTTACCATGTATGTGTTATATTTAGCAGTTCCAATATATAATGTTTGTTGTTTGTTTAAAGAGCAGTGTGTGACTTGTGTGAAACAATTATTTGTAATTAAAAAGCAGCAGGTTAGCTTATGTTCATGAAAATGAGAGAACTTATCGTACACACACGTGAAAGTAGCTTTAGTGATGACCAAATTCCAAATAAAATACTCAGTGGGACGTATCCGATCATCCGCTTATTCGGAGATGACAATAGAAAAATAAATACAACATAGAACGGTTTAAATTTGTTCGATCATATTTTAAAATATGTCTTTTTATTTTTTATCCATAACACGATGAGATAATAGTGTATCCCCCCCCCCCACCATTTTACTTTTTTCTTACAATTTAAATATCTCGTACTAGGATTCTATTAAAAGGATTCGCCCAGATTACGCGAAGCTGCTTCAGCATACTGCTTTTTATTCTATGCGCTCCCATCCAATCACGCCTCTCAAATATTGTAGGCTATTCATCGTTTAATTCATTGAATCACATTTTTAGAGAAAAACAAATTGTCTTGTTTTTAGAACTCTTATTTTCTCTTTGATGTTATTCTAATGGAATTAAGTACAAAGTGATATACTTCACTGTTTTTGACGAATTTCTCGCAAAAACACAAAAGAATGGGTTAAATTTAAAACTATATTTCATTATTAAAATTAATGCTTACAGATTTCATTATTCATACTAGCTTTAATAAACAAAATAAAACGACAAAATAAAACGAAATTTCTTGAACATGTGTCTTCTATTTTATGAGAATTACTTACAAATATCAGTTTAATAAACAGTGCACACGCAGATGATTATGCGTGGGGTAAGACAATAAAGTTTTTTTTTTTTTTTTGGGGGGGGAGAGGTGAGAGGGATATTAAACTTATACATTTTAAGGTTCAATGCTTTTTTTAATGAAAGTTTTTAAATGTATCCTTTCCCACTTAATTTTCATGGGAGGAGACGAGCCCCTACCCCTCCCTCTTGAACGACATTGGGGTGCAAGCACTAGAATGTTGTGAACTAGTGATGACCATCACGAAAACGTACGGCTCGGGACTGAAGATACGGTAGAAAAATAAAGTACCACTGAAGTATTTGACGGATGTAGTGAGGCGATTGAAATTTCTAAAGTTATATTTAAAAAAAAAAAAAAACTCATACATTGATTATTGTATATCTGAACGTGTCTCTAATACAAAGGATATAAGAGTTTTGTAATCAATAATGAATTCATCTTAATTTTCAGCAAACTTCAAATGTCTCTGGACAGGACAAATAATTACTGATCAGTCAATGTTCTTACACGTGAGCAGCCATCATTTGCTAACATTATCGATAACAGCTTTAGCATCCCTGTGATCGATGAATAGTGATAGCATATGCCAGAGACACAGGAAATTATTTTCTGGTGCGAGAAATACCCTCCTTTCGAAACAAAGATGTAAAAGTAATGATCGCTACACTACCACCAGAAACTTTAGATCTGTGTACGACTGAAACTTTACAAATATACACATCCGAAGTTCATCAGGAATTGCATTTCACAATTGACAGTTCATATGCCATGTATATTATCTCGACTGCTTTGCCGGTGCTTCTATTACATTTTTTCGAGTGAATTTATTTTATAAATCGAAATCACACAATAGGTTAGCGTTAGAAACTCGACTTATAGACCTATGCTATAGATCGAATATTAAAAGTCGGGCCACGTATTACTGTTTTCTGAGTATGATCTACATTTGTGGGAAATTTCATTGTAGTTGGTCAATCCATTAAAGAGAAATCTTGTTCAATTTTTTGTAAAAATTTTAGAGTACACATAAGAAACTTCGCCCTTCGTCGCAATACTATCCATTTGTCATAATGTCATTTGTTAAAAGAAAACGATTAATTTTTGTTTGGTAATGTCGAAAACTATTAAAAGGAATAGGGTTTTACAAAACTCGATACTTTGGGGTAAAGTATATGTGAACTATAATCACAAATGATGAACGGATCCGACGATGGTGCTATATGATAATGTTGTGTACCTCGCACAGACCTAATGCATGCCCCGAACTACGTTCACATGGTTGTGTACTTTCGGCATGTTTTTTGAGAAGTTCCTCGAAAACCATGGTATATGAAACGGCAATCGCATCTTACATGAACTTTTCAAAATTCCCACTTTAACATCATATATAATATCATACCATTTTAACATTTTCACTGACACAAATCGACAAATTGCAGGCATTTCTGGAAATATACAATAATATATAAAGTGTTGGTTTCAGGCAATACTAAAATCTGAAATTCAAACATCTATTTTAAAATATAATTTTAATGTGTGATGTACTTTTTAAAAGAAAATAATAGCAATCCCACTGTTCAAAATTGCATAAATGCAGATAAAATGATAAAACTTATGAAAATGATATATGCTTATATCAACTTTTATTCTCTTATATTATGTAAAAAGGTTTTGCACTGTTTTGTGTGTTGTATAACAATATTATTAACATATAATACTATTCATGTTTCGTTACGGCTTTTAAATCACTTGTGAGTGGCGTGACCAATCAGAATTCTTTATGTGAGTATGGTCAATATTGTTGTGCTCTACTTCTTTTCCATTCTACTCTAAGTTGGCTATTAAGACATCCTTATATAGTTTTGGTTTTTTGTTTCAATATAATGAATACTTTAAAGACATTAATACATAATTTTTCAATCTCATCATGACAGTTAAGGTTTTAATATGGTTGCAATTTAGATCTGAATAATGAGAAAAGTAATAGTAAATTGCCATGTTTTTACAGTTTATTTGACCATTTAAACGCTTTGCCAGAACATTTAAATTTTTGTATTTGAGCTCTGTTATAATATTATGTATAATCTTAAATGAACACTAATTATTTTGTTTGTTTTTGTTTCAGTTCCTGCTCATTATTTTGAACTCAGCTATCAAGAAGTCTCTTACAATACCGTGAATGTGTCCTGCGAGGTACAAGGTGTTTTCCCATCTCCAATATTAAGGGTCTACATTAGACCCACAAGTAGCAGTCCACCGTTGCCCGTTAGTGATCTAAAAACTAGCACGACGGTGAGACCTAATGGTGCGTACGATTTAATCGTACACCGGACGTTTAAAATCAACGAGCTGTCAACTAATGGTGCAACAGTGTTTGAGTGTAAGCTTGAGCTACCAGGGACAAATTATGGTGAATCCAAAAGGATAGCATATTTCCCAGGTATGATTGAATTCTATAAATAAAAAATAAATTTATGGTGTGATTAAACAAAAATTTTATTAGATAATAACTAAATTTATTTCACATTCTTAAGAGTCTAAACATTCCTAATAACTTCTATAAAGTAATTTTTATATGTTTATTCTCTAATTTTTATGCAAAGATGAAAATCTGCAAACATTTAAACATGCAAAATATTATAGATGAATTTTCTTGAATGATTGTAATTTATTTTATTTTTTTGCTGTTCACGCATGTAATTAAATCATTACTTTAATGCTCCACATTAATAAACATATATAAAACATGCTTTTTATGTTAAACCTATTTTTCCAAAATACTATCATATGCAAGCATTGTATAAGACGAGCGCAAAATTTATGACACTCGGGAGGATGCTAAAGCTTTCAGATAAAAGCTATAATATCGTTTTGTAATTGAACTGTAAATATATATATATATATATATAACCTACCAAAATTCAATATAATCACCAATGAAAATATACAATAACCTCGCCGTGTTACCCATGATTCCGAAAAGCGCTCACAATCTTCAGAAACCTCAGAAATCAATATCTTTTTGAGATTTAAAGAAGCAATTTTAAAACAATGTTTTTTTTTTTTACTGCCACATTGATTTTCAGAAACTCTTCCGAGTAGTTTTTATAGTGTATCAATGAGTTTTCCCGAACCAGAATATCGGTTTTTCCGATGCTATCAATTCTCAAATAAACATTTTCAGCTGTGTAATAGAATTTATACATTCAAGAGTAACACAAATATATTAAATTTAATGTTAATTTTTAATGCTTAGTATTCACGATGTTTGTCTGTGAATCTTGTTTGTTGAACATGAAAATATTTCGTTTGAGAACTGATAGCACCCAAAAAACCTATACTCATAGATGAGAAAACTTATTAATACTCTATACAAAAATACTCGGAAACGTTTCCTAAAGTCGGTGGCACCAAAAGAAATTTTGTTTTTATAAATCCTTCTTTTAATCTCGATAATATATATTGATTTAGGATGTTACTAATGATAAAGAACATTTTTGGAATCGTGGGTGACTCGGAAGAAATTATTGTATATTTTTGTTCGTTGTTATATTATTTATTCCTAGATTAGGAATCATGTGCCTTTTCCCCAGTGTATTAAAATGTTTGTAAATCAATATCGCCAACACAGAACTTTATCATGATTCATACGATTTTTTTTTGCCATATCAAACAAAGCCAGCTCAAACAAAGAGACTACAAGTGCATGCGTACGTGGTACTAAATGAAATATCTTTTTTATACCAGTGAAATGTCATTTTGTTTTATAGGAAGCTCTACAATCAATTAAATTGAAAGGTCGCGATACTTTAAACCCCTTTGGCAGTCTTGTCTCAATTAAACATTGCTCAATTACTTCTTATTTCTCAATCAAGCAATTCTCAATTAAACATTTCCAGCTGTGTAATTGAATTTATACACTCAAGAGTAACAGAAAAATATTAATTTAAATGTTAATTTTAACGCTTAATATTCATCATGTCTGTCTGTGAAACTTGTTTGTTGAACATGAAAATATTTCCTTTGAGAACTGATAGCACCCAAAAAACTTATACTCATAGTTGAGAAAACTTATTAATACTCTATACAAAAATACTCGGAAACGTTACCTAAAATTGGTGGCACCAAAAGAAATTTTGTTTTTATACATCCTTCTTTTAATCTTGATAATATATATTGATTTAGGATGTTACTAATGATAAAGAACATTTTTGGAATCGTGGGTGATTCGGAAGAAATTATTGTATATTTTTATTCGTTGTTATATTATTTATTCCTATATTAGGAATCATGTGCTTTTTTTCCAGTGTATTAAAATGTTTGTAAATCATTATCGTCAACGTAGAATTTTATAATGATTCATACGAGAAGGATATTTTTCCATATCAAACATAGCCAGCTCAAACAAACCGACTAAACATGCATGCGTACGTGGTAGTAAATGAAATATCTTTTTTTATACCAGTGAAATACCATTTTGTTTTATGTGAAGAGCTGCAATCAATTAAAGTAAAAGGCCGCTATACTTTAAACCCTCTTGGCAGTCTCGTGTTAAAAATACGCTGCTTACTACCAATTTTCAAACTGTTATGTGATAAAAGTAGGCTGAATAGCTGGCAAAATCGGTGGAGTATTACTGCTTTTGTTGTAAGCGAAAAAATCCTTCTGATGGAAAACAACCTCTATACTAGCAAATATAGCACCATTGAATCTTGTATTTTGACAATTGAATCACAAAAAAATTAGCTGTTTATAGATAGATGCATAATCATCTATAGACAAATTAATTTCAAACTTTCACTTTCGTGAGTAAGGAAGATTATTTTTCTTATTTAAATTACAGATGGTCGGAACGAAGAGTTTTTCATCAAAATAATGAAAATAATTTAAATATATTTTTAAATGTCATCGCGAAATCTAGACATTTACCAGAACAGTAAAACATAATATTTGAAATAGAAAACTTTTATAAAGAAATAAAAACAAAAGAAATAATTTTCATAATTATAGCACGAAAAATACACATATGGAAAAATGCGTTGACTGATAGTTTTTAGAAAATTTACATATTTTAAATTTTGAGTTGAAAAACATCAAATTAAAATCGTTTAAATAGTTTAAAATAGTTTTACTATATGCTATATAAACGTACTGATGTATATAAAATATATTTCATTTAATTAACTGCTTAATTAAATATTTACAAATATTGATACAATTGACATTTCCATTTTTATTGTTTTAGGTCTGGAAGGACCAAGAATTGGTAAGTATTATTTGTATTTATTGTACGCAATCGTCAGACACATATCTGTATACAAATCTTTAAGACAGAGGAAATCGCATGATGAACGATGCATCTTCATTTTTCAAAGGGGCTTTTTGTAATGTTTCATTTTGCATACATTACAATACTTTTTTTTATAACTCGCATTATATTTGAAATAAAATGTACAAAAATATTACATTATAATTTCTATTTTTACGAAACTTCATGTCAGTTTAATATTTAAAATGCAAATGTTTTACTTTAGAAAAACGTGTATGTAATAATCTTTCTTTTTTAAAAAATTAAAAAAAATAAACAAACATTATACGAATGTAAATGGCGTTATAATTTAATACATCTAAAAACACTGTCACGACCTTATATAAAAACTCTGAAAAAATAATGTTTTATTTCTATATTTTAATTTTTATGTTTGTTGTTTACATCTTGAATTGACGTTGTACAATAAAACATATGTTGAGGTGCATTATTTTTGCACAGAAAGATGTATGTATAATCCATTTGTGTAAATCTACCTGAATGTGCTAGCGAATAATAACTGGAGTGATAGTAACAATATTGACTTTCAAATAATTTACTATGCTGCTGTTCCTTATAATGACGATTATAACATTTACGTTTCTAGATTGCTAAATTAGTTAATTTGGGAAATGCAATGTGAACACTGTAGATAATTTGTCATTCTTTTTCTTTACTTCTATTATAGACTGCAAATCAATGACTTCCGGTAGGCCAAATAATAGAGGAGGCTGTAATTCATAGTAAAGCAGAAACCTCCTCCTCGCCTACACAGATCACTAATGTAGCGGTTTTCTATTGGACAACATACACAATTGTAGTTTAGTTTAGAACGAGTGTTGCCTGTTAAACGTTAAAAAAAAACAGCAAAAATCGGGAGAAAAAAATACAGTAAATCGTATAAAACTGAACATATCAAAACGGAAATCGCAATCCTTATGGTAAAAATACCATAAAATTATACTTGATAAGACAGATAATCTCAAAAAGATTTTGCCTAAACTATCTTTCTCCGATCAATTTGATATTCCTTCTTAGTAGGTTTTATTGAATAAACATAACCTTACGCAGCAAAATATAACAAAGCGGAATCGCTAGGGACCGAAAGCAATTTCAGTTTTGGTGAGATTTTCAATAGGAAGCAGTTAAAATTGTATGGTATTCCTTCAGTAGGGGCCATGTAATTTTTGAGTTTAAGATAGGACTGTCTTATAAACAGCTTCCGTTATTTTCAGGTTTTACTGAACCACGTACGTTAAAACTTAAAAAAATGAATCACCACGGAACAGAAACTTATTCTTATTTAAGCCAGGATTTCGCCTTAGCAGGTAGATTTGTACAATATCCCTTTCGTCAGGACCACAATCATTTTCCGCTCTGAACAGATTCTGTTTACACATATGTTACCGCATTAAGTTCAACTTCATGCAAACTAATAAATAACATGGTACTAAAATAAATTTAAGAAAATCTGTCTATCGTGAGAAATCGGGACTTTTGGCATGCTGCGCAATTTTATCCGTGGAACGTGTCTTGACGGCCTGTTGAATCCATGAAAATCGGGACGTAAGAGGTATCTTGCAACACTATTTGAAACACATGTTACTGGAATAAGTTGATGACGTGCTGACACAAGATATTTTATTTAATTTTAAAATATTTTAGGTACATGTAAAAATATAATAACGTCTCGATAAAAGCACTAATTAATATATCCACTGTCATTTTAAAGAACATAGGTAATAATGTTTTACAGAGTCATAGCGGAGTTGGAGATGGCGACCTGAAAAATACAAAAAAAACCTTAATGAATTAAACATTTGTTTTAAAATTAAAAAAGTATCTATCCATGTTTTTGTACTTTGTGTGCGTTTTTACGACTTAGTTTTAAGTATTTCATTTTCTTCATATTTCTTTACAATTAATACATATTTCTTAAAAGCACATAAATTTTTCAAGGTCTATTTTTGGAAGAAGTAAACTAGCACACATTAACACTGTTTAAAATATTTTGAGTTTGGAATATTTCAGCAAGAAATAGCATTAGATAACAAATTGACAGTTTTTGATAGTAGATTTAAAAGTGTAAAATATATGGGTATATATATATATATATATATATATATATATATATAAAGATATATATATATATATATATATATATTACTTTATTAGATAACGAAATTTGTCTAAAACTATAAAGAATTAACCTGTCTATCTTTTTTCAGGAAAATTATATTTTAAATTACAGCTAAATAAATTAAATAAATGAAATTCATTCGCAATATTAAACACTAAAACTACACTGTATTGATAAATTTCGAACTAAAGATATTTTGAGTTTAAAATGTACTCTTTAAATGTAAAATGAATATATATTAAATTAGATATCATTGCATTATAATCGTGCACATTGTTTGAATTAGTAACATAGTGAATATAATTTTTTCTCCATAAAAAAAGTTGTAATATACACTATATATAGCCACAAATCACCGGACACTATCCTTTTAGACGTTTACCCAAATATCTGAAGAAATACCTGGCAAATTCTTTTTAGAACATCGGGAAAATAAAAAAAACTGTTTGACCTAAAATTTTTCAATGAAGATTTGATCACAAGGGCAATTATGGGACCATCAAAAAACTGAAAATATTATATATATTATTTGGGATGACACTGTGATATAAAATGCAAGAAATGATCTGTCGCTACAGCATATGACAATGTGAATCATGTACACACATGACCATGGAAATATGATTTTTTTTAAACTTCAAGAAATGATTGCATGTTGATTGTTTATAGCATGCATGTTTTTTAACCGCATTTAACGCCAGTTTTAGACAAATTGACAAAATACAGTAAAAAAAGCACAGTGCAATTATCATGCAATTAGAATATATATATATATATATATATATATATATATATATATGTATATTAAATGTTAAAATAATAGTAATTAATGCAATGAGGTAATATAGTACAATTAGAATATAAGTATATTAAATGTTAAACGAAATATGAGCAGTTATACCACATAATTTTTAACTGCACATGCGCGAACTATGAAACTTTCTTTGCATGATTTGGCAGTCAATTTGCTCCATAGAGCGATTTGTATACAATTACCAGTCGAATATCATGAAAATTCATAAAATATTTGGTGAATTTGGGTTGCCTTCTAAAAATATTCCTATGATAAGGGATTACACGAGGAATATTTCTATGTGAGCTTAAGAATAGATATGTGAGCTTAAGAATAGATATTTTTGCATGAATACAACATTCATTCATTTCCTTTTTTATTTCTGTTTGATATTATTATTTACAGTGTGTTTCACGAAGGACCCCTGAAATCGAAAATAAATAACTCGCAAACGGTGATAGAAACATGAACTCAGTGATATGGTTATTAAAAATCCCGTAAAAATATGATGCAGAAACCTCAAAATTATAGTAACAAATTGCACAGATAAATGGCGCTGCAGGTGGCATAACAATAAGTAGTCTGTATCACATCAAAAAGCGATTCAAAATATGCACCTTTCACACAGCACACATGTCACCAACGAAGAATGAAATTGTCAGTGGCTCTGTTGTATATCACCGGAAATCAACACACAAGCTTGACAAATAGCCTCCACCAGCTTGTCGAGTGTTAAAAGATTGTTGCGGTAAACAATGCTCTTCAGTGTAACTTCTAGAATTTCTTTCACTATACGCTAATAGCGATCACGCTTCAATGGCGAAATCTTCGACGACTGATCATTCATGGCGTCTGCGCGCTCCTTATAAGGATCCGTAATGCTGCCACCAGCGCCATCTATCGGCCTATTTTTAGTTAAAATTTTAAGGTTTCTGTATCAGATTCTTACGGGTTTTTTAATAAACATGCCATTGGTTTTAATCTTCTATCTATCACCGTTTCCGTGTAATTTATTTTCAAAGTTAGGTTCCTTCGTGAAACACCCTGTATTATTTCATTCAATGTTTTTTATTGTACTTTCATGTTTCGTATTTCACAAAGTTTTGTTTTAAAATGAAGGGCTTGCAAATAATACGACACATATGCCTAAAAAAATGAAACGTATAATCTCAAATACTTAAAGGTGTATAAACCTGTATATTCGGTCTATATATTTTTGTACATGCAAAAGTAAGTTCCGTTTTTCCAATAGTAAGTGGTCTTATATCTATTATGTGAATCTGGTAATACATACTTTTGAAACCTTTCTTCATAGTATTCCAAGCTTAGTATTTGACATTTGTTTAAAGTGTAATCAAAATAGTTTTTTGTTCAATTTAAAATGGATAGTTTTGTGCTAAATAATCGTCATTTGCTGGAAGACAACAAAGAAAGGGTTTTCTGCATCGACTTGTGACAGGATATGTATGATGGATTTACTGCGAGACTCCTAAACGTACAAAACCTTGGGTACAGTAAAGTGAAGCTGGTCTATCATAGCCAAATCGAAATTTGCATTCTGATAAGGTTATGCTCTGAATTTGGTGGGATATGAAAGGCGTTGTATATTACGAGCTACTGAAACACTCTGAAACTTTTTCTGTCAAAGTCTACCGACGGCAACTAATGAGTTTGAAGCGAGCTATTTAAAAAAAATGACCAGAATGGAATAATAAACACAATAAACGGATTTTGCAGCATGACAACGCAAAACCACATACTGAAAGCGTCGTTGAAACATACTTAGAAAGGCAGGAATGGGAAGTTTTATTCCACCTGCCGTAGTCGCCAGACATTGCTCCTTCGGATTACTATTTACTCCGGTCAATGCAGTCATCTCTTCAAGACGTAAGATTCCCATCTTATGAAAGTATCAAAAATTGCCTTGGGGAATGGATCGCTTCAAAAGACGACGACTTCTTCAGACAGGGAATACGTAAATTAACTGAAACATGAACGAATGTTGTGGCTTCTGATGGAGCATAATAATTAACTAACTGCATACTAATGAAGCATACTAATTAATTAAAGTAATTAACACGTAATTTTAACTAAAAAACGAACTTACTTCTGCATATACCTAATATATAT
This sequence comes from Maratus michaelseni, assembly GCA_963931845.1. NCBI lineage: Eukaryota > Metazoa > Arthropoda > Arachnida > Araneae > Salticidae > Maratus > Maratus michaelseni. The sequence goes on from OZ007592.1 coordinate 339,959,446, forward strand.
ATATATATATATATATATATATCTTATTGTTAAAACTTTGATTTCTAATAGAAATATTAAATACAAACTATGCTATTCCATATTTATGCAACAAACTAATTTGTTTCTTTGTTTCAGAAGCTTCTCATGGGGTATATGCATCGGCACATGAATTCGCTGCATCAATGTACGTCGTGTGCTGTTTATTAAGTCTGCAAGTGATATTCCTGCTAAAAGATACGTGAAACGAGGTTTTATAAGACATAGAATTAAGTGTGTTGGATGTTTCACTAAATAAAAAATTTATAAATCATAATGTTAATGCCATCAAAGTGTGATACAGTCATTATGTGATTTTAATAAAACTCTTCATATGCTGCAGTGAAAATCAGATGAAACTGAATCTTTTTTTAGAATGACATAACTTTTTCCCTTATATGTATTTAATTTTTTTAATCTGTCTTAATCATTTGTACATGTTTCAATACACTTATTTCGAATAATTAAAGACCAGATGGAAGCTAGCGGTAACATAATAGAAATTATATGTTAAAAATTTTGTTAATTCTAAATATAATCCGTACACATAATGTTACTGGAAAAGGTTTTGAAATTTAAAGGTATATTTTATAATGTTATGAATTGATTAATTTATCAAACTTGCATGGTGTCAAAAGAGAATAGGTTAAATGTTTTTTTTTTACATCCAATAACATATTTAAAAATTTATTTAATAGCATTTACCCAGAAAAAGTATATTTAGTAACAGGTAAAAAAATAATTGCATGCCTTTACTTTTGTACGATTTGAATTTCTATTGTTCGTTTTCGAACAAATTGAAATCAATTTGTTTAAAACGCATTGCGCTTTTCAAATTTTTTAACATTTTTCAAAAATGTTTTTAATAAAATAAAAATAAATTTATTAAGTGCTTTTTTTTTAGAAATAGAATGAAAAAAATGCAATGTAAGATTTTTTTTTTTCATATATGTAGTTTAATTTCCAAAATAATGAAATTATTTTTAGGTATTTTTTTAAGTCTGTAAAAGAAAATATATCAATGAAAAATTATAAATATGTATCAATTTGAAGATAATACACTATTTCTCTGTTTATTTGTAATATTTCAAAATATTTTGAAGTAACTGTTAAAATAATGCTAATATTATTACATATTTATTTGTTTAATTTCATATGGACATATAGTGTGTTTAGTATAATATAAATAAACTATATTTAAAATACGCATGCAATAAATGTTTATTTTTTGCAGATAAACATTTCTCACTTTGAAAATTTTATATTGTTTTTTCTATTGCATGGTACGTTGAGTTTCGGATTAAAATTATAAATTAAATTAAATGTTTACATATGCAACACAAATATCTAAAATATTAACAATCTAAAAATGTATTATTATAACATCTTTGCTGAAACATATCAATTTGATGTAAATATATTTCAATGTATTTTCAAATTATCAAATAAAAAGTGTTTTTAAATAGTTGTCTTTATTTTTCATTTATGTACACCAAATGAAATGAATAGTTGACTTCGGCTGAACTGATAATAATAAATCAGTATTTAAACATCCTCGCTCGAAGTGCAAAATCCTCAGAGATAAATATTGGGATAACAGATGTCTGTCCATCTATTCTATATTTAAAAGCAGATTAATTTTTTTTTAAATATAGACTGTTATTTTTTAAATAGTTGCCTTTTTCATTTAGTTACACTAAAAGGAAAGATTAGTTAAATTGAACTACCCTGATAAAAAAAATCTGTATTTCAACATATTTTTTCTGAAGTGTACAATACCCGGAGATAATATTGAGAAATACAGAATGTACATAATTAAAGTTCACCTACTTAGAGGTGTAGTCGAAACTATTCATCAGAAATGTGTGAAATTTGCAATGCATATAAATGAAAGGATGCGAAAGAAATTAAGCTAAAAAAATCTATCAGTTTCAAAAATGGCCACAAGGACTCTTACTCCCCCTCCCCCTACATTATTTAAATTAGTATTGCGATATATCAGCAATATCAATATTAACTTGTTGATACATTGCAATATTAAATATCTGATATCGACGAGCCCTATTGGACAACATGCCGTTCTCATTGAAAAATATATATACCCTTTTTCAAATAAGTATAGTAGTAAAGACGTTTGTCTGTGTCTGTCTGTGCGTATGTTGGCGATGGGTATGGATATCTATTGCATGTATTGGCTAGCAGTGGTGTTAGCGGAATGATGGAGGTATATCCCCAATGCACCTAAGACCCAGATTTTAGATATTTTGTTATTTTATATTGAAAGTAAAAAATTCACGTATTTTCCCGATTTTCGAAAAGTTGTACTTGTTATGTATTGTTATTTTGTATTTTTTGTTAAAGAAACTTAAAGTTTCTGAACCGGTTAAAAAAATCAAAAGTGCCCTCAGAAAAAAAAAACCTGGCAAAAACCCCCAAAGAAAACTATAAGCAAAATTCGAAAAGTAAAAATATACCCAGTTAGACACCGGATCCAGATATACATTGCATAAAGAATCATTTAAGAACTATGAAGTGCAAGCGAGAAATTTGAACAGAATGCTCCCATATATTTAACATCAACTCGAGAGTGTGGTTGAATGACTAGTGTATGCTCTTAAAGATTAAATATTTTTTTTATCTCTTTTATTTTCTTTACGGTCTTGGTACTTTTCTTAAGAGTTTTGGCAACTGTATTTACCTCTTTTAAGCTGAGCAAAACTTTTTCAGATGATAGTTCGTCTTCCAACGTATAGCTTCTATCTTGTTTCTAATAACATCTGGCAAAAAAAAATTTCTTTTAACAACTGGCAAAAGATGCAGAAGCAGTATTTCTTTATAAGTTTTCAGAAAAAATATCAAACGCCTCAATAACACTACTAACATACACTAATTCATACTATCGTGTAAATCCTTGCTTGCGTTGTAGGTTTTTGGCAGTTTTTGTATAGAAAGAATCCAAGTATAATTTTGATAGGGAAAATTGATGTATTGTAGCTCTTCATACAAACATGAAGCATATAAACATAGTCTTTATTATTTTTAACTCATTCTCACAGATTGGTAAAGACGTACTGCAAATTGGCATTGTGAAAAATTCGCATTTCTGAGTGAAAAAGTGTCCAGATCGGGACTCACACACAGAATCTATAACACAGATCCTATGGCTTAAATTTCCAATTTCCTGCCTAATGAATCACCCGATAACTGGCCTACTCAATACATTCAGTCAACTATTTCGCTATAGCATCAGGTCTATTATCTGAAACATCTCAATAGAATAAGACACTGGTAAAGGAACAATTAAATGATGGCTATTTAAATACACTTTATTATTTTTAATTCAATCATACGAATTGGCATTTTTCAAACTGAGTTAAAACGTCTCCAGGCAGGCTGTTGATCCCACAAATATTAAGCTTACAATAATAAAGTGCATCTACGTATAGATTGTTTAATGGAGTTACATTATTTGCGGTTTATTTCGTTGAGCTGTATCAGATAACAGACTAGATGCTATTACCCAAAGGTCATTTACATAAATTTTGTTGGTTCTGTAATGACATTCCTCATTACATATCCTCTTTTTCTTTAAAATTAATCCTCCTCTTTCTAGTTTCAAAAATTATTTAATTTATTTAACTTTTCCTATTTTTATTAACAGTAAAATAACCTTATTCTAGCCTTCTCCATTTTTGCCTATTCGATTTTAATATCCGTTTTTATTCAGTGTGGTTTCACTCAAATTTACATTACGCATTTTTCTTAACATGTCAGTTTCATTGCTCACTACAAAAATAAAAGAAATATGTAATCACACCCATATACTGCGAATTTCTCTTCCTTTTTCACACCAGCCGGCATTTGCAAAAAATAAATAAAGATAAAGTAACTGCTGTCTTTCTACTTATTTCTAAGGTTGCCCTTTCCCTAACGAACTTTTATCTCTTATATGCAGCCAATATCTAAATTTAGCATGCATTATTGTCCATGTTCTAACGTACATGCATTCCAATTCAATTATCCAGGCTCGTTTGGCACCTCATTAATTACAAAATGTGTACAACCCTTACTTCTCACGAATCTAGTGCCGGGTCTGTCATTTTCCAAATAACTCCCTTTAATTCACCAAAAATACTTTGTTCTTTGCATGGTTATCGTCAAATTCATAATAAGTTGGAGTTATATAAAGTAAACCGCACGCCAAAAAATAAAAAAAAGTGTAAAATATGTTTGAAACATTTTTGTACCAGTCTCTCCTCTACTGTCTCTGATTAAGTTTTAATCTGTGCACCTCCTCTTCAGTGATTATTGCCTGTAATTCGAACCTGGTTACTATGTCAACTGCTTATTATGTCTACTCTGATTAATTAAACAGTATGTCTACTTCGCTCATGCATCTTCTCCTTTCTTGCATCATTTTTACGATTAATTTAGGATACAGTTCCAGCTATTTTCGATTTGTTTTTAGTGCACATCTCCTTAAGTTCCAGATACTCATCTTCACCCATGTCTGTAAATCTCCGTCACACCAAATTCTCCGTTATAGGTTCAGGTAGCTCAATAGGCAGAGAATAGCAAGGTAGACCACAGGTTCTCGGCACGACTGCTGGCATGCTCATTTGTGCACTCTATTGGAAAAATGCCAGTTCGTAAGATGAAAATATTGGTGAAAATGAACCATAAGGAAAAAATTAAGGGTGAAGTGTAAAAAGCATCGCGCAGATGAACAGAAATACGAAAGAGTAAATAGCAGTAAGAAGTTGGTATACAAAATTATCAATAACAACAATAAATATCGCAACCGACTTACCGCTAGTTTATATCCTGCAGCAATAAGAATCCATGTGGTTTTAAGAATTTGTTCGACAATTTTTGTTTTACTTACGACGCGTCTAATTGTCGCTCAAAAAGTGTACGAGATAGCATAATCATTTTTTGACGGTTGAAATGTACTTCTGTAACTTGTGTAATGTACTTCTGTAAGATCTGTTCATTTATCTACTAGTTGCGCTAGTATCGATTGTTTACAGTTACCCCCTGTTTACATTTATGAGAATTAACCCTATTTTTTTTTCTCAACAAAATCGTGGTTTTATTTTTGGTAATTGCGTTCAGTAAATTTCCTGCATGGGTACGGTCCTGGCCCAAAATTTGAACCCGAGGTGGCCTGTGGGCCTGTCTTGGGCTGATTTTACATCATTAGACAGAGGCCGCATAGGGTTTAATTTCCCTTGGATGACTCGGACCAGACTGGGTCCGGGTGACGTCGAAAGCGTTTCTCAATTAGTAAAAATGACAAGGATCTATTTTTTATGTGTAAGAGGGGACAAAACCTACGAAAATACTGTACAAACAACGGATACATAATTTATCTAATTTAAACAACATTTTAAAACATTAAATTGATATTTTATTATATATTTTATAAAATGTTATAAAGTAAATATTTGTAAAATAATATTAAATAAAATAAAATTCGCTAATTTTACTTGAATTTTAATAACATTTTATAAATTAAAAAATATATATATATATTACTACATTTTGGATCACTAATTTTTCAAAAAGCCAAAAGAAAAGTTGTCTAAGAAATGTTGCTATCATAAATGTTGGCTAAAATTAATGCGACGTAATAATTATAAAAATAATTCCATTACTTTTGACTCTTCCCCATTATCAGATGACACGGTTATCGATCAAAATGATTAATGGCAACTTCCAATGAACGTGACAAAAAATTAAACAACTTTCAGAGAAAATGTGATTATTTTTCGGAATGATATTTTGTGATTAGCAGAGATATAGAAGATATGAAAGTTAGAACTCACTAAATGTTAGTAAGCTTAAAAGATTATATTTTATAAAGTTCGCATATATTTTCAGAAAACTACAAGTTTGCTTATAACATTGTCTAAACTTACATATCAGTAATGAAAACAGCAGCAATAACGCAATTAATAAAAATAATATTTCCTATAATAATTGTTTAAAAACAACACAAAATGTCACAAAAACATATATGCATCATTTATTAAAAACTTTTACTTTAGGTGTTTTAAAAATATACAAAACTGCATTTCACATTAAAAACCTAGCGCTTTCGAGCCGTCCTGGCTCATCATCAGGGTTAAAACATCACCACGCAGATTTTTTTTTTTTTTTTTTTTTTTTTTTTTTGACGATTTAGCAGGAATTTATAGAATCTCAGTTATTATGGAAATAGTTGAAAATAGGATAAAATCTTATAAAGTTATAGACTACATTGGTATGACTTTAAGGAAATTTAAAATTCGGTTAAAAGAACATATTGCAGATCTCAAGTATAATAGAAGTAAAACGGCACTTTCCAGATTAAAACAAGAGCAGTCGATTATAATTGATTTTGATAACGCTAAAATTATTAAACCCACATCCTCTTTTTATGAAGCAATAATAAGTGAATCAATAGAAATTTTAACCAGGAAAAATAAAACATGCAATGATTCAGTTTCGTACAATATTCCTAAAGTATGGTATAAGCTTTTACAGATAGTTCAAGAATGAATAAGATTGGCACATACCCTATGCTTCCCACCCTGTTTATAATGGTTTGACCTTGTCTACAGCAGACATTGATGTTTTTACAGTGTTTCAGACTAGTTGTGTTTTTTTGTGTGTATCTGCGTGGTGATGTTTTAACCCTGATGATGAGCCAGGACGGCTCGAAAGCTCTAGGTTTTTAATGTGAAATGCAGTTGTGTATATTTTTTAAACACCTAAAGTAAAAGTTTTTAATAAATGATGCATATATGTTTTTGTGACATTTTGTGTTGTTTTTAAACAACTATTATAGTACAGAGGTGAATTTGATTCAATTGAGTGTTATGTTTTTCATGACTCAAGCTTATTTTGTTAATATTTCCTAGCTATAAAATCTATTTTCTATTATTTTCTCAAAAAACACATCCCAAGAAAACATATAAAAATCATATTTTAGACTATAAATGTTCCATAGACAGTAATATATCTCTAATTTTAAAGTGTTGTAATAAAAGGATTTTTATGAAGATTATACACTGTAATATAGAATTAAGTTTCAATGAATCTAAAATAATAATAATAATAATAATAATAATAATAATAAAATAATAATAACAAGTTCGCTAACGAGGACGCATACATGGCGTCCATTAGACATTCCTCTTTTAATTAAAAATTACGAATTCATACCGGAAATTTTGAAAGAAGAATTTTTATTTTATGTAATTACGAACAGTTGCCGAACAGTTGATGTCGGTTAAGGGGCTTCCGAGTTGCGATCAACTTTACGCCCAGTCTATTTGTGAGTAAAGTGTTTGGTAAATATTGAGCCGGTGGGAAAAGTTAAATGCAGTATTAACTACATAAGAAAGAACAATTAAAAATAGAAGAAAAAATAAACAATGGGAATAAAAAAGTAAAGCAAAAGAGATAATATAGAATTAAGTTTGTAGTAGATTGTAGTGTCACCCGCATAAAGTGTAAGGTGGGTATTAAGTGAACGAAGAATGTCGTTAAAGTATATGTCAAATAACAATGGTCCGATGACGCTCCCTTGGAGGATGCCTGCTAAGATACGGAAAATGCTAGAGAGAATGTTGTTAATGCGTACGCGAAAAATGCGATCGCTAAGGTAAGAGAAAAGAAGGCGTATAAGTCTAGCAGAGAATTTGACTCTAATAGATAGAGTCTAATAAATCGAAAAAAGTAAAATGGTATAGCTGTAGTTAAAATTAACTACTGAAAAAAGTTGAAAAAGTGTAAAATAGGGTTTGGAACATGTTCAAAAACAGCTCATAAATTCCAGGTGGAAAAGGCAGGCAAAGCTAAGCTTTAACTAAAAAGGCATTTAAAAAGGGCAAATATATATATTTTTTTTTGGTATAGCTTAGGAATAATTTTAATTAAGAAATTAGGCCATACATTTTTTTTTTTTTGGTATAGTATAGGGATAAGTTTAATTAGGAAATTATAAATTTATACAAAAGTAAGAGAGAGAAATTTGTAGAATGGTGAGCACTAATGCTCATAGTCAATAATGCAAGACTATTCTGGATGCATACGGTGATGTGGTTCGAATGCGTCATAATCCGGCAATTCTGCGATTATATCATTAGGGAGGTCATATAATTTTTCATAAAATTTTTTGGCAAGGTGGTTGATTCTTTTATTTAATGTGGTAGTTTTGAGGTCTCTGAGAATAGTGCTATTACGGTGATAGCGAGAGGCATTTCTGACAGTACGCAGGTTTTTGTTATGAAGTTGGCTGAGGTTTTTCATGCAGGATTTGGAGATATAGCCCCAGACCGGACAGGAGTAGGTAATAATTGGTAAAATACAGAAATTATAAAGTAGAAGCTTGTTATGGATAGCCAGTGTAGATATAGATCTATTAAGACCATAGATCTATTAAGAAGAGGTTTTGGTGCAATCGTAACTCCAGCGACTTTCGCCCTGATGGTGAGGATATGTTTTTTGAAAGAAAGTCTTTGGTCAAGGGTGACTCCCAGGTACTTTGATTCATTAGTCCAAGGTATTGTGGTATTATTAATGGTTATTCTATTGGTATATGTTAGTTTTATAGAGAAATAAACAGCAGCAGTTTTGTTTTCATTGATTTTAATGCACCATAGGTCGCACCAGTCTAAGAAGGCATCAATGTGAGTCTACAGATATCTGCAAAGTGTGTATGGGTGATGAGCGTAAGCGTAGATTGTAGTGTCGTCCGCATAAAGTGTAAGGTGGGTATTAAGTGAACGAAGAATGTCGTTAAAGCATATGTCAAATAACAACGGTCCGATGACGCTCCCTTGGAGGATGCCTGCTAAGATACGGAAAAGCTAGAGAGAATGTTGTTAATGCGTACGCGAAAAATGCGATCGCTAAGGTAAGAGAAAAGAAGGTGTATAAGTCTAGCAGAGAATTTGACTCTAATTAGTTTGTATATGAGGCCCACATGCCAGACTTTGTCAAATGCCTTAGCGATGTCAAGAAAATTGGCAGCAGCAGGAATCTTCGAGTTTAGCTTTTTGCTGAGAAATTCGACTACTCGAAGTAGCTGGTGTGTTGTTCAATGTTTTGTGTGAAAGCCAAATTGTTCAGGCATACGAGTGTTGTTAAGTTGAATGTGGTTTTCAGAAACCGAAACAGAATAATGCTTCAATGGGATACCCAGTTAATAATAACTTCATTCCCAGTTTATGAGTTGTTGTATATCACATCTTAAGATAACCATGTTACAAAAATAGTTTAAATAATTTAAAGTAACAAAAATATTTAAAAGAAAGCATAAAATGTCTATTGCAATGAGAGAAAGTTTATAATAATATAAGGTAACAAAAAAAGTTTAAAAGAATGTAAAAAAGTGTGAAATATTACTGTCTAATGCTTTACAGCATAGTAGAACTCAAAAATAGCAATATAGTGCGTAAAAGATGCGAGAGATGGCGCCAAATGCCACTGTCTAGTGCTTAACAGGGTATGAACTTAAAAATAACAAATAGAGCGTAGGAAATGCAATAGATGGCGCGACATGTCCACAAGAAGAGAAATAGCTTTAAACATTTAAATTGAGAAAAAGGATAGGTTTGCATGAATGTATTTAGGAAGATGATAAAGCAAAAATAATTTAAATTTGCGAATGAAGAGAGATAGATGAATAGAAATATGTTTTACTGAAATGGAGCAACATACGTTTGCAATTGTATTTTGAGTGGTTAAGTGAACTTAAAAAAAGGCGATTTTCATTGACATACATTATAAGTATATAAATAATATGAAGTATAGCTGTATTTAAAAAATACATGAGATTTTTTTTTATGTATTAAAAGAAATACATAGAATTTATTTTTTTTTCCCGAAAAGACAAAATTGAAGTTTAAAAATATTAGCACCAATAGGTCTACTCTACAAGTATAGTAGAGAAGCGATGTCTATATCTGTTACAGTACTGCGGATGTCGAAGTCAGGTAAATCATACATTATAACATATTGGGGATTGGAAGAAATGAAAGATCGGATATTATATCTAAGAGGGGTACAGTTCCCGGAAATAATAAGAAGAGAAGAAAAAAATTTATTTATTAAAAAATTTCAACAGTTGCATTATTTTTCTGTAAGTTCGAAAGCAAGTCGTGACTTTTCTGTTTTATTTGAAAGCAGGAGTTTACTGGACATATGTCACATGTTTGTCACACGATTTAACCTATTGTTGTTTGAAAATAAGCGCCATCTTGTTTTCAAACTTCATCTTGACTTTTAATACAGTATTAAGCATTATTAAGCAATAAGCATTTTTTTTAATCAAAGTGCCATTCCTAAAGTATTGAAAACTTAAGACAGCGCCTGCGAAAGTTTGCGAATCATTAAGTTATATTAACTTGAAGTGTGCGTCTGAGTGTTTAATTCAAATCTTGCAAGTCAATTTTCACCACTTTTAATTATCCAATTGAGCTGAAACTTTGAATACATGCGTAGTTTCAATGACAATACAATATTATAATTTAAAATATAATAATAATATAAGTAATAATATAATAATAATAATAATAATAATAATAATAATAATAATAATAATAATTAAATAAGTCAAATATTTATCACTGTTTGGTTATTTTATTACTGATACATTCGAAAACCCAGCAAAACCTAATTAAACTTCAACGCAATAATTTTGTCCACCTAGAGCCTCAAAACACCCCACTGTGCAGCGGTTGGAATTTCCTGTGCAACTTCCGTTTTTGAGGTAGTAGATGAATCAGTGTTAGAGGGTTTAGTGATATTAGTAGTGTCGAGCGAATTTTGTTTAGCTTTTTCCACGTAGTTAAATTCTTTCATGATCTCGTAGAGATCTTGTGCGTTTTTTGAAGTGATATGTTTAGGGATATTATTTTTGACAGTGGATGTTGTTTTACCATTTTTAGATGAGTTAGGGAGAACATTTTTTTTTTTAGTTTTTGGGGCAACCGCCATATGAAGCCGGGTGTGCAGCACCGCAGTTGGAACAGGTAGGCGTAATCCTACCAGGGGTTGAACATTTATCGGTGAGGTGGGGGCCAGCACATTTACAGAATATTTTTAGTTTGATTTAAAAATAGATTCCTCTTGTATTAATTTATGTTTAAATATAACGTTGCTGTCATCTATATTCTTATTGATAAAGTGTGTTGATAAATGTTAAAGATAATTATTAATTAACGATTTGTATTTTTAATTAAAGGATGAAATGTTTTGAAAGAAAAATTAAGCAGAACCGTTTGTGCGATTTTCGATCACACTTACTCAGTTGTTTTAGTATAATTTAGTTTTAAAAATTGCGTATAGTAATTGAATGATGACATAATCGTCATTTGAACTTGATGAAAAAGTTTGTTTTATTTATTTATAGCGGTTGTATGTTTTTAAAATACGTACCCATTATTCATTTAAAATTCAGATTTTTAGCATATATATAATCTTTTGTGCGGTATGTGTTTACTTTTAATTTTATTGAAACAGCATCTCTACACGCTGCCAACATTCACCTATATATAATAATTACATTTATATATAATTTGAAATATACAATTTTCAAAAATACCAGCAAGTATGTTCACACAACTATGTAATTTTCCATGACATATATTCGTTTTAATAAGAACCTTTTTTAAAAGTTGTAAATGCCCAACTGTGTGAAAAATTATCCAGGCCAGGATCTGAGCCATCCACTTTGGGAATAAGCTTACAACGGTTTGCTAACTGAGCCATCCTGGACAAATCTAGCGAACACAATTTAGTCAGACAATCTTTTGATAATGATTTCTGGTCTGTTATCTGAAACAGTTCAAAAGAATCAATCTCACGCAATGAAACTCCACGAAAACTTTTTCTTGAAGTTCCATTTCCTACGATATATTATGTTAAGCTGTTTCACTCAGTTGAAGATTACAACTCGTATCATTTATTTACCAATTACAATAATTGCGTTAAACTAATGTATTTTATTTATTCCGTTATTGTTTACAATTACAACAAGTTATAGTATATCAAGCATTCACATTTCAAATTAAACTTAATACTAATACAATAAGTACTCAGATTAAATACATTTGCTCGTATTAAACTATGAATTACTGCTCGATAATAATTTTTTATACCTTTACATATCTCATTTTTTACATCTTTGTCAACATCTGCTAAAAATTAAAGATGTCAAACGTAGGTACTCGGATTATTTCTTTAAAAAAGGCGATTAATTATTTGGAATGAAGGGTGAATCAAAAGTCATTTTAGAAATTTTAAGAGGTGGCAAACATATTACAATGAACAATTTGTGCATAAGAATCATAATCAGCCAAAACTAAAGGAGGTTAGATATCATTTTTACTAATCGGTAAAAGACAATTGTTCATAATTTCATTCAAACGGCGTTGACACCCCCCCCCCCCCAAGGCGTTGACCAGGACCGGGATAATATCCTTAAAATCAGCGTTGGATTTAGACATTTATCTCTGGAAGACCGATTTATAGTTGATGAATATTGCATTCGGCAGCGTACGCTCTCAAATTATTTTAAACGAAAAACTATCCAAACAAACCTACTGGTATTATCTTCAGCAGAACATCTGTCCATGCTTGCTACGCACACTCCGATCTGTTTTGCAAAGAAATACCGAATTTGTGCGAATTTATATTTTTACATTCGGACCTGTCTTTATACTTCCCCTTCCACATTTTCAGAGCTCTACGTATGATAGATTTTCTTAGCCATCGACAACAAACACATACATACACACGGACAAAAAATCTTGCTTTTCTTAATATAGATAAATATATTTCAGTAATGTTTTCCCCCAAATTGCTTTGCCCTGTTTGAAATAAAATTACATCACGAAAAGAAAATATATGGTATATCTAGAAGCCACACTGTTTGTAGTGTTAATTACATTTGGAAATATGAAGCGTCTAATTCACCGCTATTTAGAAGTAGGTGGGACCTACTTCTATCACTTCTCGTGATATCGTTTTATTTATATTATTTATTTATAAGTTACATCTATTTTTAAGACAGTATAAAACTGGATATTTAAAAGGTAGTCTATATAGAGATGAACATTTAGCACATTCATAAAAATATAAATATCGAAAAATATTTTGTACACCGTTCGATTTTTATTTCATTGTACTTTGAGTGCTGTGCAGGGTTTTATAAATTTATGTATTTTTAAGTTTATATTTTTACAAAACAGAGTCACGCATTGCTCTCAATGGCCTAATAACATGATGTCAATTATGAAATTATAACCGCGATGACGGAATTAAACCATTGGCTGCCCCTTTTACCGTGTTTTTCAAAATATTTCGTTTGCCTGAATTAGTTAGACAAAAATACGTTGTACTTGTTTTATGAAATAAATTCTGGTCTTACAAAAAAGGCATTAATATATTAAAATTTAACTCCTACAAAATAAATTGCAAAGTCTACATTTTTACTAGCTTATTTTGCGAGCACGTTACAGTATGTTGAACGGATTTATATTATGTTTCGTTATAGCTTTATGTCTACAGTGAAACGTATATTAACGTCCATCCCTAAAATCGAGCTTACAAAATGAAATTAATGCAATTAGTTTTAGTAATAAAGGTAACCTCAAAGAAAAAACTACGAGAACTATTCAGATGTAAAATAACTAAATAAAAAAAGCTATCTTAACCACGCTTGGGCAAAATTAAAATTTATTTATGAGGCTTTTTTTACATTCTTCGTTAATTCTCAAATACATTTATCAAATATCCTTACAATTATTCTAATTGAAACAACTTCAGAAGAAATAGTTATTAGAATGTAGGATTAGAATATTTCTAGGCCTAAAAGGTTTAGAGAAATCGTAATGGATAAGTGATTTTAGAACGATAACGTACATTCCACCCCGTTACAAATATAATATTCTTAAAAAAACTGATTATAATGATTATAAAATGTAAAAATTACGCATTAAAGATAACCATCATCTCATATTTAAAGTTTCTAGACTAGACAGTTTCAGACACATGTCGCGAATTTAGAAAGTTTTCCGCTAATTTCAAATTTCGAAACTTGTAAAATCCTTCCTTATTCAGTCTTTACATGTTAACAGTTACCACTATATTTATTTTCAATTTATAAAAAAAAAGGATTCTTAGAATCTCAAATTAAAAAAAAATATACCAAAATTTCGTAGTCTATATATAAATTACTTTCCATTTTTGCACGGAAAGTAACAAGGTGCTTCTTCTCAAAGATTTCACTTTACACGGCGACTTTTAGACAATCATTTCGCGCTGATTATATATAGAACGTTACCATCCATGCAAAATGCTTAATATATTAAACATAATACAAATATTTACAAAGATTCCAGAACGGCATGCGCTTTATTAAGTGTTATGCAATAATATTTTCACAACGCTATAATATTTTCACTTTTCATCATAACGTCACTTTGGCGATAAAAATATCATGAATTTAACAGAAATGCATTTATTTTTAATATGAATTAATATTAAAAAAAAAATATATATATATTTTAATTTCTTGATCGGATTGATATGTTTGAAAACATTTCTGTGAACGCAATGGTAAGACTAGATTACCATATGGTATTTATTTGTGCATTAAAATATAAAGCCTATCAATTATTGTTAATGCTCTACATACATTTATACAATTGTTTTTACAACATACATCGTTTATTTTTAATTCAAATTATATAGTTTTTAAATTAATTCTAGAAGGCTAAATAAGAACAGATATAACTTAATAACAGAATTAAATATTGAAACAAGGAATGAGTTTTTTTATTTTATAATTTATAAAGTAGCAAAATATTTCATTAAGCAAACTGATTTACTTTCTTTTTCTACCTCATTACATTTAATTAAAAGTTTCCGTCATAAGGAAGCAACAAAAAGTTTTTGATGAGAAAATGTGACTGACATGTTTTCAACATCGACTGAAAAAAAAGACTTTAGAAAGTATAGTAAAACATTTCAGCTAGAAGAAAACTTTTTTATTTAATAGAACAGTTTAAGCCATATTTAACAGCTGGTCGAAGTTTACATGGTTTTCTTTTTTCCGCAAACATAAATTGGTAGTATTTTTATGTATTTATTTAGAATATTAGAAAATGTTTTAGTGCATCTATTGATTGATTATATTTTTTAAAGTCTTACTAGCTTTAACATTGTTGACGTGCATAACAAAAAACCTGTGAAATTTATGGGAAATGCTGTGTGCAACATTTATATTTCCAGAAATAATTTGAAGTTTCTAAAAAAAATATTTTGCAAACATTAAAGGGTGCTAAATTGTCAAATTTTAATTAAAGATAAGATTATAATTTTTTTTCTAAAAGATTCAGTACCGTGTCTTATGCTCAATTCCCGTGCTTCGAGTAATATTTTTCCAACAGAATAAATTATTGTATTTTAAGAACCTTCGGAGTTTTAGCAAGAGTCGTGAGTGTAGATCGTAGAAGACAGAACCCCCTAATAAATATTATCCGAATATGGCAAAAAAAAAAAAAAAACAGGGTGTCCCAAAAGTCTTCGTACAGCTTCAAAAATTTATTAAAAAAAAATAATAATAGGCTTAAAGCAAAAATAATTATAACAGTACATAGAGTAACTTAAAAAGTTTGTTCTACTACCTTAGTATACTTGTACTTGAGATCATTTCGTTGCACGAAGAATATTAAGTTGTTATTCCAATTCCATCCACGTGCGTTTCAGCATGCTAACATCAACAGTAATTACAACTGTTTGATGAAATCCAAACAAAAGTTAATAGTCTCATGGAATTGAAACAAAAGATCCAAACAGCAGTATCTACTGTTGATGTCAGCATGCTAAAACGTTCGTGGATTGAGTGGGAATATCGTCTTGATATTCTTCGTGCTACGAAAGGATCTCATGTTGAAGTTTACTAAGGCAATAGAAAGAAAATTTAAAGTTACAGTTGTAATTATTTTTGCTGTAGGCTCATTATTTTTTTCATAATAAATTTTTGAACTTGTACGGAGACATTTGGGACACCCTGTATATTGACGGGAAATTCCCAGCTTGCAGTATTGAACACTCCTATGCATAATACGTTTTTGAATACTTTCTGGTGCAACAGAAAAAGCAACATTTATTTCACAGCTTAACAACATGGATATGTATTTATTTAAATAGTTATGTGAATGAGTCAAATGGTTAGAATTACCTTTGCAAAATATGTTTTCAAAATTCTAACTTAAAAAATAGATGCCAAAAAAGTATTTCAAATATTCCAAGAAATTATTTTAATAGAGGACAAGCAGTTAATTGTTTCATAATATTTAAACACATTGAGATTCACAAAATATGATACACTTTCTTCGTCATCATGTGAAAAGAGGGCAACAATATAAAAATAGAATTTTTTAATATGCCATTTTTAACTAAAGAAAAATATAAATAAAAGGAAACATTTAAATTCAAAGAAAATTTCACCTGACAGTATAATAGATTTTATCGTAGTTTTTTTTTTTTTAACTGGATAACTTTCCGTTGATTTTCAGACTTTAATGAACCTTTTAAATGAATCACGTTTTGTGTTGACACTATCGCTAAGGCACCGATGACATTTATACAACCCAAGATATATATATACAGGGTGGTTATAATATAAGTATCTCTATTTGGAGCTGTCTGTAGCTCGCAGGAATGATCCGAATGAAACCAAAATCGGTATACTTACTATTCGAGAAGGGGGAAGCAGAATGGAATAATAATAAAAAAATAATTGCAATAATCATCGACAGAGGGCGCTACTGAATGTGAAATGTTATGTGTAATACAAGAACAAAAAATTAAGGCACAGACCGAATGGCACACATAATTTATTGGAAAATGTCATAGTGAACGTGGATACTCTTTTGCATGGTGGTGCCGCGATCATGTTCAGGTTCCACGTGGTCATTGTGCTGGAGGTCACAATCCAGGCTGTGCACAACCTGCTCAACTGCGGAATGTAATGCATCAGGAGTGATGTTTCGTACATGTTATGATATGCAGTAATGTCACTGAGGTTTGTGACACCTCCAAGTTACACAATATTGCACATTACATTTCCCACTCAAAAGTGCCATCTGTCGGCGATTATTGCAATTAATTTTTTTAATATTCCATTCTTCTTCCCTCTTCTTGAATAGTAAATGTACCGATTTTGGTTTCATTCCAGTTATTCCTTCAAGCTACAGACAGCTCCAAATAGGGATACTTATATTATAACCACCCGGTATATTATCAGCTCTTTAAAGGTTCAGCTTAAACAAAATCTACTGTATGTGAAAATACTAGTAAAATTATAATTTCTTAAGCAGGTAACAAATTAAACAGTAAAAGTTTTAACGAAATAGTGAAATGAAATTAAATAACTTTTCTCTATATTATTAGACGCATTTTTTTAAAATAAGCCTAGAAGAAAGGAGAATGTATAAATTTGTGAAATAAAAATAATACCGTTTCTGCAGAAAATATCGAGCATTATGTATAATGAGATTAACGGAATAATTGTAAAGCAATAATTACAAAGGTGTGTAAAGTAAGTGGTGGTTTCATAGTTTTTGGATGCTGATTACAGTCGAACCCCGCTATAGCGAACGCGGGATATAACGAACGAAATTTTTGGTCCCATCGTTTTCCTATTGAATTTAATGCTAATTTATTCTTTTATAGCGAACCTCCGAAATCTTAAGAATCGTCTATAACGAACATTTTTTCCAGTCAAACATGATTTTTTTTTTTTTTTTTTTACTTTTCCGCAGTTGTGAAAACAGGACTTCGACTCCAATTTCATAAGAAAATGTATGCCGGCTTGTGAAACATGGAGCAAGTCACCGATAAGTCTTTTCATTAAAGGGTAGGAACAACTGCATTCTTTCTCTTTTACGATAGCCACTCTGCAGGTGGGAACCCGCCCACCCGTCAGTCATTTTCCCTTATTGATGATCACAGCTGTGTGCAAGACTGGAGACAGAGCCGAAAATGAGGGGGGGGGGACACTAGGTGAGAGGGGAGGGAGAATTAAAAATTAGATCAAGAGACAAAGGCAAAAGGCAAAAGGTCGTCTCAGAGTCGCGCCAGAACAAATATTCCAGTCGTTTCATCTCGTTCACTCATTTTAATGTTTCTCTCTCGAGATCCTGTGGATCATAATCTCTGGTTCCAGACTTCAAAGTTAAAAATACGCTTTTAAGAAATCATTAGGTCCATCATGTCGGGCAAGCGTAAAGCATTCTGTATTGAAGAAAAAGTAAGCATCATAAGAGAAATACAAAATGGAGGTAGCCAAGCTGACATTTGCCGAAAAAAAGATTTATCGAAATCTACAGTTGGAACAATATGGAAGAACAGAGAAAGCATACTTTCTGCTTTCGAGAAAATTTGAACTCTAAAAAAAATTGAGAAAAGCTGAACATCAAGAAGTGGAAGAGGCTTTATTAAAATGGTTTAGCGTTTAAAGAAGCCGAAATGTACCAGTTTCTGGGCAAATGCTTCAGTCAAAAGCTGATGAATTTGCCAGAAAATTTAGAATTAAATTTTCGTGTTCTAATGGATGGTTAGACAGATTTAAAAAGCGGAACAACATATCTTCCGGAAAAATTGTCGGAGAATCGGGAGGTGTTTCAACATCTGACATTGATACGTGGAAAGAAAAAGTTTGGAATGAAATCTCTCGTGAATACGACGAAAATGACATATATAATGCTGATGAAGCTGCACTATTTTACAAGATGACACCAAACCAGACATTACAATTTAATGGAGAGAAATGTAATGGTGGAAAATTGTCAAAAGACAGAATCACATTTCTTGTGTGTTCCAATATGAGTGGTACTGATCGTCGTAAGCTTCTAGTGATAGGAAAATCTAAGCACCCCAGATGCTTTAAAAATATGAAACGGCTTCCTGTTGCTTATGAAGCAAACCGCAAAGCGTGAATGACTAAGGAACTGTTTGAAAAAGAGCTTCGAATGTGGAATCGTGAACTGTCAGCTAAAAAGCGGAATATTCTACTTCTGCTTGACAATTGTAGTGCACACAAAATCGATACACAGTTTCAATCGATTAGAATTTTACTCTTTCCCCCGAATGCAACATCTGTAGTACAGCCTATGGACCAGGGTGTCATTAGAAGTCTTAAATGCTACTACAGGAAGCAGCTCATTTTACAAATTTTAGAGGGATATGATAAAAACGTGAAATGTGACGTTTCTCTTCTTGATGCACTTATAATGCTCGAAAAATCTTGGCGGTTTGTTACGGATTCTACAATTAGAAAATGTTTTCGACATGCAGGCCTAGCAAAGAATATTGAAGATACAACGAATATTGAAGAAGCAAAGAATGTTGAGGAAGAGGACGATGAAAATTTACCTATCGCGATGTGTATAGAAAAGCACAAAATTCCATCATTTTCAGTTTGTGACATGCAATTGTTTGAAACATGTGATGACGAAGTCATAACATGTGAAGATCCGACTGTTGAAGAGATTGTGGAAGAAATTAAAATGAATCATTCTGAAATCGAAGATTCTGCATCTGATGCTTATGAAGAGGAGCACATAAATGACGAAATTCCCACAATCTCAGATGCTACAACAGCAGCGATGCGTGTTATTAATAAGTTTTTGTCTACACAAACAGTGGAAGAAAGAGTGTTGGAGTCATTTGATGTACTAGACAAAGAAATTCATAACATGTTTTTGAAATCGGCATCACGTCAGCAGAAGATTACCGACTACTTCTGTATCAAAACAGTGAGCAACAATTAAAAGTAAAATTTATTTCTGTTTGTCTTCATTGTTAGTTAATTTAATTAGTATTGTGTCAGTTTAATGTAATCGATTTTACTCAATTTAATTCTTTAATGATCATATTTAATAGATATTACCTTTTTTAAATACATCATTATTGAATATACACGTAGCAACTACGTTATACATTAACTCTAACATTTTTCTTAACGGTTCGGATATAGCGAACCCCCGGATACAGCGAACAAAACATTCGGTCCCTTGAAGTTCGTTATAACGGGGTTCGACTGTACTACTAAAATAATGAAAAAATTCCACCACGCACACTGGTCAAAAAACGAAAAAAGCTGGCCTAAATTTGAAAAATGAATGTTTCTTAATTCATTTCAGTATCTCCTTTTTACGTTCAGAGCGAGCATCTGCGCCTTATCCCGCATAGAGTAAGAGGTATCTTTTATACCTGCTTATGTATCGAAGGTCTAAGTTAGCTGATCTGTAACGCTCGCTCGCACGTGCTCTTAAGCGGTAAATGTTGCGCGCGTTCTACAGTTAATAATTTTTGTTGTACTTGTGCAAATTACATTCTACAAAATGTGTGATATTCCGAAAGGTAAGAAGAATATTTGCACATATTTATTTTATGTAGTTCATTATAAATTATGTCTTAAAAGTAAAAAGTAAAGACAAACGAAAAAATCACGTATTGATGCACAAAGTAAAAGTTAATTAACGAAATACTTTTTATCTTGCGTTATTCAGAGTTCTCACTATATTTACGTAATTCCTGATGATGTTTTTTATGAAATATAAAAAAAACAGCTGCATTGGTTTGCATTCTTGGAAGTATAGTTGTTTTTAAGTTTAACAATTTCAAACTGCTTATATGAAATAATGCACTGTATTTTTATTATTAATAATACAAAACATTTATATTTCACAAAATATAAGCTCTTTTCATTTATTTGCTTACCATATTGAATGCGCTAATATATTTTGTTTTCATTATAATATCAAATTAGTACAAAGTAACCTCCAGAATCCCCTTAAACAAACTTTTACAGAAAAAAAAGTTATAAAAATGTCCGCCATATTGGATTTGATAGTGTGAATTTTTGAATTTTAATATCAAATACGTAATCAGCGACCTCAAAAACCCCCTTAAAGAAACTTTTACAGAAAAAAAAACATTTAAAAAAAAATAGTCCGCCATATTGGATCCGCCATTTTGAATTTTTGAATTTCGATATCAAATTCGTAATCAGCGACCTCAAAAACCTATAAGTAAAAATTTTTAGAAGGATCTACAACCTTTTTTGATTTTCGGACAGCTTTTTTCGATTTTTGACCACTGTGCCACGTACAGTTTCATCACAAATCAAAATCTAATTTTTACGAAATTAGTATATTTCGGACAAAAAAAGTATTACTTACATGAGTTTGATAAATATATTTAGGGACTTAAAATAGTAAATTGGTGCAGGAACTCACTAAATAAGAAAGAAGAAAATATTTCAATTCAGAATATCCCTCTGAATCGGTAAACTGCATATTAAATACAATATTGAAGACAGAGGTAACCATTTGATACCGGATAACTCTCTTGCTTGCACGTGTTTGCTCTCCACCACTCCTTCAGGCAACGCCACCTATAGGTAGTATCCATAGGTAGTGTTGCTGCACACCTCTTTTCACTGATTTTATCTCCACTCCTCAATCAGAGTCTTTCTTTGCTCTGTCCTGTACAAATGTGTTTATAGGTTATAGTAGTCATTTTTACTTTTAGTTTTTGTTTCATTAGAGAACAATGGCTTCCAGAGGATGTGCTAATTCACTGAATTGTTTCTGCTATATTTGTGGTATCTATACAGTGAAAAACAACAAAAAAGCTTTTCCGATTTTGTAAAAAACAGATGTGTTTCGAATATTTTGGCATGGAATTGGGTGTTCCAGACAATCCTTGGGCTCCACAAAATATTTGTTGTATCTGTGTAGAAAAGTTAAGGCAATGGTTTTAAGGTAAAAAACAATCCTTAATAAACAATTTCAGTTTGGTATACCAATGGTTTGGGGAGAACCTAAAAATCTTAGTGGTGATTGCTATTTTTGTGTTTGTAATGTGAAAAGTTTCAATTTGAAGAACGAAAAGGGATCCCTCACGGACCTGATATACCAGTCTCTTCCCCTTCAGATACTGTGAAAACATTTTAAATTACTCAGATACTGTATCTGAATGTGATTGATGATGATGTATGATGTTGATGAAGTATATGACTCCATTAGCAATGAACCTAAACTTTTCACACAGTCTGAGTTAAATGATTTAGTCAAGGATTTAAATCTTCCTCAGGATTCGGCAGAGGTTTTAGGTTCCAGATTAAATTTTAAAAAATGCTAGCTCCTGGTACGTCATTTTCATGGTTTTGGAACAGAGAAAAGGATTTCATTCTGTTTTTTCTCAAGACGGGGAACTTGCTTATTGTAACGATATTATAGCTCTTATAGCAAGTTTCAAAGTCCAATATAAACCTAACGAAGATATACTTTTTATCGATTCATCAAAAAGAATTCTGAAAGCAGTACTATTGCATAACGGAAAATAGTATGATTTTGAACCTC
The DNA here is from genome assembly GCA_963931845.1 of Maratus michaelseni. Lineage (NCBI taxonomy): Eukaryota > Metazoa > Arthropoda > Arachnida > Araneae > Salticidae > Maratus > Maratus michaelseni. The sequence continues at coordinate 339,981,897 of OZ007592.1, forward strand.
TTGGGTATTCAGATCATTTGAAAGAGTGCTATGAAAATCTTGATTTCATCATGAATAAACTATCATATTCAGATCACAAATGGACAGTTTGCGGTGATCTAAACGTAATTTCTCTGTTGATTTATCAGAAGAAGGGTAAACGAAATATCCCTGTTTTCCTTGTGAATGGGACAGCCGAGACAGAAAACAACATTACAATAAGAAAGAATGGCAGTCAGGAAGACATTAGATTCTGAAGTCAAAAATATTCAAGGTAAAAATCTAGTTCATCCAAAAAAGTGTTACTTCCACCGCTTCACATATAATTAGGTCTTATGAAACAATTTATCAAGGCTTTACCAAAAGAAGGTGAATGCTTAGACATTTCCCAACAAACACAAGATCTGTGGCCACCTTCTGTGAACATTAAGGCCAAAGAGACTTGGGGCCATTTGTACCCAGCCACCGTTGTATTTTAAATGACACACCACAACATCCGCTGACCACTGTTTCAATGATAACGGGCGAGCGAAAGTAAAAGTAATTGATTATCAGTGTCCAGCAGCCATTGAAGATGTGTTTCTGGCAAGGGTATAAAAGCCTGGCATCAAATAAAAAGAAAAGGGCTAATGCCATGTATTTGATACATTAGTTATAAGATATAAAATATTTTTTCCTTCACTCTTTTCAACATAATTTTCGATATTTAAAATCTGTCATTAGATGAAAGTTTTAAATGTGATGCAAGATAATTTTTTTTTCTAACTTTTACGGATTTTTTATAAATTACAAGTAAAAGCGTCTTGAGTCTAAAATATGTATATGTACATAAATAATTTTTATAAGCACATTACAATGAAATTGAATATATGTTAATTTCAATTCATATATTTTTTTAATTGCAAAGATAAATAGATACAAAAATTAATAACAAACATATTACTACTTTTGCTACTTTTGTATACACCCCAAATTACAGCTCTGTTTTCCTGTATTATAATATTTTAAATTTGTTTTTAAAATAAAATACGATTTCGAAAAAGAACTTCCATGTAATGGTGATCAAATAATAATTGTTAAAAGAAAATAAATACAACAGAAAAAAAATGGGTGTTTTTGTGAGAACTGAAAACTGTATCAAGTTGTTTAAAAAATCACACAGTATATCTTAATTTTCCATATGCCCTTTTAAACGATACGAAATTAATTGGAATAAACTGCACTGTTTAAGCATACTTACTATATAGATATGTAATAAAATTTTTAATGATAAATGTCAATTTATTGATATATTTATTTTCAGTTTCAACAGAATAATATTCACCCATAAAGAACAAGTGAAAAGTATATGCTACCTTTGTATACACCCCCAATTACAGCTCCGTTTTCCCGTATTATAATATTTTAAATTTGTTTCTAACATGAAATACGATTGCGAAAAAGTACTTTCCATGTAATGGTGATCAAATAATAATTGTTAAAAGAAAATAAATACAAAAGAAAAAAATGGATGTTTTTTGTGAAAACTGAAAATTGTATCAAGTTGTTTAAAAAATCACACAGTATATCTTAATTTTTCTTAAAAAAAAAATATTTTTTTTTTCAAGTGACTTAAAAAAAAAAAAAAAAAAGAATATCTATTATATCATATCGAATCATATATTATGAAGAATATATGATTTAATAAAAAAAGTTATTTTTATTTATTGTACAAGACATTGGCTCATAAAAGCCCCCTCCCCCCCACCCCCTTCCCGAAACAAATTGTTCAGTCACAATTGTTTCAAGTTTTTAGACCAGCAAGCGGCTCAAGGTCAAGCCGATTTCAGGGTTGCGATAAGAGAGAGGGAGACTTTTCCTGGAATTTCCTGCCTCTTTTTTGCTCTGTCATTCAGGTGTACGCTACGGAGTGTCATTTTGGGAAAGCAGATAGCAGTGAGCAGACGCTCCATTTCAATGTCGAATGTAGCATGAAAATATTCTGTCCATCTGTAAGTCTTATTTATGTTTATTCGTTACATGTTTATTAATTTCAATATAATCTGATTTTGCATCATTTAGAATGTTTATATTTTACGTTTTAATAATACACAAGAATGCTTTAAACATATTTTCATTTTCGGCAAAATAGTGTAAAATTCAATTCAGTAGTTTATTATTATTATTGCGTAAATTATTTTTAAGCATTATAAATATCTATCAATTTATTCTTTAAAATAGTTTGCCTAGCTTTAAATATAAGAAATATGGCTTTAAAAAGAAAATGATTTTGTTTTCTCCTTCTGGGTGAAGAAATTTACCAGTTTATACTCAAGAAAAATTCAGTGACAGTAACAATGGAATAGAGTTTCTTACATTTTTTTAGTTGTTAAAAGGCGTAAAATTAACAGTAAAATAAGTTTTATTAGTCTCTTGACATGTTTCGGCTCCATCGTAGCCATTTTCAAAACAAATAAGAATATTCTACAATTGCACGTTCTTTGAAGTTATTATTTAAAACGCCATCATTTAATTTTTAACTTCAAAAATAGTGCAATTGTATAATATTCTTATTTGTTTTGATAATGGCTCCAATGAATCCGAAACATGTCAAGAGTCTAATAAAACTTATTTTACTCTTTATTTTATGCCTTTTAGCATTTAAAAAAGTATATTATTACACGATGTTATAATTTATTATATTTTTAATGGAAAAGAGTGTAATAAAATTTAAGAAAAATGTTGTTGACATTTAAAATTACTGAAAATAATTCTCAGGGATTTTGTAAAGTTTGAAATAATGTATTTTTTCTAAAGTTTGACTATTAAACTGTGAGAGAAAAATCTAAATGTTATGATGCAAAAAGATGTAATATGTTTCAGATTATATTGATTTAATAATACTTAAAAGAATAAACATAAATTACTGGTAACAGACTGTAAAAACCAGTAAAAAAAAAAAAAACATACATTAATTATCATTTGCCAAATATAAAATATATAACGGATCATGTTACTATAATACACATAAAGAAAAGATTATTTAAGCAACAATTCAAATTTTATTCTGGAAAAATGAATGCTTTTTAGAAGTTTATTTAAACAGTAAAGTGTTTTTGCGTGAAAAAAAAGTACTAAGAATTATTTAGGTACAAATTTCAAGAAAACTATAAGTTCAACTTACCTTGATTTTTTTTTTCAAAAATTTTCCAAAACAGAATACTTGACGTAGTGAATTAATTAGTTTATTTCTTTTAATTATATACTTTTAAAATTTATATGAAATGCAATAATTTAAAAATAGCATATGATATAAATTTTTAAAATATATAATAGAAAAAATAAACAAATACTTAATTCACTATGTCAAACATTGTATTTTTAAAATTTTGAAAAAAATCAAGGTAAGTGAATTTATAATTTTGTTGAAAAGTGTACTTAAATGATTATTAGTACTTTTTTCACGCAAAAACAATTTATCATTTGAATAAACTTCTAAAAAGTATTTTATTTTCTAAAATAAATTTTGATTTATGCCTAAATAACCTTTATTGGGTGACAATGGCTGGGTTTTGGCTAGCTTACATTTATAAAAGACATAAAAGGCATTTTTATGGTCAGTTTTGGGCTGGATTTAATTCTTGAAAACCACAAATGGCGTTGCTACGGCAAGTTTGTGGCTAGCTTTTATTCATTATGATTTTTAATGGCCTAGCTATGGCAAGTTTCCATTAATAATTGCCATTTAAAGTATAATTGTGGCCAGTTTTAGGCTATCTATCATTTATGATTAACCGTTAGTGGCCTAATTATGGGGATCTTATTGTATTTCTGGCCAATTCTGTTGCGGCCACATTGTGGCCAGCGTGACAGTTTTTTTAAGTTGCCATTACGGCCAATGATAACGGCCCTCCATCTGACAGTTTGGGCCAAAGCTAACGTAGCCATCAGTGGCCCGAAAGTTCTGTGTTCGTTGGGTTGTGATCGGTTCTCGGGTTTATCAAAAGTGAAAGAATGTGTGATTGTAGGACCAGACATCAGGAAAAGAATGAAAGATGAAAATGTTGAGACTAAAATGGAAACAAACTGAAGAAAATCCTAAAAATCTTTAAAGCCCGCCATTATTAGCTTTCTTGGAAATAAAAAGGACCCAAACTACAATTCTATTGTAGAAGAGATGGTAAAATATTTCAAGTTTTTAGGCTGTAGTATGAGCTTAAAAGTTCATTTTCTAGATTTGCACTCTGAACTATTTTCCTAAGTATTTAGGTGCAATTAGTGAGGAAAAAAGTGAAAGATTTCACCAGGATATAAAAGAAATGGAGAGGCAATATGAAGAAAAATGGAATATCAGCATGAATTCAGTATGCTACAAAGAAACAATACTGGCAAAGTTCACAAGAGGAAAAGCGGCAAAAAAAAGTTTTGGTGTAAAGAAAAAACGGTACTCTAAGGATTTGTAACTTTTACATATACTTACAAATTACTTGAACAACGATATAAATGTAATTTATATTAATTTATGAATAATAAATGTTATGAAATTCGTGAATTTTCCTTCAAAATACGCAATCACTTTTTGAAAGATCCTTACATGATAGAAAAAAAAAGATTTAATTTTTGTAATCAGCATTGAAAATAACATAAAAATCAGTCATCAAAATTAAAACAATTTTCAAAAAGTATTTTTTGCAGGCCTGTGATTTTTGCAGTAACGAAAAATAATAATTAGTTGAAGACAATTTCTTTCATTTAAGTCAATGTGTGACACGAGAATGGTAGTCCTAATTTAATTTCCCAGCATATTTCGTATATTTCGAAATAATGTGAACTAATAGATGAACAGTAGAACAAAGTAAATAGAAAGGGAATTCCTTAGTGTGTGGAGCAATGCCATTAATTGGAAATAAATCGGGACAATAAACGAATGTAATAAATAGATTGGAACACATTCAACATTTTTATTTTCCTATTTCGTGTATATAGTATGATTTATTGCTGCAACCAGTATGATTATCCAAGTATATTATGTATTCCTTCATATATATATCGTTATCTAAATTATGAACCTTTACTTATCTTTATCTTTTTTTTTTCGTTTCAGATAGTCATATTTTATATCTTTTGTTTAACGCAAAACCTTCATATCTCTGATTTCAAACAAAGGAATTCAAATATTTTTAATATTTAAGTAATAATTGTGTTTTTTAATAAAAAAAATAAAAAAAGTATCTGATTTTAGGAGTAGGCAAAGACAGACTTCATCAATGTGTTGCGTATATATAAAAAGGTAAACAAATTATAACATCGTTATATATGGAGGAAAAGATTTAGTAATTTCGCTGATCATCCAATCCAAACATAGTTGAATCTCGCCATGACTAGGCCAAGATAAATTTAGGGGAGGCTAAAAACTAGGCCAAGAAATTACAAATAAATTGCCAAGATAAACGATCGTTTCAGACACTAATTCATTGAATGTCAATAGATAACAAATATAATGTCGGCTTATGTACGAATAGTAAGTGAAACATGTTAATAAACCGGTGTTGAAAGAAAGCAAAATAAAAACATGACAAGGAACAAACTAAGAATGATTGAGAACAACGGAAACACGGGCATTGTATAGCACACAACAGGGAAATGTTTTGTGAAATGACCGATAAATTTTAACGGAATTTTCTCTATAAACGTATACACGCAGACTTTCCGCCAAAATACGGGGAAACGTGGACAAAAACAAGTCATACTGCTCTTTGAACAACAAACAAAATGTTTTAAGGCTTCTATTTCCAAACAATACAGTGACGTAGAATGCTGATTACTGGGAACGCATTATCTTGTTGTTTGAATAAGAATTCAAACTTTTTCATGCTCAGAGAAAAGTGCGATTGTAATAGAAACCTCACAAAGTGACGTATCCGTCGTGAAAGTTCAGACTCCTACAGGCAGGTGAAGGTGTTGAAACAGTCGTGGGTGAGTACCATGGAGGTTATAACATATTTTAACTCAAGCAGGGCACGATAACATACGAGGTGATCATTTTTGCGTATTTATAAAAACTTTGGTTAAATCTGTTTAGAATAACAGCGACATTATATTTCATCACGTAAATGTACATTAGCATCATTCACTTATCGCTAAAAATGATTAGAAAAGCATTCCAGTGCGTAGCATTCACATGTACTTCCACATCACCAAATATCAACCGTATTAAAAGTATGAGTGACCTAATTGTATGATCTATCTTACTTTTACTATGCTTGTTATTTGTTTCGCGAAATACATTTATGGATTTTTGTCAAAAAGTGGGTCGCTATAGACTATTAAACTGACGTCTATACTTAAAAGTCTTTTCAGTACATTTTTAAATTTAGGAAAATCACTAAATTTAAAAACAGTGCGTTCGAGTTTATGTTAAATTGACAAAAGAAATTTTGAACTACTGATTATTTTTAATAGAAAAAAAAACACAAAATTAACAAAGGGTTACTGAATTTAATCTTATAAACATCAAAAACACAAAAATGTGTTTTACTATGTTGAAAAAATAGACAGTTTTTGAAATCTGTTTTATAGTTAATTCAAAATATGAAATATTTCTATTTTCCAAATATTTTTTTCCTTACAACCCTTACAAAAATTTCTTATAGAATTCTATAAAAATTATTTATAGAAAACGCATTATAGAATTCTATAGAATTATGGCCCGTTTTTCTATAAGCTTGTTTAACCGAAAGCTATAGAAATATCTGTAGAAGCTCAATAGAAATGTCTATACAGCTTATATAAAAATATCTATAGAAAAAAATATAAAGCTTCTATAAAAATTTCTATAGAATCCAGGTGGTCACCCTCCCGATCAATAACCACTCTCGATGCTGCTTGACTTTAATGATCGGACGAATAACGCGTACTTTCAGCATGACACAACCATTGACAACAGCTATATTCTTATTACAGTATTTCAATTTTATTTCTTTTGTGATTTGCATTCCCAATTATAAGTCTTGTAAAAATATTTAAAATCTAATAAAACTGAAACAATTGTTTAAATATTTATATTTCAGATTAAAATATTTGAATAAAAATTACAATATTATTAGTGAATAAAATTTGTTAATTTAGATGAATTATTTTATATATTTAACAGCAAATTAATAAATTATTATAAAATTAACGAACAAATTAATGAATTATAAAGAAATTAAATAATCATAATTTAATTCAGTAGTTTGACTGATATAATATTACATTGACAATTTAATCACAATGAATTAGAATTGAATTAAATTATATATATATATATATAATCATATTAAATATATGGAGTACAATTATATACTAAACTGATGTATTACAAAACTAATTATTATATTTTAATTTTAATACATAGTTATAAATAAATTACTACACACATACATTTTAAAAGACCAAGAAATATTTTTCTTTAACTTAGAAAAAAAAATCTGTAGAATTATTAGTTTATAGAATTTAATTCTATAAGATGTATAGTCCCTTATAGAAAAACTGGGGACTTTTCCGTTATACGGACACCATTGTCGCCAAGCATACATTTAATACATACATTTAATACATACATTTAATACAAACATTTAATACATACATTTAATACATACATTTAATACAAACATTTAATACATACATTTAATACATACATTTATATATATATACATTTACATCCATACATTACATACATTATGCATTAGCATACATTTTTGGCATGGTGTCCGTCTAACGGAAAAGTAATAAAAACTGTTCTATAAAAAAATTCTATAAAACTTCTAAGAATTCTATAGAAACATTTTCTTTAAAAAAGTATTCTATAGAACTCTGTAACACTCTATAGAAATAGTATTCTATACAACTTGTATAGAATTCTATAGAGTTCTATATAGCTCTATGAACTATTTTCGCAAGGGAAACTAGGTAGTAAATGTTTTGTTTTCCATTATACAAGACTGAAATTTTATTCGAAAACAAAATTTTAAAAGTTTTCATTTTGTTTTGTCTGTAAATACAATGTTCTCTATAACACTATCAAAGTTTTAAAATCATTATCATTAAAAAAAATAATAAACAAAATACACCATTTTTTGGTTATTTGCCAATGTAATTCCCATATTTTTATATAAAACAATTCGATAAAACTGACTTCAGAGAAATGTCAGAATTATCGAATGTGGATCTGTGAATATCCTGGACCTATAACAGTGCTGAAATCAAGTTAAAAGTATAGAAACAACAACAATAATAATTTAAAAATAAGGTGCTTTTCACTTTGTATTGGTACATTTATTTTTATTCCTTTTTAATCATTTAAAATATATATATTAAAGCAATCCAATTTTATCTTAATTTGCATGTTATAGATAAAATATTACAGTTTATAACTTTAAAAATAACTTATTATAAATTTTAACTTCTCGTATTCTTGAAATTCGTAACTTTATCATTTTATTTTAATCAAAAAGAAATATGTTTGAATTGATTTATCTTTATATGTATATATATATATATATATATATATATATATATATATATAGCCACCAGGGCGAATACTGATATTCGAACAGAGCATTCTCTCTGCCACAATTTATTTCTAATAAGTTTACTAGTAAGCTGAAAACTTTACAGAATATCTGCTGGAAAAGTGCATGTTCAGATTGAGTATCAGGATTAGTCAATTATATATGATATATAGAGACAGATAGATAGATAGATTGCACCAAAAAGTTTTCAACGTGTTTTACTTTGTAACCAGTTTGAAATACGTTAGCCGTGTAAATTGCAAAAGTGTTCAAAATAAGTGTTGGGAATAACATTATAATGATGAAATTGTACTGTCATTCATTTTACAAAAAGTACACATTTTAAATTTGCGCATACGTTCCACTCGTTTTCTTTAAAAAATAATGTCTGTAAATAAAACTCTGTCAAGTACAACAGTAAAAATTCCATTCTTCTACGACCAAAACTCAACGCGTTATGAAACTTTTAATTTTATGCTTTTTCTTAACTTTGTGGAAAAAAAACTGAGACGATTTTTTGATGCCGTAAATGTGCAAATCATAAAATATCAATATTAGATTCGATAGAACCCACTGTTACTCAACAGGTGACATTTAGAAGATACAAATAGATGTTAAAAATGTTTAAAAACTGTCCAAGTACTTTCGGCCGGTTACCAGGAACATCATCAGGGAGCGAAAATCCTTACTGACTGCCATCTTATTCATCCGAACTACAGCTTCTCCTTGAGATGGAAAAGTCCATTACTTCTTGGATGTTGCTTGAGTTGGTTTCTATGGATACTCCGAATGATAATGTAAACAACTTTGTGAACTATGGGAAAAGGAGAGGGGCACTATATCTTCTAATATTTAGGACATTAAATCATATATTGGATATATTGTATGATATCGTTGCAAACCAGATCTCATTTGCACAAAATATCTATAGATTCTCTGATAACGAATGTAGGGTAGTTAGATGATGGATAAATGATTAAAATCTATTACAATTTTTTGTTTACAATTTAACCGGGATAAAACAGTAGGTGGACGCCGCAAAATCTAATATCTGCTTTATGCTTTTTAACTCTTTTCCTAAATTTCGTATTCGTTATGCCTATATATAGAAAACTTAGTGAAAAAGTTAAAAAGCATAAAGTAGACATTAGATTTATCCGTCCGTCTACTGTCTCCAATCATATATGTTTGAATCTCTCAAGTTTACTCTAGTTATTTTGTGCATAGGCACAACATCCAGCAGTTTTCAGACCCAATTTCTCGAAATTCAGGCCAATATAAATGCATCAAAATATATTTTAACAGAAAAATCTCAATTTTATCTTCAGCTACAATGATTCTGCTTACGACTTTAGACATTTGACGAATCTTTAAGCGTTTATGTACGTTCAAGAACGTAGGGAATGTTGCTATCAACTACCTGTTATGTACGGATTTGACGTATAAGATAAAATGATAAAAAGTTTTCTGTTTTAAATTTCGGAAATATTGGAACATCTTTAAAATACGTATTTATTTCTAAAATAAATGCTCTAAGGAGTTCTAATTTGAGTTCTCATGTATTACATTTGTTATGCTCTTCTTCTTCTTCTTCTTCTTCTTTTTTTCAATTTATTAGCTTTTATTGGTATATATGTTAGATTTTAGCTGTATGATTTGAAATTTCACGAGAAACCGGCAGCTAGTGAAATATTGTGAATTATTGCAGTCTCGAGAAACATGGCGAGGAGTGTAGGTGATGAATGTACCCATTGAGAATTTCTCCAAAAAAACTAAGCCAGTTATCCGAATAAAAGCATTTATTCCATCACAGGAGAAATGACGAAACAATTCCCACAGGACTCAGATGATTTCTAAAGCCCTCAGGCTTTACTATAATTCATTACATCGCTGAGTTGATCTTAAATGGCTGGATTGGAAATTCCTAATACTGGCGGTCATAAGAACGCCAGATAACCTTTTGTTCAGCACTTGAAAACAAGACAATATTCTGCTCTCCGAAGTCTTGCAGTTAATTTTTGTTAGATGCGCGGATAGCTACACGACCGACGTAATACGTACACGAACCAATCAGTAAGAGGCGAAATTTAAGAATCGAATGGCTAAGCGAATGACATGAAATTCAGAGGTTTTAATCAGAAAGAATCCTGCATTATTTTTCAAAAAAAAAATCTAGCGCGCGAATCCTGCCCGTGGAATAAAATAACACAAAGTTTCCTGAAAACATTCGAAATAAAAAACTAGCTTCTCCCAGAATATTATAGATTGAATAGTTGATAAATGTTAAGAATTGACTTAAAGTTTTAGATTAATATTTCAATAATTATTAATATATGCGTTTTGAATTGTAAAAGGAAACTAAATAGGAATAAATATTATTAAGAAATAGGGAAATAATGAATATGTCAGAATTTAGAATAATTTAAAGGAATATTGCGAAATAATGTTATATAATATATATATATATATATATATATATATGTTTCCCTTTGTTTTATATGCGATTTGCCAACATCTAATGACTATTGAGTACAACACATTTAGAAAATATTGTAATATCCAAATTCATTTAACGTATTTAAAATGTAGTGCTTATGACACGTGCGTAAACAGGGAGGACCAAACTCTACCTACTAAAAATATACGTGGAATATTCATCTAATATAATACATTTATTGAAAAATACATAATTTTAAAATGTTCGCGGCATTAAGTAATTTTTCTTAGCTTAATAATTATTTGAGTAAACAACTTCAGAAAAAGATTTTCCGTTCTTGATTTTCTTCCTACAATGGAGAAAGAGTAGTGCGTTATGGATCTGGGTTGTAAAATGAGGTGACCTCTAAAAATTTTCTATGCGCTATTTAGAATATTTCCTCTTAATAGCTTAACACAAACAGTAATACATTTTAACATACGATTTCCTTAAATTCAATAATATTTTTATGATTTATTTTACAAAAGTAACTATATTAACGTTAAAAAATTCATAACATTACTTGTTCATGACATTCTAATATGAATTAAATGGCAAGTATTAATTACATACTTATATGATAGTTATCTGTTTTATTACAAATATGTTTATCTTCATTATACTTTTTAATAGTTATTACAGGTCACATGTACTTCCTTCATATCTTTTATCATAAATTTTAAAATGAAAATTTTAAATTCTAATATTAAAATATATTTGCACGTTGATCTATGAACTATTGCTCTCTAATATATTTTTTTAACAATTACACATATCAATTTTTACGTAGCATGTGTTAGAAATCCAAAAAAAACGTCCAAACGCAATTACTCGGATTATTTTCCTAAAAATGATTATTTATCAGGCCAGAAACTGTAAAACTAAAGACTTAGTAGAGTATTAATAATTGCGCTTTTGAAGCAAACTGAAATTTTTGAACCTGATAATTTACAAAGGGGAAAAATCATGACTCAATTTCAGAAGTAATATAAGAAAAATAAAACCACTAAATACTATCATTGTATTGTATCAATACTATCATCAATACTACATTTATAGTGATTAAATTTATCTTATATAAACACATGTCCTGAAAAATATGATATACTTTTTAGTTGAATTCTGGAAAGCTACAAAAGGACAAAGCATTTTTATAAATATTTAATAATAGCATATACATAAAAAAAAGAGTTTCTTTACATTTTATAGAATTGCAAAAAATTTCATTAAGCAAACTGAAGTACTCCGTTTTTCTACCTCATTACATTTAATTAGAAGTTTCCGTCCCAAGAAAGCGACAAAAAACTTTTGTTGAAAAAAGTGTGACTGACATGTTTTTACATCGAATGGAAAGAAAAAAAAACTTTAGAAAGTTAATAGTAAAATATTTCAGCTGGAAGAAAACTTTGTACTAAATAGAACAGTTTAAGCTAAATTTTAATAACTAACCGAAATATACATGTTTTTCTTTATGCGAGTGTTTAATTTTTATGTTTACATATATATATATAAGTGATTACAATATAAACGATTTATTATTATTTTTTTATTTTTCTAAGTGTATCACGTAGTTTATTTAATTGTTTAAAGGCATTTATTGTTTTTTTTTAACATTGTTGAAATACATAAAAAGAAAAAGATATAAAAAACTATACAAATTTCAGAAAATGATATAGGAATTAACCATTATATTTTCAGAAAAGAATTAATGTTCCCTATAGAAAGTTACTTTGCAAATGTTAAAAGGTAACAAATTCTCAAATTTAACTTAGATATAAGATTATAATTATTTCCTAAGACACGCAATCCCGAATTTAATTGCGAATTCTCTGATTTTGAAATATTTCGAACAGAATCTCATGATTTTGGGAATAGCCGCTGGATTTTGCAAAACGGAGATTAATCCTACATTAAATTTAATTAAAATAATGTTTTTCTAGGCGTACGAAGAAAATAGAATGATGCGAAAATACTTAGTCTTCGAAATGAATACTTCAAAGTTGGAAATCTATTTATGTATTTATCTATCTATCTCTATATATACAGGGTGGTTATAATTAATATGACAGTAATCAGCGTGCTCTGCACCGCGATTTAATTACAAGAATGGAACCAATTATGTATAATGATTAAAAAAGACGGAGGACGAACGATTCCGCAAAAAATAAATATTTCCAAAGGTCACTGCTAGGTGGAAATGTAGCGCTGCGTAATACAAAAGGGAGGTTAAAAATCAATATTGAAATAAAATTACCTTTTATTCAATTTTATTTCAGAATTGATTCTAAATTCTTTAAGCTCTTTTTTCTATTACACAGCGACATATTTCCACCTAGCGGCGACTTTTGGAACTTTTATTTTGACGAATCCTTCGTCCCTTGTCTTGTTTAAACATAATATAAAATTTGGCTCCATTCTCGCAATTAGATCGCGCTACAGCGCACGCTGAGTAACGTCACTTTAATTGTGGCTATCCTGTATATATATATATATATATATATATATATATTCAGAAAGTCATTCACGAAAGCGAAAATTCAAAATACTGAAGAATATAAGAAAATATGTTAAGAAAAATGGCATTATTCTATGGCGTTTCGAATGATAACTAATGATGAATGATAAAGTAATTTATTCCTTTGTTTATTGTACGCATAGTCAAACAAACGATAAAACCTGAAGAACCGAAAACTAATGCTTCTTTAATCCGTACATTTGTAGTAAGTTCACTGATCTGTAGGCAATAAGAATTTCCAAACAAATCTTTAAAAAATTATTTTTGATAGACTTTCTCCTCTTTGAATATGTTAGTATCAGATGGTGCTGATTACAAATTCATTTTTAAATATTACCCCACATTCTATAGTCCATAAAATCACACAATCACATCTGTAATGACCATGCTTTAAATTTTAATATCAAGGAAAAAATTATTTGAAATGTTATTAAGATAGACAGGGTGTCCCAAAAGTTTCCGTATAACTTCAAAAATTTATTACAAAAAATAATAGGCTTAAAGCAAAAATAATTACAACAGTGCATAGAGTAACTTAAAAAGTTTTTTTCTACTACCTTTGTATACTTGTACATGAGATCCTTTCGTTGCATGAAGAATATCAAGTCGGTATTCCAATTCCATCCACGTGCGTTTCAACATGCTAACATCAACATTAGTTACAACTGTTTGATGAAATTGAAATAAAAGTTAATAGTCTCATGGAATTGAAGCAAAAGATCCAAACAGCAGTAGCTACTGTTTATGTTAGCATGAAAAACGTTCGAGGATTGAATTGAAATCTCGTCTTGATATTCTTCGTGCTACGAAAGGATCTCATGTTGAAGTTTACTAAGGCTGTAGAAAAAAAAACTTTTTAAGTTACTCTATGCATTGTTGTAATTATTTTTGCTGCAGGCCTATTATTATTATTATTATTTTCATAAATTTTTGAAGTTTTGGGACACCCTGTACATTTGTTCGATTACATTTAAAAAGCTTTCTGTATGAAAAAAATAAGAATATATTTTAATTACAAATTATTATTATCTCTTATAGCCATTAGTCATATCTATTCAACAGAGGCTATGTGAAGAGATATCCTTACATTTGAAAAGATGTATGGTGAAAAGATTTTAATTTTAAAAAATGCGTTCACAAATAACGTGCACTTACAAACCTGTTCTTCCACGCATGATATTATTCTTATCGATATCTTTATTTAATACCATTCATCAAATAACTCAATTTTTAAAAGAACGTCATCAAAAAGGAAATCATTTCATGAAAAACTTAACTTTTTTGTACATGCTACAGATAATCAAAAGATACTAATACGGAATTTTTTATATATATATATGAAACAAATTTTTAATTTTTTCGTCGTTGGCCTCATAAAAGCTATAATTCTGTTTAAATCCCATTATTCTAAATTATTTTCTCGCTCTAGTATTTAGATTGTCAAAATCCCGCCTATCTAAAAATGTTTTATTCTAAATTCATTCTCTTAAAAAAATGGCTCTAAGTGCTGTTCTGTTAAAATTACACACTTTTTATTTCATTAAATAAACGCATCCTAAAATTTAATTCTTTTAAATATCAATCTCCCAGCTAAATATTTTAATTCTCTTGAAATAACAACTTACATAGTGAAAAAGCACCCAAGCCGGGAATCGAACCCGGGTCACCAGAAACAGCGCACCGACGCTCCACCAACTGAACCACCCGGGAACGACACTCAGCCTGGAACCCCTTCACCATAACATGTTGGCAAGGCTACAAACGCAGCACAAGATGGAACACCGTCCGTGAGCCGCCAACCCAGGGGCAAACACGAAATCACAGAAAATCCAGCATCGACAATCGAACAAATTATACAATTTTTGTTATATTTGGTGTGACCTTTATCAAAGTGTCATATATATACTGTGATAAGTATGTGATTATTTTAAGAATGAATAAAAGGAGAGAAAACAAATAGAAAGAAACATATCCATACAGGAACTCTAAATTATCTTGATATCCAAGATTTAATAATTACAAAAATGTACGAAAATGTAAAATAAAATACAAGTAATTAAAAAATATGTATTTTAAATCTTTAGCTCCAAACAGCAAAGTTTAAATTCAGGGTCATAGAATCAGACTGATAAAAATTTACTTAATGAAAAATTTTAAAGGTCGTGTAGTTTAAATAATAATAATAATAATAATAATAACAGAAATACTAAATATTGTTATTTTTTCAAAATATTGGGACTGTGATAAATGAAATTTAACAACCGCCAGTATTTTTAAATTACTTATTTTACATTTAAAATATTTAAAATAAAATATTTTGCATGTAGTTATCGATTAAATAAAGTGTTCCAAACTTTTCTCTATATTTTGTATGACCATTATCAAGAAAATATAGTTGTATAACTAAGAAAAGTACATGATTATTCTCCTTTAAAAAATGAAAAGAAAAGAGGAGAAAAAAGAAAGAAGCAAAAATTTCAAAGAAGACAAAATGCAATGGTGCTTTTTAAAAAGTAACAAATAAAGTCACAACGCCATAATAACGATTTATATAAAATGCTGCACTATGTAATTTTAGCGACACTGCTGTTCTAAAACGACACACCCATGGGTCGCTCTTAATTTTATTTGCTTACATCACAAAAATAATTTTTTGCACATCAAAAAACACCCGCACATTCACTAATGCTGGCTTTCAACACTTAACACTTTTTATCCACTTCTCCTTCGGTTTTGAGTGACGAATAAATCGCTGCAATAAAGACAGGCTACATCATCATCATCGACAGAAAGATGTCTTTGTCGACTTCATTGGATGTAACAAAGTGAATTTTCTTCTTAGTCTGTAACGATGCACAACATAAGTGTGAATCATGTTTCTTGGCTGCTTTTGTCTTCGCTTCGGGAATATTAGGACTGATAGTCAAAACATTTATAACTAATGCTTCTCTTTCTAAAAGATGACCTAAGATGGCGTGAACAAGCAAGTGGAGGTACATCAAGTTGTCTGATAAATGCAGATGATGAACTTAAAGATTCCACATACACCCGTGTCAGGAGTATTGAAAACAGATGTTGTCGGCGCTGGAATTGGAAGAGGTGACATTGACACTGTGAAAATTGTCGGTTTAGGTCTAGATAGGATCTAGATAGATCTGTAGAACTTGTGTTGCTTTGATTCCCTTATTTTCTAGTGGACTTTCTGTCACAACTGAAGCACAGAAACATCATCGGGAAATATGTCTGGTGGCATGTCATTTTACCTACATTCACTAAATTGTATATACAGAGGCAGTATTCGAGAACACATGCATATACAGAAAATAATCTAAAAAGAAATAAGTACTAACCTTATACTTCAGATATGTAATCACTGAAATGAAACAGACGTGAATTATCACCAAAGTAGTCCCAAAAATTTTTGACGAAGCTGTAAACAGTTTCTTTTTAAAAAAATGAAAAATACAAACTTGAAACCTTCGCCATTAAGAGCCTACATCAGTCACGCGAAAAAACGCCCCAGCTAGTTAAGTCTATGGGAAGGTTATCGCGCGATTTCTCGCTCGCATTTTAATATTTTTAAATGATTTTTTTGCATAGGATAGCTGAGGTCGATCTCTAACGTTGTTAGTTTTTACTTTTTCGATTTTGGTTCCAGTATTTTTATATAAGGGTACTTTCACTTTCAGAACCGGTTCCAACCGGTTCCAAAATTGAAAATGTCCGCTTATAAAAAAACCGTAACCAAAATCGAAAAAGTAAAAACTAACAACGTTAGAGATCGACCTCAGCTATCCTATGCAAAAAAAAATCATTTAAAAATATTAAAATGCGAACGAGAAATCGCGCGATAACCTTCCCATAGACTTAACATTAGCTGGAGCGTTTCTTCGCGTGACTAGCGTCGTCTCTTAAAGGATTATCGTTGCCAATTCATTCAATAAAATAACTGCTTGTCATTAAATGCTGGCTTCTAGCGACAATATTAAAAAACATAAGGTGCGTCATTTTACTGAAGTATGTCATTTTGGGACAGTTTTCTCTATTTACTGAAAAACAGTAAAACATGTTAGTACGGTTCTCTCTACAACGGAATCCTGCCTGTAACATTAAACAAATAATAATTGGTTAATTGAATAAAATAAATAAGTGACTAATGAAATGAATAAATGACTAATTTATAACTGTTACATTTAATACAAATAAATATAAATATATGTTTAAATTCATTAAAACATGTGAGGTTGGAACCTCTCGATAACTTAAGCAAGCGATAATAGGAAAATGATTCATGTTTGACAAATAATTATTAAATGAATAGACAATGTGTAATTAAATACTATTACCTACTAAAATATCTATTATTTATTAAATACTGTATAACCTATTTATACGGAACATGTTTATATCGGAAACCTCATTTACATGAAAAACGATTAAATATAATAATAAATAAATTACCAAAGAATAAACGATTAAAAGAATAACTTTACGATAAATTATTATCATTTACTGAATAAAGTGAAATTTGTCAAGACAAAACATCTCTATCACAGAAACCAGTCTTAAGAATTATAAATAATAATAATAATAATAAACATGTCGAGAAAAAGCGGGCTTATAAGACATCAGTTTTCAATGCAAGTTTGTTCCATATAAAACATATCTATTATATTTTCTTTGATACTAATAATCAGGAATGGATTTGTTAACATAGTTGAAAAGTGTTTATGAATTTGGTGTGTCTGTCTGCCGTGTGTCTGTCTGTCCGTGCTATAACTCACGTAAATATATCCAGATAGTTATGCAATTGATATATGTTATTGAGGTTTAATATAGCTTGTTCGGTATTGAAAATGAAGTGCTCAGCTCTTATACCATTTTTACAGGGGCACTCAAAAGAATGCCGTTACATTATGGTCTGAGGGGAAAAATTCTTTGTATTGCATTTTAATGATATGACACTATTTCAAATGTATTGAAATTGATATACATCACTGAAGTACACTACAAGATGCTTACTATCGAACATGGTACGTCTAGCACTTTTAATTAATTTACAGTGAAACTTAAAAGAATTCCATTATGTTATGGTTTGATGTGGAAAGTCGTTTGCGGCGCATTTTAATCATGTTACACTATTAAAAATATAATGAAATTGATATCAATTTCTGAGATGCACTAAGACATTCTTTCTGTACTATGGAGTGTAAGGTTTTTTTTCTTTCATATACAGTGCCGCACAAAAGTATTCTTTTACATAATAGTCAACGGGGAAAAACTTTTTGCAGCATATATTAATTATGTTACGCCATTTCAAATATAATGAAATTGATATATATTATTGAGGCTTACTAAAAGATGCTTGTGACGTGCATAGCATTTATCGTTCTTTTACAGGGACATACAAAAAATTTCTCATACATTACTGTGTCCGAAGTATTGTTTATAAGTCATAATTGGAAGTGGGATTTTAGTAAGGTATGCGTTTAACTAAATTTTTGAATGTTATGAGGTATGTATAAATGCTACAGATCATATACATGGCTACACAAAAAATCGTAAGGATTACGGTGCATCAGCGTAAATCGATTAAAATGGGTTTTTAATTGAGCTATGCATTTTGAACGTGAAATATATTTTGTATACGAAGAAAGGTATATAGAATATAAAAAAATCATATACTGGGCTTCGCAAAGAACTGAATACAAAGCTGCCTATGTATGATAATTTCTGGAAGTGTGATTTCAGCATGTATTTGCCTGAATTAAGCTACAGCTTACTATGCGGCGTGTATAAAAGGATTAAGTTAATATACAGGGCTGTACAAAAGAATTCAAGTATGTTTCCGTCTATCGGTGTAAACTGTTGAAGATGGATTTCCAACTGTGTTATATGTTTTATTGCTAAACTAGTTTTGTATTTTCTGAAATGCTTACTTATTTACCTTATTAAACAGCGATGGTTTGTTAAAGTATTCTGTTAGTGTTGGAAAGTGTTTCATAATCTATGTTTGGTGCATGATTTTTCTTTCTTGTGTTGTATTTAAGAGAAATTTTGAATTACCTGTATAATAACAAAATATAATTTATGTATATTTAGCTGAAAATCAGAAAGCGGCAGAATAAGAAACAAATTATAAATAATAAATCTATTAAACTCTAGCTGCTTTTATTGAAGAAGCAAAATTATTTTTTAAACTCAAATATTTGGTATGGGATAACAGTAAATATGTGAATGGGTAAAACGGTTGTATATATATTATGAAAAATAAGTTTCCAAGTATTTCCATTTAAAAAGTAAATACTGGAAAAAAAACATTATGATTGACAAAATATGAGACACCTGATTCATTGTCATGTTAAAGCAACGAAACACAATACAAGGTTCAACTTAGCACTTTTAGGAACGCGTCACATAGTCACAAACATTTCTAAAAATTTATTTTTGCCATATTTGTTATGGAACTGTTGTATTTAAATAAGTCGAGAATTACTATTAGAGAAAATGGTATTCCCTGCATTGTAGATATGTGTCTATTACTTAATTTATACTTTACCATATGAAATATCTTAAAAAATTATTAATGTATGCATTTACTTTGCATGTTTCATATAAAGAAAAAGCCAATTTTTAAAAATAACAACATTCAGAAATTAAAGGAATATTCCATCAGACATTCTCATAAATTTTATTATGACAGATCTGTATATCACTATAGATAGATGACTATAGATAATTTTGTTAAAATGTTCAGCCTGAGATAAAGGACTTATTTTAACTTACCATTATGACTCTAATGATATTTATTAAATTTAAATAAGTTATGAGTAAAGAATTAAACAATAAAAAATCGAACAAAATCAAAAACAATGATGCACCTATTTTCCTCTATACTAAAAAAAACTAAAATAATGGAAAATGCATAAATTTATCAAACAAATAAAATATGTTTTTGCCGAAAATCTTAATTTTTCTCTATAATAATGTGCTATTAACTGAATATCTCTTAAAACAATAATTAATTTTGTAACTACAAAAAAGTGATGCTAGTTGAAGACAGTTTCTTTCATTTAAGCTAATTTGTGACGAGAGAATAGTAATCGTAATGTAATTTCCTAGCGAATTCCTTATTAATCTAAATAAAGTGGGCTGAGAGATGAACAGTAGAACAAAATAAATAGAAAGGGAATTATTTATTGTGTGAAGCAGTACCATTCATTGGAAAAAATCAGAACATACAACTAATCTAACTAATAATTTGTGAGAATTTCGGCAGTTTTCTTTTGTTATTTCCTATCTATAGAACATTCACTGTTGTAAATAAGATGATTAATCATGTATATTATCTATTCTTCTAAACGCATATATACTGTTATCTAAATTATAAAAATTTAGTTTAAAGATTTCAGTTAGCAAGAAACTCATTAAATTAATTATATACATTCTTATGATAAACATATCGAAAATAACGTGTGTCTGAAGATAAACTAATATTTGGTAATCTCATAAAAAACAGTCATATTTTGCAGTTTTATTTATCAGTTTTCAGTTATTTTGTTCCACGCAAAAACTTCATATCTGTTCTTTCACATATATTAAAAATATTATCAATATTCAAATTTAAAAAAATGTTTTATTTAAAATATATTAATGTAGCTCCGCAATAAAAAATGGTAAAAATAATAAATTTTCCACCTGTACAGAAAAATATATAATGAATCTGAAAGGAAATTATTCAGTGGTTTCTAGCAATATAATGAAAATAGTTAGGATATCGCAAAGACTGTTTCAATGTATATCAAAATGTAAGAAAATATAGTCGCTTTTTTAAAGGAAAAGACTTAGTGAGCTCGATCACGGGTAAAAAATAGTTGAAGCTCGTAAAGATAAATGCTTTATTTCAGTAACTGTTGCTTTGTTTATTGAACATAGGACTGGATAGACACAAGTAAATTACAACACTGAAGAATTATAGCCCGAAATTCACAAAGAGTGTGCAAAGGAGATGACGGCAGTCGAACTCGTCACCCTGTCTCCTAGGATCTCATGCGTTCAACGGAATGGTGTCATAACCATTCAGCCACAGAAAGCCCAGAAACTATTTCACCGTATTTCAAGAGATGAGTAAAATAATGTCGTCATACGTAAATGAAAAGATTTAGTGAGTTTGAACTAGGGCAAAAATAGTTTGAGCCTGAAAAAGATACAGGCCCTATTTGAACAGTCGTCAATCTTTTGCAAATTTCGCGTAATACAGGCACAAAACTGCACCAGAAGTATGGGAAACATGTTATTAAACCGTGTTTTAATCGAAAAACCATGACAAGGAACAAACTACCAATTACGGAGAATAGGGGAGAGCCGGTGACCTTATTGCTTAGAAAGGAAAGCCATATTTTTAATCCAACTTCAGATTTTAATGTATATATTATTCTACAGGCGCATGTGCAAAGATCAGATCTTACAAAAGATAAATTCACTATTTCAATAGGCAACAATCTTTTGCCAATTTTCCGTAATACAGTACTATAGATAAACCAAAAGTATGTGAAACATGTTATTAAACGAGTGTTTAATAGAAAAAGAATGACATGACTATCAATTATTAAGAATAAGGGAGACTCGGTCACACACATGTTATACCACAGAACTGGTAAGCATCTTTGTAACCCACCTTTAGATTTTAATATACATTCTTCTACAAGCGTATGCGTAAAAACTATCCGCCAAAGTATAGTACTAGATAAGAATAGTGACATACAACAATTGCATACACTTCTTTTGACTACAAAGAAAATGTTTTAAGGCATCAGTTTTCCAAAACCCACTGACTATCGAACACTGACAACTGGAGTTTATCATCTGATCAGATTAATCAAACTTTTGTATGCTTATATGTAAGTATATTAGCATACAAAATATTATTTATATATATATATAAATTAAACATAAATATTATATATATTTTTTTAATTATGATTATTCACGTATAATAGAAAACTTACGAATCCCTCATAAAATGTGGATATTCTACAGACTGGGGGATGTAATAAAACAGTCTGGGGTGAATTTAACTAAAAAGTGTAACAAGTACTTAACAAAAGTAAGATACGTTAACATATTGTTTGAACATTTTCGCCTATTTTTAAAGACATGGATTACACATATTTATAAGGACAGACCGGAAATCTTCCAATAAGTTCATGAATCCTTGCATTTTTCCCATTTTGAAAATATTTGGCTAGAGCAGCATTCTAGTATGTAAAGTGCTCTTGAACTTCCACTCACTAGATATTAACCCGAAGGAAAATGTGAGTGACTTACTGAAACTACAGTGCCTCTAAAGTCTATAGGGAAGTGGCGACATACGCACAGGACGAGAGCTCAGATTGTGTTTGTCGAAACTATGATAAACTTCCATTCTGGATCGTGGTGATACTCGTCTGGACGAGTTCGATTAGACCAACCATACTCAATCTTTTTTCCAACGGGCCGCACACATATGTTTGAGACGTTAGGTAGGTTACAAAATACTTTTAAAAGGGGTAAAAAATAGTAAACAAATATTATTAAATGGTTAAAAAAGGTTAATTAAAACTGTAAGTAAATTAAGATAATAAAGTAGTTTAACTAAACATTATAACAAAGTTAATGTTATCATTAGAGTTGAATTTTTGTCGCGAAAGAAATGTTGCCAAAATAATTCATCACCACTATTTCCAAACATTAAATTTCGTGGATGATGTCTAGTGCAAATGTTGTAGAAAAAGGTCACTAAGTTTTTTGTTTAGAAATAGTGGTGTAAAAATGTGTGTGCTCGGATTTTTTGTGCGACAAATGTTCAACAATAAAAAACAGTATTAACTGTATAATAAAAACTAATAAAATAAGAATGCAGAATTTCTAAGTTCTAAAAAAGAAAAAATATCTATATCAGGAGGTTTTCTTTAATAAATCAAAATTTTTTTCAATGCAAAAATTTCTATTATTTTTTTTATTGTAGAAATATATATGTAAATTAATGAATGTTACATAATGTTTGATTAGTATTGAAGATTTAAAAAAATTATACGCCGGTTAAGTATAAGTTGAACTACGTCTAAAAAGAATTTTTGAGTAAGAATATTGTATTTAAGATGATTTAACATATTTTTAAATAACAGGACAGATTTTGTTTTTCCATGAAAATATATAAAACAATAGGAAGGTCGTCGTCTTATATACTTTTAATGCTTTAAATAATTACTGTTATAAATATGGGTTAATGCTTACGTATCTCGGACAGCACATAAAAGGTCGCCTTGCCGCAGATTGATTATGGAAGGTTTAGACAATTCATACAAATTATCAAACATTAGCTTGGTGATAATGGAAAGTTCACCAAGTTGCTTGGCGATTCGATTTTCTCCAAAATCGTCTCAACAAATCAAATTTTCTATCCCGTATGTCCCCACTCAAATTATAGCGTCAACCCAACTGCAACTCACTATTTTAAATATTATTCTACAATCGTGCTTGATAGATGATTTGCAAGGAAAATTTATATATTTGTAAAAACAAACAGGGGGAGAAGGATACAAACTCTCAAATTGACATGTATAATAAACGGTATTTTCGGGATTTATTTTGATATCTATGATATTCGCAATTTTTTAGAAAAACATAATATTCCAGTTTAAAATATTTTTAAAATATAAATTCGAAATTAATTTTTGATTATTTTTTTTAATATGAAGTATAACAATAATTGTTACGGAAATGTAAAAAAAAAGTCACTGAATTCTACATTATAAACATATAAAACACACTTTATTTTCACTGCTTTGAAGTAACTAGTAGTTTTGAATATAAAACCTGTGATTTGAATATTTTTTTTCTTTTTACATTTTTTAAAAAAGTATGCGACATTTTCATTCAACAAACATATTTTCCCTATAAACCAGCAGCAAATTTTATTTTACTTATTCCACGCGGAAAATATGTTTTGAAAACAAATAAAAAAAGTTGTAAATATTTTGAAAATAGCTAAAAAGAAAGAAAAGGAAAAATAATAATAAATAAAGTACACTATATATATTCAGTTATTTGCCAGTATCATTCTAGTATTTTTTACAAAAATAATCAGTGTTAAAAAGACAGGGTAATAAATGTCTAGAACTAACAGCAATGATGTTAAAAATGAAGTTCTTTCCAATTTGTTGATTAGGTATTGTCAAATTCAAAACTACATCAGCGTTACTCACGGACACGCTTGTCTATATATATATCATATATTCTAATACGAGCAAATCTTGTGTGTGGTTATATATATACGAGAAGGGAAGACCGAGCTCTGCTCGGTCAAAATTATATTTGAGTTCAAATATCATGACCCATGACCAAAATGACCCACTAATTGAATTTTCTCGAACATGTGACTTAGCCCAACAGTCTTCTCGTGCCCGAAAACCATAGGATGCAAAATTTAGTGTAAATTGATCCTATTTTTAGATCTTGACCCGCAATGACCCAGAAATGACCCACTAATCGAATTTTCTCGAACATGTGACCTAGCCTAATGATTTTCGCGTGCCCGAAACTCGTAGGATACAAAATTTAATCAAAATCGTTAGAGCCGTTTTTTAGATAAAATTAATTTGACCTGCTTTGACCCAAAAATGACCCACTAATCGAAAGTTCTCGAACATGTGACCCAGCCCAATAGTCTTCTAGTGCCCGAAAATAGTCGGATACAAAATTTCGTCAAAATCGTTTGAACCGTTTTTTGGATAGAATTAGCTTGACCATGACCCAAAATGACCCAAAATGACCCACTAATTGAATTTTCTCGAACATGTGACCTAGCCCAACAATCTTATCGTGCCCGAAAACCATTGGATGCAAAATTTAGTGTAAATTGAACCGCTTTTTAGATCTTGACCCACAATGACCCAGAAATGACCCACTAATCGAATTTTCTCGGACATGCGACCTAGCCCAATGCTTTTATCGTGCTCGAAATTCGTAGGACACAAAATTTAATCAAAATCGTTAGAGCCGTTTTTTAGATAAAATTAATTTGACCCACGTTGACCCCAAAATGACCCACTAATCGAAAGTTCTCGAACTTGTGACCCAGCCCAATAGACTTCTCGTGCCCTAAAATGATCGGATACAAAATTTCGTCAAAATCATTGAACCGTTTTTTAGATACAATTAGCTAGACCATGACCCAAAATGACCCAAAATGACCCACTAATCGAATTTTCTCGAACATGTGACCTTGCCCAATGGTTTTCTGGTGTCCCAAAACGGTAGGATACGAAATTTCGTCAAAATCGTTAGAGCCGTTTTTAAGATAATTTTTGCATATATATACTATATATATATATATATATATCTGGAGGCACGGCAGTGCCTCCGCCAAGTCGAGAGAGGACAGCCGTAAGCATACTTTTCTGGAAGCAACTCAGGGCACTTTTGACCCCCCCATATCTCCGCGCTGGAGTATCCCAAAAATTTTAAACTTCAATTATAGAGAGTATTTGGCCCACAGGACCAAAATTTAAAATTACAACTTTCTGTCTTTTCTAGTTCAGGCGATATATTAACTCAAACATTCGATTTTTTGTCAGTTCTTACTCACTCGTTCACGCGTCATCAAAACGATTGGGTAGATCCCGTAGCCCCAGAAACTTGACATTTGGAAAAAAGAAAGTGTTTAGGATGCAAAGAAAGGAAAAATTATAAAATCCAGAAAATTCGAAAAAAAAACATTCGAAAATTCAACAAATTCCATCAAAATTGAAAATTGAAAATAATACGATGTTGTAGTCTTGGAAACTTAAGATTTGGTGTGAAGGTAGTGTTTAACATCCAGAAAAAGAAAACATCAAAAACACCAAAAAAATCGAAAGCAAAATTGAAAAAATCGAAGAAATTGAAAAAAACTGAAAATTTGAAGACAATCCGATTTTGTTGCGCTAGAAAATTCAAATTAGGAATAAAGGTAGTATTTAGGATACAGAAAAAGGAAAATTACAAAAAATCGAGAAAATTCGAAAAAAAAATAAAAAAATTCGAAAAAAATTGAAAAAATGAAAATAATTTGATACGATAACGCTCGTATTTATAAATTAATTTGGATGAAACTAATTGTGTGTATTAAGCTCACCAATGCCTCGACCGAGTTCGTTGGCCAGCTTGGTCCGCCATCTTGTTTCAAGATGGCGGCCACGGAAAATTTTAAAACTAAAATAAATATACAAAAAAGTTAAAAAATCAAGTTTATTTTTTAATTAGGTGTTAGGACTTGATACAAGGATTCCAGAGCATTTTGTTTTACCTCTATCTTAAAAATTGGCTGAGATAGAGCAGTTTGAAATTCTAGGGTGGCTGACATTTTGAAACAAAACAGCACATTACAAAAAACCAACGATAAATTTATGGTCAATAATGGTCAAGCAGGTGCAATCCCGAATGAATACTCCGTGTTATTATAAATGTAACTTTGACTTCGAAATTTTGATACGTTGCATTTTCTATTTGTTGATATTTTTGAACTATGATTTACGCTAAGTGAAATGTTGTTGTTGAAGAGGGATTTTCCATGTAAATCCGAAACGTCCAATTTTAATATGTTTTTAATGTTTTATGAAAGTGTATTGTAATGTCTGTAATTTTAATGATTTTAATATAAATTTATAAGTTTTAGTGAACGCGATTTCTCGCAAATTATTTTCTTTCATTGTTGTAATCATTTTCCCAATCATACGCATAAAACTATATATTCATATCCATTAGCGCCAAATTCTCGCCAAACATGGCGACAATTGGCGAAATCTCGCCAAATTTGGCGACCAAAATAAGTCTTCATAAATGAAGCCAACTTGGCTATAGCTCAATAATTTGGCGAATTTCTTATTCAAATTCAGTGTAAACGAATCTTTTGTAAACGGTTTCTTTGCATTTTAACTTGCTGTTTTCGAGTAACATTAGCTAAAATTTTAAAACGAAGATATAGAAAACTACCTTTTCCTGCCGGTACAGGCCGGAGGACTTTTTTATGAGTTGTCGGATGCAATCTATGTTTTGCATTAAATAAAGTAAAACATTGAAAAACAAATCCCACAGGATGGGGATAGTTTGTTTTAGATCTGGAGGCACGGCAGTGCCTCCGCCAAGTCGAGAGAGGACAGCCGTATTTCTGGAAGCAACTCAGGGAACTTTTGACCCCCTCATATCTCCGCGCTGGAGTATCCCAAAAATTTGAAACTTCGTTTTTCTAGAGTATTTGGCACACATGACCAAAATTTAAAATTAAAACTTTCTATCTTTTCTAGTTCAGACGATATATGAACTCAAACATTCGATTTTTTGTCACTCACTCACTCACTCACTCGTTCACGCGTCATCAAAAAGATTAGGTAGATCCCGTAGCCCTAGAAACTTGACATTTGGAAAAAAGGTAGTGTCTAGGATACAAAGAAAGGAAAAATTATAAAATCCGGAAAATTCGAAAAAAAAAAAACATTCGAAAATTCAACAAATTCCATCAAAATTGAAAATTGAATATAATACGATCTTGTAGTCTTAGGAACTTAAGATTCGGTGTGAAGGTAGTGTTTATCATCCAGAAAAAGAAAACATCAAAAACACCAAAAAAATCGAAAGCAAAATTGATAAAATCGAAAATTGAAAAAAATCGAAAAATTTCAAATAATCCGATTTTGTTGCGCTAGAAACTTGAAATTCGGAATAAAGGTAGTATTTAGGATGCAAAATAAGGAAAAATTAAAAATTCCGGAAAATTCGAAAAAAAAAATTCAAAAATTCGAAAAATTCGAAAAAAATTGAAAAAATTAAAATAATTTGATCTTTTAGCCTTAGAAACTTAAAATTCGCAGTAAAGATAGTGTTTAGGATTCAGAATAAGTTAAAATAAAAAACCAAATAAAATTCGAAAATAAAACAAAAAAATCGAAAAAATCGGAAAAATCGAAAAATAAGGAAAATTTGAAAATAATTCGATTTCATAGCGCTAGAAACTTGAAATTTGGAATAAAGGTAATATTTAAGATACTAAATAAGGAAAAATTAAAAAATATGGATAATTCAAAAATACCCATAAATTAGTGCAGACGATATATGAACTCAAAGTTTCGATTTTTTGTCACTCACACACTCACTCACTCTCGCGTCATCAAAAAGATTGGGTATATCCCACAGCCACAGAAACTGAAAATTTGGAATAAAGCTAGCATTTCGGATACAAAGAAAGGAAAAAATATAAAATCCGACAAATTAAAAAAAAACAAAAAACATTCGAAAATTAAAAAAAATTGAACAAAATTGAAATTTGAAAATAACACGATCTTTTAGTCTTAAAAACTTAAAATTTGGTGTGAAGGTAGTGTTTAGAATTCAGAAAAAGAAAACATCAAAAACACACAAAAAAAATTTGAAAATAAAATCGAAAAATCGAAAAAAATCGAAAAATTTCAAATAATCCAATTTTGTTGCGCTAGAAACTTGGAATTCGGAATAAAGGTAGTATTTAGGATGCAAAATAAGGAAAAATTAAAAAATCCAGAAAACTCGAAAAAAAATCAAAAATTCGAAAAATTCGAAAAAATTTGAAAAAAATTTAAATAATTTGATCTTTTGGCCTTAGAAACTTAAAATTCGCGGTAAAGATAGTGTTTGGGATTCAGAATAAGTTAAAATAAAAAACCAAATATAATTCGAAAATAAAACAAAAAAATCGAAAAAGATCGGAAATTTTAAAATAATTCGATTTTGTAGGTCTAGAAATTTAAAATTTGTAATAAAGGATACAAAATAAGAAAAAATTATAAAATCCAGAAAATTATAAAAAAAAATGCGAAAAAATCAAAAATTGAAAATATTTTTATCTTGTAGTCTTAGAAACTTAAAACTTGGTGTAAAGGTAGTATTTACTATTCAATAAAAGGAACAATTAAAAAATTCGAAAATAAAATCGAAAAATCGAAATATGTTTAAGAAATCGAAAATTCGAAAACAATTTGATTTTGTACTGCTAGAAACATTAGTTATAAGATAAGTGTCCTATTAGCTAGTACAACGCCCCTAATTGTTTTATGTTATTTCCCCCGGATTATGGTTTTCTTTTCTTTCGTTTACGAATTTCGTTATAGAAAAGTTCCGCTATAGACTGGCTACGATATAGGCGATTTCTTTATAGACAGGTTTGTTTTCTTTCACATGTTGTACTCTATTTACTTCACATATGAAATATGGATTGTTAAATGATGTTAGCCCCACAAAAATTTTCACAGCTCCCCCTACCCTCCCGACATTACTGGCTGGTTATGGCTTGATAGTCCTTTCTAAATAAAATCATGGTGACTCTAAGATTCACTTGATTTATCTCTAAATTGAACTTAAATGATCCTAAGAAGACGGATCAAATAATTACTATATTAGCATGACAATCAGGTAACTTAGAATTAAAATCGAAAAATCAATAAATTCATAAAAAGTTGAAAATTTGAAAATAATTCGATTTTGTAGTCCTAGAAGATTGACATTTGGCAGAAAGGCAGGGTTTTGTACACAAAGTAAGGAAAAATTAAAAAATCCGTAAATAATAAAAAAAAAGTCTAAAAAAAAAACGAAAAAAAACCATCGAAAAAAGGAATATAGTTTGATTTATTGGAAATTTCCGGAAATTTTAATTTTGGCTTTCTTTTTATACTAAAAAGTTCTTTTATGTTAAATATCAAGTATCTAGGGCTGCGAGTTATATCTCAGATGCATAGCGCCTATCCTGGAAGCAATTGAGAGTACTTTTGACACTCCCCCTCCCATAATTTAGTGCTTGCCTAGGAACCTGAAATCTCTTTTTATCTACAGTACTTTGCAAACGAAACTAAAGCTTCAATTTTTTGATACCTGTAAATAATAGGGACACAGTGTGGGCTTAGCGAAAATCAGTGGATGATCTCCAAAAAGAACCCAAAATCAAGAACAGGAGGGTTACTTACAAAAAGAAGTGAAATCTCATCAAAAAGTCACCTGTAAAAAATGCAGCCAAGTCTCGTAACTCATTTACCGTAAAAAGTACTGAGATCGTATGAAGCCAAGTTTAACTATCTTATTAACTCAGAAATTTTCATTCACAAAATCACTCCTAGTCTCTACATCTTTAGTTAATTATTATTTTGTGACTTGGCAATTACGCAGCACAGGGAAGTTATTACACCTTACTATGTTATGGGATGGGATGGGATAATTTAACTAAAGCAAATTATATACGCACAGGGAAGTTATTACACCTTAATATGTTATAGCATTATTTGATTAAGACTAACTATAATCATCACAATCTCGTGCTAAGTAATTGCCAAGTCACAAAATAATAATTAACTAAAGATGTAGAGACCCTGAGTGATTTTGTGAATGAAAATTTCAGAGTTAATAAGATAGTTAAACTTGGCTTTATACGATCTCAGTACTTTTTACGGTAAATGAGTTACGAGACTTGGCTGCATTTTTTACAGGTGACTTTTTGATGAGATATATATAACCACCCACAAGATTTGCTCGTATTAGAATATATGATATATATGCAAATTTTATCTTAAAAACGGCTCTAACGATTTTGACGAAATTTTGTATGCTACCGTTTTGGCGCACCAGAAAACCATTGGGCTAGGTCACATGTTCGAGAAAATTCCATAAGTGGGTCATTTTGGGTCATTTTGGGTCATGGTCTAGCTAATTGTATCTAAAAAACGGTTCAAACGATTTTGACGAAATTTTGTATCCGACCATTTTCAGGCACGAGAAGACTATTGGGCTGGATCACATGTTCGAGAACTTTCGATTAGTGGGTCTTTTTTGGGTCAACGCGGGTTAAATTAATTTTATCTAAAAAACGGCTCTAACGATTTTGATTAAATTTTGTGTCCTACGAGTTTCGAGCACGATTAAATCATTGGGCTAGGTCACGTGTCCGAGAAAATTCGATTAGTGGGTCATTTCTGAGTCATTGTGGGTCAAGATCTAAAAAGCAGCTCAATTTACACTAAATTTTGCATCCAATGGTTTTCGGGCACGAGAAGATTGTTGGGCTAGGTCACATGTTCGAGAAAATTCAATTAGTGGGTTATTTTGGGTCATTTTGGGTCATGGTCAAGCTAATTGTATATAAAAAACGGTTCAAACGATTTTGACGAAATTTTGTATCCGACTATTTTCGGGCACGAGATGACTATTGGGCTGGGTCACATGTTCGAGAACTTTCGATTAGTGGGTCATTTTTTGGTCAAAACGGGTCAAATTAATTTTATCTAAAAACGGCTCTAACGATTTTGATTAAATTTTGTATCCTACAAGTTTCGGGAACGCGAAAATCACTGGGCTAGGTCACATGTTCGATAAAATTTGATTAGTGGGTCATTTTTGTGTCATTGCGGGTCAAGATCTAAAAAGCGGCTCAATTTACACTAAATTTTGCATCCAATGATTTTCGAGCACGAGAAGACTATTGGGCTGGGTCACATGTTCGAGAACTTTCGATTAGTGGGTCATTTTTGGGTCAACGCAGGTCAAATTATTTTTATCTAAAAAACGGCTCTAACGATTTTGATTAAATTTTGTGTCCTACAAGTTTCGAGCACGATAAAATCATTGGGCATTCACAAAATCACTCCTAGTCTCTACATCTTTAGTTAATTATTATTTTGTGACTTGGCAATTACGCAGCACAGGGAAGTTATTACACCTTACTATGTTATGGGATGGGATGGGATAATTTAACTAAAGCAAATTATATACGCATGTCCGAGAAATTTCGATTAGTGGGTCATTTCTGGGTCATTGTTGGTCAAGATCTAAAAAGCGGCTTAATTTACACTAAATTTTTCATCCGATGGTTTTCGGGCACGAGAAGACTGTTAGGCTAGGTCACATGTTCGAGAAAATTCAATTAGTGGGTCATTTTGGTCATGGGTCATGATATTTGAACTCGAATTTAATTTTGACCGAGCATAGCTCGGTCTTCTCTGCTCGTATATATATACATACTAGCTGTTACCCGTGACTTCGTTCACGCAACATTAAAAGAAGAATAATTACATTAATTACGCAAAATATTTTACTCCCAATAATTAAAAACGTTATTAATTAACTAACGATTTATCACATTTCATAGGAGACAATATGGTATTTTTTACTGTAGGAACATTGACATAACTCAGTCTTAAAAAAGTGAAATTTTGTGCCAAATAATCGCGAAAATGAAATTGCAACCAATGCAAAAAAAGGAGGACCAAATTTTTATTTGCTCCGTGGAAATACACGAATTGGGTAAAAACAAATGCCAATTTTACCTGATAAACAATTTTACTTTTAACGCCTTTGTGAAACGTTTTAACAGCCATCCTTAAAAAAAACATTAATTAGAAATAGTATATGCTTTTTCTTTAATATCATTTCTGCCTCCTTGGTTTAATATATAGTTGAAACAAATCTTGTTTTCTAAATGACAGTATATTGATAGGCAATTTTTGTTCTCCAGAATAAATTGATTCATGAAGTTTGAATATGTGAAAATATGTTTTTATTTTTCGGATAATTTACTGAAATCAAGATTTTGTTTTCACCATCTATTCAAAGTGAAAATAAATTCTGTTTTTCAGTTTTAATGAGAAAATGGTGTAAAAAATATACTGATCTGTTTTATTTCTCCTTTTTTATACACAAATACGGAGTAAGTTACATTTCGTTTTTAGAGAAACTTCGTTAAAAAAAACGGCATTTAATTTAATTTTTTTTATGGATCAATTATAACCGGTATTCTGTAAACCGGTAGTAAATCGCGTTGCATTCGATAGTCTAGGAGTAGTTGCGAAATACAAACACATGGTCAGATCTATATTTAAAAAAAGAAAGTTTCGCTCTGTATGTGTGTGTCTGTTGGCGATGGCTAGCAAAATCTAGCCCACCTAGAAGTCTGGAAATTTAGGTGTGGATAGTCCAAGGTCTGACCATGTGCACCTGGGCCTCAGAATTTTAATATTTTGATAATTAGCCTAGATATCAATTAGATTCTCATTAAACATCGCTTCTAAAATGTCATCTTTTAAATCAAAACGGCGAAAGAAACGAACTGGCGCGTTGGATTTGCAAGCGGAAATGGACAAATTCGAAATTATTTTACTAATTAGCGAATTTTAAGAAAAATAATTGAGATATCAATTTGAACATTTCTGAGCACATCTAAAAAATTATTTTGCATCTGACTGTGTGATTTTTGAAAAATTCGGTTGGTATTTTTGTTTAATTTATGCAAAAAACTGCCAAAAATCTGCCGGTGCCAGTGAAAACGATCCGAGAAAGTTTCAGACAAGGATCTGCTTTCATTAAAAACGGAACTACAAAAAGATCTGCTTCTTGGGCCGATCTCACCATTTAGTTTGCGAAAATGAAAGGAAATAATTCCCAATTTTTACTAATGAGCAAAAATTTAGGTAACTAATTAAGATATAGATTTGAAATTGAGGTCGGGAAGAGGTGTCATCTGCCGGCTATTTTAGCGTAGCGTCTTCGTTATGTTCTAATTATCAGAAAAATGTAATTCTTTTTTTAATGATCGCGTTAATGTAGGTGACGGTGATTCTCTTGAACAAATTATTCATTATATTTGCGGGTATGGGGAGGGAGGGGGGTTAACACCTTTCTCTGAGATTGCAATTATCTTGGGCCGGGGCAACGCCGGGTGGGTTAGCTAGTTTTAATATAATAGATTCGTGTTCATTTTCCTTTTCTTAAAATTATGATGTGATTTTTAGCAGAAAACTCGGATACTCATGCGGAACGAAATAACTGATACTCATGCTTAATAATCAGTATAGATAACAAAACATTTAAATTTTTCGTTATAAATATGGCGTGAAACTCATCTACTTTCTATACTTACTGATCCTTGTATTATTAATGTAAGAAATTGATTCACACTCATTTTAAAACATATTGGAAAATTCCCGTTTTATTTCAAATATGACGTCTCCTTTTTCCCCAGAGAAATCCCTTTTTACTGACATAATTCTTGTTAATTTTCTTTTCCAGGCAATTAATTTCAATACTGACATAGGGAAAATTATGTTACTTTAACGAAATAATATTAAATCTTTAGGTTTTATCAGCAAAAATGGGACTATTAACATTCGTCATTTTTTTTTAGGTAATCAATTTATTTCTTTTAGATTTAAGAATGAAAAATCACTATTTCTCGCTATCCATGACATCATTTTCGACATGGATAATTTTGCGAAGCATATTATTGACATTTGCTAACCATTTTCTTTTGAAATTTCTTGCTACTTTTTTAAAATTTAAATAAAAAATACGGTATAGTTATATTAGCCGTGCGCAGACGGTAAAACTGCAAGTATTGTTACCATACAAAAGAAAAACAAAAGAAAAAAATGAAGAAAAAACCCAAGATAATTTTATTTCACCAATCAAAGCATAACCGCTTTATTTTCGATAAATGACGTCATATTCGCCTGTTTCCTATAGTTACGCATATTGAAACCTTGTATTATTATCAAAAACTAAAAAAAGTACGTTTTATTTCAAATAATTTTATTTAATCTTCTTAATTCTTTATTTTTTTTTTTCATTTTCATTTTCTCGTGAAAATGTTTCAATTGAAACTAAATTGTTGAGTAAAAATTATTATTCCGGGTTTTGAATTAGTTTTGGCAACGATAAAGTATTAGCAACGGTAAAGTAAATTTAACCATTTTAAAATGCTGTACGAAAAAATGTCCATTTATTCTCAATGAAAATAACGAAATTTTGAATTATTAAGAAAAATATTTGAATAAAATAAACAAAAACCAGCCTATGTTCATTTGAGGGTTATAATCAGCCTATATGCAAAGATACAGGATCATTAAATGCTCCATTTTGACGCTGGCTTCAGCCTAACATTTGCGCACAATCAGATTTATAATATTATTAAGATAACCATAAATGAAACATTACCATAACACCAACTTAAACTATGAAATTATGATTTAGTATGTAATAATTAGTTGACATTGAAAGTATTCCCCAACACTCTGAATATAGATACCAAAAACTTATTTAAAAGACGAAGACATTACATTAAAAATTGAATGAATGAAATGAAATTTGTGGAATTTAGACAGAATTATCAAGTCCCAAATGCCTAAATACCACTAATAAATGAGTGATTTCATCATAATATTAGCCATAACATTGCTAAAGAATATGATTTTGGGACTACCTACTCATAAACAATGAATAAAACCTGTGAAAATATCTTAAAGATAAAAAATAATTAAAATATTAAAAAGGAAATAATATATATATATATGTATGTATGTATATAATTCAATTATATATGATGATAACAGGCGCTAAAGCAGCACATAAAATATTCAACAAGTATATAATTCCTCAAAATATGAAATATTTAAATTAACTATATATTATATAAAACTTTTTATAACAATTAACCATTACCTATAAACACATTATTATAACATAAAAACTACACAGGCGAAATACAGTCTGTTTCTCTTCAGCCGACGGATAGACAGAATTAATTATCGCACCCCCCTCACTATATACTTGTAGGTTTCGAAACACGAGCTAGCCTTGCATTTAAAACAAAGCTATCTTTAAAAAGAAACAAATTAATAGCAAATGAAAATACAATTCGAAGTTACTTTTATAATAGAAAAAATAATAATAACTTATTACAATATTCATGTATTTAAAATAACAAAAAATTTTAAAATTAAACTAAGTTATATAGATTAAACTTTAAAATATAAATAAAATGAATGCAAGGCAGCCGGTCTCCGTCAATACCTACAAAAAAAAGTTAAATGGACAAAATATCCAATAATTTACTGACTACAGAAGTTCTCCGCCTTGTTGAAACGAAAATAAAAATCCATTCCATTATCCAGTTTCTTAACATCACAAGCCAAGATCTTATGCTGTTTCTTTCAAGTTAAAACATCCACGTCTATCCGTTCTTCGATGAAGACTTTAGGGAAGACTTAATCATACAGAATTATCCGTTAGCGAGCATCATATTGTAGTCATCCCGCCAAACCATAATGTTGCCAATTAGCTTTTAGTAATAACTTTAAATAGCATTTCAAAAAATTTTAAGGATAGTTGTTATTATAAAATAAATTAGCTAAAAATTAAAAAATTTGCTTATTGAAATTGAAATTATAGCCACAAATGTTACTAAATTTAATTAACCCCTTAAGCACCACGATGTACCTGCGTACGTCATGAAAACCTCTATCTGAAATATCAGGACGTACGTGCGTACGTCCAGGTTGCCAGTTTGAACTTTTTTTTAAATTCAAAATTTTGAATTCACACCAGAAAGTTATAGTAGTAATTTGTATTTTAGATAATGACAGACTTTTTGTGATTGTATACATTAAAATTATTATTTTAGAATTTCCGGTGTGAGTTTGTATTTTTGTATTTTTTGTGTTTTTGACGAAATTTAACATAGCTGGTATTCAGCATACTATCCCTAAATTGAATATGGTGCTTAAGGGGTTGACTGATTAATGACAATATTAATATAAACTTTTTATGTATATTGGAGAACAATTGAGGCATGCTTCTGGTAAAAAAAAAAAAATATATATATATATATATATATATATATAACTGTGTCTTTTGTCAAATAAAACCAAAATTAAATTATTATCCGAAATATTAAAATATATATCTAAAAAATCTGACTATAATCACCGTTGTTTGCCTTATTTAACTTTAAACAGTTAGGCTACATTAAAACACATGCACTTAAAACATCATAATCAAAAATTAAAACGTCATCAATATACATAAACATTTTCAACGTTTTAGTGTATTTCATGGTATAACTATATTCATAATAAAATAAAAATAAATTAGCAGCAGTGCTTGAATAATTTGCCCCCATGCCAATACCACATAACTGATTGAAAATTTGATTGTTAAAATTTATATAATTATTGAAAAAACAGAAATGACATAAACTAAAAAATAAATTTGTATTAATATTCAATTCATCTTCAATATAAAATAGTTCAAATATATTTTTTAAAATGTTGTTTAGGCTATCAATAGGTATATTGGTGAATCTGAATATATTTTAAAAGTCAATTACCTGAATCTTCTGAGGAGTGAAATTTAGTTTGTCCAAAATATCTAGGCTATTGTCAATTGACCAGAAATAAGTTGAATTTTTAAATTTAACTTTTAAAAACCCGTATATCTTTTTGAGGATATTTTGTAAAGCTATATTGAAATTACTATTGATACTCCTTGATGTATAACATATATATCAAAATTTTACAGAATTCGTATGAAATTTCAGAGTCATAAACCTGAAAGGCAAACCATAGTGATTAGAAAGACTGATATTATATGAAGATAAAGTTTTACATTTCTTTTTATGTGCGATAATTTTTTTAACTATAAGATTCTTATTTACTCTTAATTAATATAATTTTTGATTATGATAATGTAAATAAGAATCCTGTAGTTAAAAAAATTATCTAAATTTTATAAATTATTTTTTTGTCAAGTTCGGGTCGGGTTGCTTGACGACGGAATTTATTTTTTAGGGTTCGGTTCGGGTTACCATTCGATGGATTTGTTTGTCCGGTTTAAGTCGGGTTGCGAATTAACTTCAAAATTAATTTTTCAGTTTCGGGTAGAGTCGGCTCGGATCGGTTCAGGCGAGAACGGAAAGTATTTTGTCAGGTTCGGATCTGTTTACGGTTCAATGTAATTATTTGTCGGGTTGTGGGTTAACAGCAAAATGGACTTTTCAAGTTCAGGTTGGGTTGCGTGTCGTTGAAAATTATTTTGTCCTTTAGGATTGGGTTGCGGTGCGATGGAATTTTTTTGTCGGGTTTGGGTAGGATTTCGGTTTGATTTCGAATGGAATTTTTAGGTTCGGTTCGTGTACAATACGATATTTGGAAAAATATCAGGCTTATTAAGAAATAAATGACCATAATATTCCAGCTAACCTAACAGTCTCTGTGCTCTCTGGCGTTCAATAAGCCTAAAAAATATCAGTCTGATTAGAGAATGGGAGATGATTCTCCAATTAGCACGGTTCTTTGCAAACAGCCTAATCTCTTTGCAAAGAGCCGGATTTCGCAATTAGCGTACGGCATATATATATATATATATATATATATATATAGGTGAAGTGTAACACAGTGCGCCAAACAAAGGATTGAAGTTTGTGAAAGATGCTGCATGTAGGATTTGAATTTTTTCTCTTCAAGAACGGTTTCATCATGCAGAAATATCGGATTCTAATCGTTGCTGTTAGCATTTACACCCAGAAAAAAGTTTTGTTGATCAAAAAAAATTTGGTTGGCCCAACAAAACTTTTCATTCAAATATGGGTCAATGGAAATTTTGTTTGAATCAACAAAGAATATTGTTGATTTTTTTTTTGCAATTCCAACAAAAACATTTTGTATCGTCAGCAAAAAAAATGTTATGTTTATTCAAGTAAAATGGTGAAATTTTTCTTGAATTAAAAAAATTCATTTGTTGAAAGTTTTCTCATAATAAATATAATTATCTGTTACTTTAAGAGTTCATTTTAGTTTCTGCAACAAAAACTTTTGTTTAAATAACAATTGTTTTGTGTAATTTTTAATAAAAATTCTTTATTTTAACAACAAAAGGTTTTTGTTAAAGAAACAATTAAAATATTTACTTGAAGATTATTTTTTTGTTTTTATAACAAAATCTTTTTGTTACATATATATATACTATGTATTACTTTAACAATCTATTTATTTTTTCAACAAAATACATTTTGTTTGTTTAAATAATGAAATATGTTGTATTACGAACTTACTACAAAAGCTTTTGTTAAAGGAATCAACCTAATATGTAATATTAACTATTTTTTAGGTAATTTTTAATTCATTTTCAGCAGTGAATTACGCCTATAATCCTTGATCATTAACAAGTGGCTTTTTATACTGCTCTTTTTCCAGCGTAAACCAACAGATTGAACAATGTTCCAAGCTGGGAATCGAACCCGGGTCCTAAGAATAGCGCCCTGAGGCTCTACCACTGAGCTACAAGGAACGATATCCCAATTCGGCATTTCCCGCACTTATATATGTCGGACCGGCTGCAACCGCACAAGATGGAAATGTCATCATGAGCATGCAAATTTCTGCGGCAAACATAAGACGACAATACAAAGTCCAGCATATGGCAACACAGTAAATTTTTAATTCATTTTCTGCAGTGAATTACGCTTGTAATCCTTGAATAATAACCAGTGAATTTTTACAGGCGTAATTCACTGCTGAAAATGAATTAAAAATTAACTGTGTGTTGTCGTATACTGGGCTTTGTATTGTCATCTCATGTTTACCGCAGAAATTTGCTTGAAAAAAAGCAGGATAAAAATTCACTGGTTATTGTTTAAGAATTACAGGCATAATTCATTGATAAAAATTAATTAAAAATTAATCCGTGCATTAGTTCTTGAGATATAGTTATAGTGAAAATCATGAAAAAAGTAGCATAGCAGAGCCACATGTTGGGCTATTTACACCAAAACGTAATCAGCATCTAGGTATGTTAAGGTCTAACACAATCTGAAGTTTGATGAAACTCTGTGCAATAGTTCTTGAGATATAGCTATCGTAAAAATCATGAAAAAAGTAGCATAGCAGCGCCACATGTTGGAGTTTCTACACCAAAACGTAATCAGCTTCTATATATGTCATTCAGCTTCTATATATGTCATATTTCTAACTCAATTTGTAGTTTGATGTAAATCAGTGCATTAGTTCTTGAGATAGAGCTATTGCAGAAATCACGATAAATGCAAAATAGCAGCGCCACCTGTTGCGCGATTTACGCCAAAAACTAATGAGCACCAATTTATATCAGGAAGTAACTGAATATACTGTTTTATTAAACGACGTGCATTTGTTCTTGAAATAGTGCGTCTACAATTTTTTTGTCACACACAGACAGAGAGACAGACATTTTTTATAAACTCATAGACAGTCATTTTCTAAAAACAGTCAAATCGTGTTCAGGACCTTCTAAAACGTATAAATCCGTCGAAAACCGGAAGTCGAAAATTTTCATGAATACAATACATTCTTCTGGTAGAGATACAAGAAAGTAATAAATGGGAGAGTATATTACCGAGATATTACAAATATCTCGGTAATATACTCTCCCATTTATAAACAATTTGAAAATTTTTATATACCTTTTATACGAATATTTCGAGAGTCCAAAAAAAAGTTCCGGTTAATCGAGGTTACTGAAATTGAATAAGCTTCTTCCCGTTATTACATACTAAATACGTACCAAACTTCAAGTATCTATCTCAATTTGTTCGGGAGATAGCGCGTTTACAGACACACACACAGACTGTCGGACGGCAATTCTTTTTTCTAAAAATATGTTTTTCGGAATCTCCAGTGTCTGATACGTGTAAATCCGTCATTTTTTTTTTTTTTTTTTTTTTTTTTTTTTTTTTTGATTTTCAAAATGATTACAAGACTTGCCCTATACTACGTATGATGGGTATATAAAAATTAAAGTGGATAACAACATTAATTATTTTAATGTCTCGTTTCAAACTTAGCCATTTCACTTTTAAATATTAAATATTGCTACGTAAACATTAATTTCGCGTTCAAGTCGGGTTGCATGACGATGGTTATTATTTTTTGTGATTGGATCTAGTTACGGATCGTTGTATTTTTCGTCGGTTTCGGGTCGAGTTTCCTGTTAATTCCAATTATCAGGTTCGGGACAGGTCGCGTATCGACGGAAATTATTTTGTTGGGTTACAATTCAGCGAATTTTTTTCGACAGTTCGGGTCGGGTTGCGTGACGGCGGAATTTATTTTGTAGAGTTCGGATCGGGTTACCGTTCGAAAGATATTTTATCCGGTTTTTGTCGGTTTGCGAGTTTACTTCAAAATGTAATTTTCATTTTCGGATAGGGTCGGGTCGTATCGGGTCGGATCGGGTCGCGTGACGACGGAAAGTATTTTGCCAGGTTTGTATCTGTGTACGCTTTTATGTAATTTTTTGTCGGGTTCGGGTTGGGTTTCCGGTTAACTTCAATTTTCATGTTCGGATCAAATTTCCGGTTAACTTCAATTTTCAGGTTCGGGTCGGGCCGTTAGTTGAAAGGTATTCTTTTTTCGGATTCGGATCGGGTTATGGTTTGATGGGTGTTTTTTGTCGAGTTGCGGGTTAACAGCAAAATGGACTTTTCAGTTCGGGTTGGGTTGCGTGTGGAGGAAAATTATTTTGTCCTTTTTGGATTAGGTTGCGGTGCGATGGAATGTTTTTGTCGGGTTCGGGTTGGATTTCGGTTTGAGTTCGAATACAGTTTTCAGGTTTGGTTCGGGTAAAATACGATATTTGGAAGAAATATCAGGCTTATGAAGAAGTAAATTACCATATTCCCGTTAGCCTAAAGTTCTCTGGCTTACAATAAACCTGAAAAATTTCAGTCTGATTGGAGAATGGGAGATGATTCTCTAATTAGCCCGGCTCTTTGCAAACAGCCTTTGCAAAGAGCTGAAATAATTTCTATCTATCTATCGATCTCTTTCTCTCTCTCTATATATATTACTATATATAAAGTATATATAATATATACTAGCCGGTCTTCGCCCGTCTAGCCGGTCAGTTCCGAGAGGGGGCCCAGATAGTGCAGTGTACCGCCATGACTTCGCTTGGGGCTGAAAAAGTGTATTTTATATGCAACCAGAAAAATATAATTAAAATACTTTAAATTAAAAGTATACGAAAATAACTAATAAGAATATAAAAAAGAACTTAAAAAAGATTTTGCGACATAAATATTTTTTTTTCATGAACACCCTGACAAAGTAATACTGGGCCCTACCCGTGATTATCTAGGGGTGGGGGCCCACGTATTACTTTGTATCTGGGCCCCAATCGGAAAGGACCGATTAGACGGGCGAAGACCGGCAGAGTTATATATATGAGAAATAAGATGAGACACATAAGTAATATTTTTTTTTATTATATATCATCCACTAAAAAGGAATTCCGTCGGGCCGGATTCAAACCAGCGACATGTGGATTACGCCGTCTTCTACAGCCCACCGCTCTGCCAACTGAGCTATCGCCGGACACAAACGTTGATTCGTTTAACACATTACAGAAAATTCAAAATGAAACTTTTAGTTTTAAGCGTTTTCTTACAATGTCTCTCAATGTAATTATATATCTACAAAAACAACTTTTCAAAAGTAGAAAAAAAAAAAAAAGAAAAAGTTGTGGCTAAAAAATGGTGTGATATCAAATTTCCAAGCTATTATATTACTTATTTAACTTTTTCCCATTAAATAAGTTATCATATTTATAAGTCAAGTGCCTACGTATACGTTTATAGAAATCGTTTTCTCCTGTACTAAATACATCCTAACGAGTTTCTCAAAATTCAAATGTTTTCAACTTATGCATGATGGGCTTGGCAGCCATCTTTGCATATTATTCACAAAATTCTAAGCACCCAAATCCAAAATTGTTATTTAAGCAAATATTTTAAGCGTTTCATTTATAGACTTGTATGCTTTGAAAATTGTGTCTTAAGATAATGATGACTTATCTCAAAGATTCATCTTATGATTTATCTTTTACAGTAATTATTAATTTCAAACTAGTAAAAATCAATTTCTCAAAATATCAGTCTTATCTAATTTATCTGTCCGTAGTTAAAATCTGAAGTTGGAAATTGTTATAAACATATTACATTGCAAACATATTACGCTTTTACTTTAGAAATTTGGGTGCTTAGAAATATGGAAAGATGGCCGCCAAGCCCATCATGCATAATTTGAAAAAAATCGAATTTTCAGAAACTCGTTAGGATGTATTTAGTACAGGAGAAAACGATTTCTATAAACGTATACGTAGGCACTCGACTTATATATATGATAACTTATTTAATGGAAAAAAGTTAAATAAGTAATAAAATAGCTTGGAAATTTGATATCACACCATTTTTTAGCAACAACTTTTTTTTTTTTTTTTTTTTTTTTTTTTTTTTTTACTTTTGAAAAGTTGTTTTTGTAGATATCATTTCTTTTTTTTCAAATAGATTAAACATAATTTAAACATACTAAACATGAGAAATAATTTAAAATTACATTTTACTTTCAGTCATTGTTTAAAGGGTTAACTAGAAAAATGGTATATTATTCCAGTAGATTTTTTCAATTAAAGTAATTACATTCTTAAAAACAACATAGTAAATGTGGCTTGTTATAATACTTGTTATCCTCCGTTAAAAATATCACTGACTTATCTATGAAATGAATAAAAATGGAATACGTACATAGCGTGTCAGCGCTGCATTTGAAATCAAACGTGATATCACGCTCTTTTATTATTAGCACTAGCTGGCTTCGCCCGCTAGCGGGCCCCTAATTTACATCGGGCACTCGAATCTTGTAAAACCTCGAACAGAACGAGCCTCCGACCTGGTTCTCCGCTGCCTTCGGCACCGGATAATCCCTTAATTTTCACATCAAATAGTATAAACCTCTAACCAAACAAACTTCCGACATGGTTCACCGCTGCCTTGGGCACCGTAAAACAGTCGTGCTGCGCACGCTCAAGTTCCATCTTCCACCACCAGGTAGCGGAATCTGTTCTGTATGAACCTCGGGCACTGAAATCGTTAAGGCTATAAATGTCGAGTCGAATGAGCTATACCCCGTCGTGATCTAACCCATAGAACCAGAGATAGAAAAGTGCCTCCTGGTGATGAAAAAACGAACTAAAATCGGAAAGCTCTATCGATGTCGAGTCGAATGAGCCATACCCCGTC
This sequence comes from Maratus michaelseni, assembly GCA_963931845.1. Taxonomy (NCBI): domain Eukaryota; kingdom Metazoa; phylum Arthropoda; class Arachnida; order Araneae; family Salticidae; genus Maratus; species Maratus michaelseni. Next base: position 340,026,311 of record OZ007592.1, read on the forward strand.
GTGATCCGACCCATAGAAACAGAGATAGGAAAGCGTCCCCTGGTGGTGAAAGCTAATCGCGTTTGGGGGGAAAAAGGGGGGGGGTGAACACCGAAGATGCATAATAGGATTAAGCGGTCACACACCTTTCCAACGATGTATCACATGAGGGGTATGTGCAAAATTTAGAAAATACCCCCCCTGCATAATATGATTAAGCGTTCACAGACCTTTCCAACGATATATCACATGAGAGGTGTCGGCAAAATTTAGAAAAGTGCCCCCTTTGGAGGGGGAGGTGAAATGGGAGGATGGACACCGAAGATACATAATATGAATAAGCGGTCACAGACCTTTCGAACAATATATCACATGAGCAGTGTCGGGGGTGGGGCGCAAAATGTGGAGGTGACACCTGTGGTGCATAACACGAATAAGTGGTCACAGCCCTTTGTAACGATATGTGACATGACAGATATCGTTAAAATTTAGAAAAGTGCCCCCCCCCCCTTGTGTAGGCAAAACGCGCTCCGCCCCTCCCTATAATCTTTGACGCGGCTTTATTTTTAAATTTTATGTTATGTTTTATAGAATATCCTAAAGTTTCAAGCAGATAGCCTTACTATACTTCCTAATTTTGTTCACGCCCCTCCCCATCCCCTCCCTGAAATGTGACGCGCCATTCTTTTTTATAATCTTTTTATCATGTGTTAAAAACTATCTTTAAGTTTAAAACAAATCGCATTGGAATTTAATATATTTGCTGAAATTACTATTACATATATAATAATATAGAAATAAACCCTCCTTTAGCTTGTAATTAAGATATATGAACAATTTTTAGAATTTCTGAAACATGATTTTTATTTATTTATTTATTTATTTATTTATTTATTTATTTATTTATTTTTTGTTTATTTATTTATTTTTTGCATGTTTGAAATTTCTTAGCAATTTCTTAGATTTACATTATTTTATTCAATTAAACATTGTACTGTTACAATAAATTTAAATGGAAACTTCACTTCTAAAAATAATTTAACAACTGGAGTTCATTAACTTATAGGAAAATGACGTGAAAGGTATTCCTGCGATCGAAATGCCTCTCCTTTACCGTGTTTTTTGTTTTTAGAAATAAATGAATCACATTTAATTCATTTCAAAAATTTTGTTTACGTTTGGAAAGAAATTTTAAATGGCGATAACTCTTAATGTATACATTTTAGAAGGTATATCTTCCCTCAAAAGCTAATTTATTTTTAAAGCTCTTTCTAAAAACTTAAATTATATATTTAAAATATTTTTTAAAGCATAAACACTACGTCTGATTACTTTATTTTACAATATTTATAAAAACACGCATTTTATCAGACAATTAAATACACTGAACAAACACGAGTGAAAAATTGACCTGGGCCAGGACTCGAACCTGAGATCCTATGCGTACCGTGCTGAGGCTCTGCGAATGAGACACCCAGATCCATATCCCTGACCGGCAATTTCTCATACTTATTCATGTTAGAAACAGTCATTTGCCACAGTTTGCAGTCATATTTATTTGTTTGATAAAATGTGTGTTCTTATAATTATGAAGTTTTATTTTTAAAAAAAATATCTGCAGAAGAAAATGGCTGACTTGCAGATGAAATTTGATGTGGTTATAACCTGTAACTGATTTGTGCTATTATAATACAGATGATACATGGTCGTTGGCGGGTTTTATCTCTGTTTTGGCATAATTTTTTAATCGCCAAGTTAATTAACAGTTTTTTGCTAATTATGGATTGAAAATAATATTTTTTTTCACTGGATTTTATAAAAGCACATAGATTACGTAATTACTTGTCTAAAAATGGAATCCTTTTTTTATTCTGCCGAATATTAAGGTCTGTAGGTTATTTGAAAAAAAAAGTTTGACGAAGAAAAAAGGGATTATTTTAAGTAACTCGACGTTTTTAAAAAAATCTATATCTCTGTTTATAAACTACTTATGAAGATGAGTTTGGTCTTAAATTGAAGAAATTCTTCATTAGATTCTTCTAGTTTTCGTTTTTTTTCTGCGACGCTTGGTTTATTTGATATCTGATATTTTAATCTGGCATGTTTTGTCGATTTAACATTGTGAAGTTGATTTCTGTAAGCAAGCAGTAGCGGTCTTGTCCAGTTCTTGGAGTTGTTTGTGTGGCGTTTTTTTTAAAGCTTGGCTTGGCAGAGCGACCGCCCTGCTTGATGACTGGTATTCACTCCATATGGTTTGCAAAAATTAAATAAGCTATTAAATGGAAAAAAACATTTTAAACACTTTCCGCTTATATATGAGAAATAAAATGAGACACATAAGTAATATTTTTTTATTATATATCATCGACCAAAAAAAAATTTCCTCCGAGCCTGATTCGAACCAGCGACCTATGTATTTCTGATTACTCTGTCATCTACAGTCCACCGCTCAGCAAACTGAGCTATCGCCGGACACAAACTTTGATTCGTTTAACACGTTACAGAAAATTCAAAATGAAACTCTTTTAGTTTTAAGCGTTTTCTTACAATTTCTCTCAATGTAATTATATATATGAGAAATAAAATGAGACACATAAGTAGTATTTTTTTTATTATATATCATCGACCAAAAAAGAATTTCCGCCGAGCCTGATTCGAACCAGCGACCTATGTATTTCTGATTACTCTGTCATCTACAGTCCACCGCTCAGCAAACTGAGCTATCGCCGGACACAAACTTTGATTCGTTTAACACGTTACAGAAAATTCCAAATGAAACTCTTTTAGTTTTAAGCGTTTTCTTACAATTTCTCTCAATGTAATTATATATATGAGAAATAAAATGAGACACATAAGTAGTATTTTTTTTATTATATATCATCGACCAAAAAAAAATTTCCTCCGAGCCTGATTCGAACCAGCGACCTATGTATTTCTGATTACTCTGTCATCTACAGTCCACCGCTCAGCAAACTGAGCTATCGCCGGACACAAACTTTGATTCGTTTAACACGTTACAGAAAATTCAAAATGAAACTCTTTTAGTTTTAAGCGTTTTCTTACAATTTCTCTCAATGTAATTATATATATGAGAAATAAAATGAGACACATAAGTAGTATTTTTTTTATTATATATCATCGACCAAAAAAAAATTTCCTCCGAGCCTGATTCGAACCAGCGACCTATGTATTTCTGATTACTCTGTCATCTACAGTCCACCGCTCAGCAAACTGAGCTATCGCCGGACACAAACTTTGATTCGTTTAACACGTTACAGAAAATTCAAAATGAAACTCTTTTAGTTTTAAGCGTTTTCTTACAATTTCTCTCAATGTAATTATATATATGAGAAATAAAATGAGACACATAAGTAGTATTTTTTTTATTATATATCATCGACCAAAAAAAAATTTCCTCCGAGCCTGATTCGAACCAGCGACCTATGTATTTCTGATTACTCTGTCATCTACAGTCCACCGCTCAGCAAACTGAGCTATCGCCGGACACAAACTTTGATTCGTTTAACACGTTACAGAAAATTCAAAATGAAACTCTTTTAGTTTTAAGCGTTTTCTTACAATTTCTCTCAATGTAATTATATATATGAGAAATAAAATGAGACACATAAGTAGTATTTTTTTTATTATATATCATCGACCAAAAAAAAATTTCCTCCGAGCCTGATTCGAACCAGCGACCTATGTATTTCTGATTACTCTGTCATCTACAGTCCACCGCTCAGCAAACTGAGCTATCGCCGGACACAAACTTTGATTCGTTTAACACGTTACAGAAAATTCAAAATGAAACTCTTTTAGTTTTAAGCGTTTTCTTACAATTTCTCTCAATGTAATTATATATATGAGAAATAAAATGAGACACATAAGTAGTATTTTTTTTATTATATATCATCGACCAAAAAAAAATTTCCTCCGAGCCTGATTCGAACCAGCGACCTATGTATTTCTGATTACTCTGTCATCTACAGTCCACCGCTCAGCAAACTGAGCTATCGCCGGACACAAACTTTGATTCGTTTAACACGTTACAGAAAATTCAAAATGAAACTCTTTTAGTTTTAAGCGTTTTCTTACAATTTCTCTCAATGTAATTATATATATGAGAAATAAAATGAGACACATAAGTAGTATTTTTTTTATTATATATCATCGACCAAAAAAAAATTTCCTCCGAGCCTGATTCGAACCAGCGACCTATGTATTTCTGATTACTCTGTCATCTACAGTCCACCGCTCAGCAAACTGAGCTATCGCCGGACACAAACTTTGATTCGTTTAACACGTTACAGAAAATTCAAAATGAAACTCTTTTAGTTTTAAGCGTTTTCTTACAATTTCTCTCAATGCAATTATATATATGAGAAATAAAATGAGACACATAAGTAGTATTTTTTTTATTATATATCATCGACCAAAAAAAAATTTCCTCCGAGCCTGATTCGAACCAGCGACCTATGTATTTCTGATTACTCTGTCATCTACAGTCCACCGCTCAGCAAACTGAGCTATCGCCGGACACAAACTTTGATTCGTTTAACACGTTACAGAAAATTCAAAATGAAACTCTTTTAGTTTTAAGCGTTTTCTTACAATTTCTCTCAATGTAATTATATATATGAGAAATAAAATGAGACACATAAGTAGTATTTTTTTTATTATATATCATCGACCAAAAAAAAATTTCCTCCGAGCCTGATTCGAACCAGCGACCTATGTATTTCTGATTACTCTGTCATCTACAGTCCACCGCTCAGCAAACTGAGCTATCGCCGGACACAAACTTTGATTCGTTTAACACGTTACAGAAAATTCAAAATGAAACTCTTTTAGTTTTAAGCGTTTTCTTACAATTTCTCTCAATGTAATTATATATATGAGAAATAAAATGAGACACATAAGTAGTATTTTTTTTATTATATATCATCGACCAAAAAAAAATTTCCTCCGAGCCTGATTCGAACCAGCGACCTATGTATTTCTGATTACTCTGTCATCTACAGTCCACCGCTCAGCAAACTGAGCTATCGCCGGACACAAACTTTGATTCGTTTAACACGTTACAGAAAATTCAAAATGAAACTCTTTTAGTTTTAAGCGTTTTCTTACAATTTCTCTCAATGTAATTATATATATGAGAAATAAAATGAGACACATAAGTAGTATTTTTTTTATTATATATCATCGACCAAAAAAGAATTTCCGCCGAGCCTGATTCGAACCAGCGACCTATGGATTTCTGATTACTCTGTCATCTACAGTCCACCGCTCTACCAACTAAGATATCGACGGACACTGCCTTTGATTCGTTTAACACATTACATAAAATTCCAAATGAAACTTTTTTAGTTGTAAGAGCTTTCTTACAATTTCTCTCTATGTAATTATATATATGAGAAATAAAATGAGACACATAAGTAGTATTTTTGTATTATGTATCATTGACCAAAAAAGAAATTCCGTCGAGCCTGCGAACTATTTATTTCTGATTACTCCGTCATCTACAATCCACCGCTCGGCCAACATATCTATCGACGGACACACCGTTTGTTTCGATTAACACATTAAATAAACTACCAAATGGAATTCCATTTCTTTAAACGCATTCTCTCAACTTCTCTACCGCCAAACATGATGAGCACAGATTTCGATGATTTTAAATTATGTTGTAGGGGTCATACCCCTAACTATTTAGGTCAAAAGTTTCCTTCAAATGGGCTTAATTTTCCAGAAATTTCGGGTTAAAGTCCAGTATGCATTTCAAATACATATTAGTTCGCAGTCTTGAAAAAGAACGCCATGGTGCAGAGCCAGCGCTCGCGATTTGAAAGCGAGAGATGAGGGTTCATTCCTCTCTAGTGACTTTTTTAATAAATTTTATATGTTTGTCGCGTTATACGGTCTATGCAGAATTATGAAATCTGCATCTTTGAACTTTTTGATATTTTCCTAATTTATTTCATTTACATTTTCGAATTTTTCGTGAAAATTTATAGTTTTTGCGCAATTTTTATTTTAATATTTCGGTTGACTAAAATCCAAACTAATTTATGTCTTTTAAAAACAATTATTTTTTACATATATATATTTATATATATGTATTTACTTATATATTTATCGTATTTATGAAATAATGCATTTATTTTTGTTTGCATTTTCTATTTAAAAAATTTTAATGATTAAGAAAAAAATAACAAAATAATATATCCTTTTAATATTTGATTTGTTCTAAATATATTGAAATATGTTAACTGCTGAAATACTAAAATATTTATCATCACCGACATTGACATTTTTAGTTTATTAAATATGGAACTAAATGTGTGATACATATCGTAAAATATTCTAAACAAATTCCGTTTTAAAAATCGCCTTTAAATATATTTTTTACGTAAATTGTTTGAACAATATTGGAAGAACGTATAAATTAGCATATTATCTTTTTTAAATACTTAAATTGTGATAAATATATTTAAAAATGCATTAAAAATTGAAAAAGAAATTGTTTCACACGTTATAATTGTCTGCAAAGGAAGCTAAACGAAATGAATAAAAATAATTTTATTTATTCTGATATTACCGCAAAAGTCATTGCAGACGATTTTCTTTTCAGATATTTTTTTTTTATGTATTGTAATTTACAAACGATTTTTCATTTGTAGTTGAATTTTTCTGTATGGCATAGACTTGTTAGAATGAAAAAAAATTAATTGTAATATATTATTTTTTATTTGTACGTTACTCTTTAATATTTTATTACACCTTTCAAAATATGCTGTTAGAATTACGTAATCATACATAACTTTAGAAGATTTGAGATAAAAAAGTATTGTGTATAAATTATAAAAAATGATAAATTTTCATTTAAAATTTCATAAAGTTATAAAAAAGTATTATTTTAGAACGGTTATTAAAATATAAAGGGTAAATAATAAACAAAATAAAACAAAATCTAGACACATAAATTAGTTTGGAATTTTGTCAATAGAAGTATTAATTTCAAAACTTCAAAACTTCAAAAAAATATATATATATATAAGTTTTCGCGAAAAATTCGAAAATGTAAGTGGAATTTATTAGGAAAATATCAAAAAGTTCAAAGATGCAGCATTCATAATTCTGCATAAAACTTATAACGCGACAAATATATAAAATTTATTAAAATGTTTAAAAAAGTCACTAGAGAGGACAGAACCCTCACCTCTCGCTCTCAAATCCGGTTGGTTGGTTGGTGACGGCCAATTATCTACACATGGGATATAGGCCCGGGGGGAGTGCCCGTCGTGGGGGTCTTTCTAAGGGAACCTAACCCGTATTTACGCGTGGATAAATCCACGGCTCGAAGAAAACCACGAAAACTCCGAACGATTAGGCCGACGGGCGCGAATGGGATCGAACCCAGCACCTCCCGTCTACCAGCTTCGAGAGCACAACCTCTCAGCCACTGGTGGGGCGCTCTCAAATCCGGAGCGCTAGCTCTGCACCACGGAGTTCTAGTTCGAGACGGCGAACTCATGGGTATTTGAAATGCATACTGAACTTTAACCCGAAATTTCTGGAAAACTAAAGCCCATTTAAAGGAAACCTTTGACCTGAATAGTTAGGGGTATGACCCTTACAACATACTTTAAAATCATCAAAATCTGTGCGCATCATGTTTGGCGGTCCCCTTGTCAGTGTAATTATATGTATGAGAAATAAGATTAGACACATATGTAATATTTTTACTATATATCATCGACTAAAAAAGGAATTCCGTCAAGCCGGATTCGAACCAGCGACTTACGGATTTCTGATTAAGCAGTCTTCTACAGACTACCGCTCTGCCAACTGCGCTATCGACGGACACACCCATTGATTCGTTTAACACATTACATAGAATTCCAAATTGAACTCTTTTTAATTTTAAGCACTTTCTTACAATTTCTCAATGTAATTGTATATGAGAAATAAAATGAGACACATAAGTAATATTTTTTTATTATATATCATCGACCAAAAAAGAAATTCCGCCGAGCTTGAATCGAACCAGCGACCTATAGATTTCTGTTTACACCGTCTTCTACAGTCCACCGCTCTGCTAGCTGAGCTATCGACGGACACAGCCTTTGATTCGTTTAAAACATTTCAGTAAATTCCAAATGAAACTATTTTAGTTGTACGCGCTTTCTTACAATTTATCTCAATGTAATTATATATATAAGAAATAAAATGAGACACATAAGTAATAATTTTTTATTATATATCATTGAACAAAAAAGAAATTCCGTCGAGCCTGATTCGAAGTAGTGACCTATGGATTTCTGATTTCTACGTCTTCTACAGTTCACCGCTCTGCCAACTGAGCTAACGACGAACACAGCGATTGTATAGTGATAAGGTAAATCACCGAAAATTTTCGACACTTCATTTAACCTCCTTTGTAGTTGAACTTCTAAAATCGCCTGAAATGCATGTTTAATGGCGCTATCACACGTAATCTCATATCATAGTCAATATCAGATATTTCATCCTAAACACGTTTGTCAAGAGAAAAAAGCTCGAAATCCGCCCTTTTGATAGATTGCCTCTCGTATTTTCTTCCAGATCTAACTTACAGTAGTTTGTATCATCTACGATATTTATCAGCTCGAAATCCACCAATCAGAGGCCCCCACCAGTGGCTGAGAGGTTGTGCTCTCGAAGCTGGTAGACGGGAGGTGCTGGGTTCGATCCCAATCGCGCCCGTTTTCCTAATCGTTCGGAGTTTTCGTGGTATTCTTCGAGCCGTGGATTTATCCATGCGTAAATACGGGTTACCCTTAGAAAGACCCCCACGACGGGCACTCCCCCTGGGCCTATATCCCATGTGTAGATAATTGGCCGTCAATAATCAACCCAACCCAACCCACCAATCAGAGCTCGCTCAAAATTTCAAGATGGCTACCGTCAGTAAGTCAACATGATATGTTTAGCGCGATCGCAAATATTGAAACCAAAAATACAGAAGAATTAAGAAAAAGCAATATCTTTAGTAACACAGGGACCAATTATACACGAAAAGAACTTTAAAAATGTGCAGTTATTTTGAAAGTAAAGAATTACATATGCGTCGATTGTCTCTTCGGAGTTCGTCATTTACCACTCCCGATAAGAACAATATTTACACATTTCAAGTTATTTATTGCGATTATTGTATTTCAATTCCTTATATTAATTGCTATAAGGAATATATACTTGTACTGTCGTAGTCACTTATTTACTTCTCAAACTGTAGTAGTTTAACTACTTTCTGCAGTGTATTTGGCGTTATTTTGTACTTGTTGCTAAATTATGTCGCCAACGATAAAAGTGCAACCAAACACGCATCAAGGTATTTTATTGCAAAAGCTTGCAGCGTTCAGGATCTAAATTTTGTAGTTAAGGGGGGGGGGAAGAAAATACTTTTAGAAAAATAAAATTTAATAAATTAAAATTTAATCTAGCAGCTCTTTATAGTTAATTATATTTTACCTATTAATCAATTTCTTTTAAAACAATCTTGTGATAATCTTTTTTTAAAGATATAAAATTATTATACAGACATACATATTTATTCGTAAATCGGTGGAATAGTAAAAATATATTCACCGTTGTCCGTATCCAAGGCTGTCTGTTAGATGGTTAGCGACTTTCTCTTCAACATGGTTTATTAGTGAGAAATTGCGTTTCAGAATCAGCCGGAGTGGCTGAGTGGTTATAGCTTTAGCTCAGATCGCTGTGGACCCAGGTTCGATTCCTGGCTCGGGCTAATTTTTCACTTTATGTTAGGATTATTGCATTTAATGTATGTGGGTGAAAAAATCCTTTTCAGTCTATTTTTCCTTTTTAATTAGTGAATTTATACAACCCTGAAATTTTGTCTACCAGCTCCTAGCGGTGTATAAATTTAAATCTTTATATCTTTTCAATTTGTTAAGCAAATTGTGCCCCTTTTTTACTTATTAATAATAAATAACGCATATACCCCGCCCCCTCCACTTAACATATTTTGCTCCCCTTAAAAAAAATATTTCTTCGAAAACAAAAATGAATTGTAACGTAAAACTTTCCTAACAGAAAAAAATTTCTAGATTTTTCAAATATGGGAATTCAAAATTAAAGCTCAGTCCGCCAAATAGTTTTATGTTATATTTAAAAAAACAATTGTCTTGTTATCTGTTTTGCGACGATCGAAAATTTATTTAACATTAGGAGGTGCAAACATAAAACCTGCGTAATTTCTAAACTACTTTAACGAGTGACTTTCAGTTTGATACACGAAGGTAAAATTTACCGAAAAATATGATGTCGAAATTAGGGTTTAGTACTAAAAGTTTCAGAATATGTTACAGTTGCTATACGTAACTTCCTTCTCCCCCCCCCCCCCCAGCAAAATTTATTTACAGCATTATTATTAGATGTTATTACTAATCTATTGTTATTTGTGACATTTTTATATAGTGATTTGTGGCAGAGTTAGTAGAGGGTATAACTCCCTCCCCCCCCCCCCCACTCCAGGACTGCATACAATATGTATAAAAATAAGGATTGTGTTTTTGAAACGAAAAATATCAAACTCATTTAAACTTTCGAAAAATGATTAAAATCATCAAAACCAAGGATAAAAACACTGCAAAAGATTGGGAACTATATCTAAATTCTATTACGTATTTCAATTTTACATTACATTCAATATGTAACATGAATTACATTTAAAATATGTAAAATATATTAACTAAAAATGTCATAATAGTGATCTTGGCAAAATAACTAAAACTTTATTTAAAATCTTTCTTTGCGTTACAGATTTTGGCTTAGCGATAAAGTGCGGTTCCAATACATGTGACAAAAAACTAGTTTTAATATACTATTTTTTTTCTAAATCACTTAATACTAATAGTTGAGAATTTTTAATATTTACAGGTAATGAAAAACGTAAAGTGAAAATATGGACTCTATAATTTAGAATTTTAATGTTATATTAGCGAGAGAATTGTTTTTATAATCTTGGAATTTTAAGTAAAATGATCACAATATTATATATATAGAACAGACACGAAAAGAAACTGCAATATATAAAATGTTAATACGCGATAATGCTTCCTGTTTATCAATCGAACTCTACAATAAATATTAAAACACCTGCTGCAATTACTCGCCAAATGTTACGCCGTCTCCTTACATTAGCAGATAACTTTCAGTAGGGGAAACAACCCTAGTTGCAGCATGAAAGTGTAGCTCGAGAGGCAATAGCATATACTTCATATCGTATCGTCGTCCGTGTGATAACAGCATAAATGTTTTGCGCTGAATGCTGCAATGAATTGTTTCTTCAGTAACAGGTACTGAAAGATGGATACAATGTTCAGTGTACAAAGAGCGGGCTCATGAAGAGTGCAGCCAATACGAAAAGTTTAAACTATATCTCTGCGCCTGCTTCAATAAAATGCCAATCGAGTAAAATAATGTGATAGACTTGTCCAATAATTGAAAAAGCAAATAATATGTTTGTTTTTTTTGTTTTGTTTTTATTGTTATTTGCAAAAAATTAATAGACTATTATAGAATTAAAACATTTTTTAAAGAAAAATGTGAAATAGAGATTATATTTTCGTGTTAATGACTTTGTGGTTTAAAATTTTGTTTTAGCTAATGACATACTTATGATTTTTTTTTCTTTTTTTTTCGTTATCAGTGAAATTTATGTTTCGTTTCAGAAAGAAATAATACGTGAAATGGTTTTATATTTATTTTCCAGGCTAACGGCTAAAATACACATAAATCTAGCTTAATCATGCCATGCTATAATTCCTAATTACATAAGCCTTTAAATACGATAAAAGTGTATAGTTTGTTTATTTTTGGACATTTTTTTAGGCAATTTGTGATTATAACAGCTATTTGTTCCGATCTTTTTGTGATTTCCGCGATATTTAGTTTTGTATTTTTCTTTCATACCGGCAACGGCAGGGAATTTTTTTAACAATTACGATACACGTTAGATTACACATTTACATTTGTTTTTGTATTATTATTTTTTTCTTTTTTAATTACAGTAATCAAGGTTTATTTATGCCACTTTCAAAATTCAAACATATATAGGGTTAGCATATATGAATGACCAGATCTAACTTTATTTTTTCAAAACTATAACACATATTATAATCAGTGATATTTGAAAAAAAAAAAAAAAGAAGAAGAAGAAGAAAAAAAAAGAAAAAAAAAGAATTTTATTTTATTTTATTTTATTTTATTTTATTTTATTGAGATACAAATGTTCCATGTGTTACCTTTTCGTTTCACGGCAACCATCTAATATGTAATCTTAAGTGTTTGTTCCGCGCATTTCGCAGTTTTACACTGCCCATGGTTCTGCAGTTTTACACTGCCCATGGTTCTGCAGTTTTACACTGCCCATGGTTCTACAGTTTTACACTGCCCATGGTTCTGCAGTTTTACACTGCCCATGGTTCTGCAGTTTTACACTGCCCATGGTTCTGCAGTTTTACACTGCTCATGGTTTCACTTCTGCGTTCCATAGTTCTTTGGGTGTTTTTGTCAATGATGGATCGTAAACAAGATATTTGGCGTAACCCCATAAATATTAGTCACATGGCGTAAGATCCGGAGATTTTGGTGATCATGTGAATAGAAATAAATAATCGTTACCCGCACGTCCAGCCCATTAAAGGAAAAAACCCCGCTGTATTACATGAGGACCATTTAAGTTAAAGTTAAATTGTGTATTCTAAATTTTGGTTCACCATTCTAATTTTAAAGCACATATAAAAAATCTATACTATTAAAATTTTTTTTAACTAAGTGTGTCTGTCAACGATAGCTAGCGAAATCTAGCTCAAATAGAAGTCTGAAAGTGTAGGTGTGGATAGCCCAAAACCTGTCCTGATGCACCCGAGAAGCAGAATTTTAGTATTTTGAAACTGAGTCTAGATATTAATTAAAAACCCAATAAACATCGCATCAAAAATCACATTAAAATGTGCTTCAAAAATGGCAATTTTTATCGTAACCGCAAAACAAATTACCGCTTTGATAATTCCAGACAACGAAATATTCTCATTTTTCTTTATTCTCGAATATTACAAAAACTACTGCGGGTATCGATTCGAAAATCACAGTATATACGTAGTTTCTTTTTCTGATTCAACAAACGCAAATTTTCTGAAAATGTGATTGTTACTGTTCTTTGTTTCGGCCAAAAACTCTCCAGACTTAAGAATTGGACCCAGACAGAAAATAGGGTTACTGCCTGATTGAAAATCTAACTCACAATTTTGTGAACCTATTCAAATAAATTAAACTATTGCGTATATCTATGTGATATTAGGCGTATAGACATAAAAAAATCACGATTACAAAAGATTAAGATTTTCTAAAACTCGAAATAATCCATCATCAAGTTTTATCTTATAAAAAACTTGATTTTTATGGAAAATAAATGAAAATCCAATGACAATAGCTTTAATAATTAAAAAAAGCCTGCAGTTTTTATATTTTCGGAGATGGAAAGGAAAAGGGAAAACAACTTTTTATTAAATATCACATTTAGTCAACATGATGCATATTATTAATATAGAGTATATAATATACCTTCCAGACTTGCGGGTTTCAACCACTCTCGGAACAATAGATGTAAATAACAAAGAAACGTTTGTATGTGTTATATGGAAGGGGAGAACTATTTTTTATTAAATATCGAATTCAGTCCACATGACAGAGACAAGCGGGCTACTCAAGCTATCGGCCCCCTAACTTCCATCAGGGTTTTTTTGAACAGATTATTCCTTATATTTGCATGGATTTGGAGGGAGGAGGGTTCACGACTTTTCAATAAACATGGCATTTATTGTACTCCACCGTTTTTTTAGACCGCTGACCAGGCACCTACCTTCCAGGCTTTTGCTTAGCTTAACGAGTTGATACCTGGCAACGGGACGAGGATTCGCCTGTTCTCCGCTTGGCGAAGATGTGTTTGTTAAATCTATAGATTGACGTGGTTTCGGTGCGTCTTGTTGTTTTAATTGCTTTTTTCTTATTTGGCCGGTCGCTAATTGATTTTTGATGAGGCTGTTCAGCACTGCGCAGTGTAGCGAAATCATGCCGGACGGATTTGAGATGTTGGGATATTTACTATTCCCCAACTGCGTCGCTCATCCATACGTCATGCCATCGCTACTCGAGTTGGTCTCGTAATTTAGACCCTTGATCTGGTGACGATACCTTCACCAGACTAGGCACCCCTAGAGATGTAATTCACGGGTAACTTGGAGGACTTTACACGCACGACGGATTTTACATGCACCGGGCGCCTTTACCGTACATGATCACCGCATCTGAAAAGGAATGGGGTTAGACATTTTATAACACTTTTAATACTAGAAACTAAGTGCTACTTTTAGACTTTAAGTACTATAACTTTACTTGGTTGTTTGTCTTAATTTACCTATAGTTCTACCCTACGATATTTTTAACTGAAACTAAACATTCTAGAGTTGCTTATTCCTACAGGGGGGACTTTATATGCATAATTTACTAAATTAAGAGAGAGTTTGGAACATCGGCTATATATTTTCTATATATAATTTAATATTTATAATTTATATAACATAGATAAATATAAATATGGGAAGGTAGGGACAAATGGTTATATACTAACTAAATATAATTAATGGTATAATGCTTATAACTAGCACTAACTTAGCTTTCGAGGTGCTGAAAAGCTTAATTTAAGTTAAAAATTGCTACTAAAACTGCTTAACTAATACGTACTAAAATTAGAGGGGATACTAAAGTTACCTGACAATTTACAAGGGGGATGAACTTGGGTTTTATTCCTTAACTACAAACTTAATTTATTTCTAATTCTCATTAACTACCTTTAATATTTATTTATACCTTCAGTTATTGTACTTCACCGCTTGCCCCCTGACGGCGAGATTCCTTTTTTCTTAAATCCACATGTAGTGCTCCCATTTCATCAGAACTAATTCCATTTAACACATTTAACATATTTAGCTTCATACGTACCGTCTAATTCCTGTTACATAAAGAGACTAGCGGATTTTTCGTAAAAATTAAGTTTACGTTCCTTTACTAATAAAAGTACAAAATACGCATTCAGTTTATGAATACCGTCAGTCAAGTTTCAGCACTACACTGCGCGCTCTACATTGCAGAACCACACTGCGCGGCCCCACGGTAAAGGTTTTTTCACTAACTGTGCCTTATTTCAATAACTCATACAATAATGTTCGGAGCTTCTCCAAACCAGTTCCATTTTGCTAAATTAGCAAAACAATAACCATTCGTAGCATCGGGATGTATTTCTAGAAAAGAGTGACCAGAATGTTTTAATAATAATCTAAGTAAAATTAGAAATTATGTTCCTAGCTTAACCAAATGAATCAATCTGTAAAGATGTATAGTAGTCCTCCAAATCAGTTACTTGCTGGAGGGAACTTGAACATACCCTCGTAACCTCCTTCAAGTTTTGTTTTCTCTTACTGTGCCTTATTTCAATAATTCGAATGGTAATGATCGGACCTTCTTTAAACCACCCCAGTTTTGCGGCGCGTGCGCGTCACGCCTACTGTACGGTGTCGTATGCAGCGGGGAACCGTGTCAGAGGCTCGTTAAGAAAGAGTTTTGTTTAGAACAGAATTCTCACCTGGTGGTGGAAGGAACAAAAGATTTTCCGGAGCGTATGAGCATGCCCGATATACGGTGCCGAAGCCATCGGGAGACCCGGGCAACTGTTTCGTTTTTAAAGAAATTTAACTTTATTACACGGTAAAAGGGAACGCCGGGCTGGTCAGCTAGTTTTTTAAAAAAATCTACACAATGATACATAAAAAGGAAACGCGATGGTTCAAATTACGTTTTTTTTTTTTTTTTTTTTTTTTACTTTCTTCCATCTTTACAAGAAGAAAGTATTGGATTCATGAAAATGTTCGACTTCCGGTTTCCGACGGATTTATACGTTTTAGAATGTCCTGAACACAATTTGACTATTTTTAGAAAATGTCTGTCTGTGACTCTTGTGACTCCGTCTGTCTGTCTGTATGTGACAAAAATATTGTGCGCTCTATCTCAAGAACTAATGCTCGAAATTTAATAAAACTTTAGATTCAGTTAGTCCCTGATATAAATTGGTGCTGATTAGTTTTTGCTAAAATTCACCAGGCAGGTGGCGCTGCTATGTAGCATTTTTCGCGATTTCCGCAGTAGCTTTATCTCAAGAACTAATGCTCGGAATTTAATAAAGCTTTATATTCAGTTAGTCTCTGATAGAAATGGGTGCTGATTAGTTTTTGGTAAAAATCGCCCCGCAGGTGACGCTGCTATGTAGCATTTTTTTTACGAGTACACGATTTTAGCGATAGTCTCAAGAAATATTGCACGGAATTTAATAAAACTTGAGTTTCAGTTAGACCTTGATATAAATTGGTGCTGATTCTTTTTAGTGAATGCGAAACCTGTGTGAGATAGAAGAAAGTTTTGGAATTGACACATCCGACAAGTTTTTTTTTTGTTTTGTTTTTTGTGCTGCATGCATAATATCAATAATGGGTTGAAGTTAGAATGTTGTAAGTCCTTAAAAGTCACACAAGTTATAATAAAAAAGAACAGATGCTCAGGAATCATTTATTATTAATTTCCTATATAATGAGAAATCATTATTTGTACTAAATCATTAACACAAAGTATACATAAATCAATTGGACGCATCTTTTTATCTTCAATCTTAGCGAAATAATGTTTGTGAAGTTTAAAACGAAATGAATAATGTCACTTAAAAACCTTAACAGGTTGTAACATAGCAATATTTTTTTTTTTTTTTTAGTTTATTATAAAATGCTTTTATAATAATTGATTCATATTCGAGTACAACTAAAATTTTTAGTGTAATTTGAAATGCAGTCTTTCTTTATATGATTAAACCGAATCAAGTTAAATATTCCACTTATTTCTATTCAACACATCATGTGTACCAATAGAAATAACTGCGTTATATAAATAACACTTCTCCATTTATGGAGCATAAATATTTCACATTACACGCTTATTATATTAATTATATACTTTTCATTTATATTCTTATAAGATAATTTAAATTCTACATAAGAATAATTAATTAAAAGTACGATCATTTTATTAACTTTAAATGATTATAGTTATATGCATAATTAGAGTTTTTGTTTCATAAAAAAATATAACTCGAAAAAAATAAATTACTTTTCTAAAACAATTTAATGGCTATCCGTATTACAAAATCGCATAAAACTTCCTGCCATTACGAAATAGAAATGACCCAGAACGATAGAGTGAAGTAAAAATAATTCCTAATTACTATTTAATGCTCAATCTTGCCGAAACTTTATTAAAATAATGTAATGAATTGATAATTCGATTTTTAATGAGATAATTATAATTATAAAAAAAAATAAATAAACGACTGTCCTTACATTTTTAGGAGTTTTTGTGTTGTCATTAAGATTTTGTAATATCACTTACTAAATTTAAGTACTTGCTATTTGAAATATTTTTTATACTCTAAATTTATATTCGAAATGCTGAATTTTTCATACAATTTCATTTAAAATATTATGTAAAAAGATTTAAAGTGTGGATGAATTTTCATTAAAAAAAAGTAAAAGGCAAATTTTAGGAGCTTTCTTTATAAGTAACATTTTGAATTATCACTTTCTAAGTTTTCTTTTATTGTATTTTAAACATTTTTTATGCTTTTGAATTTTAAACACTTACCAACATAGATGAAAAGTGTTTAACAATTCGGTTTGTCTGTTTGCCTGTCTGTTTGTTCGCCCGTCTGACCGTGCTCCAACGGAATTGTTAAATGCCTTGTATACTGAATAATATTATTGTATTATTTTTGGAATTGTAAATTTAACATTTTATTAATCCATAAAACGTGAATTGTAACGATCATAGATTATAATTTTTTAAAGAAAAACATGTGACATTAACATTGGGAAACAAAAAACATTGTAAATACGGGCTCTTTGGGGCCTGTATAAGTCCTTCCGGCAAGACATTGGAGACTAAAATTTGTTCGTACAAGCGGGTGAGTAATTGGTGTCGATTCTGTTCAATTATTCCGTTTATTACTAATTTCATAAAGTACAGGGTGATTTTTTTTAAAGTTGTGAAAGTAAAACACTATAACAAAATAATCACTGATCCAAATGACCTGAAATTTCAACAGTATGCTCCCAAAGCAATGGGGATTTTTTGTATGGTTTAAAAAAACTTAAAATCGCACCGACAGATGGCCCTGTAAGGTAGCAGAAACAAAGAATATCGTCTGTGTGAGGAAAACAATGGACGGTACTTTGAGAAACCATCTTCCGTAGACCCTCTGTCGTCATTGGACCTTTCCTTAAATTCTTAAGTGTCCTAAATCTCCTAAGAACAGTTTATGTTCTGTCATTATTCTGATAATACAGTTTCACTAACAACGCACGGTCCGTCAATGGCGCAGTCAGTGCGAGGATGTCCGTAGAATAATGAACGCGAGATGTGCGTACTTCACGTTTTTACCGCCAATGTGCGTGTGCCGGGCGCAAGTTCGTCTCCCGACTTTATTGCATCTACAGCGCCATCTGTCGGTGCGATTTTAAGTTTTTTTAACCACATCTACAAATACCCATTGCTTTGGGAGCATACTGGTAAAATTTTAGGTCATTTGGATCAGTGGTTCTTTTGTTATAGGGTTTTACTTTCATAACTTAAAAAAAAAATCACCCTGTATAATATTCCATATTTACAATAGTTGCCTCGATCATTTGTTTCCCAAAAGTTATTGATCAATGTAGTTTTTTCATTTTTTTCATTTTGCGTTTAACCATGAATTTTTTTCATATCTTTAAAAATAAGTGTAAAACAAATTGCTTTTGTTGACATGTTATATTTATTTGTCAGAGAAGTTAAGATAAAAACAAATAATAATAATGAAAAAGAATCCTATGTCATATAAACTAGTAAATCTACAGATTAGGAGCCACAACGTCAGCTCTGAAAGTCAATGTTTTTTAAACTCACTTTTCATAATATTTAACATCTTACAATCCGCAAATTAAATTATTTAAATTACTGCATATATATTTATATGCATATAAAATAATTCGAAGGTTTCGGAACTTAGAAACGTTAAATTAAACACGGTTTATACAATAATATTCTGACATTCTTATGAACTTCTTACTCTTATTTTTTAGATTAAAAAAATACATTTCTTCAGGGGGGGGGGGGGGCTCTGCCCCGACGAACTCTCCGTAATCTTATTAAATTTATATTCGTGATTTTCTAGTATTTGTGTGAATGATTCTAGTATATCTTCCATTTCGTTCTGCACAGTGGTTTTATTACGATAAGTAAAACTTTCGAAAATAATTTCATGTTATCCTGATACTTAAATAGCAATATTTACTTACCTTATTAACACTCGTATCTGATTGATAAGTTTAATAATATCTCGTGTACAAAAGTAACTTATGGAAATGTAAACTGAATATACTATATATTTCACTTATCTGTTTCAGAAATCTAGTATTATTACAATTTTTGTTTCGGAAAAGCAGTTTTGATGGTTATTGTACAATATTTATTTGACCTAAGTACATCCTGATCTAATTCGATGGCAATAGCATACTAAAATCTCCCCAAAATAGGCTTATTTGGAAACTTTTAAACCTATTGTGTAATCATTCATAAACGTGCCCACTGCCAATTCACTAAATAGCAACCTTGATTTGGCGCTATAAAGTATTTTTTGTGATAACTTTTTATGATCTCAGTTTCCAGTAATTGTACTATTTCAGGCTGTATGGGTGTGTTTTACTACGCGAATTTATTTAGATTAACTATCTCGTTGTACGAGATATTATAATCTATTTTTAAAATAATACTAATTTTCAACCACGAAAAATTCACATCTCTTCCAAAAAATTAATAATATATCATATAAAAATGTTTCGGCTATCATTCTATAGTAGTTAAAAGGTAACTTGTACCAAAATAAATTCTCATTTATTTCAATAAAATATTAAAATCACCCAAAAATATTTTATTTTGCGAATAAAATATTGTAGCAAAATCGTCTGAGTTACTTGAATTTTATCATTTTGATATTCTTTGAAATATGGTTGCTAGGATACGGTTAAATTGAAAAGAAAAAGAAAAATGAATGCATTTTAATATTTACAAAAAATGATAAAATAAAATGTATTATATTATTAGAACAGATGTATAAAATTGCACCAAAACTTATACATCTCATTTCAAAAATCTGACGAATGTATTAACAAAATTTCAAATTAATTTGACTAATTTAAGACCTTAGTTGATAAATTTTAGCCTTCATAACTTACCGTTTAAATACATTAATCAAATGTGCCATTTTATTTTCAACGAATGAAAAATTTCAAAATTGTCTGAATTCCCATAGGAAAGCATTATGACCTAAAAAGAAATGTTCTATATTTTCCGAACGAATGAACCAAATGTAACGAAAAACTATACAGCTAATTTCGGCTACCTCACCAACATACCTACCAAAAATCAAACTAACCGGATCATTTTTGCGTCAGTTATCGCGGAACAAACAGACAGACAGACAGAAACCAAAAACTTTTCGGGTCTCCACAGTAAGCCTCAACTGACGTTTCGGCAATAACGTGAAATTCTTTAAATAAAATATTAATTTAAAACTCGTTGTAGGGTTACATTTGACTAGTTCAATAATAAAAGAATGTTTTTTAAACATAAAGTTTTGTATTTATTTCAACAATTGAGATTAATATTGGTTTAACAAGAATCTCACATAATACTAATTCTAAAGACAAAAATTTTTACAATATTAACATATTTCCATGATTTAGGTGCATTTTGCATAAATGATATGCTTTTTTGCTTTCCATAGCAATAAAAAACTATTCCCAAAAAATATTCTACATAGGGTTTCTTATATGTGAAAAGCATTACGGTTTACAATTAGTAATCCTGAACTTTTACGTAATGCCTCTTTCAAATATGCTGAACATCGGATAAGATATTCTTGTTAAAATATTCAAAAATTGATTTTACGAACACAAATAATGTACAACGCAACCAGTCTTATTTTTAACGTGAAAAAATGATTTTAAATGAACGAAAATAAGTTCCATAAATGATAGTTTAAAATATTAATGAGAGAATAAAAGGATATCTCTTGAAAAAATTCTTAATGCATTTTTTTATATGACGTTCTTAAAAAGATAATTACCAATTCATTACTTCATTTAAATAACGTTTTTCGAGATAAGCATTAATAATTAATTTTTAATTCATATTTTTATTGTATGCTTCAGAAGTTCTTTATCTTTTGTAATGATATGAAGTTTAGTGTGCTTTTACGTCATGAATAGCAATTAACATGTTTTACGTGTTTTATCAAATGCTATTAAATTTTATTTTTACTTTAGAAAAAATAGAATTATATGTTGAAGTTTCATGATTCAAACTTCGATTTTATTTTACTATCTATTATTTTGAAGCAGAATCACACATACTTCAAACAGAATAAATTAAAAAAGAATCACTACATTGTATAAGATATCCATGCTATCCAACTAAATACATCAGCACATATTTTATGCGGTGGATGTTATTGTTATCTAAAGTGATACAAATATGGTTTATTTAAAAATGTTTACAATTTTAATGGAATGCGCTTTCGATATAAAGAGATTAATTCTTTTTCTAGTGTTCCATAACTCAAAAGAGAAAACACGTAACACTAATATGATGACATGTTTGTCCGTCCGTCTGTTAATCCCATTTGTTCAGGAACGGCTGAAAATACCATGTTTAAATTAATACCAAATTATAAGGTCTACTATTCATTTTTTGTAAAAAATTCGAGTTTCTAATTCAACGTCATAATACGTTTGTTTGAAAATAAAACTACGTTATATTTTTATACAAACACACTCTGAAAACTTGTATCGTACTTCCCTTTGATTTAGAATCTTCAAATTTGGCACAAATGAAGGTCTTATAGTAGATGTAAAGAAAGATATTCGAAAATCATTAATTTTTAATTTTATATCAATGTATTATATGACAAACAAATCTGAATGTCTGTCTGTCAAAACCGTTCTTTTCTTTTAGGGACTACTGAAAATTTCCAGTTGAAATTAATATCAAATAATGTCAACGTCACCATTGTTTTGTAAAAATACTGAACGTCAGACTCAATGCCATAAAAAGTATCGCCTGAAGACGATACTTTACACATGAACGCATTATCAAAACCTATAGTGTACTACCGATTAGCCTAGAATCTTGTAATGTGGAATGTCTTCCATAACATGCAAATGAAACAAAATGTTTGAAAATCATTCATTTAGATTTTATGTCGATTTATTATCTAACAAACTCGTCCGACTGCCTGCCTGTCAAGACAGTTTTTTACAACAATTATCTCAAATGTCACTCAAATTTTGATATCATTTCTTTTAAAACCCATATTTTGAATTTCTGAGAGATCTGAATGAAAAAGCATCAGCGAATAATTTTTTCATAATGATTTTTTCATGTTAAGATAATATTTGCACCTGTGAATATAAATAAAACTAAAAAGAAAATGATTATTTTTAAAAATATTATTAACATAGCGTCACTCAAACTTGATATCATTGCTTTTAAGACCCATATTTAAAATTCTTAAAGCCAAAAGAAATATCTGCGTCACAACTTTTAACCCGTTAAGGGTTTTTGTACTGATATCATTACTTTTTTGCAGTTATTGATGAAAATGTCAATTAGTCGAAATTAAGCACAGGGTATAAATTAACCATTAGAATAAAATTTTAAAGAAATGCTAAAAAAGACCCCTAGGGCTCCAATAAAAATATGAGGATGGTGGCCCGGAGAGAGGAGTCCAAGACTCAACTTTAAAGTTATACAGCGAGAGAGTAACACAATTAGAAGGATGAAAATGCATGACAAAACCCGTTTGTTCCATCTTCCTGCGCCAGAGGCGCTATCTTATCTATACAAACATAGCTGAAAATTTTCAGGCTGTCGATTCCGAGTCAAATGAGGTACACCTCGTCGTGATCGGTCCCATAGAACCCGATAGGAAAGCACCCCCTGGTGGTGAAACTTGGAACTAAAATCTATATATCCTGTCAATGTCAAGTCGAATGAATCAAACTGCATTGTGATAGGCCCCATAGAACTCGAGTTAGCTGCAAAATACGTTAGTTCCATCTTCCACCACCAGAGGCCGCTCTCTGCTCTATACAAACATAGCTGAAATCTTTGAGGTTGTCGATTTCGAGTCGAATGAGCCATACCTCGTCGTGATCGGGCCCATAGAACCCGAGATAGTAAACCACCCCCTGGTGGTGAAACTTGGAATTAAAATCGATATATCCTGTCGATGCCGAGTCGAATGAATTAAACTGCATTGTGATCGAACCCATAGTACTCGAGTTTGCTGCAAAATCTGTTAGTTTCATCTTCAACCGCCAGGGGGCGCACTCTGTTTTACACAGACATGGCTGAAATCTTTGAGGCTGTCGATTTCAAGTCGAATGAGCCATACCGCGTTGTGATCGGGCACATAGACCCCGAAATAGAAAAGCGCCCACTGGTGGTGAAACTTGGAATTAAAATCGATATATCCTGTCGAAGCTGAGTCGAATAAGTTAAACTGCATTGTGATGAGACCCATCGAACTTGAGTTAGCTACAAAATCCGTTAGTTCCATCTTCCACCGCAAGGGGGCACACTCTGTTCTATACATCATAACTGAAATCTTTGAGGCTGTCGATTTCGAGTCGAATGAGCCATACCTCGTCGTGATTGGGCCCATAGAATCCGAGATGGGAAAGCGCCCCCTGGTGGTGAATTTTGGAACTAAAATCTATATATCCTGTTGATGCCGAGTCGAATAAATTAAACTGCACTGTGATGGGACCCATAGAACTTGAGTTAGCTACAAAATCTGTGAGTTCCATCTTCCACCACCAGGGGGCGCACTCTGTTCTATGCAAACATAGCTGAAATCTTTGAAGCTGTCGATTTTGAGCCGAATGAGCCATACCTCGTCGAGATTGGGCCTATAGAACCCAAAATATGAAAGCGCCCCCTGGTGGTGAATTTTGGAATTAAAATCGATATATTCTGTCGATGCCGAGTCAAATAAATTAAACTGCATTGTGATGGAACGCATAGAACTCGAGTTAGTTACAAAATCTTTTAGTTCCATCTTCTACTGCCAGGTCGCGTACTCTGTTCCATACAAACATAGCACAAATCTTTGAGG
This sequence comes from Maratus michaelseni, assembly GCA_963931845.1. Lineage (NCBI taxonomy): Eukaryota > Metazoa > Arthropoda > Arachnida > Araneae > Salticidae > Maratus > Maratus michaelseni. The sequence goes on from OZ007592.1 coordinate 340,050,663, forward strand.
CTGTCGATTTCGAGTCGAATGAGCCATACCGCGTTGTGATCGGGCACATAGAACCCGAAATAGAGAAGCGCCTCCTGGTGGTGAAACTTGGAACTAAAATCGATATATCCTGTCGGTGTCGAGTCGTATCAAACTGCATTGTGATCGGACCCATAGAACTCGAGTTAGCTGCAAAATCCGTTAGTTCCCTATTCCACCACCAGGGGGCGCACTCTGATCTATTCAGACATAGCTGAAATCTTTGAGGCTGTGGATTTCAAGTCGAATAAGCCATACCACATTGTGATTGGGCACATAGAACCACGAGAGAGGAAAGCGGCCCCTGGTGGTGAATTTTGGAACTAAAATCGATATATCCTGTCGATGTAGAGTCGAATGAATTAAACTGCATTAGATACCAATGACAGAAAATCAAGAATTTTGTCAAACGGACACAGAAAAAACGCGAAGGGAAATCCTGCATTAGGACTTTTTTCCACATTTTTAATCGCCAGTTTTATCGCCGAGTGCTTAATACATTAAAGCCTCAGTCACTGATACATGTACAAATGTTTCTCGTCCATAATTAAAAAAAAATTAATTAATTAAAAAAAATCACAGAATACAACAAATTCAAAAATATATGAAACTTGTTACAGCAGCTATGAGCTATCATTAACATATGTATGCACATTTCATCCTCTTGAAAACAACAACAAAAAAAACATAACTGGATACAGAAACTTTTTCATATAGTAATGTATAAAATAAATGAAATTCATTAAAGCAGCGATTACTAACACATGTATGTGTTGATTCATTGTTATACTATTTGTACTGTTCAAAATTGGCAGTCGTTACCCGTCAAATGCATCTACATTATTGCATTTGACAACGACAAAATTAATTAATAGATGCAAATTAATTTAATGTTTAATAAAATTACATGTTATATTATTTTGACAATATAAATTAAAAACAGTAGTTTAAAATAATTACCATTTAAAATTAATTAATATTAAAGAATAATTATTTTGGTTAAAAATAATAATAAAGCTAAAAAAAATCCATGATAGGAAGAGCTGAATTCTTATCAAATATTTTGTCAATGCATTTAGAAACAACCCAATCCTTAATATTTTTACCTCTTCGCAAGCGTCTGTAATGTCACAACAGTTAGAGCGGGAGGCGGCAGCACAGACAATCACCTCATCAAGTTCACGGCTGAAATTCCAGAATTAGTGAAAACTTGATTCTCATATTAAAACGCAATCGGTCTGCCAAGTCATAACTTGGTGGAAAACCCGATTTTAGCAGTTGGCTCGTAGGTTTACCATTGTGTGTTCCTGCTCCCAGTCCTCTATGTTTTCATACCTTTCGGTGCATGAAAACACAATGGTAAACCTACGAGTCAACCGCTAAAATCGGGTTTTAAGGTGTTTTCCATCAAGATATGACTTGGCAGTCCGATTGCGTTTTAATATGTGAATCGAGTTTTAACTAATTCTGGAATTTCAGCCGTGAACTCGATGAGGTGATTGTCTGTGCTGCCGCCTCCCGGTTTAAATGTTTTGAATCTTTAAATTTTGAATTGTGCGCAAACAGTAAATAAATCGTAAATAAAATTGGAGAATATTTTTAATTTTATGGCATTTAAAAATTTATTATATATATATAATTATTTATATATATATAAATTTATTATATATAAATTAAGATAAATTTATTATATATTATAGTATATATATTTTTTTTTTCTAAAAAAATTTTCTGCAATGTTCTGAATTTTGCAGAAAATTTTCCGCGCATGGCGTGCGTCTATATTATTGTGTATGTATTCATACGCATTGAATATAGCGAATCCAAGGATCAAGGATTAGATTTAACATTAGGTATTTTATTTATTTATTTATTGTTTCGTATTTATTTTGACTTGTTGGTTCTCCATTTCAAAATTTTCGTTTGAATAAGATGCTTAGATGATCTATAGCATTCCCTGTTATGTGACAGAACCTTCCAGCTTCATAGTGTAAAATTTTTCTGCTGAATACTGTGCATATTTCTAGGATCTTAAAACTATTATTTTGGTTAGTGATTAACCAAAAGCATTTTTTGGGTATTTAGAAAATGTGACTGAAATGATTATTTAACAATTGAATCAAATACAAAAAAACGTGTTAAATTAAAAGGAAAAAAATAATAAACTGGAAATTCCGAGACTAAATTAAATTTTTAAAAGCAAATAACTCTTACATTGAATCACAGTAATTTAAATAAGAAATTTTAAAATAATAACAAATAAAAAAAATAAATGAGGACTTAAAAATAAAAAAATATATCTGATTTTTTTTTCCAAAAAAGATAGTAAAAGAAATCTAGCATGCTGTTTTAGCAAGCTAGGCCAAACAGATATCCGAAAACAGTGCTTTCTCGCCAAAATGGTGCGAAACAAAATTCACGCCAACCCCGGTGTGTCTGCGCCAGCTGTTCCTAAGAATCTACCATCTGCACATATTTTTTTTTTTTGTTTTGTTCTCTGTGTAAAAATAAAAATGTTACTTAATACTGCAGCTTTATGTAACATGCCTAGTAAATTTGTATGATTTTAAGCATAGGATATGTACGATAAAACATAGGATAATCTCTAGAATGCATGAAATTCATTCAAACTTTGGTTAATAACTTATATACATGTACGCTTCGCGTACATTAACTGAGAAATAAAATCCTGGATGCACAAAACACGCTGTTAGCACTCTAGAATGCATGAAATCCATTCAAGCTGCGGTCAATAATGTTCGCACAAATATTGGTTTACAGCAATCTCTTAAGTGCATAAAATACATCATATCAAATAAAATTAACAAAAATGAACTTACCTTTATTTCTCTTTTTTCGTTTTTTTTTTTTTTTTTAATATTTCACAGAAATTATCCTTTATGACATACAGCAAACCATTAAATGCTATAAAACACATTTTACAGCCATAATTCAACAAATCTGACACACAACAAACCAAACCCACAGACAATAGAACCCTATTCTAGAATATTCTAATCTGTCAACCAACCAATCCAATCTAATTCCCTCAAAAACCTGCTCTAATTCCAGAACCATACATTCTGCTCATGCTAGAACAGAACACAGAAGGCGTGGAAAAAACGTAGGAGACAAACCTGTAGCAAGAAAACTCATTTATCGCTTCACTAAATTCGACGCCGCCAAGCGTCTCGCTTGTTCTAGGATTTAACCTATTTTTCTTAATTATCCGTCTTAGTTTGTGGATAAATTTTTGTGATGTCAGTTGAAACTGATCTCTTGTACGTAACGATGCATCACATTATTTGAATGTTTTTTTTTTTTCTACACCATGATGTTGCTATTTAATGACATTTTTATTTTAATAAACGAAACAACTAATAAATCGGTAAAATATTATTAAAAAATTCAGATAAATGAATTAAAAATAATTTCTTGACAAAAAAAACAACAACCTGCGTAACACATCTGACGTAAGTGAACTTGTTAAATCCTGTAGTTTGGCAAGTTTTTTAATTAGAAAGTGGTTGAGGGGATAATGGAGAAGTGCCCTAATACATATACAGGTAGAACTTCTAAAATCCGGAATCGCTCAAGTGTACAGTATTAGAAACTCTACAGTATGTGTTTCTTATTTTTAAGTCTGGCTTTAATTTAGAATTTAAATTGTTATTTCTCAGTCTCTAATATCTGGAAATTTCGAAAATATGGAATGGCAGAGTCCCGAGCGATTCCGGATTTTAGAAGTTCTACCTGTATAAGCGTTTTGCACTCATAAAGGCCACCCCCCCCCGACAAAAAAAAAAAATATATATATATATATATATATATTTTAATTTTAGGGTCATAGTAACTGAAGGAAAAAAATCCCCTACAGCGTTTTCTATTTTTTCATGCACTGTGAAGATTTCTTGTCGTGTTCAAAAACGAATTTCACAAATACTTCTAACATAATTAACAAATACTTCTTGAATATATTTTTCATTTTGTTTAAGTATGATAAAAAAATATATAAAAAAAACTATCCTTTGCAAGCGTCTCTGTTTAATAGTATATTTCAAGAATCAAAATTGATCCTACATAACTACATAAACAAGAATGAAGAATACAGTACCTTTTTTTTTTTAATTCCATTTATTAAATTTGGTGCAAGATACTACTGAATACTTTGCTATAAGATTTGCTTAAAGATTACCCTCTGTCATGATTTTTTGGTTTCCAATACCGCGTCCACCACTGCCCCGAGAATTGACGACTGATTTCGTGATTTATTATGTAAAATCTATTTAATATTTGAAAATCAGCTTTCACTAGAAAAAAAACAAACAAAAGAAACATTGGTAGAACTTTGAATTTATCTGACTTATGAAAATAAATATTAGAAGAGAAATACATTTTTCTTTATCATCTGTTCTTAAAATGCAAATTTCAGAAATGAAATTGGAAAAAAAAAGGTACTGTATTCTTCATTCTTCTTTATGAAGGTCAAAGCTATGCATTCTATCGAATGTTTTGATACTTAATCTTGAAATATATTATTAAACGGAGACAGAAGCTTACAAATTTAGTGTATTTTATCGTACATAAACAACATGGAATTAAAAATGTATTCAAGAAGCATTTGTTAATTAAATTAGAAATATTTGTGAAATTAGATTTTCAACGCGTCAAGAAATCTTCATCTTCATAGCAGCACATCGCATGGAAAAGGTCGGGTAAACAAACTGATGATTGATTTGTTGATTAGAATCTGTTTCAAATTAACTGATAAAAAAAAAATCTGAATCTTTTTTTTTTCCTTTAAAAAATGACAAACTAAATATATAAATAACAATTAAATTGCATATATATAATTATAAAATATTTCAATATTTTAATCAAGGAATCTAAATATTTTTCGACTTAATGAAGATTTTGAAATTCGAAATTTTTTATTATAAGAAAAATATACAAACAATAATTTAATTTAATACATATATATTACATATTAAAAATTGCATTAAAAACTGATTTAGTATTTGAAAAAAAAAATCTTAATAGCTCTTCAGCGATATGGAGATGCTTTAAAGTTTAATTCTAACCATGATAGCCATGAGTATCGTTATTGCGTAGTAATAAAAAGGACTGAAAAGGCCGAAAATCTGTAATGTTAGTCTATGATGAAAAGCATAAGAAAAGAGTCCGATTTTGAAACTGGATTATATAAAAAACAAGAGTTTTCCTATGTTAACGCAAAATCTTTTTCGCTTCATCTAAAACCGATTAATATAATATATTAATTAAAAAAAAATCCTTCGAGCCGTTTTGGACATAACAGGTATTTGTCCATTACATTTTCCATTTTCGCTTAAAAATTGGTTTCCAGATCTCAAAATCTACTGCATGTAGAAATCTATAAATTTCAGGATAGAGTTAGGCAATAGATATAAGACTAATGTGAAAAAATCGAAACGGTATGACTCATATTTACTGAGATATTAAATGTCGGCGTTTCGATTTTCCTTTGATGTCCTGCTAGCTGTATATATGAGAGTGACGGAATCTTCGGTTTTGGGCCTACGGTTTTCGGTTTATCGCTGCGTCACTCAAGAAACTACCGTCTCTCATGATTCGGAAAAATATCCAAATACTTTTATTCAGCACTGTATATGATAGTATTTGTATATATACTACATAGGATGATAGATTTCAGTTTAGTGAGGAAACGCATAGCACAGTTTAAAATTATCCTTCTGGAGTTTCTGTCAATAAACGGAAATGTGTTCGCGAACTTTTGTGCTGCTCTGTATATGATCTACAGAATTTATACACACCAAGTAATAGACAAAAAGCGAGTTAAATTTAAAATCGCTTTCAGCAACTTAAAACGCATTTCCAGGAATTATTGTTCACAGACAGTAGAGAATTCTTTTGTGTGTCCCTGTAAATGAACGATGACTGCTATACACACAATATTCTGTAGTAAGTCTCTTGTAATGCACCTTAGTGATATATATAAATTTCAATGCGTTTAAAATAGTGAAACATTATTTAATTAAACCTCAAACGATTTTTCTCCATAGACGTAATGTAACGGAATTCTTTTGACTGTCCCTGTAAAGTAACTATAAGTGCTATGCCCACTCTATTCCATATTAAGCTTCTTGTAATGCACCTTAGTGATATATATCAATTACAATGAGTTTGAAATTGTGTGACATCATTAAAAAAAACCTCAAATGATTTTCCCCATAGACCGTAATGTAACGGAATTATTTTCAGTCTCCCTGTACACAACTATAAGTGCTACACACTTCCGTTGAAATACGAAACATGCTATAGATAACTGCAATAACATATAAAAATTGCAGGGCAATCCGAGCATATTTACGGGAGTTAGAGCACGGGCAGACGGCCATACGGCAGACAAACCGAAGTCATAAAAACTTTTCAACTAGGTTGGAAAGTGTTAAAAAGGTCTAACAATCTTAGCAGAATGTCGTAACACATTGTTGATCGATGACGCGTGTACGCTTCATATTTTACAGATTTTGTTCCCTTTTTAGTGTTTCGTATCTTAAAAGAAAAAAAAACGGAAACTTATAAGATAGATTTGCTGTCCGTCTGTAAATACCCTTTTGTTTCAGGAACAGCTGAATGTATCAAGTTAAAACTAATGTAACATAATAAGCTCCAAAGTTCCATTAACGTCTAAAATAATCGAGCTTCTAATTGAATTCTATAAAAAGACACGTTCTTAGAAAAAAAATAAGCCCGAGTAAGACCAAGATACCCAGTGTGAATACTCGGAAAAACGGTATAATTGTCTTAGCATCTTAACACATTGTTGATCGATGGCATGTGTACCCGTCATATTTTAAAGCATTTTTCTTTTGTTCTTTTTTTTTTTTCTTTTTGGGTTTTAGGTTTTCTTACCGCAAAAGGAATAAATGGAAACTTATGAGATCTCTTTGTTTTCTATATGTCTGCCAATGCAGTTTTCTTTTCAGGAAAGGTTGAAGGCATAAAGTTAAAATTAATATCAAATAATAAGTTCCCAAGTCCCATTATTGTATAAAAGTTTCCAGCTTCTAACTCAATACAATAAAAAAATCACTGTTTTAAAACAACTTTTTAAGACCTAGTTGAACGCGTTTGCCACATAATAAATCAACATATAAATTAATAGTTATTATACTTGTTTCTTTACATATGCTATAAATTAAATTTATATGAAATAATAAGGTTTACGATACCAATGTTTTGGTAAAAGTTTTGATATTCTAACTCAATTCAATAAAATGTTATAGCCGTATTTCAATCTATGATCTTTTCTAATGTCATTTTTAAATTAATAATTCTTCGAACTACCTGTTATTTCAGACATTATTTTAATCTTTAAACATATAGACATGCACTGTACATTCTCAAAAACATATCTAAAAACACATAAAACCAGTCCACACATTAAAAGTTTCATAAAAGTAGAATATTTTCGCCTGTTGTCCCAGGCATCTCCAATACTGATGTTTGTCTTTCTGCTCTGTCAGCCCGTCTGTCAGTCAATGCTGTTAAGAAAGGACAGAGGAGGAGTTTCAGAAAAATCGGATTAACAGAGCAGAAAGACGAAACATCAGTATTGAAGATGCCTGGGACAACAGGCGAAAATATTCTACTTTTATGAAACTTTTAACGTGTCGACTGATTTTGTGTGTTTTTAGATATGTTTTTGAGAATGTACAGTGCCTGTCTATATTTTTAAAGATTAAAATAATGTCTAAAATAACAGGTAGTTCGAATAATTATTAATGTTATTGCCTTTAAGCAACATTTTTTTCATACATATTCATTTTCAAAATCTATATGGTACTTCCCGTTGATCTAGATCTAGAATCTTACTGCCAGTCTTCCAAGTCCACTTTTTACTGGAATGGTTTTAGGTATGAAATTGAAAATTGATATCATACATGGTATCATACATTGATATCACATCATCGTTTCATGGCCCCATTACTTTGAAAAAAATTCTCGCTACTAACTCAATGCAATAAAAAGTTGAAGCGACATTTTACATTATTTAAATTTTCCATAATCGGAACTCATACGAAATTAACGTATTGCAGACAAAATTCGTTTAGGCATGCACCCATTAATAAGCAAAAGTACCGCTAAGGGACAATACAGTTAATGTCAATGTTGTTTTTAACTTCGCCTTACACTGTATTGTAATTCATTCTTTCTTTTAACATCAAAAACAATGCTTGATAAGATTTAACGCTAATTAAAAAATAAATTAAAGCTGTATGATATAGCAGTACAAGAAACATCTAGGTATAAGAAAGGGAGTTATTATTTTATATTCGTAAAGAATCTGTGTACTAACTAAACTTTACGATAATATTAACCAATGGTATGGCACACTGAGTGTGCAAGTGTTGCTTGTGCTTGTCCGTTTTGTATTATTATTCAGAACAGCTACCGGATTTTTATTGTAATAATATTTTCTGCTTATAATTATGGAATGTGTAATTAACTAATAAGCAAAAAAAAACTGTTTGAAATTTTCGGTAGTTAGTTTAAAGAAAAACATTATCTAACTTTAAGACAATTTAGGTCAACAATGTGTTAATATTTATTTAAATTACTCTTGAGTGTTGTTTACTGTATTCATTGTAGAACGAATGTTGTGTTATTTTTCATAAAAGCACATCCAATAAACGCATTCAATAAATGAAAATAGAGTACTGACATTGATAAGATGCAGGCATTTTATTAGTGATTAATTTCTTTATGTTATTAATGAAAATAGAATTAAATTCCACAAGATTTTGCATATAACAATATTTTTTTGCGTTTTTTTCTAAATCGGCATTATGTCAGATTACTCCTCAGTTACTATTACACTTGCTTAAAAACGTTTTTCATATTTATTGCATGTATTGAGTTTTATTGTAAGTATAAGATGTAAGAAAATATGTTACAAAACTTTGTAAGTAGATATGAATATAATGCATTGAGTTTTCTGTATTGAACAAGATTGTATTGTATAAATTATAAAGGACTTATAAATACTAGTCACTCTAAAGTAAAGTATAAAACGAATATAGTTTAAATTATTTCTTGCGTTTTTTTATATTTATTTCAATACACTATATTCCGTTCCCATATAAACCGAATTCCTAAGTGTAATACTTTACGTTGTTAAGTCTAAGAGTAAATAAAATTTATCCGTTAATATATTCATTACGCAAAAAACAAAACTTCTTCCAAAAATCTAGAGGCATAAAAATCCATTAAGTTGTTAAAGAAGGAAAAGAAAATGAAGCTAAAAGATAAAATAATATATTCCGTCTCCCATAGATTATGAAACGCATTCCAAAACTTACAGAATATTTTAACGCAACTGCATTATTTGATAGGTGGCAAAAAGAAAATGTATTGCATAGTTGAAAACGTAGTTTAATATTGAACATAATCAGTAATGTATTTGAATTTATTTATGCAGCTTTGTGTATGATCTCAATTTTTAAACATCTCACAGAAAATGTAGAAGTGTAATTCAGCTTGAAAATACATAACACAGTTGGAAACTTACTTTTAGTAATTTAGTCCATCGACTGTACTGTATTTACCGTATTTATTCGCATAATTAAAAAAAAAATAAAGTTAAAAAATCCCTGATGGCTCGGCCTACAGGCACAGGTAGATTTCGAAGACGCAGATCGTGGGGCGCCCGTTTTCTGGGAATTGTTTAACAAATGACCTTTTTGCCATGGTGCGGAAGTTATGGAACCTCCCACTTTGAAACCTAACTTGTTTGCAGGCGGAGCTGGCAGGGTTTGTTTTTTGTTTTTATTATTATTATTATTATTATTGCTATAAGGGATGGTCCTATAAAAAACTTGTCCATATAAAAGTTTTAGATAATATTGAGTGGATTTATAATAAATTTAAGTGGATTTAATAAATTGTGAATTCACAAAGTTATGAATTTTTTTCTTCTAAAACCCCCCATTCCCCCCCCCTTGGAGCCAATTTTAATGATATCAAAAATCTGTCATACGTAAATTTTTGGCCCGTTTCCTAGAAGTAATAACTTTAAACGGATTCGATATGTATCATAATTAAGAAATTATGGTTTTTTTCTGTTTTCTCCCCCCCCATTCCCCCCTCCTTGGTTCGATTTTGCCCATTAACAAACTTGACAGAGATTTTATGCCCCTTGATTTTATGCATCAGTTTGGAAGAGATTTGTGCAGAATTATTGCAGTTATCGTGTCCGTAAAAAAGTGACATAGATAGATAGATAGATAGATAGATAGATATAAAGTTTTGAACTGGGTGTGGTTTTGGGTTCTGGAAGTTATAATCGGCGTAAATCTGCAAAATATTTTCAAAAATTCAAACTTACGGGTGAATGTAATAGGAAATATTTCTTACGAAATCTACTTAAAATAAAGTTAAAAAGGAAAAGAAAGAAAGAACATGTAATTTTCAGATGAAGCATCTATGGGAATGTCTGAAATATTGGACAGGATTTAAATTTATCTATATCTTAACAATTTTGATTTCATAATCCGATTTTGCGTTTAATATTCTTTATAACCACAGTATGATATTCTATTCTTTTAGTTTCTATGTTGCGATTTTCTGTTTTCACACGTTCCGAGAGAAGAGGTGTTTTTATTGCCAGTAATTAATAACAGGTAATTTTATGTCTAGTAATTAATAACAGGTAATTTTATTACCGGTAATTAATAACAGGTAATTTTATTACCATTAACGTGTGATAAATTAGCACTCCTTGTCGAGAATTATGCAGTCTAAGTTAATATATTTAATCATATTGTTCATGCTGTGAAATAGAAATGGCTATAAAAATAAGTTTTATTGCAGAGTTAAATATAGATTGGCCCAATTTGCAGACAGTTTTTAAATTCAACTAATGTTCTCTCACTTTAACTTAGTATTTATTATTAGTACAATTATCAAGAATACACCTGAAAACAAAATATAGATAGTGTTCTCTATAAAAATGCTACTGAAATAACTGGCACAACAGTCATTTTTTTATATTAATTACTTGTTAAAATGTTATTATTAAAGAGAACTATTTCGATATTACGTTTTATCCAACGAAGTTAAGTATAAATATATACCTAAAAAAATAACCAACGTTATTTTTTGCACCCTCTACATGTTGCATTCTAGAAATGGTAAAAAAAAAAAAATTGCGTAAAATATGCGACTAAATACGGTGTATTGCTTTGTACAGCCATGTGTATAAATTATACATATTGATTCACAACACACAGTATGCTAAAACTTAGTTCAGTTGTCAACATAAGTAAAAGCTCACAATCATTGATGACATGTTTGCAAGTTTTTTGCAAAGCCCTCTATACAAATTTATTAATTTTGAAAAATCTTTTAGTTTTATAAAATGTAGTCCATTCGAAAATGCATAACACAATTCAAACCACACATTTCGAATTACTTAAGAATTCTTATCTATAGCACTATGTATCATTAAAAGACTGTTCACAGAACATACGATAAGAAAATTTACTTAAGCTCTCGATCACATGTGAAAGCACATTCTCAGCATATATCGCTCTTATACAGTGCTGTATTCGAATTACAAAATATGTTTTTTTTTTAAATGAAATATAAATGCTATGCACAGCGTATTCGATAAAATGCATATTTTACTGTACCACAGTAATAAACACTATCTCCATTCGTCTACTTTCACAAGTAGTCTGACATAATTAAAATTCACGGTAAACGATTTTACTTTATAGACAATAAAGTAACGGAATCCGTTTGTGTTTTCTGTAAACAAAATATAAATGCCACAGTATCCATTTTCAATGAGGAGTGACTTAATCAAATCTCAATAGCATATACCCATTTCATGAAAATCCAAATGGATATACAAAAGGTCAAGCGCATATAGTCACAAACAGATGAACGGAAGTCATAAAAACTTTTACGCTACGGTGTGTTTGCAACTGTATAAAATAACACTTATTATAGTCGCACATCTCACAGTTGCCCAATGGTCTTCCAAAACGGGAGACCAGGACTCAAAAACACACGGCAAATGGATGTAGATTACATTTCATAAAGTACCACAAGTGAAGAAGCCTGATTTATCTTTATGTTTTTCCTACAATTTTGATCCTAACATGAAGAAAAAAAAATTCCCGAACGGTAGCTTCCCTCACACCCATCGCACCAGTCACTGGTAAGACATATCATTCTGAGATACGTTTCGGTATATGAAATCGACGCGTTATAAACAGCACCGCTTTCCAATTCACTGGAATCATCCTCTAAAGCGCCGATGTGCGCCAGATGCTGCTTAAACAACTGGTGTGCGAATGGGAACCGGTGATCTACAACAGTGTATGCTGTTAGGTCAAAATGACACTGAAATAAGATTATCGGACAGAAGGCGTGCAGTGATGAGCTACCAAAAATGACCGATTCGAAATTTTTAATATAGACATTGTTGAAATCACTTAAACTTTTTATTGATCAAAATATTCATTACTAACATTTCAAGAAAATCCTATCTGCATTTAGCAAATTATACTTTTTAAAAGACTTTTCAACACTCATGCCTGATTCTAAAAATTCCTGAGCTTCAATTCACTGAAATCCCACGGAGAAAAAAAAAAGCTCCAGCTCAAGATATGGCAAGAGTAACTGATGCTTTCAACTGTCTATAATTAATGCATCAACAAACATGGGATACACGTTGAATTTGTAGTACATACATAGATGAGATGTATAGGGTAGACCGGGGCACAATTACGCGTTTTTGTTCAATGAATTTTCTAATTTTTATGTTTTAACTTAGAAAATTTTAGACATTGTGGTTTTATAAAGCAGTTAATAAACTCAAAATTTGTGTATTTAGTTTTTGCCCTATTTGTGTTTTTAACCGTATTTTTTTTAAGTCCAAGTCTTTTGCGTAAACTTGCCTCGGGAACGGGGCAAGTTTACGCATCAAGTGGGGCACGTTTACGCATACAATAAGTGATACCAAAGAGTAAGTGAAATAAATATTTAATCAAATTTAAATGTTTTATTTATAACTTTAAACACTGTTTAAAAATAAAAGAAATTAAAGAGAATTAATTAAAAAACATATTAAAGGCTAAACTGAAAACATAGGGCTTATTGCTAGTTAAAAACAACAACTATTTACTCATCTTCATCATCACTGTTACAGTTTTTACAAACAAAAAATAATGTCTTTCCTTTTGCACACTTGTCACGGGACCACTTTTTGCATCTAAGACATTGAACCCAGTCTTGTCCTTTTTTGGATTGGTTGTATGATTTCAAACAATAAATACGAAGTTTTCATCTTCGTCATCAGATTCATTCATAATTTTCTATTTCCAGAGTGTACCAACTTTTTCCCTTTTTCAGTTTGTGGTTTCATACTTATTCCTTTGCTGTCTCCTTGTTCTGCTTCCATAGAAACTATTAAATTTTTACGTAATTTCTTCTTTTTGTTTTGTTGTGCCATCATTTTTTTTCTTGTACGCTTCTAACTGCTCTTGTCTGTGAACTTGTTTTTTGAACATAATGTGTTACCATCTGTAAAATAAAGAAAATGTATTACAGGCTGAATAGTCTATAAAATTAAAGCTGAACAGGCATGAAGACAGAACTATCTGATTGTAATCTATAAGAGACGAATCTGTTACTCAATTAAACATTAAATGATGATTTGCAAAACTACATAGCATGAAAATACTAAAAAAGTTTGAGACAGTACGGAGCAAAAAAGCTTCAGGGGCACGTTTACACAGTAAGAACGTGCGTAAAGGTGCCCCGATGTCAATGCGTAAACGTGCCCCCTCGCCATGTTTGGATTTATTTTTAACGTGCAACGAAAATTAATCACATTTCTGTTCATACAAATACAGTTCTCAAAAAAGGATAAAATTCAGCTAATGTTCATAGATTTGTTTATCCTTAACTAAGTATTATTAGTTCACAATAAGTTTCAATAAGGTCAACACAAAATTTACTCAGCTTGACAGAAAACAGGTTATCCTTTCCGCATGCTAGACCAAAGCTCGACTAATGCTCAAACACTTGTGAGAATACCCTCTAGGTAGCAGCATCAATCCGTTATGACTGGTGGCGCGCCAGTTATAACTCTTTTCGGAAAAAGTGCCCTGCGTAAACGTGCCCCATGCGTAAACGTGCCCCGGTCTACCCTACACATTTCTTTAATTTAGGCATTAAAAGTGCGTGAATTTTAATAATCGTCTGAAGCAATTTTTACAAAATAAAACTACCTTTATAAAATTACCTATTAATTTCCTATTAAGTTATTTTTCTTTTGTTAATAAATATGTTTAATATTTATCATTTCCTCAAATGTGAGCTATGCTTAATGAAAAAAAAAAAATAGAATTTAGCTTCAAAATCTTTATAGTTTTGTTTCTGCAGAATAGATAATAAAAATTCAAAAATATTTGTTTCTAAAATTTAAAAAACAATTGATTAGAATATACCCTTTTCTCTTAAAGCAGTACCTCAAAAGTTTATTTCATGAGTTATAAAATATCCCTTTTCTAATAATAGGTATTCTGAAATATAGCCAACAGACTTCTTTTTATATATAAACTAAATTTACCCTCGTAATTCATGATAAAAGTTTTACTTTGAGATTGAATGTGAGTACTATATCTACTCTACAATGCTCGGAATTTTTTCTTGTTATCAGCATCAACCTCTAAATCGTAGTCTGTTTTAAATCTGTTCCCGGTCTAAGCCACTTCAATTTTTATGTATTTCTTCACAGATTGCTTTCAGCTATAAAATATCTCATCATCAAACACTTTCAACTTTGACAAGTATATTAAAAAAAAATACAGCTATAAGTAACCAAAATGGAAAATAAGTATCTTTAACATTTTTTTTTTGTTTTAACTAACACACATGTTGATGAAATTGTTCAATGTTTATCTCTTTGCTACAATCTACTATATATATAAAACACAAACGGAAATTTCGGTCTGTTCCTTTATAACTCGAGTTCTGCTGAATGGAATTTGATGGAACTTCCACTGTTGCATAGATAATTTTTCAGGGAAGGTTTTAGTATATAACACATAGTTCTACGTATATTAGTTATAGAATTATGATGGAAAGTTCTGTTTTTTTGGACGATAAGGTTACCATAGGTCATTTTTTTGGTGACCATTATCGTTGGCGAAAGAATTGAAAGGGCTATATCAGAAAATAATGCAAACACATAGAAAAATGAAAGAAAAATTCTGTTATTAATTTTATTTAAAATCTCTCCTCCCCTCCCCGCAGAAAAAAAAACTGTTTTAAAGAGGCATAATATTTAATTTAATGCTTAAAAATATAATTTGTAATGTAATTTGGAATAGTTTGTAATGCTTAAAAATATTTGCAATGCATGAGATCGCAATTCAGATTAAGTCAATATTTGGCGATTTATCGTTTGCGTCAGGTTAACAAAGATGCATCTGATAATTTTGATTTAATAAAATATGAGTATTTTTTTTCCTTTTTTTATTTCTGTTAATTTTTTTTATGTAACTCCCCTATCATGTGTCTTACAGGAGGAACTAGCAAATGTAATTGTAAAAATTACTGCATTTATGAGTTACATGTTATTTGTTTATTTACGGTTTTGATTTTACTTTTGTCTCCAAGCAATGTGATTTTAAGCCAAAAATGCATAAGCGTGATATCAGCTTGAGCGGTATTAGCAATAATAGTATTTTTTCGGGTATACAAGATCCTTTTTGGAGTAAAATTTATATTCAAATGCAAATTATATAAATAGCAGTTATTGTTATGAATATGGGATCAAATATTTAAATTTTAGTTAATGTCTGCCACTCAAACACATATTGTAAAATAATTAAATTTTAGAAATTTAAAAAGTTACTACGGAAACATGGGGTTTGTTTTCACCAAACATATTATTTTTATAGCCTCTTACTCAGACCAGCGAATATTGTCTATTCTTTTATTTTTATTTTATTATTTTTTTAATATATCACCAATTTCACCTATAGAAATATTCACTGTTTCAAAAGTTAGAACCAAAGAATATTCTTAAAGACATGTGTGCATTTATGCGTTATTACTATCACAAAAGGCTATGTTTTGCAATAAAAATCGTTTGCTGAAAAAAAATTTCGATGCTCTTTTTGATTCGTCATTTCTTTTTAGTCTTTTCTGCATACCTTTTTTCCCTTCTTTCAGTAAGGTTTTAAAAAGACATTGGACTAATTGTCCGTATTCCGGTCACCTGCCAGTTGACATTTTTACTATGGCCGATGTATTGTTGTATGTTTCGTTTATGTTTGAAGATTACTCTTGACGACAATTCAGATTACAGAAGATTAGACGACTTTTGAAATTAGCGATTGCTAAATTTATGGGGGTTTTTCATTATGAAACAAAGTTTTACCAAAACAGCAATGCTTCCAATGTACGGTTGGTTGATTTTATGACGGCCGATTATCTACACTTGGGCTATAGAGTGCCCTCCGTGGGGATCTTTCTAAGGGATCCTAACCCGTATTTACGGCAAGGTTCGAAGAAAACCACGGAAAACTCCGAACTGTCAGGTCAACGAGCGCGACAAGGGATTGAACCTAGCACTTCCCGTATGCCAGCTTTGAGAGCAGAACATCTTAGCCACTGTTTTGGCGCTTTCAATGTACGGAAAAACTTTGTAATGTCAATAGTGGCGAATGGAATAAATAATATTTGTCGATTTAACATTTCAGTCTGATTAAGAAAAAACGAGTACCGGAAATTCTGATTAGATAATTTTTCGATCAGTATAAAGCCTTTTCGACCTACACACAGCCCTAGCAGCTAAACATAGTGAGAAACGAATTTATTTCTGCGTGTTATTAAGGACTTTAGAGAAATGCAAAAAAATCTTCGGTTTAAGTATTCACCAAAATAATATTACTAAACATTTTGCATAACTAACTTTAACGTTGTCAGTTTTATTTAAGGTATGGAATTTTGTTAATGAAAGATCTATAATTGAATTAACAGTAATTTGATATTATTTAATGGAACATAGCCTGGCGCGTAACTAAATTCGTTTTGTAACTAACTCTGGTACATTAGTAACCATATCGTTTCCAGCACTTCTAATGTTTGACGTCAAACTTGGATATCGGCAAGATTATGGAAGATTAGGAAGATTTTATTGGATGCAAACTAGAGGTTTATTCTTCTACCAGAGTTAATCATTGGGTTTTTTTTTTTTCAGATTAACGGTTACACGAATGCAACTGGTCTAAAAAAATGGAAAGACAGTGAAAATGGCGCCATTTTAATTTTATTCATATTCAGCTTTAAAAATTCACTTTTTTATGTTTTACCATTTTTTTAAATATGAAAGTTAAACACTGTTCTTTATGTTTAAGCAATTTATTACAATTTTCACTGTATTTACTCTGCTGGAATTGAAAGATGAAAAACCGTAGTAGACTTGACAGAAGAGGACGTATATTGCGAAATATAACGTAACATAGAGTGAGATTGTACTTACGTTACCAGAATCTCACATAGAGACAAAAAAGAGGGACGGAGTTCAAGAACTTACAGACGAAAATGAATCACCCGAACATTATTTAAGTTCAATGGACAATCTATGCAATCATTGTAATGCTTTCTCTTTTAGTAGTATGTTGACTAGAGAACATGTTAGTTCCTGTTGTCATAATCTCATAATGGCCTCATTTCCCTACCAAACTCTACTATAAATGATCAACTAAATGAGTTTCTTCTTTTAGTCCAAATCTTGTCCAATGTATAATATAATGTAACGCAATGTCGTTCACATCGTTTACAACAATATTGAAGAAAAGTCCAGGTGAACGCCCCCATTGCTTTAAAATACATGCTCAAATCCATTGATATAATTCGTTTGATTCAAGGTTCGTTTGAAAATATTTACTAAGGTAGCATCTGTAGGTGAAGATCCACATTCCTTTAAAGTACAAAGCCATTTCGTTTGATTTAAGTTACATTTAGAAAAATGGCCCAGCGCAGCGGGCCTAGCAGGCTAGTTGATTGATAAAATGGAAATATTGCCTTTACCCCCTAAACAGTCTTTCTTTCTTTTTTTAATACAATAAACTTAAAATATTGACTAAACACCACCTTTACCATAGTAAAATATTTGCCTTATGTAATCGAAAAATGCCTGCTAATTAACAAGCCCTAGATTACAGTAGAAAATTAGTGGTACCCAAAGCTTTTAGTAAATAAGGATTCAAACTCTTCTGGTTCAAGCGGTGTTTGGGCAAAGTGGTTAATTATACACCTATGGTGTTAATTTAATTAAATTTGAAAATCCTTTAGACAAGCGGTTTCCAAAGTATGTGTCACAAAATGATAAAACAGCTTATAAAAATTATAATCTCATCAAAAAGTCACCTGTAAAAAACGCAGCCAAGTCTTGTAACTCATTTAGCGTAAAAAGTACTGAGATCGTATAAAGCCAAGTTTAACTATCTTATTAACTCTGAAATTTTCATTCACAAATCACTCCTAGTCTCTACATCTTTAGTTAATTATTATTTTGTGACTTGGCAATTACGCAGCATAGGGAAGTTATTACACCTTACTATGTTATGGGGTGGGATGGGATAATTTAATTAAGGCAAATTATATACGCACAGGGAAGTTATTACACTTTAATATGTTATAGTATTATTTGATTAAGACTAACTATATACATCACATTCTCGTGCTACGTAATTGCCAAGTCACAAAATAATAATTAACTAAAGATGTAGAGACTAGGAGTGATTTGTGAATGAAAATTTCAGAGTTAATAAGATAGTTAAACTTGGCTTTATACGATCTCAGTACTTTTTACGGTAAATGAGTTACAAAACTTGGCTGCGTTTTTTACAGGTGACTTTTTGAGGAGATTTCACTTCTTTTTGTAAGTAATCCTCCTTTTCTCTATTTTGGGTTCTTTTTGGAGATCATCCACTGATTTTCGCTAAGCCCACACTCTGTCCCTATTATTTAAAGGTATCAAAAATTTGAAGCTTTAGTTTCGTTTGCAAAGTACTGTAGATAAAAAGAGATTTCAGGTTCCTAGGCAAGCACTAAGTTATGGGAGGGGGAGTGTCAAAAGTACTCTCAATTGCTTCCAGGATAGATGCTATCCATCTGAGATATTACTCGCAGCCCTATATACTTGATATTTAACATAAACGAACTTTTTAGTATAAAAAGAAAGCCAAAATTAAAATTTCCGGAAATTTCCAATAAATCAAACTACATATTCCTTTTTTCGATGTTTTTTTTCGTGTTTTTTTTTTTTTTTTTTTTTTTTTTTTTATTATTATTATTATTATTTACGGATTTTTTAATTTTTCCTTACTTTGTGTACTAAACCCTGCCTTTTTGAAAAATGTCAAGCTTCTAGGACTACAAAATCGAATTATTTTCAAATTTTCAACTTTTTATAAATTTATTGATTTTTCGATAAGTTATTCGATTGTCATGCCAATATAGTAATTATTTGATCCGTCTTCTTAAGATCATTTAGGTTCAATTTAGAGAAAAATGAAGTGAATCTTAGAGTCACCATGATTTTATTCAGAAAGGACTATCAAGCCATAACCAGCCAGTAATGTCGGGAGGGTAGGGGGAGCTGTGAAAATTTTTGTGGGGCTAACATCATTTAATAATCCATATTTCATATGTGAAGTAAATAGAGTACAACCTGTGAAAGAAAACAAACCTGTCTATAAAGAAATCGCCTATATCGTAGCCAGTCTGTAGCGGAACTTTTCTATAACGAAATTCGTAAACGAAAGAAAAGAAAACCATGATCCGGGGGAAATAACATAAAACAATTAGGGGCGTTGTACTAGCTAATAGGACAATTATCTTAAAACTAATGTTTCTAGCAGTACAAAATCAAATTGTTTTCGAATTTTCGATTTCTTAAAGATATTTCGATTTTTCGATTTTATTTTCGAATTTAACGAATATTTTAATTGTTCCTTTTACTGAATAGTAAATACACCAAGTTTTAAGTTTCTAAGAGTACAACATAAAATTATTTTCAGTTTTTGATTTTTTCGAATTTTTTTATAATTTTCTGAATTTTTTATTTTTTTCTTATTTTGTATCCTTTATTACAAATTTCCAGTTTCTAGCACTACAAAATCGAATTATTATGAAATTTCAGATCTTTTTCGAGTTTTTTATTCTATTTTCGAATTTATTGTGTTTTAATTTTTCCCCCTTTTTCTGTATCCTAAACAATAAGTTTACGCCGAATTTTAAGTTCTAAAGCTACAAAATCGAATTTTTTTCAATTTTTCGAATTTTTGAATTTTTTAGATTTTTTCTTTCTTTCTTTTTTTTGTATCCTAAATACTACCTTTATTCCATATTTTAAGTTTCTAGCTTTACAAAATCGAATTATTTTCAAATTTTCGTTTTTTTTTCGATTTTTTGATTTTATTTTCAATTTTTGTCGTGTTTTTAATTTTTTTTTTCTTTTTCTGAATCCTAAACACTATCTTTACACCAAATTTTCAGTTTCTAAGGCTACGAGATCATATTATTTTCAATTTCTCTCTTTTTCTTTTTAAATTTTCGATTTTTTTTTAAATTATCGATATTTTTTAATGTTTCCTTATTTAGTATCTTAAATATTACCTTTATTCCAAATTTCATGTTTCTATCGGTATGAAATCGAATTATTTTCAAAATTTCATTATTTTTCGATTTCTTTCGATTTTTTTTATTTTATTTTCGAATTTTATTGCGTTTTTATTTTAACTTATTCTGAATCCTAAACACTATCTTTACCGTGAATTTTAAGTTTCTAAGGCCAAAAGATCAAATTATTTTAATTTTTTCTTTTTTTTTTTCGAATTTTTCGAATTTTTGATTTTTTTTTTCGAATTTTCTGGATTTTTTAATTTTACCTTATTTTGCTACAAAATTGGATTATTTGAAATTTTTCAATTATTTTCCGATTTTTCGATTTTATTTTCAATTTTTTTTTGTGTGTTTTAGATGTTTTCCTTTTCTGAATTCTAAACACTACCTTCACACCAAATTTTAAGTTTTTAAGACTACAAGATCGTGTTATTTTCAATTTTCAATTTTGTTCGATTTTTTTGAATTTTCGAATGTTTTTTTTTTTTTTTTTTAAATTTTCCGGATTTTATAATTTTTCCTCTCTTTGTATGCGAAACACTAGCTTTATTCCAAATTTTAAGTTTCTGTGGCTACGGGATCTACCCAATCTTTTTGATGATTCGAGAGTGAGTGAGTGTGTGAGTGACAAAAAATCGAAACATTGAGTTCATATATCGTCTGCACTAATATATGGGTATTTTTTTAATTATCCATATTTTTTAATTTTTCCTTATTTAGTATCTTAAATATTACCTTTATTCCAAATTTCCAGTTTCTAGCGCTATGAAATCGAATTATTTTCAAATTTTCCTTATTTTTCAATTTTTCCGATTTTTTTTATTTTATTTTCGAATTTTATTGCGTTTTTTATTTTAACTTATTCTGAATCCTAAACACTATCTTTACTGCGAATTTTAAGTTTCTAAGGCTAAAAAATCAAATTATTATAATTTTTTCAATTTTTTTCGAATTTTTCGAATTTTTGAATTTTTTTTTCGAATTTTCAAGAATTTTTAATTTTTTCTTATTTTGCATCCCAAATACCACCTTTATTCCGAATTCCAAGTTTCTAGCGCAACAAAATCGGATTATTTGAAATTTTTCGATTTTTCGATTTTTTCAATTTTGCTTTCGATTTTTTTGGTGTTTTTGATGTTTTCTTTTTCTGGATACTAAACAATACCTTCACAGTGAATCTTAAGTTTCTAAGACTATAAGATCGTATTATTTTAAATTTTCAATTTTGATGGAATTTGTTGAATTTTCGAATGTTTTTGTTTCGAATTTTCCGGATTTTATAATTTTTCCTTTCTTTGTATCCTAAACACTATCTTTTTTCCAAATGTCGAGTTTCTAGGGCTACGGGATCCACCTAATCTTTTTGATGACGCGTGAACGAGTGAGTGAGTGAGTGACAAAAAATCGAATGTTTGAGTTCATATATCGTCTGAACTAGAAAAGACAGAAAGTTGTAATTTTAAATTTTGGTCCTGTGTGCCAAATACTCTAGAAAAACGAAGTTTCAAATTTTTGGGATACTCCAGCGCGGAGATATGGGGGGTCAAAAGTGCCCTGAGTTGCTACCAGAAAAGTGTGCTTACGGCTGTCCTCTCTCGACTTGGCGGAGGCACTGCCGTGCCACCAGATTAAATTTATGTGCTACAAAAATAAAATAAAAAAAACATGTCGCAACTTTAAAGTAAAATATCAGGATAAGATATAGGTATTAAAGATAATTAACTTTCTGGAATAATAGCATCTTATTGTACTTTGTATAGGCAAAAGTTTGAAGTTAAAATTAAAACAAAATAAATCGAATCATGGACTCTGTCATTGCTGCAATACATTGATATAAATCATATTTACTTCTAAACCGTATTTTGTCGAATAAATTCAATGATAAACGTTACATTAAGTAGCAAATTTGGATAATTTTTACATTAGTATTATTTATATTGTTCTCACATGTGTGCTTTGTGTTTATTTTTCTCTTAGGATAGATTATATAAAAGGCCTACAATTTAGCTGGGTCACAAAAAAATTCAATCTTGAATGTGTGTCCCGTAACAGTACAGTTTAGGAATGGCGGAATTAGACTAATCTCCATTGGAATTTGCATTGATATTTTTTAGAATAGTACAACTCCCATTCAACTTATACATTCTGTTTTAAATACAATTTAGAATTTACCAATTTTACGGAGAACATGACTGCATTAAGGATTTGTTAGCAGCAAAATCACACATAATTCGATAATTATCTATTGTCGATGCACTAAAGGTGTATCGCTACATTTTTTTGCCAACAGCCAATCTTGTTTATCCTTGCCAATAACGTCTAAAACGGTAATTTAACATTATTAAATAAATTAAATATTTATGTATATCCAAAAATAAAATTATATGATCACTTATTATCTTATTTTGTATATGTTTATTTTAGGTATTGAAATTTTTATCATACGAACACCAGCTATTCTTTTGATCTCAGTTCATATTTATTATTATTATTTAATAAATCAATGAAAGATTTAGAATTTTTCTTTATTATCTTTATACATAAGATTGTTAAAACTGCTAAATAATATAGAAATACAATAAAATATAATAAATAAACTATACTAAATAAAAAATTAGGCATTATTAAATTATAAAGAAATAATAAAATAAATCAAATATTTCTGTCTCACCAACCCTCTATAACAAAGAAAAACAAGTTGGAAATTGTGCGCTGAACATGACAAATGAGGTGCGTCCGTGCTACAACTAGTTTAAAAATATATATATAAAAAATAACTGTTGTTATTTCAGTGCAATGAATTATATCGTCTGTTATGAGCGAAAAGAGCATGCCTTTTTTTTCTTATTACGTATGCCACGTTAATAGATGCGAATTTATTTTTCGACACCAGACATTTCTGTAAAATCCACCATGGAGATCTTGCTTTGCGAGTTATTACCATCATGGTTTAATATTTCTGTTACTCACGATGAAGAAATCTCTTGTGTTTATTTACTTAAATGAATATTGGGATAATTATTGGGCTGTCAAACTAATTTCAACTGAAGTTATCTCAGAATATATCCATTTCGACCGTGACTCATCTTTCAAACATTTTTTTTTTTTTTTTTTTTTTAACTATCTTTCTAAAAATGTGAATTGTATGCAATTTTATTAGAAAAAATAATTTTGAATAAAAATGGCCGTCTGGAATATGAAAAAAAGAAGTGGTTAGCCCATATTTATTTTCCTCAGTCACATGACTTGTGCTTTTATTATATAGTTTACGTATGGCAGGATTTAACAGAATTAAACAAAAACTGTTACTAATATATTTTTAAGTTTTGATTCGATTTTCATAAAGTTTCAAATGATTCAACACAATTCTGCAACGATTATATATATTAAATTTCAAACCATTCGGTTGGGTAGTTTTTGCGCTGTTATATGCGGATGAATAGACGGACGGTCCAGTCGACGACCATAGGTGCTACATATTTGTATAATTACGAACGCACCTATAAAGGGCCATTAACATCAAATAAATAACAAAATACTTTACAAACTTTATACAATTTTAGATACAGTAAAGAAGGAGTGCTTTCAACTGTTGACTTCAATACTATATACAAAAATTTGTAACTGAATTAAATGCAAAACAACATATTAATAAATTTTAATGAAAAAGAATAAAAAGAAAAAATATTAAATATTTATATAATTTCTAGCATTAGACTATTTAATCAAATCAAAAACGACACTCTATTTAATAAAATATTTTAATTCCTTTTTTTTTACCGTGAAAGTTATAAAAATATTCTTTCTGGTTATATATATATATATCTATCTCTCTCTATATATATATTAGGTTGGGCCGAAACAAACTTTTTTTAAAAATTCTCTATACCGTGGAAAACGGTACGCCTCTAGAGACGCCTCTAGAGTTGCTTAGTAAAATGCAAAAATAAAATAAATAAAGTTTTACATCTGGCGGTAGGCGCAATTTCTGGTGGTAGGCCGTAAAATTTGAGAAAATATACGATTTTTATCATTTTTCTAGCGTTGGGCGAATATTTTTGTTTGTTTTTAGATTCGCTATACCGCGAAACGCTTACCTCTAGGGTAGCTTAGTAAAATGCAAAAACAAAATAAATAATCTTTTACGTCTGACAGTAGCGCATCGGCCTTAACCCTTTCCGACACAGACAAATTCTGTTCGTAAAATGCGAAATTACTGACTGAAACCGGAATTTACAAACGACTTTTAAAAAAAATAAGAAGACCTTATTTTAAGCTTTCATTGTAGAAGCAAAATTTTATTAAAATATTCTTGGTGCCGAATGCAAGTTTGGAATTAAACTTAGGTGTGGCCGGAATGGGACCACTGTACCGGAATCAGTTAAAATTTGAGAAAATATACGATTTTCATCATTTTTTCTAATAAATGGAAATATATCAAATGACTTCTAATAATAAGTAGATATAGCCATATTTTAGTAGAACAAAGTATAGGAATGATAAGTAAATGAAAAAAATATTACTTTTTACATTTTATTAGTAACGTTTTAAAAAAGTCTACTAATTTCCATTGAAACAAAAATTATTTTTCTGATTGCGTAAAATTTCAGTTTGTAATGAAATATAGTAATTTACTTTGAGTAGTTTGAAATAAGATTTGCTTTAAAAACTAGGCTTTGATGACCTTGAGACAAGTGTAATTCTTATAAAACCATTCCAGGAATTGGAGCCGACGACTTTTTGCGACGCCTCATTTACGAGCTTCAAGCATCGTTCTACTGCTTGGATGTGACATGGGAATTTGTCAAAGTTCTACTTAGCCATTCTTCCACCGTCTAATGTCCGTTTAAGGTCCCAATCAGATATTTGGACTTGGAAAACTCTGTTTGCGTTGTTATCCACCTTTAGTTGGAAAGTGTGCCAGGCTCACAAACAGAAAAATCTTCAAAACAGTTGCCTGATTTTATAGCAGAATTTGTGTCCAGCATGTTTCACACTCTTCTATGGCCTGCTCGAAACATCGCCAGGAGATTTCTTTCTTATTTGACTTTGAGTGAAGCTGTATTTTTACTTCATGTACTGGACAAAATTAGATGTGATGTCATCGTTACTAATACGATGTGGATAACCTGTATTGTTTGCGCAATTGTAGAACAATTAAAAGTGCTACAGTGGAGGGGGGGTGTCTCTTACATTACAACGATTTGCTATTCCGGCATCTGTGTCAAACTTTAGATGTTGAAACGACTGCACCAAAATCATTTCGTGGTCCGATTTGCACACAGCTCAGTAAATGTCATAAACTTCCAGTGGTAAATTTTGACAGTGTTGAGTGTGAGATTTCAGAAATTGACAGGGAAATTTTAAGCAAAGATCATCTGTATTTGCTGGATATAAGTTTTGCTATAAAACCAAGCAGCTGTTCTGAAGATTTATCTGTTCATGAGCCTGGCACACTTTCACACTCAAGGTGGTTAATCGAGGCGTCACAAAAGTCGTCGGATCCAATTTCTGAGATGGTTTTATAAGACCTACACTTATCTCAAGATCTTATCTCAAGCTTTGTTTTTCAAGCAAATCTTATTTCAAGTTACCAAATGAAAGTAAAGACAAGTAAAATATATATATATATGTCTTTACAAACTGAATATTTACACAATAAAAAAAATAATTTTTGTTTTCAATGGAAATTTGTCAATTTTTTTTAAAGTTTTTTTTAAACGTAATACGCTGTTAATCAGTTCTAAAATGCATTTTTTTTTCATTTATTTATCTGTACCATACTGTATTATACTTAAACTATGTCGATATGTTCTTGTTATAGAAGTTATTTGATTTATTTCCATTTATTAGAAAAATAATAAAAATCGTATATTTTCTCAAAGTTTAGGGCCAATGCGCTACCTCCAGACGTAAACATTTATTTATTTTGTTTTAACATTTTGCAAAGTTACCCTAGATGTAATCGTTTCGTGGTATAACGAATTAAAAAAAATATTTTTGTATTATAATATATTTTACGTTGTGTTTTTTAAGGATTTTATTATGAATACAATTAGAAATCATTAATTAATTTACCTATTATATAAACTAATATAAATATAAAAGAGTAAGTTAAGTCGGTGAAGAATCATCATGATCTTGAATTAAATAATAATGAATAAAAATATGACAATGCAAACATGACATTTAAAGACAATACAAAAAATTAAAATTTTGAACATAAGCCTTAGAAAAAAACATTAATAAATTATTCAAGACTTGATTAATCTCCCAGTTTCAAATAATTAAACTTTGAAAACATTCTATGGCTTTAGTTACCTCTCTGGCTACCCTCCCCATCCCCGCGAATAAAAAAAATCTAATATCCCTATTCGATCGATAAACATA
The DNA here is from genome assembly GCA_963931845.1 of Maratus michaelseni. Classification (NCBI taxonomy): domain Eukaryota; kingdom Metazoa; phylum Arthropoda; class Arachnida; order Araneae; family Salticidae; genus Maratus; species Maratus michaelseni. Next base: position 340,077,789 of record OZ007592.1, read on the forward strand.
ATAGTTTTATTCATTTGAATAGGTCTACAAAACTCGGAGTTGTTTTTCAATCTGGCAACTCCCCGTTTACAGTAACCTCTTTTCCGTCTGGATCAAATTTATTTGCGACTGGTCCGTTTTTGGCCGCAATAAAGAAATCTTTCAGTCCAATTTTCACACAATTTGTATTTTTGTGTTGAGAAAAATCAACTGCCTATATAGTCTGAGTGTCCAATCGATACCTCCAATATTATATTTTTTAATATTCGAAGATATGTGAAAATGGGAATATTTCGTTCTCTTGAATTATCAAAACGATAATTACTTTTGCGGTAACGATAAAAATAGCCATTTTTGAAACACATTTAAATGAGTTTTTTTATGCGATGCTTAAAGGGTTTTTAATTAATATTTAGGTTAATTTTCAAAACATTAAAATTCTGAGACTCAGGTGCACCAGGAGAGGCCTTGGACTATCATCAATTAAATTTTCAGATTTCTAGGTGCGCTGGATTTCCCTAGCCATCGCATGCAAACAGACACAACTTTATTTTATTAGTATAGATATACTTTTAATTTATATTCTTATAAGACAATTTAAATCCTACTTAAAAATAATTAATTGAAAGGGCAATCATTTTACTAAGTTTAAATCATTATACTTTTATAAGCATAATTAGAGTTTTTGTCTCTTAAAAAATGTAACTCGAAATAAAAAAATTCCTTTTGTGAAAAAAGTTTTAATGACTATCCATATCACAAAAGCGCATTAAAATTCTTGTCATTACGAAATCCAAATGCTTCAGAAATATTCACTACGTAAAAATAATTCTTAATTACTATTTAATGCTCAATCTTGTCGAATCTTTATTAAAATATTGTAATGAATTGACAATTGGAAGTTTAATGAGATAATCCTCATTATAAAAAAAGAAAAATACATGACTGCCATTGCATTTTTTAAGAATTGTGGCTTGGTCAATAATATTTTGGAACATAATTTATTAAATTTACTTTATTTCCATTTGAAGCATTTTTTACACTCTAAATTTATATTCTAATTCCTGCATTTTCTTCACAATATCATTGAAGTATTCTGTGAATGTATTCAAAGTATGAAAGAATTTTTATAAAAAAAAGTAATTTTTAAGAGCCTTCTTGCTAATTAACATTTTGAAATATAACTTTCTATAGTTTATTTCATTCTTTTTAAAACACTTTCTTTATGTTCCAAATGTATTATTGTAATTTCTGCATTTACCTTACATTTACATTTAAAGTTTTCTCCGGAAGTACTCTAAATGAGAAAGAGTGTTTTGTCTTTTTAGTTGATAGCAAAAAAAAATATTTCTTCTATCAAACAAACGAAATAACCATGCGGCTATACTTTTATTTAGGCAAATATATATACGCTTTCTTACATTTTTTTTATTTAACTTCCCTCATTGAAATTAATTATTAACCGTTGGGAAAATTATTGTTGTTTTCGGTCGAGAATGGACCTCTTGGCGTCGTCACTTTATTTTTTTAAGTGTTTGTAACGAAATTCTGTAACTTTCGAAGAATTTTTCTTTGAATAGGCAATAGAACAACATAAAATCGCTACAAAAATGTTAAAGGTACAAAAAAGATAGATGCAAACTATCAGATATGAAAAAAAGCCGAATCCAAAAATTGACGTCCGATGAGAAATCGTTTTATAAAGCAAAAAATGTGGTCTTCAACTTTAATTTCCTCAAAGTACCTTTCGCGCAGACACCATTTTAAACAAGAGTTAAGGTTATTGTAGGAAGGACCCGATAGAATATTATGGTATATTGGTTAGCTCTTTCCTTTTATTTGCACGACTTAATGTTACTCAATAGCGTTCCGTTGCTTCTCTTATCAACCTACTCATTTAAACAATTCTTCCAGACAGTATATGTATCGCGCAACGTTTATCGTTTGCTGATTGAAACATCTGCGACATCGAGATGCGATGATGGAAAGGCACATTGGTTACAATCGAATGACGAATGCATTCAACGCTGTCAGGGGTGCGATGGAGATTGTTCAGACGAATATTTTTTCGAGGGCAGAGAATACCAGGATCCCTTCAACCGTAGTAATGGAAAATGTGGTTATCTGTAGATGGTTCCGACGAATATTTTTGCGAAGGCAGAGAATGCCAGGATATCTTCAACTGTAGTAATGGAAAATGTGTTTATTTGTAGCAGTATGCAACGATTATGATAACTGCGGCAATGGTTCAGACGTTTTTACATAGTTGTTCGTCGTTGTTAAATGTTGCTACGTATCGCACAACGTTTAACTGGTTGAAAAATCTGTGACGTCGACATGCGATGATGGAATGGCGCATTGTTTCCAATCAAATGGCGATTTTTTTAAACTTACGAAACACTTTACGGAACATTAACATTTGTTAAATTACATTTTTTTCATAAATCTTTAGTTTCTGTTAATCCATAAGCTTTATCATAATAAAATAAACACGGTTAGTATTTTAAAGATAACCTTAAGGTGGCGTTGATAATTGAATATTTGAATCATACTTAACCAGTAACGTCGGTATTGGATCCATCCGACTCCCATACTTGTACTTTCCAACGCTCAAAACTTTGACTACGCAGCTTATTAAGATAATATAAAAGTAGTATGTCATTATGTCATCGAAATGTAAAAAAAATGCATATTTTAAACGTTAATATTTAATCTAAAGTATTGTGTAGTAATTTCATTGTCATAAATATATGCATCATAGATATGCCGAATACATGTATTATATATAGCATATAAAAATTCATATGTGTTATAGTTAATACTTTCTGCAATATATGATTATCCATCATACAAATATTTCCAATCAAAAATGTTTTCAAACAGATAATCTCTCCTTCTCAAAAAGTGGATTAAACATCCATTTCATGAACTGAGAAATGTCCCAATGCAGCAATCATTATAGGTAAAACCAACGAAATGATTTTATTTTTTTCTTACGGTTAATTTACTGTAGCATACCAGGACCAGGGATAAAACTTTTATTATCAAATAGATTTTTACTGCTACATTATCGGAATAAAACTAGAGGAAAGTTATGTTCTATTAACTTTAAATAATTTTTCCTTTTAACATTTTTTTCTGAAACACACAAATATTTATGTTATATGCTATTGTGCCGACTAATTTTGACTAAATAAAAGTAAAAGAGATTCTTAATTAGTAAGAAAACGAATAAAATAAAAAATACTAATAATTAGAAATATTTTATGAAATTCAATGAAGCTGTTTTGCAATTGATGTTATATAAATCGATTAACAATTACTTGCACTTATTCCTGTCCCTCAACGGAAATTTCAATGTCTCTTTCCAGTCTATTAGTTGTACTTTTTATTTTTACAAAGAATAGACAGTAAAATTTACTGTAGTGAACCAGGGATAAAACTTTTATTATCAAAGAGATTTTCACTACTACATTATCGGAATAAAACTAGAGGAAAGTTATATTCTGATAAATTTCAATCCATTTTCCCTTTAACATTATTTTCTGATTCACACAATATTTTTTTTCATTTTTAACTTTTTTCAACATAATTGAAAAGTGTTTAGGAATTCGGTTTGTCGTATAATCGGTATTGAAAATGAAGTGTGCAGCACTTTCACTTTTCTTACAGGGGCACTCAAAAGAATGTTGTTACATTATGATCGAACGGGAAAAAACCTTTGCAGTACATTTTAATGATGTGACACTATTTCAAATATATTGAAATTGATATACATCACTGAAATACACTACAAGATGCTTACAATCGAACATGGTACGTCTAGCACTTATACTTTTTTACAGGGGCACTCAGCAGGATGCCGTTACACTATGATCTACGGAGAAAAATCTTTTGCAGTGCATTTTAATGATGTGACACTGTTTCAAATTTATTTAAATTGGTATATATCACTGAAAATACACGACAAGATGCTTACTATCGAACATGGTACGTCTAGCACTTTTAATTAATTTACAGGAAAACTCAAAAGAATTTCATTACATTACGATTTAATGTGGAAAATCGTTTGCGTGTATTTGAATCTTTTTACACTATTACAAAAATAACGAAATTGATATCAATTTTTGAGATGCACGAAGACATGCTTTCTATAGAATATGGACAGTAAAGGTCTTTTTCTTTTAATTACAGTGCCACACAAATGTATTTTTTTACATAATGGTCTGCGGGAGAAAAACTGTTTGCAGCGTACTTTAATTATGTTACGCCATTTCAAATATAATGAAATTGATATACATTATTCAGATTTACTACAAGATACTTGGTATGTGCTTAGCATATATCACTCATTTACAGGGACACACAAATTTTTTTGGGTACAGTACTGTGTCAGAAGCATTGTTTATAAGTCATAATTGAAAGTGATATTTTAGTAAGGTATGCGTTTAACTAAATTTGTGAATGCTATGAGGTATGTATAAATGCTGTAGTTCATATACAGGGCTATACAAAAAAATTCATAAGCATTACAATGCATCAACGTAAATTGATTAAAATGGGTTTTTAATCGAGTTATGCATTTTGAACGTGAAATATATTTTTATACCAAGAAAGGATTGTAGAATATAAATACAGGGCCAAACAAAGAGCTGAATACATGGCTTCCTATGTATGATAATTTCTGGAAATTTGATTGAGCATGTATTTGTCTGAATTACACTATAGCTTAATATGTGTTGTGTATAAAAAACTTAAGGTAATATAATTCAAGTATGTTTTCGTCTATTAGTAGAAACTGCTGACGATGAATTTCCAACTGTGTTATGTGTTTTAATATTACACCCAGAAAAAAGTTTTGTTGAATCAACAAAAATTTGGTTGACCCAACAAAACTTTTTGCTTAACTATAGGTCAATGAAAATTTTGTTTGAATCAACTAATTTTTTTTTTTTTTTTTTTTTTTTGCAATTTCAAAGAAAAAATTTGTATCGTCAGCAAAAAATGTTTTGTTAATTCAAGTAAAATGGTTCAATTTTACTTGCATTTTGCTAAAACAACCAAAATGTACTCAACAAAACATGTTTTGCAGTTTTAATCAATTCCTTTTTCTGGGTGTAAACTAAATTGTAGTATACTATAGAGTATACACAAATATATAAATTATATACAGGGTTACAAAAAAGAATTGGAATACTTTTCCCGCTGTGGACGGTAATTGGTGAAATATGGTTTTCAAATGTGTTTTGTGTTTTTTTTTTTTTTTAATGTTTTCTTAGATACCTTAATTACCTTACTAAACAGCGATGGTTTGTTAAAGTATTCTGTTAGTGTTGGAAAGTTTTTCATAATATATGCTTGGTGCAGGGTTTTGCTTGTTTATATTGTATTGACAAATTTCTACAAAATAAAAGTAAAAGTAAGAAATTGAATAATTTGTAATAAAACGAATAAAATATAAAAAATAACAATGAGAAACATTCTATTAATTTAAACGAAGGTGTGTTGCGATTGGTGTTATATGAGTCAATCATCTTTTATTTGCAGTTATTTCTGTCCGTCATCGAAAATTTTAATGTCTAATCTCAATATATTAGTTGTACATTTATTCTTCAAAAAATAGCCAAATTTCTTACTCATGCTTCAACAGTACAAAATTCCTAAATAAAACAAAATATATTTGTTTTTTCTTGGTAACACAGGTACGAAAACAAAAATTTCTGAACATAGGAGACAAATAGAGCCTATAACATAGGAGACAATCGATGCATAATTGCAAATAAATGAAGCGAAGACGGTGTTAGAAAATCGGTTATTTTATATAAAAATTATGTTATTAAGCACATGTTTATTTGTAATTTGTTTAAAAAGTGGTCCAGTTTACGATTTTTTGAGACAATAGAGAAGACTTGTAAACTTTATGTTTTACCCAAATTTTTTTATTCATTTAAGGATAGAATCATATTTTTTTGTCAAAAAAAACTTTCAGTATGGCGTCCAATAGGGCGGTCTGAAGAATCTCAGGTGTAAAAAACATGGCCGGTCTGCGGAGGTTCTAGCTTATTTAAAACATGGTCTGAAATTAGAAATGCATGTCTTTGTAATAGTTAATATAATGTATTATGAAATAAACCTAAATAAATTCTAAATAGTAAAGAAGAAATGACAATATGTAGGAGATATGAAATTAATGTTGATATCTTGAATAATGGTTTGGGCATTTGACCTTCAGTAAAAATATTTAATATCGAAAAGTAAAACATATTTAAGGTTTTTTTTTTTCTATATCCAAAAGTTTTCAATTTGTTTGAAAAAAAATCAGTTAAATTAGTTCAACGATTCATTTGAGAGATTCTACGAATATTTTTAAAATCTTGGTTCGGGAAACAGTTCTTTAATCTCTTTGACCCATGGAATTTTTGCAATTCGTCTGTTTTGCATTTATGTTATATATATATATATATATATAGTTATGCATTATATATATATATATATATATATATATATATATATATATATATATATATATATATATATATATATATATATATATACTGTTTTACATGTTTTGTTATATATATATATATTATTTTTTTGGGGGGGAGGATATTCTGAGCATGACGGGAACTCAAAACGGGAAAATTTTATTTTTTAATTATGGTGACATACACTCAGTCGGCTATTTCTGAACCATGCACTAGCGCTTCATCTGTTTCATACATTCGCTTATCAGTGACTTGTTGTTCTTGTGTACCGATGAGAGAACTTTTGGCAGCACTGGACGTACCGTGGTCTGCATTCTGCATAAGAAATTCCTCTTCTATTCACTGACGGCGTAACGCCTGGGCTTCCAGACAATAGAAATTCCCAAAAAGTTTATATTTCTTAAAAAAATTAAAATCTTCCTTTACACTGAAACTACAATCTAAACAATCTACTGCATTTACACAAGCATAGAAATCGCTCTGTGTACACGTGACGAAGTTCTACTGGACTGTCCCTTTACAGACGGAATACCAGTTTGTTCGACAGTTTTTAGCAAATTGAAATATGAATGGTTTCAAAGTCCTTTTTAGAAGCACATCCTATACACGATTACCTTTCAAAAAATACCAAAAAAAGTGACCTTAATCTAATAAACATTCCGAATGACACTTTGAATTGATTATTTATATATTTCTCCTCTCTAAAAAACCTCATAGTTGATTTACACATACGTACTGTTCTGTAGATTTATACAAATATTCAGAAATTTTCTAAAATATACTTCTGAATTTCCAATGAGATTTTCTGACTAAAAGTGCATCCTTTTTTTTTACATAAATAACATAGAAATTTTACTAAAAAAATAACTAAATTAGGAATAAAATATTAATCTCATGACTGGAATAAAATCTTCACCTTATATTTTAGATATAAAATACATTATATCGTTCTAATGAATTACATGTATGTTATAATAGAATGTATAACAAAATATATCGAGTTTGAGTAAAAAAAAATCCTATAAGTAAGAATCTAAATTCGGTAATTCCTTCTTCTCAAATAGTGGTTTAAAAATTAATTCATGGGCTGACAAATGACACAACACAACCATGATTACACATAACGCCTAGCAAAGAATTTTCATATTCTTAACGTAATTAAATATAGTGAATTCGAGATAAATCTTTTATTTACAAACTCATTTTTAGTTCTGTATCATGTTGGTAAAACTTGTTGTTTTATAAGTTTGTCCGCATTTCAAACATTCACTAAAAACATCGTAACGAAGTGCGGTTTGCACCATAAGGCTTTAAGTCGATATTTTGTGGCAAAGAAACAAACACTACTTTAATTAAGTTCATATTTCAAATATCCTTGAATTTTGACAGGTTGTCGCATTGCGGATTGCAGCGTAAAATTTATTAAGAAGTGGGATATTTTGTGAAAACAATTAGTCCAAAAAATGCAATAAGTCCGTTCAAATTTGAAAAGTTTATGAAAATTTTACAAATTGTTGTATCGAAGTGCAGCTTTCTCCGTAATAATTGTCCAATAGTCGGGATTTGCGTAAAAAAAAGAGTTCAATGAAAATTGTAAAGAATTTTGTCTTTGTCCATAAAATGTCCGACACTTTGGCAAGTCTTTTACTGCAAATTGCACCCCAAAACTACATTTTATGCTATTGTCTAATGCCAATTTGAAACCTGAACGGACTTGTGGCATATAATGTACTAGCCAATCTTTTTATATTCTGCGAACTTTAAAGTTCTTTAACTTTAAACAAATTTCTTTCTTACACTAAATTTCTATTTTTACCACTTTCCAACTTCATTGAAAAGCGTTTAAAACTCCGAACAATCGCTCCCAACACTATAATCCTATCACATCACACGGGTATAAAACATATGTATTCTCAGATTTGTTCTGTGGAGTTGTGTTAGGTTGTAGGAACTGACATTTAAAAGAAAAAAATCTTATTTTTAATGCCGAGATTTTTTTTCAGAAAAAGGTGAAAAGAATTTAATGAGTTTGAGTTTTATTCTTCCCGCTCACTTTTAGATTTTTTAAATACTTTCCTTTATGTTCGCTTATAAAAAGGTAAATAAAACGTAACTCAAAACTCACAGAATGTTAGTGAAACTCATGACATTCAACTTACAGAATTCGCTTTTGGTCAACAACTTTTCGTATTCAAAATTATTTTCATTCATCGTATCCACTAAGCCCTAGACTGACCTGGATTTAGTGCGAAACACGCAATAGCTTTGTGTTTACGTAAAACATACCACTTATGCATATTTTGTCTATTCACACTGTTGAAAATATTATCCTCGGTTGAAAGAACTTTTGTGGATGCAGTAGCTGCAATCATAATATGATATTTTCTTGTTCCACTATCAAATTTTCGAACGAAACTTCACTATGATTGTAGCTATTGCAGTACCAAAAGTTGGTTCGTTACAGCAATTTTTTTTTAACAATTCAGACCAACTTTGCCTATCACAATGTAAGTAGTACTGTTATACAGTATGATCTACTTTGATTATTGTTCAACATATTCTCTTATAGAAGAAAATGGTATTAATAAATGATTTGATATTTTGTCCAATATTTACAATTGTTATTTTGTCCTCAAGTTACCTAGAAATATAACTGAATTTTTATTACGTAGTTTCACTCCCAATGCAATATACTTCGATCGTAACTTATCTTTTATGACCTCTCTATGAACGTCGATTCTCTTAAGTGACTCATAAAGATCTTGAATATTTTAAAATTAACCACTACAAGACAGGAGGTCTTCATGTTTTGCAAATTATCTCAAATCACCATTCTTTCTGTCATTTAAAATGATTTATTATTAATAGTACGTGATGTTATTGTTTTAAATTGAATATTTATTTAGAAATTAATCCGTGTAAGGTAAAATTTTCTTTAAAATGATATTCTATATACAAATTTATAAATAACTATATTTTCCGTTTCATAATTAGTGTTTATTACAAAACTTTTAAATAAAAACCTTTTTTTGGTTTGAAGTCACAAAACTATTGTTAACAGGATATGATTGGTTAAAGATCTTGACATATTATTTGCTGATACATAAAATTATGCATTCAAAAGTTTTATCCTTATGACAATGCTCTTTTTCCTAATTAGTGGAATAGTTATAACTCCATGTGGAAGTAAATAGTAGTACGTAATTTTTTATGCGTAGAACCCAATATCACGGAAAACCTGAATTCAAAATATGTGTGAATTGTAAATACCACCTGCACGTATGTAAACTTTGGTACATGAATGCGATTTAGCTACTGAATTTTATGCGTTTATATTTAACAAGAGCAATTATACGACTCTATGATTTATGATATAAATAAAATAATTTTAATGAATATTTATTATACTATAATCAGTGAAATTATTGATTATGAAATGCTTTGCATACTTTGTAATATTATAAGTTATAGTTTTGGTTTGTAAATTTGACATATGATTAATCCTGGAAACATTAATTGTAACCTTATCAGTGTATAATATTTTTAACAAAAACATGTAGCATTAACATCAGGAAGACTAATAGTATTATAAATACGGGTTCTTTTGGGTAGGTATGAGACCTTCCATCAAGATACTGCATATTAAAAATCGTTAGGATAGGATGGATAAGTATGTTATTTTATTTGATATTAAACTGATTTTTTTTGTGTGTGTGAAAGTGAACTTTTATTTTGAATTAAAGAAATAAATACATGATATTAAAAGTATTGGGCATCGCTTGGTTCAACCATTTTCCATCTTTCTGGTAAAAGGTTGATTTATTGGAGCAAATGCAACTCGTATTTTGTGGTTACCTGTAAATTCAGATATTTTTTGATATCTTAAAGAAAAAAAACTGATGTGCTTGTCAAAAAGGTGGTTCAGCATGGATAAAAAAAGTAGAAATGAGAAAAAGCAATGTCTGATGAATACGTCGGGTTTGGAATAACGTTCCATTAGAGAATCTATACAGTTTCCTTGATCTTCGAAAACCACTTTGCCATGTCTTTTGGCATATTGTGGTCGTTGTCCTCTTAATTCTCGGTTTAGCTACATACGTTGTTTTTGGTTATGGTCCCAGGTAATGGTTGCATCAGGTTTTAACAGATAATAACAAAAATCCTTCGGATCCCATCAAATACTATTCCACATTACCTTCGACAGATTGATATTCGGCTTAGTTGATGTTCGTCATGGTTGGTCGTGCTTGCACCATGATTTTCTGCACTTGAGATTGTCCTAACGCATTCATTTGTTATCGCCAGTAACAATACGATGAAAAGAACCTTCGACCTTTGCATTTGAAGAAGCAACAAGTGAAAAATGTTTTCGATGTCTTTTGGCTTCAAATTTCCTTGCATTTGAACCATATTTAAAACGCTTGGAGACCTTCGTTTCTGTTACATTTTATGCTTCTGCCAATTATTTAAAAGTCTCATACCGATATTTGTAAAGCAATTCATCCAATCCATTCTCTTCAAACTTTATGGGTTGGCCAGGACGTTCCATGTCTTCCATAATATAATCCACATAAGCCTCTGACAGCAAACAACGACTTTCAGTTGCACATTTCAGCAAATGAAAAGAAAAAAATGCTTTGCGCAAATTGTATTGCGTTGGCTCCAATTATTGAATGCACTAAAAAAGATGTTTCTTAAATTCGACTGAATGATATATACTGATACTTAAAGCATACTGACAGGGCTGTCATGTGAAGATGGCTTTAGCACAATGTCTTCAGGTGCTGACTACGCCATCTCCATTTAATAATTAAAAATTAAGTATAGTACCCAATACATTTATTCAATTCTTAAGCCTATTGCTGATTTCATAAAATATAACATTGCATATTTACAATAGTTGTCTGGATCATTTGTTCCCCAAACTTTATTGAACAATGCGGTTTTCTCATTTCTTCAGTTATCGCTTAAACATGCAACGTTTTCATATTTTTAAAAAATGAGTGAAAAATAATTATTTATTGACAGATTTTCTTTATGTGTTAGAGGTATTAAGATAAAATGAAATAAATGGCAATCCAATGTCATATATGGAACATGAGTTTCTTATTTACAAAATATTAATTGTTAACTTGATGTAGAATTAAATTTGACTAGTACAATAATAAAACATATTTTTTAAAAGATCCATTTTTGTATTCATCTGAACAATTAAAATAAATGTTGTACAATCAATAATCTTACATAATACTAATCCCAAAGACAGCAAAAGTTCGAAAAATAATATATTTCCATCATAGGGATGAATTTTATATAAATAATTGGCTTTTCTTTCGTTTCAAAGCAAAAGCAACTCTTTGCTAAAAATATTGTACGGAAATTTCATATTTAAAAAGGAATCCGGCTTATAAATGGTAAGTCTGAATTTTATATACAATGTGTGTTACAAATATGCTGAAAACCTAAATAGATATACTTTTCAAAACAATTAATGTAGAAGGCAATAATTCTTATGATTAAAGTGAAAAAATAACTTCAAAGAAACAGAAATAAGATGAATAAATGATAGTTTAAAATATTAATCAGAAAAAAAATAAATCTTGAAAAAATTGTGAATGCATTTTTTTGTAAGATGTTCTTAAAAAGGTAATTGCCAATTCATTACGTCATTTAAATAACGTTTTTCGAATTAAGCATTAAAAATGAATTTCTAAAACTTATTCTTTCATTGTAATCTCAAAAGTTCTTTATCTGTTTTAATGATATGAAGTTTAATACATTTTAACGACATGAATATCAATTAAATTTTTATGCGTTTCATCACATGCTATTAAATGTTTTTTTCAGTAATAATTATACAAAAATTTTAAATTTAATTTTTAGTATAATGACTCAAAAGTGGGTTTATATGATTATCTATTAATTTTAATCAGGTTGAGAAACATTTCGAATAGAATAAATTTAAACAAAAGTTCACTGAAATCTGTGACACGTCCTTATAAAACATTTATTTAAATAAACAAGTGGGCACATATTTAAAGTAAAACACATGTAATTATTATCTAAAGGGCTTGAAACGTATTTAACTAAAATTTTTTAAACATTTTAATGTCATATGCTATAGATTTAAAGATATTAGTCCGTTTTTTAGAGTACGATACGTCCGATAGAAAAAATACGGAATGCTTGTATATGATTACTTTGTTGTCCTCATTGAATTCATTCTTTTCAGAAACGACTTAGAGTATCAAGTTGCAATTAATATCAACACCGCCATTGTTTTGTAAAATTCTCGAGCTTTTAATTGAACTGAATAAAAAAAACGGCCTTAAAATCACGAGTTTTTTTTTTTCTTAGAAACACACTTTCAAAACCTATAGCGTACTTCGCTCTGTTATAGAAACTTGATGTTTTGCAAAAAAGACGGTCTTAAAAGCAATTTTTAAAATCATTAATTTATAATTCTTTATCCAATTATTACGTGACGAACTAATATATTCTGTCAAGACCATTTATGTTTCAGGAACGTCCATAAGTTTAGAATTGTAATTAATATCAATTAATAAGGTGTATAGTTTCATTTTTTTCAGAAATGTCGAACTTCTGACTCAAAGCGATAAACAGTTGTAGCCTTTAAACAATGCTTTTCACACAAACTCACTATAAATACCTATTGGGTAATTCCTGTTGCCCTAAAAAGCTTGAACTTTGCCACGAAAGAAGTTTTTTAACATATATAAAGAACAAAAATAAAATCATTAACTTATAATTTTTTGCGGATTTATTACCACTTGTTTTATTATTACCATCTGTGTTACCATCTGTAAGTCAAGACAGTTTTCTACAACAATTGCATGAAGTATCTAGGTATAGGCTTGCAGTTCTAAATTTTTATTATTTTAAAGAAACTGGGTACTTACTAAGCTTTATGTAATATGATATAACCGCACGGAACCCTCAGTTTGTGAGCCCTATTTGAATACGTCCTGTCTTTTTATTATTTAAAAAATATATTTATTTCAATCATCGATCTTTTCCAAATATAAATTCTAACTCAAGTATTCATTAATTATAAGGAACTTTCGCTTATCCTTGATAGAACATATTGTCTAATTTCGAGTATCTAAATATATGAATGTATTTTTATTAAAAGAACCTTAACATCCTGTTAAAAATGTGTAATTGAAATACATAGAAAAATTTTATTCTTTCGCAATTTTCCTAATTTTATAATATAAGACATTCCCAAAGGCAGCAAACATTTTATTTGTTAGCAAATATTTTGGATGAAAACTTCAGAATTTATTGCTTATTTTCATTCCCAGAGCATAGACTTTTGCAATAACTTATTCTTAACGGCCGAGTTTTGAAAGTTATGTTTGTTAATGACACTTTAAAGCCTTTCCAGAAATCATAAGTTTTAATATTACGAGGATTAAGTTTTTTTTTAAATATATATATATATATATATATATATATTCGAATGCGATTTTCATAAATGGAGACATATATAAAACTTACATATATAATAAATACATATATAAAACGCGTATATGCGTCATTGGTCGTCATTTAGAACGTTTTTTTTTTTTTTTTTTGCTTTTCAGAGCTTCGTACCTCAAAAGGGAAAAACGTAAACTTGTAACATCGCCTTGTTGTCTGTCTGTCTATTTAGACCATTTTTCTTTCACGAGCGGCTGGAAGTACCAAGTTGAAATTAATATAAAATAATAAATTCTATAGTCCAATTATTTTGTAAAAATGTCAACTTCTAACTAAAACAATAAAAAGTCACTGTCTTAAAATGACATTTTAACCCTTTAAGACCTTTAAGAGTATTTTTCGGTGCTAGAAAAAGATATTTTTTAAAGAAGATAAAAAACTTTTTATATGTTCATCCATTCTTTCAGAACTATTTTTTTATATTTTGTATTTCTAACCCTCACAACACTGACTGCATGAGGTGCCAGAAAGTCATAAAGTCACAAAGTTCAATAAACATGAATCCGCACGATCGTGTATATTCTGTTTTTTAAAGGGCTACGGACGAGTATCTTAATAAATCGACGTATAATGATAAATTAATAGTTTTGGAATTTTAACCTTTACATTTGCTATAAGATTTTGTTCCCTGCCAAATTTTGAGATCATGTGTCAATGGGATGAACCTATAGATTTTGAATGTAAGTGTGAATGTTGTCCGTCTGTCTGTTAAGACCGTTTTTGTCAGGAGGATTGTAGGTACCAAGTTAAAATTATAACAGATAATAAGGTTACATTTCCAATGTTTTGTTAAAATTTTCGATCCTGTAACTCAATGCAACAAAAAGTTAAGATCTTTTTTTTTTACACAAACCCATCCTGAAAATCCATAGTGTACGTTACGCTGATCTGCTTTACCGTCTGTTTGTCAAGATCGTTATTTAGGAACGGCTAAATTTATGAAGTTTAAGTTAATATCAAATAAGGTTCGTGGCCACACTGTTTTGTAAAAAGCTAGTTTTTCTATTTCAATGCAATAAAAGGTCTAAGACTTAAAACAACATTTTTCATTATTTGATTTTTCCATAATAAGAAACTGTGCCAAATTAACATATTGTATACGAAATTTGTTTAGACACGCAGGATCTTCGATACGCATGCAGCCATTAATAAGCCATAGTACCACTAGTTTAAAATCATACAGTTAAAGTGAATGTTTTTTTTTCGAATTTTGACCTACAAATACGGATTATGTCAGTAAATGAAAAGAAAATAACTTTTGGAAATTTCTGATTGATATTTTCTAGGGAAAAAAATGTAACAAACCAAAATTGTGTAAATATCTTTTTAAATAACGCTAGAGTGTTGTTTACTGCATTTAATGTCGAACGAATGTGATGGTCAATCTTCATAAAAACACATCATTCATTAAAAGGAAATAAAGCATTGGCATTGATAAGATGCAGACATTTTTTTATTGATTCATTTCTCTATTATTCGTACAAATACAATTAAACGCTACGAACTTTTCCACAAACATATCATAAGTTCCAATATTGAGTAAAAGTGACTGAAAAAGGATTTTATGAACAATATGAACAATTATTCACAAAAAATGAACAGATATTCACGAAGAATGAAGAATTATTAACAAAAAAATTTGGTTTTAACTGGCGTGTCAATTTTTACGTTTTATTGCACAATGTTAACATATAGCGTGTTTTTATACAGTATTCTCTTTTAATGGTGTAAATTGATATATATTTACACACGCAGAAATCATGAGACAGGAAAACAGGAAATCCTATTTTTTTGGATTAAATAAATACATAGTAAATGTTAAGCTGTGACAGACTAAAATTGATAATTCACAGCTGCAAAATAAAATAAATAAATAAATAAACAATCGCAGCGTTATTTCTATGGGGAAAATGCACTTTTTGTGCTGACGGTATTTTGCTTAGGAATTGACTTATAAAAGTTCAATGCCCTATTCATGTATTGCCCTTAGGAATAGATATATATTCCACATGCAAAGCTGCATGTCAACAGGGGAAAAATGAATAACAAGATTTGACTGCCACAAACAGAATTGTCAGTTAAAATAAAGCTTGTTATAAACATAAGTCAACAACTGGACGTTGGAGCGCCTCTTCTTTCTCCTGAACAGTAAACATTTTTATTGACGAAACCATGAGCCAACAGCATTTAGCCAGCAATAAATTATGTGGAAGTGGCAGAAAGGAATTTATTCATTGAGGAGGACGTGAATAAAATGTACATACAGGTCAAGAGGGTCAACGGATGATGAAGTCCCAAGAATACAAAAAATACATATAGACACACCCTAGGAAAAACCCGGGACGGAAGCAAAAGAAAGTAAGAAAAATTCTTTCTGCTCTGGAAAATTTGGAATGAGAAGAAATAAATATATCTTGGTTTGTATTTATTCAATTTATTGACAGGACGATGCAGTGAGAATTCTAAAAGAAAATGTTTATGCCGTAGCAGATAAGAAATCAAAAGTAAAAAATGTTCTTTTTATTGAGACGGTTCCATGAATTCAAAGCCTCCGAGACAGGCACAAGTATACGCTTGAATCGAGCCCTTTTTCTAAAGGCCCTGCTCCCGATGCAAGTCGAATAGCGGCTAGTATAATCGGACTCCATACTGTACGAATGTTTTGTGCCAACTAGATCTATTTTAACCCACTTTCCAGAGGCCATGCTATCGATGAAAATCAAATAGCTGGAAGTACAAGCGGAATCCATACTGTACGAATGTTTTGTGCCAACTAGATCTGTTGATACCCACTTTCCAGAGGCCATGCTATCGATGCAAATCAAATAGCTGGAAGTACATGCAGACTCCATACTGTGCAAACGTTTTGTGCCAACTAGATGTGTTGAAACCCACTTTCCAGAGGCCCTGCTCCCGATGCAAATCGAATAGCTGGAAGTACAAACGGACTCCATACTGTGCGAACGCTTTGAGTCAACTAGATGTTTTGAGACCCACTTTCGAAAGACTCTCATCTTGATGCAAGTTGAATAATTGGAAGTACAACAGGATTCTATTCTGTGTGAGCGTTTTGTGCCAACTAGATGTGTCGAGATATATCTAGACAAACAATTGGGCACCACATATAATAACGAAATCTTACATACTATGATTATCCCATTACTCACATAGTTACAGAATCTCGCGTGATTAGTGAAATTTTTCTAACACTAGTTTTCCTTTGCTACATGGAATTTTTTATTATTATTTGAAGCTTACACGCTAAATTCAATTATCAATTGTTTAAATCAAGCTGTACGTTTTTTGGATATCCATTTTTGGCTTAATTGCATAATTGGTATATATGCTATAATTTTTTTATGTGCTGTGACATATTTGATCAATAAAGTAAGGAATTATGTTAACTGCTTATTTAAATTTCGATAATTAAATAAATAATAATTCAACTCATGTTGTATATATTTTATTGTATGTTAGTCTGTTAGTATGTAGTGAGCTTTACTGTTTGTATAACATGCAAGAATATAAGTAATAAAACTTTGTAAGTAAATAACAAGCTAATACATTGAAATTTTGAATAAGAAAGTATTGTATAAATGAAAAAAGATACTAACCACTCTGATGCCCTCTGAAATAAAATATGACAAAAAACATCTTTTTAAATCATTTCTTACGTGTTTATAGGTATACATATATTTCAATACAATATTTTGCGTTTCCATATAAACCCAATTCCTAAGTGTAATATTTTCTTTTGTTAAGTCTAAGAGTAAATAATATTTATCCAGTAATATATTCATTACCAAAAAGAGAATTTCTTCCAAAAATCTTGTGGCATAAAAATTCATTACGTAGTTTAAAGGAAAAAAAGAAAATGAAGCTAAAATAAAAATAAAAATAATGCGTCACCCATAGATTATGAAATACTTTCAAAATTTTCCAGAATATAATCTTCTATATTTATGCCAAAAACTGCAGATGCAAATAAAATTTGTCCTGACGGAAAAGTGGTTACTGTAAATGGGGAGTTGCCAGATTAAAAAACAACTCCGAGTTTTGTGGACCTATGCAAATGAATAAAAATGGCATCAGCAAACACATTGGATAAGCATACACTTTGAGTTTATAGCACATGTGCAGATGAGATGTATACACATTTCTTTCATTTAGGTGTTAAATGTATGTGAATTTTAATAATCAGCTGAAAATATTTCTGAAGATTAAAATATTTTCTTTAAATACCTATTAGTACATTGAAAGTTATATTTCTTTTGTCACTAAATAGGATCAACATTTATAGATTTGTAAAAAGTGAACGATGCTTGAAAAAAATAGAATTTAGTTTCAAAACCGTCTAAATTTTGTTTTGGCAGAATAGTTGTTAGAATGCTAAAATATATATTTTTAAAATAAAAAAAATATATATACAATATAATAAACATTGTATTACAGTAAATCATTTTCTCTTTCAGTATTATCTCAAAAATCCATTTCAAGAGGTATAATGTATCCCTTTTCTGGTAGCAATAGTTCTGAAACCTAATGAACTGGCTGCCTTCTACGGATAAACTAAATTTACCTTCGTAAATTCATGACAAAGCTTTCACTTTGAAATGAAAAGTGGCTGTTTTATTTACTCTACAATACTCCGAATTTTTTCTAGTTATCTACATGAAGCTCTAAATCGTAGGCTCTTTTAAATTTGTTCCTGATCTAAGCCACTTAAAACTTTTATGCCTTTATACAAAGTTTGGTTTTTGCTATAAACTTTCTCTTCGTTAAATACTTTAAACTTTAACAAATAGAATATTTAAAAAATGCCTGCCAACTACATTAACTACTGAATTAAACTATAATAATATAAAATAAATTAATAAAAATAAACAAATAACAAAAAACTCTAAACTCTAAACTGTGATAAAAAATAAACTGTAAACTATAATAAATAAATAAACTACATAAACTACAAACTAAAATAAAGTATAATAAATAAGCTATATGTTTGTACTAAAATAATGGTTAATGCGATTAGTAGAGGAGATGATCCAAATACCGGCTAGGGTCTAAAAACCAGCTAGTAGATGTTCTGATAACTGAAGACAGCGCAGCTTAGGGGCGATAGGCACAATTTGCACCTTTAATTGAGAGAAAAAAAGCACGATAAGTACTTCGCTGAAGTCTATGTAATTTACAAACAGTAAGAGTAAAACTCCCCCTGAGACCCCTCCATTCTATTGGATATTTGTATTTTCCATATAAAATATTTAATTTCAATAGGAAATATTTAATTTTCGTATTGTTTATTATACTGGACAGTCTAGTGCTGCTATCTGTGCACCGAAAGTGTAAAAACAACGCAGCAAAATGCGTATCTTAATCATTTAAAAGTGGCGGCGAACAGGTGACAGACTGTTGAAGTTTAGCACATAATTTTAACTCCAATTTCATATATTTTTGAAGAGCATTTAGATAATAATGCAACATATATTTAATTTTAAATGTTGTATTAATGTAATTGATTAACGTGTCTGGCATGTGTTTATTTTGGAAAATAAACGCATGGTTTTATTCATGTTCATAGAATTGGACGTTGGGTCTTCATCAGTTGTTTGCATTCATATTAGGCTCCTTTTGTATATTGAAGGGAAATATTGAAGGGAATATCAAAATCCCATACTATATTGAAAAAATAAATAAATACTGAAGTAGATAATATACATTTCTACTGGTAATTAAATAATTATTTAAATATTATCACAGAAGTGTATAATTCTACTGATGAAATGCTTTTTCTAAATTAGTACATTGTTTATTATTTTATTTCATTAAAATGTGTTTTTGGCAGTATATAATAAAGATATTTACAATTAAATTTTTATTTTAATATTTTTTTTTATTTTTCCTTGGAAGATTTTGTATTATTTTTGTGTTAGTATTTTGTTTGTAATTGAATTAATTAACTTAAACAAACTAAAAAAAATAAAAATAAAAATAAAAGTATATAATAAACATAACATTATAAAATTATAAATATATTCATTTTTATTTCTTTTAAATTTCCACTTGGCATTCAATTGCCGATTGTGGTAGCTGTGCCATTAAATATCACCATTCCGTTAGGAAAAAAAGAGATGTTGTTGAGTTAGGTCGCATAATAAAATTCAGCTTACGCACTTGATTGACACGGGAAGCGACGGCAGCCGGGCACGCCTCACTATAAGAATGATGGTAAATAGATAAAAGATTATAATCAACGAGGATAATACTTGTATGATATTATTTGTAGATATTATTTGTAAATAAAAATACGATATGCATTAGCATAAGACTCTAACTTCATAACTTCTTTCAAAACATAATTATAACAAAACAAAGAAAAAAACTGTTAAAAGGGAAATATTTATTTCTGCCTAAGCAATGTTACTCCCTGTGAATCTTTCTACCTATTCCAAATAAATACACAGAAATGGTGTGTTAAGGTATAGTTCATTTGACATGCTAAAATATATTTGTAAATGGAAGAGTTGTTAGATATTTTTAGGAAACAATTGCAGTTTTTTTATGCTGGACAACTATTTAAAGTCATTTTTAAGGTTTTGCAATTTTGTTTCTATTTTCAAAATTTTAGTAATCTCCGTCGGGGTATCCAATCTGAAGCCGTTTTAGCCAATCCATTTTTCCTTTTTGTAAATAAAAGAGAAACTATCAAAGAAAAATATCGGAAAATGTTACAATCACTAAATTTTCTAAATATATTGTAGTAGATATTTCTCTTATACATTAAAATATCTATTTTTAAACTTAGATATCAATTTAATTTATTGTTTAGGTAATTTTGTTTATAGCCTGTTGCTGAATTTAAAACGGCAAGTATTCGAAGCATCGATCGAATTATAATCCTTAATTTCTATCCTATGAATAAAAACAATATAAATGAAATATTTTGAAAAACATACAGCTTTTTCTTCCATGATATGTAATATGTATAAAACTGCAATATATGTAATGCACACAATTGTGCATTAAAAAAATAACAGAGTCCACTTTCAAAGAGATGTTCATATTCTTTTGAAAAAAAAATATTATAGAACTTTTTGAAAATATTTGTATAATTTATTTGTTTATCTACAAACTCATAATACATTAACATAAGAATAACATATGTTAAAAAACAAAGAGTAACATGCTTTACAGAGAAAAGCCACGTGTGTTTATAAAAAACACAAAATATCAAAATATTCCTAAAAAACACGAAACACAAAATTTAATCATATCAAATAATCTAAAGAAACAATTAATTTTCTATAAACAATGAGGAACTGAACAATTCAATTCGCGATTACAAATTAAAATTTGCAATATCTGAAATATTTGTAATGAACATACTTCACGTGCTATTTATATTGTTCATGTATGATTCTAAAGAAAATATGAGTATCTCTTTTTCGGGTACGGACTTGCTTATTTATATTCTTAACATCCTTTGGGCTTTTTAAGTTACCTTTTACGTGAATTCACGTCTTTATCCAAAAAATCATTTTTTGTGTAAAATACAATGTAAATGTTACATTATAAAAAATCGTGATACCCCTTTTTTGAAATGATAAATTTGTTACGCTTGTTTCTTTAAGAACAGTTTCAGATATTTGATTGATATGTCTTTAAAAAGTTTTAACTTTATGCATGAAAGGGTATTTTATGCTTAAAAGTGTTTTTGTATTCTTTTTTTTTCATTTTTTTTTTTTTTTTTGTTGTTGAAGATTATGTTTCAAATTCAAATAATGTTTGAAATCTAGAAGTAAATCTTTGTTCGGAATAAAAATTCTGTATTGAACAATAAAGTGGTTTAACGAAATACGGAATTTTAAACTCAGATTTAAAACATTGGGTTGGGTTGGGTTGATTAATGATGGCCAATTATCTACACTTGGGATATAGGACCGGGGGGAATGTGCCCTTCGTGGGGGTCTTTCTAAGGGAACCTAACCCGTATTTACGCATGGATAAATCTACGGCTCGAAGAAAACCACGAAAACTCCGAACGATTAGGCCGACGGGCGCGATTGGGATCGAACCCAGCACCTCCCGTTTACCAGCTTCGAGAGCAGAACCTCTCAGCCACTGGTGGAGCTTAAAACATTGAATGTAAAATTAATTTGTCTTATTAACGACTGAAAATCTATTTCTTATATACTTTTTAAATATTTTTGATGAAATCGAACAGTATTAGTATATTAAAAAAAAAAAAATCATATTTTAATCGAAAGACCGTTATTGGATGTCTATTGTGTCACACAAATGTGTGAATTGTATATCTAAATAGAATTAAATTAATACTTCGTTCAAATTTGCTGGAATAAAAAAAAAAGATTCGTGATCTTTTTAATAAAAACTGTTTAACAAAATCAATAAGAATTACATATACTATTAAAAAAAAAACACATTTTTTTTAAATCGAGCTTTTAAGAAAATTATGTGAAAAAACTTTTTAAGAAATCATCATCGTAAAATATGGCAAGAGTAAATACCTTTATATAAATATTTAAATACATCTATTTTCATTAAATAAAGTAAATTATTTTGCCTGGAGCTTTAATGTAATGTAAAAATTATATATTTTTTATTAATAATAGTTACATGTTTGTAGTACTTTTTCTTTTGTGCCTCATAAATTACAAAGAATGATTCATAAGTTACATTTTTTATGCTTTTATTTTTTTCGATACTCTTTTTTAATCCGTTTATAGAGCAGACATACGATTATCCGCTGCTCAATTATACGACACATTCGGTTACTTGACACCCTTCACATATTTCACCACCCGACTTGCACGGTCACATCAATGGGACTTGGTCGCTCTATTTTAAAAGTACAGAGAAAATTTTTATATTTTTTAACTTATAGTCAACTATATATATAATATAGTTTAACATGATAAATCCTGAAACATTCAATTATGAAGAATATAATAGTGAACTGCTGAAATACTGCACAAATGATATCCAAATGCATTGCGTAGTTGGGATAAAAGTAACACGCCCAATTATTTTATTACGTAGAAAAGGTATTCATGCTGCAAGCTAATTAATTTAAATAGAAAACAAAAATCTTCAACTTTTTTTTTCTTTTTCTTTTTTTTGATGGAATTTTAAGTAATGTATAAGCTACATTTTTTAAATTAATATTTACACATCTATAATACACTTTCTTTTGCGCTTCATGACATACGAAATATTATTCATAAGTTACAAAAATCTGATTTAAAATTTTATGTTTTTAAAATTTTTCTAAACCTTTTCCTAATAGTTTAGAGAACAGACATACGATTCTCCGATGCTAGATTATATGACAGACTTGGTTAATTGACACCCTTCACGTATTTTACCACCCGACTTGCGCGTTCACATCAATAGGAGTTTCTCGCTCTTTTTAAAATTCCAGAGAAAAAAATTATATCTTATAGCTTATAGTGAAATGTATATACGATTTTACAGGGTAAATCCTGAAACATTCAAATCGGCAGAATATGATAGTGAACAGTTCGAATGCTGAACGCATGCTATCCAAATGCATTAATTGGTTTGGAAAAAAGGAACACGCCCAAGACGTAGACACGATATTCATGCTGCAAGCAAATTAATTTAAACAGTAAACAATAATGTTCAACACATTTTTTTGTGGAGTTTTGAGCAATATAAAAGTTATAATTTATTTATTAATACTATTTACACGTCTATAATACACTATATTTTGTGCCTCATAAAATACAAAATATGATTCATAAGTTACAAAAATCTTATTTAAAATTTTATTCTTTTAAAATTTTTCAACAGTCTTTGCTAATTAACTTAGAGATCAGACATACGATTATTCGATGCTCTATTAGACCACACATTCAGTTAATTGACATCCTTCACATATTTTAGCACCCGACTTGCACGGTTAAGTCAATGGGAATTTGCAGCTCTATATTAAAATTCCAGAGAAAATTTTACTTAACTTTCATTCAGTTATACCCGGGGCGCTATAAATTCGTAAAAATTCATTAAAAAGGAACAAATTCTGCTAAAAAAATGGGATTAGAGGGAAATTGGAGTTTCTCTTATATAACAAAAAAAAAAAGTCGTAGTTAAAAAAAATACCGATAGAAGGCTCTGGCATGCATAATATGAAGGAGATTTATGCAAATCAGGTTTTCAATAAAACACCTCAATGCACATATATTCTTCATTGGATACCAACATTATGCTATTGTTACCAGATCAATTTGTTGGTTAAGGTCTTGTTGGAACGGGGAATCAACAGCTGACGTATTGCCAAATCTCCACATACCAAAAAAAGTTTTTCACTGATGATGACCGAGTAAGTTCGGTTAAAAACACTTTGATTTTTTAAAAGGACTTTAATGTGCTTTTAAATGTTTTATGTACGTTTTCACGCACTTTCAAGCAACATATTTACATTTATTTGTATCTTTATGAATTTTAATTATTAAACAAGGTGAATTTGCACTGAAATTTTAAATTTTTATTGAAAAATATTTGTATTCGAATTTATTTAATTTTTTTTTCTCACACAAATATATATATATATATATATATATATATATATATATATATATATATATATATATATATATATATTTCAGTGTGTATGAAGGTGTGTGCGTATATATTCAAAAATATCAGCTGTTTTCAAACATACCGACAATGATGCTTTAATAAAAAGTTTCTTTTAAATGCTACGTGAATTAACAAATGAAAAAAAAATGCAATTTATCTTATTATTTTTTCTGGTATCGTTCGTTATCTTCTGATTATCTATAGCTTGTTCTGAAAAGTTGTATTTTTCAAATTGCCAATTCTTTTCTTTTAATGACGTCCTTTGGAATAACTGAGTATATGAAGAATGGCCTTAAATAATCGTTAGAAATAATAGCACGCGTGGGAATAACAGGTCTCTCTTCACCCATTAATCATGACCGTATTTTTTTTTAATAAAATATTTCCAACATGCTGCTTCCGAGGTTTAATGAGATCATTTCACATAGCTTCTGTAAAATAGATAAAGTATGACTAATGAGTATGTATGAAGCAATAATTTGTAATTAAAATATATTCTTATTCTTATTAATACACTTAAGCAAATAGGACTTAGAGTATGAGCGACGGTCGAGGTTAATCCGTCTTGGTTTAGACTAAACAAGTTTAGCCTTTGTTAGAATTATCCGATTGTCTTCAAATTTTGTATACCCATTTTTCCGAAGACTTGGGAATAGCAAATATACTTTGATGTGGGAGTGTAATCCAAGATTGGTATACAGAAACCACAGCACAGTAAACCCAAATATATTTTTAAAAGTCATAAATTTGATGTAAATAGTATATTAAGTCAAAAGCAAATCCATATTTTAAATTATAGTTGTTAATTACCTATGCTTCCTATTATTTTACGTATGAGGCATCTATCCTTATCAAGTGGGTTCTCTGACCCTGAGGTCCGAAATATATGGACAAAATCATTGATTATGTTTTTTATAAAAAAACTATTTTATGTGGTATTTATAATAAAGTATTTTTATGATGTTCTATATAAAATTTGGAGTAAATAGGTCCCATGAGAGCT
Organism: Maratus michaelseni; assembly: GCA_963931845.1. Lineage (NCBI taxonomy): Eukaryota > Metazoa > Arthropoda > Arachnida > Araneae > Salticidae > Maratus > Maratus michaelseni. The sequence goes on from OZ007592.1 coordinate 340,103,382, forward strand.
ACAAAAATCATTTTTATGAAAAAGAAAAATGAGGGGGCGGTTAAGTAGGGCAACTATTTCGGACTTATCTTAATTTAGTAATACTCTAATAAATAAATGATTTCTTCAATAATGAAGAAATTAGTATTTGAAAAACACATAAGATGAAATAGCTAGTGATATGTATTCAGAATTGCAAATATGTAAGCTAATATAAAATTGATGTGGATTTAATTAATTAACAAATATTATGTAAAATTCTATTAAAATCGTAATTTAGAACATTTTTCGGTCATGTTCCTCTTTTAAATTTCGAATTTTTTAGAAGCCATTATAGCAATCATTTGTATTATAAAAGTAACCACCATGCCAAATTTAAAGTTTCTAGTCATTTCAGAACCACAAAAACTGAAAGTTTAGAAATCTTTTTTCGCCTGCATTCTTTTAAATTTTGGATTTAAAAATGTTCTGTGCGTGCATTTGCGTCTCAAAAGTATCAGCCATGTCGAATTTCGACTTTCTGTTATTAAAAATGATATAAAAAAACAAATAATTTAGAACGAGTTTCGTGCATTTCACCCTTTTAAATTAATTTTTTTTAAACCTATTCTGTGCGACAATCTACGTCTTAAAAGTAGCAGAATTATCAAATCTCAAGTTTCTATACTTAACAATTCTAGAGAAACAGAAATTACGAGCGTTCATAGAACGCTTTCCGCAAATTTCACCCAGTTAAATTTCGATTTCTCTAGAAACTGTTCTATGCGACCACTTACGTCTTAAAATTAACATCCATGTTGAATTTCAAGCTTCTATCCGTAACAATTCCATATAATCCGTAAATTAGACCGTTTTTAGAACACTTTCAGATCTTTTTAAATTTCGAATTTTTTTAGTAAAAAATTTTAACTAGCATTTGTAAACTAAAAGTAACCACCATTCAAGTTTCTTGTCCTGTCAATATTAGACAAACTGTAATTTAGAACTTCTTTTTCTTCTGCACCCTTTTAAATTTTGAATTGTTTTAAAAAACTGTTCTGTGCGCGCTTTTGCGTCTTAAAAGTAGCAACCATGTCAAATTTCAAGATCTAATACTTTACAAATGCATAGGAATCGTAATTTAGAAAATTTTTAGAACGCTTTTCGTTCATTTCTTGTTTTTAAATTTGGAATTTTATAGAAACTATTTTTAGAGGATATTTACATCTTATAAGTAACTATTATGTGAGATATCAAGTTTCTAACCCCTTCAGTAGAACAAAAATTGCAATTTTCGTTTCTTATGTCTGTTCCGTTAGTGGAACGACACAAAATATGATCTATGTTGGAAGAAATATTATCACCGTTTGAAATCGATTCGGTAGTTCCAGAGATCGACCCCTACAAAAAAACTGTTACTTCTTCATAATATTAGTATAGATTGCTGACCAAATAATAAAGAATAATCTTTTTGAGAAACATACTTTGAGTAAACTGTGTTTGAAATCTTAATTTTCTAGCAAATGTTATCAACTATTTAATTTTATGCTTTTAAAATATTATCTGAAATATATACATGAAGCATATTTAAATTATGATATCTATACTGATAAGTTTTATATAAAAACAAACAATACAGCTTAAACTAATCGCATATTTTAATCTAGTTTTCACAATAAATTATGAGAAATAGTGCCTCGAGATTTGAATTACCCAAGGGCATCTAGGAAGTTTAATCCGGACGCTGTTCACTTGCCATTTTTGTTATCACTTACTTAAGGCCTGCAACCGGTGTCAGAGAAGCTTTGATTTTAATAGTACTAGTTTTCAAAAAACATGATAAAGTTAACCATTGAAAAAAGTTTGTGACATAAAAACTAAATAATTTACGATAGTAAAACAATTCATGTATTTTAATGGATTTTTGTATTGAAAATAAACTTAAAATTATCTACCGGAAAATTAAAAGAGAAAATTTCTATTAGAAATTTTTTAACAATGTTAAAGTTGTCAACTTTCGAAGATCCTCTTGATCGAGTTGTCTAAACGCACTTTGAGGCGGTTAGAAATATTGAAACTGTGGAACAATAATTTCGTTTCTTGTGTTACTCAGATACCACATAAAATATTTTTCGATTTCAAAAGAAATTTAAACATAATAATAACTTTTCACATATATGTTCCACTTTATTGTGTAATACAAAACTAATTCGAATAAAATAAATCGATAGATAATAATGTCATTAAATGTTTCTAAAACTTCCAAGTAGTAAGTACATTCATGCAATATGGTCACACTGTACACGCCACGATAAAAAATTCTAATCAAAATGTATTGCTTTCCTAATTGTTGGAATGGAAAACAACTATTTATGTATGTTTCTATCTTTATATATATCCATACTTATAAAAGAGTAGCTTGAATTACTAATAATCAACGCCGAGCCTCAACTGTTTGCCCTAGAACAATGAAATTTGGAACTCATGTTCTTTACACAATATAGGCGCGCACTCAGAAGGGGTTTTTGAAAATTCACAGTATAAGGGGGGGATCAAATGGGGGTCGAATGTTTTCGGTGATTTCACATTTTCTTCATATTTCATCAGCAGTTTTAGGTAAGAGCGTGAAATTCAAGCTAACAAATCTACTAAAAAAATAATTAAACACGTATTCAAGTGATTTTAAAAATTCAACCATTAAGGGGGATAAATGGGAGTCTGAAGTTTTAGGTCATTTTGCCTTTTCGCCATATCACAACAACAGTTTTAGTTAAAAGCGGGAAATTCAGGATAACAAATGTACTAAAAGTTACTTAAACACATATTTCAGCGATTTTAAAAATTAAACAGTTAAGAGGGTTAAATGGGGGGTTGAAAGTTTTTAGACATTTCACATTTTCGCCATATCTCAGCAGCAGTTTTAGGTAGGAACGTGAAATTCAGGATAATAAATCTACTAAAAAAATAATTAAACACATAATTCAGCGATTTTAGGAATTCATCCATTATGGGGGTTAAATGGGGGGGTCGAAAATTTTAGGTCATTTTGCCTGTTCACCATATCTCAGCAGCATTTTTAATTAGGAGCTCGGATTTCGGGAAAACAAATCTACAAAAAATATAGACAAACATGTATTTCAGCAATTTTAGAAATTCAGCAACTAAGGTGGGTTAAATAGGAGCTGAAATATATTAGATCATTTTACCATATCTCAGTAGCAATTATAGACAGAATCATGAAACTCAGGATAACAAATCCACTAAACAAATAGTTAACTTGTATTTCAGCGATTTTAGAAATTTAGACACTAAGACGGGTTAAATGGGGGTCGAATGTTTTACGCTATTTTGCCATATTTCAGGAGAAGTTATAGTTAGGAGCATGAAATTCCGGATAACAAATCTACTAAAGGATCGTTATGCTGTTATCACACGGACGACGATACGATATGAAGTATATGCTATTGCCTCTCGAGCTACACTTTCATGCTGCAACTAGGGTTGTTTCCCCTACTGAAAGTTATCTGCTAATGTAAGGAGACGGCGTAACATTTGGCGAGTAATTGCAGCAGGTGTTTTAATATTTATTGTAGAGTTTGATTGATAAACAGGAAGCATTATCGCGTATTAACATTTTATATATTGCAGTTTCTTTTCGTGTCTGTTCTATATATATAATATTGTGATCATTTTACTTAAAATTCCAAGATTATAAAAACAATTCTCTCGCTAATATAACATTAAAATTCTAAATTATAGAGTCCATATTTTCACTTTACGTTTTTCATTACCTGTAAATATTAAAAATTCTCAACTATTAGTATTAAGTGATTTAGAAAAAAAATAGTATATTAAAACTAGTTTTATGTCACAAGTATTGGAACCGCATTTTATCGCTAAGCCAAAATCTGTAACGCAAAGAAAGATTTTAAATTAAGTTTTAGTTATTTTGCCAAGATCACTATTATGACATTTTTAGTTAATATATTTTACATATTTTAAATGTAAATCATGTTACATATTGAATGTAATGTAAAATTGAAATACGTAATAGAATTTAGATATAGTTCCCAATCTTTTGCAGTGTTTTCATCCTTGGTTTTGATGATTTTAATCATTTTTCGAAAGTTTAAATGAGTTTTTGATATTTTTCGTTTCAAAAACACAATTCTTATTCTTATACATATTGTATGCAGTTCTGGAGTGTGTGGGGGGGGGGAGTTATACCCTCTACAAACTCTGCCACAAATCACTGTATAAAAATGTCACAAATAACAATAGATTAGTATTAACATCTAATAATAATGCTGTAAATAAACTTTGCTTGGGGGGGGGGGGGAAGAAGGAAGTTACGTATAGCAATTGTAACATATTCCAAAACTTTTAGTACTAAACCCTAATTTCGACATCATTTTTTTGGTAAATTTTACCTTCGTGTATCAAACTGAAAGTCACTCGTTAAAGTAATTTAGAAATTACGCAGGTTTTATATTTGCACCTCCTAATGTTAAATAAATTTTCGATCGTCGCAAAACACATAACAAGACAATTTTTTTTAATATAACATAAAAACTATTTGGCGTAATGAGCTTTAATTTTGAATTCGCATATTTGAAAATTCTAGAAATCTATTTCTGTTAGAAAAGTTTTACGTTAAAAATCATTTTTGTTTTCGAAAAAATATTTCTTTTGAAGGGAGCAAAATATTTTAACTGGAGGGGGGGGGGGTATATGCGTTATTTATTATTAATAAGTAAAAAAGGGCACAATTTGCTTAACAACTTAAAAATATATCTATATATTTAAAACGCTAAGCGATTTCTTTCGACAATCCGTTAGAACAAACTACTGCATCAAATTACACCATTCTTTTTTTTAATGAAAGATATTAGGACACAGATTTGTTATCGTGCATTCGTTTGTTCGAAAATTTAATTAATTAGCTGTAATTTTCAATTAAACATTTACTTCTGCTTTTGACGTCATAAAGTGTACAACTCCCACTTTTGAGGGCATAGAGATTTTTCCCTGAACCCTGTGGTTCGCCAATCTTTTGACATTAACTAATATCAACTAGGTAATATTTTAACATTGTAGTATAAAATCTAAAAAAAAAAAAAACTTAATTAGCTAGAATATAATCATAATAAAATATCTAAACTTAAACATATCAATATGAATAACAAATCTCACGTAAAAACAAATCTCACGTATTAAAGTGATTCCAATTGAAACAAGATTTGGAGAGTTATCCTTGACGCATAGCTAACATAAAAGTACCTATTTTATTTTATTTATTTACACACACATTCAAATTTATTATAAAACACCAGGTTGCCATAAAAGCAAAAATCGTCATTTAGGTGCCAAAAAATAACCCAGGTGCGTCTGCGATATCTGTACTGATTTAATCAAAATTATTTTGGTTGCACCGCATATTGCAAAATTAATTAAATCCATGATTATTGTTTCTTTCTCAGATTAAAAATAAGAAAATTGGTAATTCTCTATTATCCCGTCGACCACTTTTCATAACAAAAAACTATCGCCAAACTGTAACGCCAAATAAACGGGAGAACGTTGCCATTGGAATAACAAAATAAATAAATAAATAAAATACATGAATTTAAGGACACAATTGTTATTTTAATTAATGAAATAACTAATAAATCAGTAAAACATAATGAAAAATAGACGCAAATCTCGAATTAAAAACCACTTGATGACGTAACAAACACGTATAATGCTTCTGACATCAAGTAAATCGGACTGTATTTTTGGCGTTTAATTTTACAGTTTGACGATAATTTTTTGTTATGAAAAGTGGTCGACCGGATAATAGAAAAGTACCAGAAAATTTAATGTTTAACGAAATTCAATTATTTGACCGATCGCAAATTTTGGTTCTTTTCCGTTATACCGACACCATGCCATACATGTAAATATATGCTTGGCGACAATGGTGTCCGTAAAATGGAAAAGTACTCAATTTTTTCTTAGTTCGGGCTATACCAAAAACAAACATTTTACAAGTAACAAAAAAAAAAAAAACGCCGAAAATGGCTTCTTCATCAGCTGTTATGACAGCAAAGTTGGATAAAATCTAATAACCTGAATTTTACAACGTTTATGCGAAACACCACAGAGAACACACGCTATTTTTATATAAGTATGGTATATTTAAACGAATAAGAGAACTAACAACCTTCAATAATATAATGCATGAAAAAGTAAACAACTAAGTGATTCAGCAAATCATAAAAATATGTATTTCTTAATATAACTATAAAATACAGAAAAATATTCTGGTACCATAAAAAATATTCATTATCCCGTCGAAATTCCGTGCATTATCCCGTCGTCCGATTAAGAAAAAAAAACTATATGCAAATTAGTTACTTTTCTGTTAGCCGGCGCCAATAAAGTATATATATATATATATATATATATACATAATAACAAACTCCAATGGAAAATTACTTGCAGAATCATTATCACAAAAGCCAACCAAAATCTATAAACCACATAAATTCAATACTAGAAAAACAAAACTATATACATTATATATATTTGTATCTATGTATGTATATACTATATATATATATATATATATATATATATACTTCATTGGCGTCCTGCTAACCGAAAAGTACCTCAAATAATTCGCCAAACTGTAGCGCCCAATAAACAAACGGAAGAATGTTGCCATTAAATCTCAAAAAAAGAATAATAATAATAATAATTAAGAAAGCCCCATTTACTAAAGTATCATTTATCAGTAACTTTTAACAATAAAATTTACAATATATCAGACTTGCCAAGTCTCCGGCTTTTTGCACACCAGTATTATGTTAGAGAAAAGGTTGTTCTTTTAAATCGCAGAAAGTTCCGATTACATAAAACAAAATTTTCTGTACTAAAATACTGGTGTCCAAAAAGCCGGAGACTTGGCAACTGTGATATATTAATGAAAACAGAATCAAAAATAATCTTGGATATTTATTTACATTATTTCTCTTAATTATGGAAAAGGAATAATCATCATGATTATGTAAAGGAATGAAGAAACCATACAAATAAATTACACTTGAAAACATTAAAAATCTTCTTTTTCTGTAGATTGATTTATTATTGTAAAAAAATTCTTCATCTTTACATAAAAATTGATTAGCTTAAAACAATAGATGCGTTTCAGAAGATATGGATTTAAAACGAACAATGATTAAAGAAGACATTTCAAAAATTTTGATCAAAACATTTTAAAACTTTTTTTTAACGTCGAATTTCGACGGTGCGTTTGGGGAGAAGCAATGCACATGCGCATAGGAGCTCATTCGGTTGCATTATAACAGGGGGGGGCGATGCCTTATTTAATATGTTCTTTTATTGACTGAATATGAGATGAAAGTAGGGATATGCTATTTGTATGGTACTTCATAGGTTCAGGAAATTTTCTTTCTTGCCGTGGGGAATAGGGCGGTAATGTCAAACTGATTTCCATTTTGTTTAAGGATTGTTTGTTTGGAGTTTGCTTCGGAAATAATAACGTAATTCACTGGGGGATTTTTTTTTAAATAAAATATTTGAAAGATTGTTTCATAAGCACCCCTACTTATGTAATACTTATTTTACTAATATTGCTATTGTAATTTTTTCCGTCAAGTTTTGACGGGTACCATCTAGTAAAGGTTTAAATTTATACACCGCTAGGAACTGGTAGACAAAATTTCAGGATTGTTGAAATTCACTAATTGAAAAGGAAAAATAGACTGAAAAGGATTTTCTCACCCACATACATTAAATGCAATAATCCTAACATAAAGTGAAAAATTAGTCCGAGCCAGGAATCGAACCTGGGTCCACAGCGTTCTTAGCTATAGCTATAACCACTCAGCCACTCCGGCTGATTCGGAAACGCAATTTCTCACTAATAAACCATGTTGAAGAGAAAGTCGCTAACCATCTAACAGACAGCCTTGGATACGGACAACGGTGAATATATTTTTACTATTCCACCGATTTACGAATAAATATGTATGTCTGTATAATAATTTTATATCTTTAAAAAAAGATTATCACAAGATTGTTTTAAAAGAATATAATTAACTATAAATAGCTGCTAGATTAAATTTTCATTTATTAAATTTTATTTTTCTAAAAGTATTTTATGTCCCCCCCCCCTCCACTACAAAATTTAGATTCTGAACGCTGCATGTTTTTGCAATAAAATACCTTGATGCGTGTTTGGTTGCATTTTTATCGTTGGCGACATAATTTAGCAACAAGTACAAAATAACGCCAAATACACTGCAGAAAGTAGTTAAACTACTACAGTTTGAGAAGTAAATAAGTGACTACGACAGTACAAGTATAACATATAGCAAATAATATAAGGAATTGAAATAAAATAATCGCAATAAAAACTTGAAATTAGTAAATATTGTTCTTATCGGGAGTGGTAAATGACGAACTCCGAAGAGACAATCGACGCATTTGTAATTCTTTAATTTCAAAATAACTGCACATTTTTAAAGTTCTTTTCGTGTATAATTGGTCCCTGTGTTACTAAATATATTGCTTTTTTCTTAATTCTTCTGTATTTTTGGTTTCAATATTTGCGATCACGTTAAACATATCATTTTGACTTACTGACGGTAGCCATCTTGAAATTTTGAGCGAGCTCTGATTGGTGGATTTCGAGCTGACAAATATTGTAGATGATACAAACTACTGTAAGTTAGATCTGGAAGAAATTACGAGAGGCAATCTATCAAACGGGAGGATTTCGAGCTTTTTCCTCTTGAAAAACGTGTTTAGGATGAAATATCTGATATTGACTATGATATGAGATTACGTGTGATAGCGCCATTAGTAACCGGTTTTGCTCCAACCGAGCATCAATTATATTAACTTGATCGTTCTCCTGTATAGCTGGAGTTACGCGCTTCTACTTGGCACAAAATATATCGTGTGAAATCTGTTGAAAACAGTGGTTTACTTATCTAAATCCATCCGTCAGGCTGGATTTATTTAAAAAACAGAAAATGAGCGATAATTTAAAATTTTTGTGGTGAATGTTTACTTACCCATCATACGTAGTATAGGATAAATCTTGTAATCGTTTTGAATATCGATAAAAAAAAATTGACGGGTTTACACTATTCAGACACTGGAGATTCCGAAAAACAATTCTTTAGAAAAATTTATAATTCGTAAAAATTGCCATCCGTCTGTCTGTATGTCTGTAAACGCTGTATCTCCCGAACAAATTGAGATAGAGATTTGAAATTTGGTATGTACTTTTTATGTAATAATGGAGAGACGCTATTTGAATTTCAGTAACCTCAATTATCCGGAACTATTTTTTTCGAACTCTTGAAATATTTGTTCAGATAAAAGGTATATCAAAATTTTCGAAATTGTTTATTTTCAGGGGTGAATATAAAAGTCAATAAAAAAAACATAAATTTTGCATAAAGAATGAATTCGATCGGATAATTAGTTGCTGAGATATTTGTAATCATATTTCCACACTCTTCGATTTTTTCATCACCCTGTATTTCATTAAAATTTCAATTCAAATATATATTTTAATTGAAAATGAGACGTTTAATCAGACGAAGTAAACCGTTAGTTAATATGATTATCAATTTTGGAGTTAAAAGGATGTTTCTTTTCCGCAATTCAGTAATAGAGCATTCAAAGTTTATGACGTCATCAATCCACGAATGTATGCGAATTGCAATACATTTTATAAATAGTTTACACATGTTTTATTTTCATATTTTATATTATGCATATCCATGATGAGTAAGTATCACGGTGGCTCCCCAACAACTAGTTTTCCAATAGTACTGCACGGACACAGAGATTAACTTATTTCAAAAGTCAATGGTTCACTGACAGGGGACGCTAAGGGCTATAGTTAAGAGGTCTGCTGTTCATAGGGCAGCACCCATCAACCACAAACCAGGGTACACGCTTTGACCCACCTATCCGGTTTTACCCTACTCTACCCTATTTATTTAATTTCATTTTTACATTTACTTCGGAATGAAAGGAATCTATTTAATTTTTTATCGGAGTTGAATGAAAAGGTTTTGTTGACAAGCATTACTCCAACATAAATTCGTTAGAAAAAAATACAAAGAAAGCATTTTATTAAAATTCCACTAAACTGCATTTAGGATTTAAATTTTTGATGCAACAGTTCTGTTTGCTTTGACAGGTATTCATTCTATTTCTAATTAAATAAACGGAATAAATTATTATTTATTCCTTTATTATAATAGTGCATTTTGGTCAATTTTTTTTTCGCTTTTTGTAATACACTCTAAAATTGGAAGGAGTGAGAAGTTGACTCTTTGGAAGAGTGAGAGGCATTTTCACTCTTTTAGGAGTGAATTTTATAAATATGCACTCTTTAAAGAGTGGAACTTTCCACTCTCTAGAAAAAAGTGAAATATCTCACTCCGTTGTCGAGAGTGACTGTTCACTCCGTTGACAAGAGTGAGATATTTCACTCCGTTGAAGAGTGAGGAAAAACAGTTTTTTCCAATAAAATCACAAGATGGCGCCAGCTCACGGATGAGAATCCGAGTAATCTCCGTTATCGAAACGAAACACCTAAAATGAAATCCTTTATATATAGTAGCACGATTTAAAAAAAAACTGAAAAAGGCATTGAAATAATAAATGAATCGATAGAATTATGACCAGGAAATATATTTTATGCTTTACAAATTGCAGGATTTGCCAATGCTAAGAAAAGTGTGGGAAAAAAAAATATTTGAAGTAAATTTATGCCTAGCTGCAACACAATTTTGCTTCTATTTTATAAACAGAAATTTAATATCTCTGAATGCTAATTATTTTCCTCTTTATTTAAATAACCTATTCTACATATTTTATATCATTTCTAACCTCTTTATGAATATAAACAAAATATGACTATACAGATTAAATTTTCTGTTATTTTTAGCACGTTTGAAATTAAACATAAGAGAAATGAAAAACGTTGCATTTAATCACTGATTTTATAACATTTATTATAGAAAAAAAAAAGAGTATAAATGTGTTGGAAATAATCTTAGGAAAAATTTAACAGCTATAATTTAAGGAAAAAAAACGTTTTTTACCCTGACTGAAATTTCCCCCCTAAAAATTAGTTTTTAAAAGTAAATTTGGGGGCCCCTTTGTATTGCAGTGAGTAAACTTCGGCTTCACGGGCCTATTTGGTAAACAGGACCTGGGCCTCGGACAATCTTAATCGGGCTCTAATTATGCAAACATTATTAGCAAGAAAAAAATGAATGAATAAATAAATAACTGCTTTGTTGTAACGGAATTTTTGTCATAGCGGAAATGTACAGACGGGTGTTCGCACATTTTTTAGACGATTTCGGCGTTGTTGTTTTTAACGTTTAAAATATGAATATTGCTTTCTGAAATAATCTGTATGATAATATTGTTTCTTGATTCTAATTCTGCATAATGCTTTCGATGGATATCGATGAATGTTTTCGATGTAAGATAAATTTGCGATAGTCATAAATCCTTACTTGAAACTTCGTTTTCCGCCTTGAAATGGGCTCTTTTTTTCCCTGTTTTTTTTTTTTCATCTGGTATCTTTTTACTATGTATATGTACTGATTTTGGAATAGCACTTTTCAATCAATTGTTATGTTTATTTCGCACTAAAAAGTTTTTATATTATGCGCTTTGCAATCATTTTAGACTGTGGAATTAGCATACTTCTGTTCGGAAGAAGAAAAAAAAAACGCAAACGCATCTTCCCATTCACAGCTTTTTTAGCATGCGCAATCTTGAAATAAGAATATATTTGAAAGTATCAGACGATAATATAAATTACACATAATAAGTTGTTGTCAGAATTTTTTCCTCTAAAAGAATTCCATTTTTTAAAATAATTTATCAATTTGTCTAAAAAATGTGCGAACAGTCTCTGTATTATATGATACAAAAAGAAGGTTTCAGTTTCTTATTTACACAGTTGAGAAACACCGTAAATATTTATGATTTCTACACAAATTTAATAAGTGTGCTCGAATATCACAAAAGAAACAAAGCTAAAATAATGTAATAAGAGCTTTTTTAATTGTAAGCGGCTGTAGCAAGCTGTAGGTATCAGTTCTCGTCCGAGCGCAGAAGTCAAGCAGCAGCGAGCTCGGTTACTATTTGGGAGGGTGACCGCCTACGAACAAGCGTGTGTAAAAATGAGTTTCTCTTTTTTATTCAAGAATTTTAGTCACTCCTGAAAGAGTGACTATTTACTCCTATCAGGGGTGAAAAAACTCACTCCTGAAAGAGTGAGTATTCACTCTTTCAGGGAGTCAAGAATTTCACTTTTTCCTAGAGTGAATAGTCACTCTAAAGAGGTTGGGCAAATTTTGACTCTGCGATAGAGTGAATATCCACTCCTCCGAAGTGAATAGTCACTCTTTCTTATTTAGAGTGTACTACGTACTCTTAGGTTAAAAAATATGTACGTAGGGAGAGTACTTGAATATCCGCTAAACATAACACACGCGTGTAATAAAAAAATATCAAAAAGCATCATTAATATCATTAGCTAAACATCATGAATGTATTAAATACAACCACAAAGGCGTCTTGTGTTTATTTTGCAACGGGAATTTAGGTTCTTAAAAATATCTTACTTATTTCCACTCCTAGCGTTTCAAATTTCATCCATAACTTAACTATTTACACTACACATTGAAATTTATATCTATCAACATCTCTTTATGGCCATTTTGGAGCTCATACGTTTTATTATAAAGAGTCTTTTATTAGTTCTGTTGCGTATTTAAATGAAATCTCAATACATTCTTTGATTTATAATGATTTTAAGCAAATGGCTTCAGGTAAAAGGGGTTATTAATACTTTCATGTTGAAAGTTTAAAGGTAAACAAATAGTTTAATTCTTAAATAGTGGTTATTTTCATTTACTTTTCAGTTTAAAATGCCCTCAAAGCATGAAAGGTTTTATGCTATGAACAATATTTCCGAAGCATACCTCAAAATATATATCTCAATTTTAATTTTAGTGTTTCGAGCACTTCCCGGATTGAAACTCGTACGACATAGTACCAAAAGGTATGTTCACTAAGGACTTATTTTAGTCTTTTTAGAAAATGTATGTTTTAATATTACAACTTTAAGTCATTTGCATTACGTACTAAAAATAATTCTTAAACATTTCACTGATTTATAAAACATAAAAACAGACTTGAACAGAGATCAAAAGAATTGCCAATGATATCATCTTTAAAATTCAATACTTAAAACAAGAACAAAGAATAATGCGTCATACATTATGTAACACTTTCCAACACATATAAAATAATTTTACAAATATTACCGTTCAATAAATTAAAAGATGATGCCTAAATAAAATATTTGGAAAACGCATAACACATATAAAAACTCAATTTCAGGAATTACCAAAATATTCTGAAAAATATCCAAATTATTTAGTGCAGCCCTGTATACGATCTACAGGTTTGTATGTATATTACATAGAATTCTAAATTTTAATTCAGTCATGCAACCCATAGCAGAATTGATAATTCCCATTCAGTAAATTCCGTCAATAAACGGAAATGTATTATAGATGTTTTGTGCTTTCCTGTATGTTATCTATAGGATTGATACACAACAAGTGATAGGCGAAAAATATTTAAATTTAAAAACGCGTACCGCAACTGTAAACGCACTTCCAGCAAGTATTATTAACAGGCAGTACTTTAACAAATTTCTCTTGTGTGTCCCTGTAAATGAACGTTGAATGCTATACACATAATATTCCATATTAAGCCTTTTCTAATACTCCTCGGTGATATATATGAATTTCAATATGTTTGATATAGTGAAACATTCTTAAATAAAGAGCAAACGTTTTTCCCCTATAGACTGTAATGTAATTATTTTGAGTGTCCCTCTAAAGACACTATAAGTACTATGCACATCATTTTCTATAGTAAACCTATTGTACTGCACTTGAGTGATATATATAAATTTTTTTAAAAAGTTTAAATGGTGTAACATCTTTCAAATGAAGCGCGATGATTTCTCCCCATAGACCCCATTTGTAATGTAAATGAATTCTTTTGAGTGTCCCTGTTAAAGAACTGTAAGTGCTGCACACTTCATTTTCAATACCGAACCTACCATAGTAAATCTCAATAACATATATCAATTGTATAACAATCCGAGTATATTTACGCGACTTAGAATACAGACAGACAGATAGACGGCAGACAGACAAACCGAATTCACAAACACTTGTCAACTATGTTGGAAACTGTTAATAAAGTTATGTGAAATGTGAATATAAATGTGTTTTCGTATATATATATATATATATATATATATATATATATAGACACACACACACATATACATATATATAAGTTTTATTTTGCAATATTCCTTTAAATTATTCTAAATTCTGACATATTCGTTATTTCCCTATCTATCTATCTATCTATATTATAAAGGCCAAACGTGTCCGTGCGTAACGCATACGTCATTTTGCGAATGGCAACAGCTGACGATGAAATTTCGGTTTTGTGATTTTTGCTATTGCAATTTCTTTAATTTCTAAACATAGCACATTTTCAATTTTTACACCGTTATAGAGGGAAAAAATTACTTTCAAATGCAATTTGTTTGAAAACTATATCTTAATTGCCTGATATATTATGGCTTATAAAATAATTTTTAAGCATGGATTTTGAAACGCCCAATAAACAAATGGAAGAATACTGCCATTATAATTTTTTAAATAGTTACAGGTAGTAAAATTAATGAATTTTGAAATAAAAACGTCACAAGAATAGGGTGCCTTTATATGAGAGTAGCGTTATACCGGATGCAAAATTTGATTAGTTCAGACGATTTTGGAGAAAAGGAAGCTTTGTAATAATTTAAAAAATTAAAAGAAAATTATTTGTTTACACCATAAACAAACATCGGATATTTTAACAGATAATATAAACAGAAGATATTGTTTTAGATATTGCATTTTTATGAATAAAATATAAAAAAATTATTTCACAAATTTAATAAAAATGCATATAAAAAGTTAATATGAACAGTAAGAAACAACGTTTTAATTCATATTTCATCAGTATTATTACAAATAATGTTAACGGTCATTGCGAAGTTGGAAAAAACGAATATACATGAAATTCGTTAATATCGCGATCACTATATCGCATGCATAAGATGATGAATAATAAATTAACAAAGAAGCATCACTGGATGCAGCGAACTCCCTGTATTAATAATACCAAAAAAATAAAAAATAAACAAAACCCTTGAAATTCGTTAATGTCGCGATCACTATATCACATGTATGAACGCTTAGTACAAAAAAAAAAAAAACTGGATGGATACTGCATGTATGAGCGCTTCACGCACAAGAAAAGCAAAGAAACCAGTAAAAAAAAATCACTAAATGCAGCAACTTTGACAAATAAAAATATCAAAAATCTATTAGATTTAGGGAAAAAAGTGGTTTTCGCCTGCGTTCTGTAACCCGAGAAGCCCGAGTTCGATTCCCTAGTTTCTTAATAATATTTATTCCTATTTAATTTCCTTTTAAAATTAAACGTGTATTATTAATAATTAACTTATTCCAAAATTTAATCTAAAACTTTAAGACAATTCCTAAATTTTATCAACTATCCAATCTATAATATTCTGCGAGATGCTAGTTTTTCATTTCGAATGTTTTTAAAATCCATGTTGTTACTTAATTCCACGAGCTGGATTCGCGCGCTAGAGTTTTTTTACTTCAAAATCAATGCACCCCTAAATCCGGGATTCTTTCTTGTTAATATATCCATCGCGTGTCATTCGCTACTCACTGATTGGTTCGTGTACATATTACGTCGCTTGTGTATCACAAGCATGCAATAATTCACCATCTTTGCCAGTTTCTTGTGAAATTTTAAATCATACCGTTAAAATCTAACACTTAGCCGGCCAGGATAAGATGGAACTTATCCGCGCATTTATAAGCGCTGTGCTGCATTATTAGTAACGAGGAGCATATAGCAAGAGTATAAGCAGTAATATTTAGTACTCCATTATTAGTAATGCAGATATCGAATAACTGACATTTATGAAACAATAACTGACATCTGGTGTCAAACACAGGTAAAACAACATAAATTTTAATGGTTTTTACTAGAAGATAAATTTAATTTATTATTATGCATTTTTAAACAGTTCAAATAATAGATTTCAACATTCTTTAATATAACCAATAACGGACACCTCTGTCAGAGACTGGAGAAATGAAATTCTAGGAACCAGTAACTGGCACCCCCCATTACGCTAAATTAAATATCTATAATCCCTAAATCATGTCCCTAATACATCATATGCATCTTTAAATTAATTTAAACAAGTACAACTTAAAAAAAATTAGGATGTACTACAAATAGATTATAAAAACACTTTCTTAATTTGAGAAGTAAGCTCCAAAATGGCACTTTTTGTATTCTCAAAAGTTTCTTTCTCATTGAATATGTTTTTGGTCCTCTAGTGGTAAATAAATTGACTCCAAAGTAAAAATAAGTGTCACGTTTACCACTAGATGACATTACTTTGTAGAATTTTACAACAAAATACTTATTCTAGTTAGATTTTTGCTCAAGTGTCAGTTACTGGTTAGGTGTCAATAACTGGGGGTTTCGCCCTATATGTTGAAGTTTAATGATTCAAACTTAGATTTTATTTTAATATTACGGCTTACAATTAGTAAGCCTGACTTTTATGCAATGTCTGTTACAAATATGCTGAACATATGATAAGATATGCTTGTTAAAATATTCAAAATTTCATTGAACGAACACAAATAATGTACAACACAACCATTCTTACTTATGCGTGAAAAAATGATTTCAAATGAAAGAAAATAAGTTCAATAAACGATAGTTTAAAATATTGATGAGAAAATAAAAAGATATATCTTGAAACATTTGTGAATGCATTTTTTATATGACGTTCTTAAAAAGATAATTACCAATTCATTACGTCATTTAAATAACGTTTTTCGAGATAAGCATTAATAATTAATTTTTTATTCATATTTTGTTTTTGTATGTTTCAGAAGTCCTTTATCTTCTGTAATGATATTAAGTTTAGTGTTCTTTTACGACTTGAATAGCAATTAAAATGTTTTAGGCGTTTTATCTAATGCTATTAAAGTTTATTTTTTCTTTAGAAAAATCGAATTATATTTTTAAGTTTAAAGATTCCAACTTCGATTTTATTTTTCTATCTATTACTTTGAAGCAGATTTACACATCTTTCAAACAGAAAACATTTTTTAAAAAATCACTAAAATATATAATATATCCATGCAAATCATTTATTCAGCTAAATACGTCAGCACATATTTTATGTGGTACGTTATTGTTATCCGACGTGCTTCAAACATTATTTAACTAAAAATGTTTACAATTTTAATGGAAGGTGATAGCGATATAAAGAGATTAATTCTTTTTCTGAGGTTCCGTACCTCAGAAGAGAAAACACGTAATACTGCCATGTTTGTCCGCCTCTCTGCTGATTCAATTGTTTTTTCAGGAATGACGGAAAATACCAAGTTTAAAATAATATCAAAACATAAGGTCTACAATCCATTTTTTCTGTAAAAAGTTCGAGTTTTTAACTCAATGTTACAAAACGTTATTGCCTTAAAACTACTTTTTATTTTTATACTCACTCACTCTCAAAACATGTAGGGTACTTACCTTTGGCATAGAATCTTCAAATTTTACACAATCAAAGGTCTTATAGCAGATGTAAGGAAAGAAATTAGAAAATCATTAATATTTACTTCTATATCAATTTATTGTATGACAACCAGATCAGGCCGTATATCTGTCAAGACCGTTGATTCGTTCTGGAACGACTGAAAGTTTCCAGTTGAAATTAATGTTAAATAATAAGGTCAACATCAGCATCTTTTTGTAAAAATGTCCAACGTCTGACTCAATGCAATAAAATGTTACGGGCTGAAGACAATTCTTTAAATACAAAACCATTATAAAAAACTATAGTGTACTTCTCGTTGGTCAAGCATCTTGAAATGAACATGCAAATGAAACAAAATATTTGAAAATTATTGATTTACATTTTATGTCGATTTACTATCTCACAATTGTATCTGACTGCCTGCCTGTCTACACCGTTTTTTACCATAATTATAAGATGCATTTACTCCTAAAGTATAAGTGTGCAGTTCTTAATTTTGTATTTTTATAAAGAAACTAAGTACTTAATAAGGTTTAGAGTAAAGTGGCATAGCGGTACGGAACACTCAGGATACTTGTCCTACTCGCACTTGTTCTATTTTGTTTATTATTATATAAATATATTTACTTCACTTATTTATCTTTTCCAAATAACAATTTTAACTCGAATATTCAATAATTTTCAGGAACTTCCTTTTATCCTTGATAGAACATGTTATATAATTTCGAAAAATATAAAATTATTGAGATAGTTTTAATAATGAAACCTTAACATCTTACAAACATACTAATTAAATACGTAAAAAAGTTTTAGCCTTTCACAGTGTTATACATTTTAGAATTTAATACATTCCCAAAGGCGAAAAAAAATTTATTTAGTTGGAAAATATTTCGATGAATACTTCAAAATTTATTGATTATTTTCATGCCCAGAGTATCGGCTATTGCCAGTATCTTCACCTTAATGTCCGAGTTTTGAAAGTTGTGTTTGTTAATGACACTTTAAGGCCTTTCCAAAAATCGTAACTTTTAATATTACAAGGCTTAAGTTGATTCTCTGAAAACTTATAGGAAACCTACATTTTTGCTCTGCTGAAAGAGTGTATTAAGGGAAATTTAGAGATTAATGGAAAAGGAATACATTTTTGTTAAAGTTCAAGCACGATTAGTAGTTAAATTTAAACTTATTTTTTATAATATAACAAAATAACTATATATATACTAGCCGCCACTGGCGACCAGTTTGGTCGCCCTTAAATGTATGTTAAGCATTGTAACAAATTATTTTTATTCATAATTTATTTTTTTCCTTAATCCCTCGCATAACTGGAAAAATCTAATAGATAAATCAAGAACTTTTGCGATCGCGGTAGCATTTCGCATATTTTTTGTTGTTATGTATTTCATCTTTCTTGACAAAAACCGCTTAACCCACTTAAGAATTTATGCTTCATGTCCGTTTGCTTATCACTTGCAATATGTTCGCTAATGCGGAGATTCTTAAACATATTTGGCGCAAAACAAAAATCGCGCCAGTTAAGGCCATATAAGTCTTACTGAGTGTCATCCTTATATATTATTTCTCCTGTCAACATCCCTTTTACTCAGAAAATATGAAACGCAGAACAACGAATGAGATACCATATGAAAGGTTTTAGAACAGGCTTCTGACATAGCCCGCTTAACAATTCGTTAAAACAGGTTTTTGATTAAAATTTGATGAAATTAAAAAATTAAATCGGCATTGTTTTCATGAAAGAAATGAAAGGTATTCCTGAAATTTTTGTTGCCAAAAAAATAAAATACCACATTATATGATGATCATAGCAATTATTATAAAAAACACCGCACGGGTTTATTTTATACTTATGACTAAAAAGCGAAATTGAAATTGAAATGTTTAGATTTCTATTTCTAAGTCCCATGGTTTTTCCGAAGCGGATGACGTCATCCTCTAATGCAGTCAAAATACGATTGCTAATTTTTTTTTTTCTCGCGCGTGCCTTTAGCAATCTTGGATCAGTTTTTAGTCTAACTTTTATGGAATAAATTGATATTCTGGCTTGACTAACAACTAAATGTTGTTTGCAGATATTTTTATCCTTGCTTTTTCTTTAGAAGTTTAAACCTGCATCTAATAATTATTACATATTGATAAAAAATGATACTTCTCTATTATCCCGTCGACCTCTTCTCATAACAAAAAACTATCGCCAAATAAACGGGTGAACGTTGCCATTGGAATATCAAAAAATAAATAAAAAATAAGAATTTAAGGATACAATTGTTATTTTAATTAATAAAATAACTACTAAATCAGTAAAACATAATAAAAAATACACGCAAATGTCGAATGTAATACCACTAGATGACGTAACAAACACGCATAATGATTCTAACATCAAGTAAATGGGACTGCATTTATGAAAAGCTGTCGACGGGTTAATAGAGAAGTACCTAAAAAATATTAGATTTCAGTGCGAAATCTTCGCACGGGCCCTCTGGTCAATAATCATACTAGTGTTAATATTGTAAATAAGATACAATTCTCTAAGCAGAAATCTTAAACACATTGTTGATCGATGACGCTTGTATGCGTCATATTTTAGAGCATTTTTTCTCGTTTTATGGTTTTGTTCCTCAAAGGGAAAAAACATAAACTTATAACAACGATTTGTTGTCCGTCTGTGTGTCAAGACAGTGTTTTGTTTTCAGGAATGGCTGAAGGTATCAACGCTACTTACGTTACAATGAAATAAATTTATGGAAACATTTCGCTTTAGCAGGGATTGCAGAGCTGATTACAAAAAAAAATATATATATTAGAGTTCATATAAGTCAGTTAAATTTACTTCTTGTTTATTTCCTGATTTTTAAAATATAATTTTTTATCAAATTCCCCGCACCCAGTCCGCATAATGTGTAGGATAATATTTTATAATATTACCACTGCATATATATTAACTTGTACTTTATCGCCTCTTCAATTTAACTTTAAACAACTTTTAATACTTACTCAAACAAATAATATGATGCTGAGATCACAACACTTCATTCCCATCAATACTATAACATATTGGTAAACGTAAACATGAATTTACATAGAATTTTTAATTTAAATCCTTTACTTTACACATATCGCACTCCCAATCTTCATATTCAGATACAAAACTACGGTACACCGTATTTTCCTCGTTTTCTTCTTTAAACTTCACCATTCACGAGCCTCATAATCATCTTGAGATATCGTGTATCTATTAATTGTATTCTTGTGTCTATTAACTTGTACTGTTAAGAATATTAATTTACAGATGGGTAATATTTCCAATCCCCACACACACATATATATACATGTATATATATATATGTGTGTGCGTGTTAGATTTTAGCTGTATGATTTAAAATTTCATAAGAAACTGGCAGCTGGTTAAAGAGGGTGAATTATTGCAGTCGATAGATCAAGAATCATGGCAAGGAATGAAGTCAATGAATGTATCCAATTGAGAATGTCTCCATAAATACTAAGCCAGTTATCCCAATAAAAGCAATTTTTCAGGCACAGAAGAGATGATGAAATAATTCCCACATGACGCCGATATTTTCTAAAGCCCTCAGACTTGACAATTATTCATTACATCGTTGAGTTGATCTTAAGTGGCTGTTTAAAAATTCCTGGTCATAAGAACGCCAGATAACTTTTTGATATATCATAAAAATTGACTTATAATATAAAATATGATTGTTAGACAAATTCAGAAAGTACAAAATAAAATTTGAGCATAAAAAGTATTTAAAAAAAACGAAAGAAAACTTAGAAATTTACAATTCAAAATGTTAATTCGAAAGAAAGATAAAAAAAAAAAATGCTTTTCACTGGTTTTTAAATGAAAATTCTTACACACATTGAATACATTTACAGAATAATGCGATAGTAATAAAAAATGTCGAGTGTAAATTTAGAGTATAAAAAAGGGGTCAAATAGAAAGTAATCAAATTTAGTAAATGATATTTCAAAATTTTAATGACAACATATTAACTCATAAAAATTTAAGGACAGTCGTTATTTTTTTTTTATCTTTTTATAATGCCAATTATCTTGTTAAAAATCCATTTCTTAATTCATCACATTGTTTTAATAAAGTTTCTTCAAGATTGAGCATTAAATAGTAATTATGAATTATTTTTACTTCTCTCTTTCATTCTAAAGCATTTGTATGGCGTAATGGCAGGAAATTTTATGCGCTTTTTTGATACGGATAGCCATTAAAATTTTTTACAGATGCAATTTATTTTTTTTAAACTAATATTTTTTATGAAACAAAAACTCCAATTATGCTTATAACTATAATCATTTAAAGTTAATAAAATGATCGTATTTTCAATTAATTATTTTTAAGTAGGATTTAAATTGTCTTATAAGAATATAAATTAAAACTATATAATGAATATAATAGGCGTGTAATGTAAAATGTTTTTACTCTATAAATGGAGAAGAGTTATTTAAATAATGCAATTATTGAAGTCTGTACACATAATGCTTTAAATAGAAATAAAGGGAATAATTTACTTGATTCAATTTAACTCTATTTAAAGAAAGGCTACATTTCAAATTACACTAAAAATTTTAGTTGTATTGGAATTCGAGTTAGTTATTATAAAAGCATTTTATACTATGCTAAATGTAATACACTCTAAAAACGACATTTTCAAAATTCAACAAAAAATACTCAAATCTGAGTATGTCGCATAAACAAAATGGCTCCAAATCAAAAGTACTCATTTTTGAAATATGCATATACTCATTTTTGAAAACATACACACACTCAAAAATAAAACATTATTTGCTCATATTTGAGTATGTCCAAGTTTCAAAAATGAGTATGAACTGTCTTCTATGTGCTCATTTTTGAGTATTTCCATGTTTCATATATGAGTTTGAAATTATTCTAATCATTTTTGAGTATGTCCATGTTTCCAAAAAGAATATGAACTGACCTTTCTGTGCTCAAGTTTGAGTATGTCTATGTCCCAATATATTATGAGTCTTTCTGGTATTTCAGAACACAAAGCATTGGGTCGTCATATTTGAAACAAAAAGTTTCATAACAAAATTAAAACATCGATTTACTCAGATATGAAAGTGTCATTTTCCTCAGTGTACTTTAAAAGCCGCAGTTATTAAAATTATTAGTATAATTCTTAGATATTTTTCCAAGTAATATTTTTGTCACATTAAGTTTCATTTGATTCTATGCGAGTTACACCTGCAGTTTTAAAACTTTATGCCACAAATTATGAATAAAAGAATTCCCAATAAGTCTTGGAGGTGTGAATTCAATCGCGTTGCTATCTCAGAAAAAGGTTTCTCAGAAAAACTAGTCGTTGGGGGCCACCGTAATACTTATCCATCATGGATATGCATAATGTAAAATATTAAAATAAAAAATGTGTAAACTACTAAAATCGTGGCTTGATGACGTGATAAACTTTGAAGGCTCGATTACTGAATTGCATAAAAGAAACATCCTTACAACTCCAAAAACAATAATCCTATTAACTATCAGTTTATTGCATCTGATTAAGCGTCTCATTTCCAATTAAAATATATCTTTGAATTGAAATTTGGATGAAATACAGAGTCATGAAAAATCGAAGAGTGTGGAAAATAGGATTACAAATATTTCGGTAACTCATTATCCGATCGACTTCATGCTTTATACAAAATTTATATTTTTTCATTCTCTTTTATGTTCACTCCTTAAAATAAGCAATTTCGAAAAATTTTATATTATATTTTATCAGAACGAATAATTCGAGAGTCCAAAAAAATAGTTCCGGATAATCGAGGTTACTGAAATTCAATAGGTTTCTTCCCATTATTACATACTAAGTACATACCAAATTTCAAGTCTCTATCTCAATTTGTTCGGGAGATAGAGCGTTTACAGACATACAGACACACAGACGGACGACAATTTTTTTTTCTAAAAATATGTTTTTCGGAATCTCCAGTGTCTGAAACGTCTAAATCCGTCAAATTTTTTTTCGATTTTCAAAACGATTACAAGACTTACCCTATACTACGTATGATGGGTAAGTAATAAATGACTACCTTATAGCTTCAATAAATCAAAAAGGAAAAGGAATTGTCCTACCTTTTCTGTCGGTGATGATCGTACTTTTAATTCTGCATTATTATCCATACATAAACGTATCCAGTGGAGAACCCTCGTTCAGGATATGAATAAATCTTTTATATTTAAAAGTCGGGAAAAAACTTTTTAGAATGTTAGAATAAACACAAATAATGTATTTGTTTGTAAAAGTATTAAGTATATATATATATATATATATATATATTAATGAATTTTGCAATTGATTTTTAAATTTTAGATTAGATTTACTTAATTTACAAAACACTATTAATATCTTAGATTGTTAGATGTTACAAGAGCCTTTTGCTCCTTGACAGGGTTACTTTTAATGATAGACTGAATTAAAAGTTTTTTTAGTCAAAAGAAATGAGAATGCTTTTTAAGTTTGTTCTTGATCTGTATACAGTCACGAAATTTTCTTTTAATTACAGTTTCTGGTACACACCAGTGATAAATGAGCACAATTCACGAACATAAAAAAGTATATTACAAATATAAACGAATTTCACAAATGTTTGGGATTTCCTATTTGTTTCAACAATTGTAATAATTCTTTAATTGGTGTGGGCACTTTGTTCATTATTTGATGATATAAACAAAATAGTTATTAAATGATTTCACTATCGCTTTTGATTAAAAATAAGCTGGGTACTGTATTCGAAGATAATTGGCTACAACTATCAGAAATATATTTATTTTCAATGAATCACTTCGCGAGATATTGCACTAAGTAGAAGAAAATTTCCTGCTGTTTTTTTTTCTTTTTAAACATCCGGTTTTAAAGGGGTTGCAGAGATACTAAGTTAATCCAATATGAGGAATTATTTCTAACAGTTTTCCCAATTTCTTAATATGGATTAACCAAAATTTTCATTTTATTTCTGTGACTAATGACGCTAAGTTTGGGAAGGGGTTTAGTGAGCGCATCAGCTATCACCTTTTCTGTTGGAAGATATTTTAATTCAATAATGCCTTCTTCTCTATATATTCACTGTATATTCACGAACATAAAAAGTATATTACAAATATAAACACATTTCACAAATGTCTGGAATTTCCTACTTGTTGCAGCATTTATAATAGTTCTTTAATTGGTGTGTGCACTTTGTTCATTATTTGATGATATAAACAAAATAGTCATTAAATGATTTCCTATCGCTTTTGATGAAAAATAAGCTGGGTGCTGTATTGGAAGGTAATTGGCTATAACTGTCAGCAAGATATTTATTTTCGATGAATCACTTCGCGAGATAATGCACTAAGTAGAAGAAAACTTTCTGCTATTCTTTTCTTTTTGAACATCCGGTTTTAAAGTGGTTGCAGATATACTAAGTTAATCCAATATGAGGAATTATTTCTAACAGTTTCCCCCTTAACTTCTTAATATGGATTAACCAAAATTTTCATTGCATTTCTGTGACTAATGAAGCTATGCTTGGGAAGGGGTTTAGTGAGCGTATCAGCTATCATCTTTTCAGTTGGAAGATGTTTCAATTCAATAATGCCTTCTTCACTATATTATTTGATGGCATTAAACTTCTCATCAATATATTTAGTGCGTTTCGTGAATTCTTCGCTTTCTATCATTTTGCTTGTACTTTGGTTACTTTCAAATAGAGCAATCGGATTTTCTTGATGAAGACCAAAGTCATCTAATAACTTTATCAGCCGAATAATGTTTTGGCTTGCATATGCGGCTGAAACATATTCAACCTCTGCTGAAGATAAACTTATGTAAGTTTGCCTTTTTGTTGACCACTGAATCGGACTATCACCTAGCATGTAGAAAATTCCAGATGTCGATCCTCTGGTTTTGGCCCGCCTAATTGGCCTCAGCGAATACTTTTAGTATTGGTTCTTTATTTACATCAATTATTAATTTTAGTTTTTAGTATGATATAAATATCTTACAATTCTTTTGACGGCTTGCCAGTCTTTCTCGCGTGGATTCTCATTTCGTCTGCTTAATATATAGACAACGGCCAAAATGTCAGGCCTAGTTATGGTCGCGATATAAAGAAGAGAACCGATTGCGTATAAAAGAGTGTTTTTTAAATACCTATATAGGGGGAAAGTAGGATAAAACAGGATTCTAACGGTTTTTGATTGTTGACTAAAGTCTAAACGAGACGGAAAAAACAGAACCTCCTCATAAATGTTTGGGGGCATCTGGGCTATTGAAAAGTTAACACCTGTTGCTACAAGTTAATTCGCCTGTATTTGGAAAAAGGCGTTTTTTAGAACAATCGGAAAAAGCTTCGAAATTCGGTGGTAGAGCAAAGCCGGATACTAATCAGAAATTAAGTTTTTACATTACCAGTAAAAAAAAAGCTGTATGGTAATACATTTTAAATCAAACTTTATAACATAGATATATTTTTTAATGTCAGTAACTTTATTTTTTAGAATTTGAAGTAATTTTTAATGCTGTCATGTAAGTTATTTCTCAGCTTTTACTTCTCTTATCGATTGGACCATTTATGTGAAAACCCATTGCAGACTAAACGTTGTATCCATCCTTCACTACATGTTAAGCGAAGAAACAATTCATTGTAGCGTTCACTGCAAAATCTTTGTTACCCAGTTTTGCTCCAACAGAGGACCAAAAATTAACATGGTCGTTTTCCAGGATAGTTGGATGCACGCACTTCTAATTGACACCAACATATCGTGCGATATCTATAGAAAACAGTGGTTCATTTGGCTAAATCGATCCGTCAGGCTGGATTTATTAAAAGAGCAGAAAATAGAGCGAAAAATTAAAATTTTTGAGGTGATTTTCTTTCCAATAGCACTGCACGAACAAAGAGATTAACTTCATTTCAAAAGTAAATGGTTCACTTCTAGGGTACGCTAATGGGTGTAGTTAAGAGGGCTGTTGTCCATTGGACAGCACTCATCAGCGATAAAACAGGGTACCCGCTTTAACCCGCCTATCCGGTTTTAACCTACTCTACCCTATTTATTTTATTTAATTTTTACATTTACTTCGGGATGAAATTTTTTATCGGATTTGAATGAAAATGTTTTATGTAAAATCATCACTCCAACATAAATTCGTTAGAAAAAAAATAGAAAGAAAGCATTTTATTAAACATTCCACAATACTACATTTAAGATTTTAATTTTTGAGTTAACATTTATCTTTGCTCTGACAGGCATTCACTCTATTTCTATATACAGGGTGATTCATAAAAGATGGGCAGAACTTTAAGGGGTTATAGTACACTTAAAGACAAATAATATTAAATAGGAGACTAAGGGTCCCTGACGTATTCCCAAGGAGATAGGGGGCATTAAAGTTTAGGGTCCGAAATTTCAAATGATTATAAAACATGGAAAAATTGGTCGATTCGTTTGCGGTTTTTGCAAAAAATTTTCTTTATGCCAGTATTTTCTTGAAATAAAATTTTAAAGTTCAATTTCAAAAAATGCCGATAGGGGGCGCTTTAGACTTTGGAGTAACAAACAACTATTTTTTAACGTTATTTTTTGTATTTCTTTAAATGATTTCGAAAGCTTAGACTTAAACTTAAATTTTGATCTAAAAATCTGAGTCCTAACGAGTAGTTAAGTAGCGTAAACTGAAATTTGAAATTTGAAACCCTTCTCCCCCCAGAACAAAAATCAGTTATTCCCGATCTTTGTGTCGTAGATTAGGCTCTAACTACTGCCGCGTTTTGCTAAAATTATTCTTTATGTCAGTATTTTCTTGAAAATAAATTTTAAAGAAAATTTTCAAAAAATTCCGATAGAGGGCGCTTTAGACTTTGGAGTAACGAACAACTATTTTATACCGTTATTTTTTGTGTCTCATTAAATGCTTTCTAAAGCTTAGACTTAAATTTTCAGCCCAAAATCTGAATCGTTAGACGTGGTTAAGTTTCTGGGGAGAGGGGTTTGAAATTTCTACTCCTGAGCACAGTTCAGTTTACCATGTCCACACATTGTGTGCTGTGATACGAGGTAAAAAGACACAAATTAGGATTATGTTACCAAAGCATATTTATTAACATGTAATCACAATAAATGTTCAAAATTGTGACCACCAGAGGTTATGCACGCAGAACAACGGCGACGAATGGAACGGCGAACATTCGCGAAAACATCAGGCTTTTCGAGCACTTCCCCTACAGCGGCGGAAAGTCTGGCGACCAGTTCCTCGGGGGATTCAATGGGTGTCTCATACATAAGAGCCTTCAATCGTCCCCAAAAAAAGAAATCGAGGGGTGAAAGATCTGGCGAGCGAGCAGGCCAAGCAACAGGACCACCTCGACCAATCCATCTGTTCGGAAATGTGATGTCCAGATAGTTGCGGACGTCTCGTACGTAATGGGCTGGCGCTCCATCGTGCTGGAACCACATGACCCGCCGGATGCGTGGAGGAACAACGTTTAACAGGTCTGGCAGCACATGTTGCAGAAATGTGAGGTATGTTTTACCGTTGAGGCGTTCAGGCAGAAGGTACGGTCCGATTAGGTGGTCTCCGAGGATTCCTGCCCAAACATTGATGGAAAAGCGTCTCTGATGAGCATGTGGATACGTAGCATGTGGATTGACATCCGCCCATACATGTGCATTGTGTGTGTTAAATGTACCTTCACGTGTGAAGGTCCATTCATCGGTGAAAAGCACAGTTCGTCCAAAATGTGGATTTAGCGCGTTCTGCTGCAGAAACCAGCGGGCGAATTCAATACGATTTGGATAATCCCCTGGAGACAGTTTCTGGACTCGTTGCACATGAAACGGGAGCAAATGTTCATCCTTCAGTACCCTCCAAGTCGTGGACTGTGAGGTATCCACCTGGCTAGCCACTGTTCGTGTACTTGTACTTGGCTGCGCCGCTACTACATCCAGAATGGCTTCTGCAACAACTACTGATTCGTCCTTTTTTGCACGACCTGCATTCGACCGGGAAGCGAGAAATGATCCCGTCTCACACAACTGTCTGTGCAAGCGCTCGAAAGTTTTGCGGTTAGGCAACCGCCTGTTAGGAAATCGCTCTCCGTACATTCGTTGTGCCTCTGCACCATTTCCATCTGCCGCTCCGTAAATTAAATGCATCTCAGCCTTTTCCTTATTCGTGAAGGGCACCATCTTCCGATTCATTACTACAGCGACTTACACTTGACTCACCGTTCAGTGGTTTTTATGCCTGAATCGTGTCGAAATTTTGCATACGTGTTCTTCTTCTTCCCCATTTGACATTTGCATACTTTCTGTTTCCTTCTTCACCCGGTGACTAGCGTCAGGAATGGAGCTTTAACGTTTGCATGAGCGACGTTTCCAACTGTGCCAGTGCCTTTATGAGTGAATTCCGACTATGCAGTCCTTGACGAAAGTTGTATTTTTGCCTCGTATCACAGCACAGAATCGTTGGGCATGGTTAAGTAGTGCAAACTGAACTATGTTCAGAAGTTGAAATTTGAACCCCCTCCCCTCGCTACTGAACCACGCTCAGCGATTCAGATTTTGAGCTGAAAATTTAAGTTTAAGTCTAAGCTTTAGAAAGCATTTAATGAGACACAAAAAATAACGGTATAAAATAGTTGTTCGTTACTCCAAAGTCTAAAGCGCCCTCTATCGGAATTTTTTGAAAATTTTCTTTAAAATTTATTTTCAAGAAAATACTGACATAAAGAATAATTTTAGCAAAACGCGGCAGTAGTTAGAGCCTAATCTACGACACAAAGATCGGGAATAACTGATTTTTGTTCTGGGGGGAGAAGGGTTTCAAATTTCAAATTTCAGTTTACGCTACTTAACTACTCGTTAGGACTCAGATTTTTAGATCAAAATTTAAGTTTAAGTCTAAGCTTTCGAAATCATTTAAAGAAATACAAAAAATAACGTTAAAAAATAGTTGTTTGTTACTCCAAAGTCTAAAGCGCCCCCTATCGGCATTTTTTGAAATTGAACTTTAAAATTTTATTTCAAGAAAATACTGGCATAAAGAAAATTTTTTGCAAAAACCGCAAACGAATCGACCAATTTTTCCATGTTTTATAATCATTTGAAATTTCGGACCCTAAACTTTAATGCCCCCTATCTCCTTGGGAATACGTTTGGGACCCTTAGTCTCCTATTTAATATTATTTGTCTTTAAGTGTACTATAACCCCTTAAAGTTCTGCCCATCTTTTATGAATCACCCTGTATATGTTAAATAGTTTAGAAAAATTATTATTTATTCTTTTATTGCAGTACTGGCCAGCTACGCCCGCTACGCTGGTCAATTTTTCTTAACGAACCCTTAACCAAACGAAATATTGACTTTGAAATTGATCCTGTATTTTAAAACCATACGGATCTTTGTTTGGAATGTCCTTCCGCATTTCTGAAAACGATACTGAAAATTCATTTTCGTTGGATTTTAATGAAATTACAATACTTCAAATACAATGAAATTGATATGCCTCACTGAGGTGGACTAAAATATGCTATTTGTCGAGAATTGAATAAAAATCCTGCACTCGTGACATCATAGTTCACTTTTATATTTTAACAGAATAATAAGGCTACTATAATTTGTGACTCGTGCTATAGCCAGGCTGCCGTTATCATTATCTTTTTACGTGTGAAGGTTTCGGTATGGTACTCCATTGTCAAATTTAGTAATTTTTTAATTTAATATTTGAAAAACGGCATAATTATTAGATTTGAAATGTATATCAAGAAAAATGCAAATTTGTACCTTTCTAACGCAGTTTGTCTAACAATTTTCTGACAAATACTTTTGGAGCTATTAATTTTTTCAGTAACTTCAAATGTTTCATTTTCCGAGATTAATCTGTGGTGAT
Source organism: Maratus michaelseni (assembly GCA_963931845.1). Classification (NCBI taxonomy): domain Eukaryota; kingdom Metazoa; phylum Arthropoda; class Arachnida; order Araneae; family Salticidae; genus Maratus; species Maratus michaelseni. The sequence continues at coordinate 340,134,091 of OZ007592.1, forward strand.
GATTATCGAAAAAGCCCAGTCGTTAGCAACGCATAGCTTTTTATTAAAGAGGATAATAGAGCATTTTGGTCAATTTATTTGCAATTTATTTATTTTTTTATGATACTACGTAAAAAAAACCGGAGGTTACTAAAAATTTTTTGTATATTTGTATTCCATGGATTTTTTTAGTAACCGATACTATAAACCGGAATCGTTGCTAGCTATTTTCTAGTAATGTTGCTAGCCGTTTTCTAGTAATTTTTACAGATTTTCTTGTAACTGAGTAAGAATACCAAAAAAAAAAAATTAGTAACTGCAAAGATCAATGAGAAAAACTAAAATTTTTTTAGTAGATCGACCGATTTTTTTTTACAGTGTACTGTTGTGTTAAAACATATGCACGAAGGAGAATATTTGAATATCCACTAAGAAATAACACACATAGCTAAACATCATTAATGACTTTAATACTACCCCAAAGGCGTCTTGTTTTTTATGTTTCAACGGGGATTAAGAATGAAGTTTTGAAAAATAAATTTTTTATTTCTACTCACAATGTTTCAAATTTCATCCATAACGTAGCTATTTACGTTACAAATTGAAATTTATGTGTACCAACATCTCTTTACGGCCATTTTAGAGCTCATATATATTATTATAGTCTATTATCAGTTACTTAGCATATTTAAAGGGAAATCTCGATACATTCTTTAATTTATAAAGATTTTAAGCAAATGGTTTCAGGTTAAAGGGGTTGTGATTACTTTCATATTGGAAGTTTTAAAGGTAAACAAATAGATACATTCTTAAATAGAAATAACCGGTTATTGTCATTTACTTTGCAGTTTAAAATGTCCTCAAAGCACGAAAGGTTTTATGTTATGAATGATATTTCCGAAGAATACCTCAAAATATATTGCTGAATTTTAATTTTAGTGTTTCGAGTACTTTCCATAAGGAAACTTTTGCGGAATGCTGTCAAAAGTTATGTTCGCTAAGGACTTATTTTAGTCTTTTTAGAAAATGTATGTTTTAATATTTCAACTTAAAGTCATTTCATTACATACTAAACAGCAATACTAAATGTTTCACTGATTTATAAAATTTTAAAACAGACTTGAATAGAGATCAAAAGAATTACCAATGCTCTCGTCTTTAAAATATAAACTTAAAATAAAGTTATATGAAATTAGAATATATATATATGTTATATAAAAATTTATTTCCTTCGTATCCTTCCATTTTATTCGCATTAATATTTTAAAATTAATCTAACTTCTGTCATAGTCAGTATTTCCTTAATTCTTAATAATATCTATTCCTATTTAAAGTCCTTTTAAAAGTAAATATCCGTATATTAATAATTATTTTATTCCAAATCTTAATCTAAAATTTAAGATCTTTCGTAGCTTTTATCAGTTCCCCAATCTATAAAATTCTGAGACGCGTTCTCATTTCGAATGTTTTTTAAAGCCATTTTCTTTTTATTATTATTATTATTATTGCTCTGAATTTTTCGCGCGCTTGGGATTTTAACTTCTAAATTGGTCCGCACCGAAGTAAGGGATTCTTTATTGTTTTAGCCTCGCCCTCTAGCCCCATTCGTTGGGCTGGAGCTAGCTTCTCACTCATTGGGTTGTGCGCTCGTGACGTAATTCTGTGTATGTTTCCGCGGAGAGAACAAAACTCGCCCGCACCGGTCGGAGCGAGAGATTTTTGACGTTTTCGGAAGCTAAACAAATATGTGTCTGGTGTGTTTATGTCCGTAGAATATTCATCTGGCCCAGTAACATCTTAATTCAATGAAGTGAAGCAACGTTAGCCCGAGGGTTATAAGTTTTAGACCTTTGGGAATCGTTTCTGTGTTGTTCGTCTTCTAATAAAATTATTCGTCTGGAGATTGGCTGGATTTATTGTAAAACTTTGGTGGAATCATTTCATTGCCTTCTACTTCGCCATACTCGCTAAGATCGACTGCAACTTGCTATATCGTTGAAGGACTGCCATCTTTTCATCGAATATTATTCATCGTAATATCTCAACCTGGTCAAAAAGCTACAAAAAGCCGGCAGGATTCCATGAACTTGCGCTGAGCTATGCCAATGTTCTGGTGGACGGATGAGCTGCGAATGTATTGCCGGCTACTGTTGTACATCTTCAAAGCGAAGAGTGTGCGTCTAGTTCTCGCGAAGAGTATGTTGATTAGTGTTCTTCTGATCGTCTGATAAACGGCGAAGCTGTGATATGTTGCTGAATGCGGATGCTCTACATTTTCCATTGTGGTGTGTGCAACTGATTCTCACCAAAATATGCATAGAATTTTTCAAAAAGTGTTGGAATAATTTATCCCTGGAAATACCAGATGCAGACCAGTGTGAATGTTCTACAAAACAACATCTCAATCATGACGGAATGATCTAAATAATATTTTCTTTTACAGAAAAAAAAATGAAAAAGTATCATTATACAAAAAAAAAAATAAATAAATTGATCGGTCTCAAAAATTTCAAAAAGTAAACAGACAGACAACTTGTGAACGGAATTACGTAAGTTTGAAAAAATTTATTATTGTATGTATTATTTATTATTTTATTTATTATTTTATTTATTGTTATGTTATTTAAGTTTCGCTCAGACTTTCTTATTTGTTGTATTATTATTATTACTATCATTATTTATTAGAGATGGAGGTATTTACATTTGTTATTTAATTTAAATTTTATTTTACATCTGTTGTGTTAATTCTCTTTAATTTTTATATTAATGTTATTGCGATCTGGACTTGTAAAAGTCCTTGGTGATCACAAAATGAGTGAAAACGAAATAAACATCATTCCTTTTGATTTCGAATCTGGAATGAACATTCAATCTTGGTTAAACCATTTTGACAAAACATGCCTTTCTGAAAAGAAAGATGAAAATTGGAAGATTAAAAATATTTCAAAATATTTGAAAGGAGAGGCTCTGAAGGTATTTATCAATGAATGTTTAGAATGTAATGCTTTTGACAAAATAACTGATATTCTTACTGAAAAATTCATAACTGTTCATGTTCCTCGATTTTCAGAATTTGCTTCTATGAAATTAAATGATCTCATTGATTTCGATAAGTACTTTCGAAAAAAGGTTGAAATAGGTAGACAACTTTGTTTATGTGAAACTATAATAGCACAGGGATTAACAGACGGTCTCAAACCTGAGTACCAGAATTATATGATTAGTAATCCTCCAAAAAATACAATAGACTGGTACCTAATGGCTAAACAGTTAGTAGTAATTCCTACTTGCCATGTCAACAATAGTAATTCTAGGAGTAATTTTCAGAATTATAGATCATTGCCACAATATGATCAGGCACCTAGACATTGGGTTCGCCCAAGTCGAAAATTTCATGTGCCAAATTCCAATTTTCATTCACAGAGCGATTTTAATGCTCCAAATTCTAGATTTATCAATCCTAGGTTGCCTACTACCCATTTTCAGAGAAATTACCCAAGTAGACCATGTTGAATGTGTTTAAATAGATGTATCCAAAATGCTTACCACTGGGAGAGGAATTGTGTATTCAATGTTAGGCTTTTGCAATCTTCTGCACCCCCTCTTAGTCAACCACAACCATATACTGATAATATATGACAGTTAATTGTATCAGGATATGTAAATAACAAAGAACTACCTTGTGTGATTGACTCTGGCTCAACCATAAGTATTTTACCTTTTAAATTTGTTAAATTGTTAAATGCTAAAGTTATAAATATTCCACCTGTTATTATTGGCCAAGCCAAAGGAACTGTTGTAATAGATAAAGCTTGTAATTTATTGTTTAAATTAGGTAATGTGCAACAAAATATTAGATTTTTGATACGTAATACAAATTTAGATTATGCTATATTAGGTTTACAAGAATGCTGTAAGTTTAATTTAATTATTGACTGTGCTACATGTCGAGTATTACAAGGAGACCTTGTTTTAAATGAATCTAAGAGCATATCCAGTGATAAATTAAGATTACTTCATTTTAATGTTAACTGTGATTATCAGAGAGTGCAACCCGATTATGGAAAGATCATATCTCCTCAATCCTTTGTTCCATCTAATGTTGATAATTCTAAATTAATTGGGGACATAAATTCTATAGAAAATGAAACTTTAAGGGAAAGTATAAGGGATTATTTAGACATTTTTTCTAAAAATAAATTTGATGTCGGGAGAATTAATATTGAACCGCAACGTTTTTTTCTTAATTCTGACCTACTAATATCTCTGGGGCCATACAGAACTTCCCCTTTAGAAGAAAAAGAGATTTCGGATCAAATTCAATCACTATTAGATGCTGGTTTAATTAAAGAGAGCAATAGTCCCTATTCTGCCCCTGTTACATTAGTAATGAAAAGAGAAGAAGGTAAGAAAACTAGATTATGTGTTGACTATAAAAAATTAAATGCAATAATGAAAAATGACGCCGAACCCCTACCTCGTATCGATGGAATTTTAGATAAACTGAGTAGTGCACAGTATTTTTCAACTTTAGATTTAGCCTCTGGCTAATGGCACATACCCATACATCCATCCGATACTGAGAAATTGGCTTTTGCTACCAACTTTGGGCTCTTTGAATGGTTAGTTCTGCCCTTCGGGATTAAATTAGGCCCCCCGATATTTAATAGAACCCTTAGAAGAATAGTTACTAAATACAAAATAGACTTTGTTTGCCATTATTTTGATGATATCATTATTTTTTCTTCCTCATTAGAAGAACACATGCAACATTTAAACCAAATATTTGAATTATGTAGACGTGAAAACATTAAACTTAAACTATCTAAATGCAATTTTGTTCAAAGTAAAATTAACTTCTTAGGATATACCATCCAGAATGGCACATTAACTCCTGCTAATGCTAATATTGAAGTAATAAAAAAACTAAAACCCCCTTCAAATGTAAAAGAACTTCAGAGATTCTTAGGATCTATCAATGTTTATCACAAGTTTATAGATAAATATGCCGAAATTCGAGTCCCTCTTAACAGATTACTCAGGAAAAATACATTATGGGAATGGAATACAGATTGTCAAAATTCTTTTCAAAAATTAAAAGATGCCTTAATAGCCAAACCTATCTTAACAATTTATGACCCGAAGTTACCCCTCCATATGTTTGTTGATGCCTCACAGGTGGCAGTAGGTGCAGTCTTAAAACAACCTGATAGTAATAATTTTTTACATCCAATTGCTTATTACTCTAGAGGATTGAGAAGTTATGAGAAAAATTATTTTATTACCGAGTTAGAGTGTCTTGCCATCATCGACACGTTAGACAAATTCTATCATTATTTTCATGGTGTAAATTTTACCATTCATACTGATCATGCATCTCTTGTATGGTTAAAAAATACTAAACATTTGAGAGGCAGGTTATTTAGATGGTCTTTGAAGTTGAGCATGTTTGAATATAATATAGTTTACGAAAAGGGATCCACAAATGTCGAAGCCGACATGTTGTCGAGAAACCCAGTTTCACATTTTATTCAACCACTTACTTTTCTTCTGGACGTTAAAGAAATTATAGAGAGGCAGGAAAAAGATAATGTGTGTGGTAAAAATTATCTAAATGAAAATGGACTTATGATTATTGAAAGGAAAGGATTTCGAAAAATAGTAGTCCCCATGTCTTTAAGGAGAAAAGTACTAAATGTTGCTCATGAAAAATTTGGTCATCCTGGTATCCAAAAAATGTTAAATTTAATCTCCCCTAATTATTATTGGCCTGACATGACGCAAGATATAACCAATTTTGTAAAACATTGTGATATTTGTCAAAAGAATAAAAAACCCAGACAGAAAAAATTTGGCTTATTACAAGCTATGCCCACCACAGATCAACCTCTTGAATGTCTTTCTATTGATACTGTGGGAGGATTCAATTATTATAACTCCACCAAAAAACATCTACACATCATCATCGACCATGCAACCAGATATGTTTGGGCATTTCCTTCCAAAAGTGTTACCAAAGAAACATACACAAATTGCTTAAAACAAGTCTTCAATATTCAATTCCCTCAACAATTATTCTGTTTCAACAAAATTTTCGATATACAGGGTCCTCAAAAGGTATTAAGTGCTAGGAACACAGCCTTTACTTCACCTAGATTTAAAAATTTTTTGCGGAATCACAATATTAAGCAACGTTTAACCACATCACATCACCCTCAAACGAATGGCAAATGTGAGAGAGTTAATCAATCAATAGTTACAAGATTAAAGTGTAAAGTTAATTCTACTACCTCCAAAATTCCTTGGACCAAACTTCTGACTGAAGTAGTTAATGAATACAATAATACACCCCATTCCATAACCAAATTCCCTCCTGCTTATTTACTTTTTGGCAAATTACCCTATGATTCCCCTCTTAAGCAAAATTATTACCCTCCTGTCCAGGAAGCCCTCAACATTGCTAAAAAACGCACGGATGAATTTTACTGGAAAAGTAAAAAATATTATGATAGAAATTATGTGAAGCCAAAATTTGAGATAGGAGATCTTGTTATCTATGAAGAATTCCATTATCCCAATACCAGAAAGCTCTCACAAGTTTTTAGTGGTCCCTATCAAATCCTTAAAAAATTATCTGATGTAAATGTTGAAATTAATAGACAGACTCAAAATAAATTTACTGAAATAGTCCATGTATCAAAATTACACCCTTATTACCCTCCTGACAAATTAAAGTTATCCCATGAGCAACAACAAACTAATGTTAAATCAATAGCTTAATATTAAACTTAGTAAAGCAAAAATTAACTAAATTTATTGAAATCAAATTATAATTGACTAATCAATTCTCTTCTGTATAACAGTATGTTCTTGAATATAGGAATTCCCAAGAATATTACTGCCAATATTTTTGCTTGAGTTAACTTTTTATGCAGGCGTAAATTAGTTGATTTGAGTTAAAAGGTTCTTATATTGGATTGAATTGAATTAGAACAATAAAGTAAATTGGAATAGCAAATTAGATTAGAATAATACATTAAATTAAAATAATTGAATAAAAATTCACTGGATTAAATTAAATTATAATAATAGAATAAAACTCTCTACTAATAGTAATAATTAAACTTATTATCCACCATACACTTCAAGGTCTTATTTTCATTGAGCAGCTTATGTTTCTCTTGTTTGACTGAAAACATGAGCACATTATCTTACTGAATTGTTGATAATTTTTCACAGATATTTATTAGTTTACTATTTATTTATTTTGTTTCCTTTTATTAAGTATATTTTCATTCCTCACTGATACTGAAAAAGAATGAGGAATTAAAATTATATACAGATGAATTACTGATTTAGTATTATTATGAAGTTGTTTGTTATTGTTGATATTATTATGTTGTTATTATAATTGTTGTTGTTATTTATTATGTGATAAGATTATAAAAGAGAATATTCTTGAGAATTGTGATAAAAGAGAACCACTGATAGTATATTAGTTGATGATAAAAAGTCGCATCTTACTAGCAAAACATCTAATACTCATATCTAATTGATGGAACATTATTAACTGACTGGACTTCACTTAATAAGTGCACTTATCAAGCTATACCTACTTATCAAGGCATAAAACTTATCAAGCTATACCTACTAACAAGGCACAAAACTTATCAAGCATCACAAACAAGCACTTTTATTGTTTATTGAACTTAGTAGTGATGGAACTTTCTTATGTTTTTGAACTTTATGATTAACTGGAATTATCCTACTACAGAATCAATACACTGTATTGCCGTAAACTGTATTACGGGCTAATACTTGACATATCTGTGCCTTCATATCCATACCAAGAAACTTTTTTTGGAAATGAGAGCTCTATAACTCAGACTGTTACTGATTAAGAGGACTATTAGACATTTATACTTTTCACTGCTTAGACAAAAATGATTTGTTTACTTCATTTTCATCCTTTTCACTATTTATGTTTGAAGAGTGAAAAAAAAAATATTTGCTACTAACTTATTTATATTGTAATAGTATGTATTTCTGTATTTAAACAATTCCCAGAGGTTCGCGTTTACAAAAATAACTATTGAATTAACTTTAATAAAATCACAGAATTTTTAGCATTAACTAGAATACCAGATAAATATTTTGTAATCCAAATTCTTGCTTGCCTTAATGAACTTGTAGATCATCGGATCTACCCGTAATTCGGATTTTTAGGGGGGGGGGGGGTAATGTTAAATAAAAATTTATTTCCTTCGTATCCTTCCATTTTATTCGCATTAATATTTTAAAATTAATCTAACTTCTGTCATAGTCAGTATTTCCTTAATTCTTAATAATATCTATTCCTATTTAAAGTCCTTTTAAAAGTAAATATCCGTATATTAATAATTATTTTATTCCAAATCTTAATCTAGAATTTAAGATCATTCGTAGCTTTTATCAGTTCCCCAATCTATAAAATTCTGAGACGCGTTCTCATTTCGAATGTTTTTTAAAGCCATTTTCTTTTTATTATTATTATTATTATTGCTCTGAATTTTTCGCGCGCTTGGGATTTTAACTTCTAAATTGGTCCACACCGATGTAAGGGATTCTTTATTGTTTTAGCCTCGCCCTCTAGCCTCATTCGTTGGGCTGGAGCTAGCTTCTCACTCATTGGGTTGTGCGCTCGTGACGTAATTCTGTGTATGTTTCCGCGGAGAGAACAAAACTCGCCCGCACCGGTCGGAGCGAGAGATTTTTGACGTTTTCGGAAGCTAAACAAATAGGTGTCTGGTGTGTTTATGTCCGTAGAATATTCATCTGGCCCAGTAACATCTTAATTCAATGAAGTGAAGCAACGTTAGCCCGAGGGCTATAAGTTTTAGACCTTTGGGAATCGTTTCTGTGTTGTTCGTCTTCTAATAAAATTATTCGTCTGGAGATTGGCTGGATTTATTGTAAAACTTTGGTGGAATCATTTCATTGCCTTCTACTTCGCCATACTCGCTACGTTCGACTGCAACTTGCTATATCGTTGAAGGACTGCCATCTTTTCATCGAATATTATTCATCGTAATATCTCAACCTCGTCAAAATGCTACATATATGTATATGTATGTATGTATGTATGTGTGCGTGTGTGTGTGTGGGGGGGTGGGATTGGAAATAATATCCCTCTGTAAATTAATATTCTTATCAGTACAATATAATAGATATACGATATCGCAAGATGATTATAAGGCTCGTGAATGGTGAAGTTAAAAAAAACAAAAGCGATGAAAATACGGTGCACCTCAGTTTTGTACCTCACAATGAAGGTTGGGAACAGCAAATAGCATTTGATAAAACGCATAACATTTTTTTAGTTGCTATTCAAACCGTAAAAGTACATTAAACTTCATACCGTTACAAAAGACAAAGTACGTCTGATGTATACAATAAAAAAATAAGAATTATAAATCAATTTTTAATGTCTAACTTGAAAAACGTTATTTAAACGATGCAATGAATTGCCAGTTATATTTTATAAACGTTGCATAAAAAAATGCATCCACAAATTTTTGAAGATATCTTTTATTTTTTTATTAAAATTTCAATCTAACATTTATTCAAATGATTTCTGTTTCTATGATATATATATATATATATATATATATATATATATATATATGTATGTATATATATTACTTGAAGCATGATTATGAATGGATGTCTTGTACATTATTTATTTTCTGCCGTCAAATTTTATATATATAAACTCGGTTTGTGGCGTCATGTGCCGCCATCCGAAAAATCTACAAGAGACCACGCCACTTCTTCCGGTCAAGGGTCCATTCTTCTTCCAGACCCCTATCCCTCATGGCTTTTTTTATCTCATCCATCCAGGTCTTTCGTGGTCTTCATCGTTTCCTCTTTTGGTTTGTTCTGTAATTAGATGCGATTTTGGGTAGTCTCTCGTCACTCATTCTTTTAACATGACCATACCAGATTAATTGTTTCTTTTGGAGATCGTCTAAAATGGTTCCCTTTACATTCATCATACCTTTTGTTCTTTCATTTCTAATTCTCTCTATTCTTGATATCCTGCATTATCTTCTTAGGGCATCCATTTCCACTGCTGCTAATTTCTTTCTTTCAGTCTCCATAATTCTCCATCCCTCTGCTCCATATAACAAAATGCTCTTTATTCAGTCAAATTTTGAATATTTAAAATAACTCATCATATTACGCCTCAATAAGAATTTTAAATCTAAAAAAGACATCTTTCAGTAAAGTCAGGCTTTTTAAAAAAAATAAAATTACCTCTTTTTTATTGCTAAAAGGTGTAAACTAAAAACATTATAAACAGTAAAATAGGTACAAGTAATATAATAAAATCACGTGTTAACTTCAACTAAAGTGTAATTATTGCTTAAAGTGATAAAAAAAACATAACACAAAAGGTTTAAAATATCTTTTAATATAGATGACATAAGTTTCTTTCTCTGAAATGGCGACATCTTCAAATCAAAATGATTTTATACTTTACACGTACTTTTTAAAAAATTACGAATGTTAAATGATTGCATTTCAAAAAACTTCATAGACCATGCATTTATGGAATATTTTTGTTTGTTTTGATAATGGCTCAGAGTGAGATGAAACACATGCAAGTCTAATGAAACCAATTTTACTGTTTATAATCTTTTTATTTTACACCTTTTAGCAATAAAAAAGAATTATATAATTACAAGTTGTTAATATTTGTTATATTTAACTAAAAACACTTTAAAAGTAGAATTTTCGTAGAAGGTTTCTTTAAAATATTACTGAAATCTCTACTAAATAAAGCGTGTACAATTCGATCAGAATACTGTAATATAATACTTCTTGGTGATTTAATATTTTAAATGCATGTGAACATCTGGAAGGAACAGCTTTGTTTTTCGATTTATATTTGTAATGATGAGACGCATCTATAAGTGTTTAAAAGTCTACTGAAATTTATTTTAATATTTGAAATTAATGTGTTGTTTTTTCAGTTTGAATTAATATTTGACATTAAATGTATATTCATTTTAAATCTTGACTGTTTTAAAAAGGGTACCAAAACACTTGTTAAGCATATTTTTAATAGATTTTACATATAAAAATTCGTGATTAATATTTGTAAAAAGGACTTCTTTTCAAATATATAATATTCGGTAATTTTTAACGAAATGTTGCTTGCTGCTATGTATCGAAAGAAAAGGATATCATTTATGAAACCTAGACCCAGATTATTGAAACATATCATTATTGTGGCGATCTTCTGTAATAGGGTTGCGTTCGTTTCCCTTTGACTGAGGGATTTTTTGGTTTGAGATCGGATTCAATTCGGTTGAGGCACCCACTCTGTCTCGACATTTGACGGTTGATTTCGTGATTAATTAAGTAAGATTTATCACACATTTGAAAATCATCTTGTACAAAAAAGGTGAAGTAAAAAATGTCTCTGTCTTAAGAACTTTCATAGTAACGTCTTTAATCTATTCGAAAATAAGAGAGAAAACACGTCAAAAAAGCGCGTGCAAATTGACTGATTTTGTGATGATTTGGATACATCGCCTAGAATACATAGTGTAGAAAACGGCTACAAAATATTACTAAAATATTGAATCCGATAAATGTAGTACGATGCTGAAAAAATAACAAGTCGGTCGCAGCAACACCTTCTTGCATTGGCGTAGACAGGGTGGAGGTCCAGATGGTTTGGATACCACTAATTTAAAAAAAAAAATATTTTTGCCTTATCTAATCGGGGAATGTTCTGCAATAATGAAGGTGAAGAAAACTTTATAATATTACTGATTTCCAGAGCATTTGGACCCCACCCTCTCTCTCTCTCTCTCTCTCTCTCTGGCTACGCCACTGTCTGCTAGCTCTTTTCAACGCAAATATTCTATAAGAAACGAACTGAGAAAACGTTTCAGCTGGTGGTAAATATTTTAAATAATTAAATTATACCCTATTTCCTTTGACTTGGATAGTGATTTTCATAAGCTTTGAAAATATGACTCACATTGATCATGGCCAAAAAACGTGATACGCATTCTTTTGTGTCTGGTTGCAGTACTCGAAAGAAGACAGCAAACTAGAAACTATCCCTATTTCGCATACCAAAGGATGAATCTCTGCTAGAAGAGTGGAAAAGATTAATTCCCTGATATAATAAAAAACTAACTTCAAAATCAGTAACATCTCAAATATATACTTACAAGAAGATTTTATTAACAGAAATTATGTTCATGTTGCCAATGGTGAAACAGTTACTTTTACTAAAGGTAAATCTTTATTTAAAGCAGATGTCGTTTCGATCCCCTTATTATTGTACCACATCATTGAACGTTTATCGGCTACAGTTTTTTAGCACTTTTTAAAGCATTGCCAGTTTGCCTTTTTTTAATACCGAAATTCCGCATTCATACCAGAAATTCCCTATAATATTCTTTTGGTTACTTGATGGGAAATATTTCATGACTTCTTAAAGCAAAAATTCTTGTTTCTGAATTTCCAGTTTTAATTATAAAATTTTGAATAAAAAAACTGTAAAACCGTTTCCACACTATGAATTCTAGGCGCTGTACTTTGACTGCAATGAATGACAGCCAATCATTGCTACACCGATATCTGCTTTGGATAAAAATAATGCAATTTATAAAAATAAATGATTAATTTATGAAATTAAATCATAAATTAAATGTAAATCTTATTTTGCGGATTTAAATTTGAAAGATTAAATATTTGGCAACAACGATTTCTAAATATGTTTTAGATACAAATATTTACAAATTCATATTCATAAAAATCGTCAAATAAGTGACAAAAGCTCCCAACTTAACCTTGGTGGAGTAATTCGACAACCCGTATATTTATTTAAATTCTCTCTTAATTTTGAATAAACCGTAGCTTTTTTTTCTGTTAGACCCTATAACACAATCTTTTTATATATGACGTTTTAAACACATTGTGTTAAATGTGACGCTGTTTTCTTCATTTAATTCTTTTCCCACGCAATATGTTAATTATTTTAGATTTTTCTTTTACTTTTAATATTCAGATGTAAATTGTTTTGAAATATTACTATTTCGGCTTTTAGAATCTGTCGTAATTTTAACCATTAGATATTTTTCGTGTGGAATAATGTAATTATTCTTGTTTCCTTTATCTTTTATTATTTACCTGTAAATGTATTTTTCAAATAAAACCTTTCTGGAAATATTATTATTTGCGCTGTTTTAAATTTGTCAACAATAGGTAGAAAAAAATGACTTTTTTGAAATATAACATAAATCGCTCTTCAGGTAACGAACAAAAAATAAATAAATAAATGATTTGGCATTGCATACCTCAATCTAGTTAATTTTCTGCCTGGAAAAGATGGTTGGTTGATTTGGTTGATTTTATGACGCTGGATTATTTACACGAGGGATATAGGCCCTAGGGAGGAGTGCCATCCGTGGGGTCTTTCTAAGGGATCCTAACCCATATTTACGGCAAGGTTCGAAGAAAACCACGGAGAACTCCGAACGGTTAAGTCGACGAACGTGACAGGCTTTGAACCCTGCACCTCCCGTCTACCTACGTTAGAGAGCAGAACCTCTAAGCCACTGGTGGGGCCTGGAAAAGATCGTTAAATTACTATGCATAAATTGTGATTCTACAAAACATTTAAAAATGAACTATTTTGACAAACCACAGTATAAGTAGAGATTATGATAATTATTCGTTTTAACACTAGAACTACCGGAAATTTTACTCAAGTTTTTTAAAACTATTTCACACCATACATTTTATTTAAAACTACTTAACTTATTCATTTAACGTATTTCTGTGAGTTTTATATTTAATTTATTTTAAAATAAAATTTCTGGCTCGAATCTGAATATATTCATTTGGTAACTGGCACAATGACGGCTCATGGTATTTCTAGTGTTAAAAACTATCTACTTCAGCGTATTTATCATCCATTTCTCTATAAAACTACCAGTTTTCATATTTTCATGTGCAATAGTGTTTTAATATAAGCCTAGAAAGACCCCCTATCACAATAACTGCATTTACGGGAGCGACAGAGTTATTTACATGTTTTATTATTATTAATATTTTTAGAATAGAGATATATCAGATTTTTAAAACAGTCTCGAAATATTTATGAAGTAAATTTTACAAAAATACTAACATGCAAAATTTAAATTATTTTTCGCCAGGGTTAACATTATTCTATATAAATTTTCCTTTTAATAATATTCCACATATTATACCGGGTTATTAAATTAAAACCAATTTTTAAACTAAACTGTCAATCTCCATGAGTAAAGGTATAAGATCTTAATCCACCTAATAATATTTATTTCAAATTGCTTAAATCTAAAAATGGCGCTAACTACGTATATTCCTTAAAGAAAACTTTTTTATTTATATCCCTATTGAAATTTACTATTATTTCCCATGTATATCAACCTCTTTAAATTCTTTACTTAATTGCTAAAATGTCTTAATTCTTAAATTATCCAGTTCTAAAAAACAAATTTATTTAAAATCATTATTTTATTAAAATGTCAAAATATCTATTACAATATTCTAGTTTTATTCTGCGTCATTAAATTCGTTTTTTTCTTTTCTGTTTATCTCTAGCGTAAGCTAAAATTATCGTCTTGGAATTCAAAATCTATTTTTAGCCGGTATTCTCGTGATCCCAACTTAATTCTAAGACCTCATAATGTAAAGGATATTTGAAGCTCCGACTGCCACATAGAGATGATTAAGTAATAATTTTAATCACGATTTTCTAGAGTATTCCTCCTGCGTGGTTGTTCCTGATTATGTAACAAAGCTTTGAAACACAAAATTCGACTGCTTACTTCTGGAGTATACACATTTTCTTAGTAATATCTGAGTGATACAACAATCCGGCTTATGCCTGTGCGTCAATGCATGGAAACTCAACCTAAAACACATTTCACCAACTGCCTTTTAAGCTCCAATATGTCTCCAGCATCTCACATACGTCCGGCATGACTTCGCTACACTGCGCAGTGCGGTACCGCCTCATACAAAATCAATTAGCAACCGGCCAACTAAGAAAAAAACAATTAAACAACAAGACGCACTGAAGCCACGTCGGCCCATAGATTTAACAAACACATCCCCGCCAAGTGGAGAGCAGGCGAATCCTCGCCCCTTTGCCAGGTATCAAAGTGTTAAGCAAGGCAAAAGCCTGGCAGGTAGAGGCAGGGGACCGGTTAGCGGTCTAAAAAAAAGCTCCAATATGTCACTATATCATATATATTTGCATATATACACATATATATATATATATATATATATATGTATATATATATATATATATATGTATGTATGTATCTTATATATATATTTATTTATTTTATATATGTCTTTATATATACATATATATCTTTTTAATTAATTTCCTAACATTGTGACGCAAGAAACAAACTCGAGAGTCACGTAGCGAGAATCGGTTTTATGCATGCCAGCACTATAACATATATAAAATTTTCACTTCTTCAT
The DNA here is from genome assembly GCA_963931845.1 of Maratus michaelseni. Taxonomy (NCBI): domain Eukaryota; kingdom Metazoa; phylum Arthropoda; class Arachnida; order Araneae; family Salticidae; genus Maratus; species Maratus michaelseni. Next base: position 340,149,616 of record OZ007592.1, read on the forward strand.
TTCAAGACGCACAACAATATGTATGTGAATCGGGTAATCAAAATACCAGTTAAATTTTTTTATTAATATGGGACTTTTTGTGCAATGAAAATGTTAGTTTTAGCAAGACTTATATTTGCGAACATTATTCATTACTTTCAAACAATATTCAACAATTCGCTTTCATCGGAAAATAACATTTCAGAAAATCTGAACTTGCACTGACAATAAAAATAAAGATATAATTTAATGTATATTTTTTTAGAATTTTCGTTTATTTTACAGTGGAAGATAATTCCGAAATCATGATTATAAGATGTTATGCCAGTCGGAAACAGCAACAAATGGTAACAGTATAATGACCTAAAGACCTTTTTTATGTGCGGAACTTATTACTTTTGGAATATTATAAACCTATTTCGGATTATTAAATTTTAGTTCTGAAGTCAAGTACTGAATCTAAAACATATTAGAAAATGAATTGATTGTATGACTAGATATTAAATTTAAAACCAATTTATTGAAACTAATCGGGCAGAAGTGTAGTGAAGTCCCTTGCAAAATGTAGCCTACGAGATGCGGCAATTGACAGAGATTTAAAAAAAAAAAATACTCACTCAAATTAAACAGAAAATTGCTAAATGTCAAAAATTTACTTACAAATAGGTCACTGAAGATTTAAATTACTATCAGAGTCCATGAACATGAAACGCTTTTGCTGTAAGGCAAAATGTTAACTCGAAGCTTTCAATACAGTGTAAAATTCACTAACGTTAGCAACCCGTAGTTGCAGATAAGCTTTATTCTAACTATAAACTAGAGACGATTGTACACAACAGATACGTTGCACGCGGGTAGAATAACTTTCTCGTAAACGTTTGATGAACTCGCAACTCCAATTCTTCGTCACATGCCTTGATTTCAAAAGAGATGGAGCTCGACTAAAAAACGTCGATACAAACTTTTGCTTCTATTTTATACTCTCCAAACCGATCAATGAAGCTTAATTTGCATAGACTTGGAGCAGAAAACACTAACCGTAGAATCTAAGATTTCCAAAAACAATTCAGTAAATTAGAATAAAAGAAAGTACAGATGTCGCTGTTGCCGCACACAGATTAATTCTGATGAAAAGTTCACATTCAAAGAACTAGCGTTCCTTCATAAAAAAAAGTCGCTAATCCACTTCCAGCTCAATGCATCGTATTAAATAAAACATCCAACAATTCCAAAAATATTGCATGTTTAAGGTCGAAATCTTTATAAAAGCTACTTTTCAACACTTTCCAACCTAGTTGAAAAGTGTTTATGACTTCGGTTTGTCTGCCGTCTGCCGTCTGCCGTATGGCAGTCTGTCTGTGCTCTAACTCCCGTAAATATGCACGGATTGCCCTGAAATTTGTATATGTTATTGTCGTTATCTATAGCATGTTCCCTATTTCAACTGAAGCGGGTAGCACTTATAGTTTGTTTACAGCGACACTCAAAAGAATTCCGTTACATTACGGTCTATGGGGAAAAATCATTCGCGGTTAATTTGAATGATGTTACACAATTTCAAACACATTGTAATGGATATATATCACTAAGGTGCATTACACGAAGCTTAATATGGAATAGGGTGTGCATAGCACTTATAGTTACTTTACAGGGACACTTAAAAGAATTCCGTTACATTACGGTCTATGGGGAAAAATCATTTGCGGTTTATTTTAATGATGTTACACAATTTCAAACACATTGTAATTGATATGTATCACTAACGGGCATTACAAGAAGCTTAATATGGAATAGGGTGTGCATAGCACTTATAGTTACTTTACAGGGACACTCAAAAGAATTCCGTTACATTACGGTCTATGGGGAAAAATCATTTGCGGTTTATTTTAATGATGTTACACAATTTCAAACACATTGTAATTGATATGTATCACTAAGGGGCATTACAAGAAGCTTAATATGGAATAGGGTGTGCATAGCACTTATAGTTACTTTACAGGGACACTCAAAAGAATTCCGTTACATTACGGTCTATGGGGAAAATAATTTGCGGTTTATTTTAATCATGTTACACAATTTCAAACACATTGTAATTGATATGTATCACTAAGGGGCATTACAAGAAGCTTAATATGGAATAGGGTGTGCATAGCACTTATAGTTACTTTACAGGGACACTCAAAAGAATTCCGTTACATTACGGTCTATGGGGAAAAATCATTTGCGGTTTATTTTAATGATGTTACACAATTTCAAACACATTGTAATTGATATGTATCACTAAGGGGCATTATAAGAGGCTTATTACAGAATATTGTGTGTATAGCAGTCACCGTTCATTTACAGGGACGCACAAAAGAATTATCTACTGTTTGTTAACAATAATTTCTGGAAGTGCGTTTTAAGTTGCTGAACGCGATTTTAAATGTAACTCACTTTTTGTCTATTACTTTGTGTGTATAAATTCTGTATTTCATATACAGGGCAGCACAAAAGTTCGCGAACGCATTTCCGTTTATTGAAAGAAACTCCAGAAGGAGACTTTTAAACTGTGCTACGCGTTTCCTAACTAAACTAAAATTTAGCATCCTATGTAGTATATATACAAATCTATAGATCCTATACAGGGCTGAATAAAAGTATTCGGATATTTTTCAGAATACTGTATATGTTGGAAATATATATTGGAAATTCCTGAAATTACGTTTTTAAATATGTTATGCGCTTTCCAAATTGTTTACTTAGATGTTATATTTCAGCTTATTAAACGGTAATGATTTGTAAAATTATTTTGGATGCGTTGGAAAGTGTTACATAATCTATGCTTGATGCATGATTTTTCGTTCTTGTTTATTATTTGATGGGATATCTTTGGAGTTTAGAAATATTTTACAGTTTCATATACTATCCTTAATAAAAAGGTCACCTAATTATTTTCAACAGCAAATTGTATTTCTGTCTTTTGCAAATCTTACTACTATATCAATACGAGTGGGTATTGCTATAAATTTTGCAGTGGTCTAACTAATAACTGCACTTCATTTAGCAATATAGCTTTGAAACTTTCTGAAATTCTACAAAAATACTAACAACACGATTATTCTTCTGAGAACAGTTAAAAAACTACTACTTTTATGCAGTGAAACGTACAAACAGCAACAAATGGTAAAAGCATAATGACTTAAATAACTTTTTTATGTGCGGAACGTATTACTTTTGGAATATTATAAATCTATTTCGGATTATCAAATTTTAGTTCTGAAGGCTAGTATTAAATCTAAAACATGTTAAAAATTAAATTGATTGTCTTCATGTTTTTTGTGACATATTTTGTTCAAAGGATAAATCACTTATCAATGTTTACTTCCCCATGGAATTATAAATGTTCCACTAACTAGGAAAAATATGTTATCATACACATTAATATTTTGCATAAAACCTTTTAAATATCTGCTAATGATACATCCATATATTCAGCCAGTAATGTTTTGTTTTATAATAGTTTTGAGATTTTCAACAACAATGTTTTTATTGAATAAAGTGTTTTGTAATAAATTCCAATCACGAAACAGATAATATAAATATATATATGTATTTTCTGAAAGAGAAATCTTTTTACTATAAAGCACAATTAACCATACATGTATTAACTCTTAAATAAATATTCAATTTAAAAAACAACAACCCCTACTACGCATAATAAAATATTTAAATCATAGAAAGCATGATTATTTTAGATAATTTGCATAAAGAGGAGCCTTTTTGTCTTGTAGTGCTTAATTTAAAGAGATTCAAATGTTTTATGAGTCACTTAAGACAATACTTTTTCAAAGAGAGGCCGTAAAAGAAAAGTTATGAGTGAAATACATTACACTGGAAGTAAAAATAACATAAAAATTCAGATATACCTCTATGTATTTTTATGACAAATTGAAAATTGTGATATGTGTGAAATTTGTGTAACCAATTTAATGTATAAATGCTGTTAGATGTCTGTGATCTAAATAAAAATATGCTCCAGAAACATTTCTTTAATAAAGTAATGTTTAAGCATTTCTTTAATCAGAAAAACTTTATAAGAGTGTTCCATATACATTTGGGTGGGTCTAAAAAACCGAAATTTATATAATCGAAACATAATAGTGCGGGAAAGTGGCTATTGGTAATAATGAATAAATTTGCAAAATATTACACCAAAGGGTTAATATCTTTTACCGCCGCACAGTGGGGCGTTTTGATGATCTAGGTGGACAAAATTCATTTTTCCGATTATCTCGGAATTTAACAAGACCGCGTATACTGGTAGCTGAATGTCTCTTTTGTCGAGATCCGTACGAGTTTTGTCGAAGAAACCCGATGTGTCGATTAACTACGACCGTATAGAATGCAGTTGATTTGAGAGACTTTCAACAGTTGCATTATTTTTCTGTAAGTTCGAAATCAAGTCGTGACTTTTCTGTTTTATTCGAAAGCAGGAGTTTACTGGACATATGTCACATGTTTGTCACACGATTTAACCTATTGTTGTTTGAAAATAAGCGCCATCTTGTTTTCAAACTTCATCTTGACTTTTAATACAGTATTAAGCATTATTAAGCAATAAGCATTTTTTTTTTTTAATCAAAGTGCCCTTCTTAAAGTATTGAAAACTTAAGACAGCTCCTGCGAAAGTTTGCGAATCATTAAGTTATATTAACTTGAAGTGTGCGTCTGAGTGTTTAATTCAAATCTTGCAAGTCAAATTTCACCACTTTTAATTATCCGATTGAGCTGAAACTTTGAATACATGTGTAGTTTCAATGACAATACAATATTATAATTTAAAAAAAAATAATAATATAAGTAATATAATAATAATAATAATAATAATAATAATAATAATAATAATATAAATAATTAAATAAGTCAAATATTTATTACTGTTTGGTTATTTTATTACTGATACTTTCGAAAACCCAGCAAAACCTAATTAAACTTCAACGCAATAATTTTGTCCACCTAGATCTTCAAAACGCCCCACTGTGCGCCGCATGGGGGCCAAAATTTAAAAAAAAAAATGTTTTTGTCTAAAAAAAAAAAAAAAAAAAAAATTATCCAACCATACCAATACAATTTCAAATAGAATGCAAAAGCTACATCAAGATATTAGTAATGTTCCACTAAAATTTCATTATGGTGAAATCACTTCTATTACCGCCGCAAAAATTTGAAAAAACGGCAAAAATTTCAATTTTCTGTTTTTTACAATTTTTCCAATTTTTATTATATGTCTACTATTAAAAAAAATTACATTATATCTAGTAATAACTAATAAATGTCTAGTAATTTTCATGATGGGGATTGCCAACCCAGGGCGAGAGGGGCCCGCCCCTCCTAAATTTGGGAAAAGGGGTCTTTTTGAAGACATTTTTGCGATTTTACGGTAAATTTTGGTGATTTTTTTGGTAGGGGGGGGGGCTTTTTACATAAATTTACCCTCATTTCTCACTTTTGCCCCCCCCCCTCCCAACAAAAACATCCCTAAAAAGATCCGGAAAATCCCCAAAATCCCTTCAAAAAGCCCCTTTCTCTCAAATTTGGGGGGCGGGCCCCTCTCGTCCCTGGTTGGCAATGCCCATGATCAAAATTACTAGACATTTATAAGTTATTACTAGCTATAATGTCAATTTATTTAATTGTAGACATATAATAAAAATTAGAAAAAATTAGAAAAAAACGAAAAATTGAAATGTTTGCCTTTTTTTTCAAAATTTTGAACGCCCCTGCGGCGGTAATAGAAATGATTTCCCCATAATGAAATTTTACTGGAACATTACGAACATCTTAGCTGTTGCATTATATTAGAAATTGTATTAGTATGGTTGGATTTTTTTTTTTTTTTTTTTTTTTCTTTGAAAAAAAAATTTGCGATTTCTTTAAAATTTGCCCCCGTTGCGGCGGTAAAAGATATTAACCATTTGGTATAATATTTTGTGAATTTATTCCTTATTACCAATGCCAACTTTGCCACACTATTACGTTTCGATTACATAAATTTCGGTTTTTTCGATCCACCCTAATATACATGTATAAAATAATTTTTCGAGATCAATTTTGTCTATAAAAGATTGTATTGACCAATGGTCAACGGAACATCGTTTTGTAAAGCAGAACTTCTTAAATTGTGATGCGAGAAGATGTTCTGTAAATAGTGTTTTTGTGTAGTTGAGAGTAGGCGGTTAGGTTTAAGTAGTAACAATGCTGGGGCGCATTGGAACCAAATCGGGCTAGTACCGAGTGACTACTGTGAATGAAAATAATTTGAATCACGCAAAGTTTTTCTGCATATTTAGTTGAAACTCGTGAGTTTGACTCACTTTTTGCGAGTTTTCTGTTGCGTTTCATTCCCTTTTTGAAAGACAAACATGATTTGATTTTACCATTCACGCATTAATTCTAATTAAGTAGCTATCTTTAAAATAATTAAAAAAAACATCCCTACTATCCATAATTATTCATTTTAAATCAAGGAAAGATCGGAGAGTTTACATAATTTGCATAAAGCGAAGCCCTCCTTCTTATAATGGCTAATTATAAAATATTCACGAACTTTATGAGTTAACGGTCTCATCTAATATACTTTCATAGAAAGTCAGTAAAGGATAAGTTACCAGAACAATACATTACACTGAGTGCGAAAACAAGTAATAAAAATTCAGTTATATATTGAAATATCTTGATGACAAAATAACAATTATGACACATGTGAGTTTTCTGTAACGAATTAAAGGAATAAATGCTGCTAAATCTACGCTGATATATAAATTATTTATAATTACCGATTGGTAAGTATTTTCTTTCAAAATATATTAAAAAATCTATTTTTACTTCATTAATTAATAAAATGAAATTGCAGTTTTTGATCTAGAAAAAAAAACGCTCGAGAAGAATTTATTTTAATAAAGTGATGTTTTGCTTTCTCCTGAATAATAAAAATAGTTTTAACAGTTTTCCCCACGCATATATAGAATTATTTTTGAATATCGTTTTCGTCTATCTATTATACAATTGCCAGTAGTATATCATACTGTAAAGCAGTACCTTTTAAATTTTGATACGCGAAGAGGTGCTACACGGTTAAACATATTTTTGCCGGTCGAACCAATTTTTGGTACTGTATTAGCTTCAACCATAAGATGGCAAAATTTTGTTCCAACATTTGGAGTCTGGTTTAACTACAGCTCCAAATGTCGAACAGAGAATTCATCGTCTTATGGTTGCAGGTACTATAACAACAAAGTAGGTACAACCATGGACAAAAGTTTTAACAGTGAGGGAGGAGGAAGCAGGTAAACGATATGTTTTACGTAGCAATGAAGCTATGGCGCTAGGTGACTAAATTAGTTATCCTGGTCAATCCAGGGCCCAGTGGTTACTGCAAACAAAAATAATGCTACTTACGCGAAGATGTTCTGCCAAAATGAACTCATTGACTTAAAAGTTGTGCGTTTGACTCACTTTCAGTGAGTTTGGTTGATTGGTTGATTGATTTATGACGGCAGATTATCTACGCGAGGGATATAGGCCCTAGGGGAGAGTGTCCTCCATGGTAGTCCTTCTATTTACGGTAAGTTTCGAAGTAAACAACAGAAAACTCCGAACGGTTAGGTCGACAAGCGCGACAGGGGTTTGAACCCACTACCTCCCATCTACCAGCTTTGAGAGAAGAACCTCTCAGCCACTGATTGGGCTTTGGTGAGTTTGATTCCCTTTTTGGAAAAGCAAACTTGAGTAGACTTTTAAAAAAAACAGAAGCATAAGTTATCATGAAAAAACAACTAAAAGGCATCGAATTATTATTATATATATATATATATTTTTTTTTTACCTTTTCTAAAAAACTGTACGCTGTTCAAAATAAGATTATTTAAACTTTTAAACCTGGATTCCAACAAAATTGCAAAAAACTCCAGAACTCAATTCTGAGAAAGTATATGTTTTAAAATCGTTCGAGGTGATATGTTTACAGTGATGTGTGCGACTGTAAATAGAAGACAGACTGTAGACAGACGACATACAGGCAATCTAAAGTTATAAATGCTTTTCAGCGATGTTGGAAAGTGGTAAAAAAACACTGCAAATTCCCAGCACACATTGGGAACACATTTGGAACACTTTGATTCAAAAAATGTGTTCCAGTTACCTCAATGTGTACTGAAATGTGTTCCGAATGTGTTACGCTATAAAGAAAGTGTTCCGAAAAGTATACCGCAAGTGTTCTGCTCAGGATATTTGTTAAATCTAAACTCGGAACACTTTTGAGAACAGATTGGGAACACATTTGAGAACAGATTGGGAACACATTTGAGAACAGATTGGGAACACATTTGAGAACAGATTGGGAACACATTTGAGAACAGATTTGGAACACATTTGGGAACACATTTGAAAACAGATTTGGAACACATTTGGGAACACATTTGAGAGCAGATTTGGAACACATTTGGACGCACTTGTTAAATCATCGCTTTCTTTGTTACAACGACGCTTTGTTACAACCTACTTTGTTACTAAGAAGCCTTGATCGCAATCAATGCGGATTTCAAGATCATTATTTTTATTACTTGGGTAAGTTAAACTTTAAAATTTATTTTACAGCGCACATGAGCTCGTTATATTAAGGGTCCTATTATAGTGGCTCCACCAGTGGCTGAAAAGTTCTGCTTTCAAAGCTGGTAGACGGGAGGTGCTGGGTTCAAACCACTATCGCGCCCGTCGACCTAACCGTTCGGAGTTTCCCGTGGTTTTCTTCGAACCTTGCGTAAATACGGATTAGGATCCCTTAGAAAGGTCCGTCATGGAGGGCACCCCCCCCTCCCGCCGTTCTATATCCCTGGCGCAGATAATTTGCCGTAACAAATAACCAACCAACCAATTGAACCGTTATAGTGATTGTCGTTTGAGCGATATACACTCTAAAAAAAATCCGTGAAAATACAAGAGATTTTCCGTAAAATTTTACGAAGTTTCATTTTTCCAAAATTTTAGTACAATTTCCGTAAATGACATTAGTTCCGTTAAAGAGACTTCACATCCGTAAATATGCAGAAAGTTTTCCGTAAATTTAATGGATTTTTTCCGTATTTCTTTCAAAACAGTACAATGTCCGTATTTCTTGCAAAACAGTGCAATTTCCCTAAATGAAGTTTAAAGGTTGAGTACAGAAATCGCTTTTTTTTAAATGCGAATTGAGATTGTTATATTTACTAGAGTTCTTCTAGGATACAGGCCTGGCCCGGCTCGACCAGCTGGCTCATTGTAACCGAGGCCATGTCAATTTATTGTGAAAAGAATAGTAATATTTATAATTTTTAATGAAATATTTAGAAATTTATTTTATTTTTATAAATTACAAAAAAAAAAAAAAAAAAAAAAAAAAAAAATCTAATTTACTTATTTATTAAATTTACTTATTTTTTTCTTGATAGAACTTCAAATTTATGATTTTTTTCACTATTTTTTTTAATTTATCTTTTTTAATTAATTTGAGGCAATATTGTGTTATTTAAAGGTTTCATAACATAATATCTCTGCAAATTATAGCTATGCAAATTGGTATTAAGCTAAACTGTTTTGGCTTACAAATTTATGAATTACGCTAAAATTTATTATTTTATAAATTATAATTTTACAAAGTTTGCAATGTTTTCCTTAAATTTATAAAATTAGTTGATGTTTTTTCTTTACTTTTATAAAAATCAAGTTTCTAATTTTATAACATTTTTAATTTATTTCGTTAGTTCCTATTTTTATAAATTAAACTAATTTAATTTAAATTAAATCAGTTAGTCCATATTTAAACTTACCTATCCCAAAGTCATTAATTTTTTTTTTATTTTTTATTTTTAAAATGTAATGTTAAAAATGTAATGTTTAACAGAACCGTGCGCAAAAGCTCTCAGCATAGCTGAAATATAATAATTTAATTTATTATAAAATCGTTTATTTGCGTAAGTTTTTTAAAATAAGAGATAAAAAAAAATTATTTCAATAGCATGTAATAAACAAGTCTGATTAAGATTATTGGAATTGATTAATAGATAATCAGGGAAATAATTTAAAAAACGTATATGTTCGAAAAAAGAAAATGTTGGTACCACTGATTGAATTCAGGGGGTGGCCCGGAGGGGACATTATCCCTCGGGAAATTAAAATATCCTCCCCCCAGAAGATTTGAGATTTTATACTTTTAATTATCAAAAAGTGCGATCCCCCCTCCCCCCCCCGAGCATAAATCCCTCCCGGAGAAAAATGTCTGAATTCAACACTAGTTAGTTCTGTTGCAAAAAGAAGCAATTAGTACTCTTAATACAATTTTTTATGCATATAATATATAATAAATTAAAATTTATCTGTTACCAAATAATACAGTAAATTATGGAAAATTATGAAAAGAAAATATTAAAAACATTAGAAAAATCCATCTACAAATGAAATCTCAAGTTTTTGCATTATAAAAAGCGATTCAAATAAAGTTACAGCATTTGAGCGAAAAGCGCGACGGGTCATAGCGTCGGGGTCTAGGTCATCGGGTTAGTACACGGGACTTCATGGGTTCGTTTCCGATTGCGGGTAGGTTTGGGTAAATTCTATAAACTCACTCCGAAAGGAAAAAGAAAAGATCCCGAAATGTATCTGTCCCTCATAAGGTTGTCCTCGCGAAGGACCTAATTTTTCTTTTTTGGTCCTATAAATTTTATTTTAACGACATAAAAATTTCTGTAAAATACGGAAGATGTGTTCCGAAAAGTGTGCTCAAATGTGTTCCCAAAAGTGTTCAAAATGTGTGCTGAACAAATTAAGTGTTCTCAAAAGTGTTCTGAAAAGTGTTCCAAAAAGTGCGCTACAAAGTGTGCTGAAAAAGGGGACAAAATGTGTTCCGAAAAGTGTTCTCAAATGTGTTCAAAATGTGTGCTGAACAAATTAAGTGTTCTCAAAAGTGTTCTGAAAAGTGTTTCAAAAAGTGCGCTAAAAAGTGTGCTGAAAAAGGGGACAAAAATGTGTTCCGAAAAGTGTTCTCAAACGTGTTCAAAAAGTGTGCTAGAAAGTCTCAGAAGTGTTCTAAAAACTGTTCCAAAAAGTGTGCTAAACAAGGGGACAAAATAAGTGTTCTAAAAAATGTTCTGAAAAGTGTATAAATATTTGCAGTGAAGTAAAGAGAGAAAAAATATGAGAAATGATTGTAAGAGAAAAAATATGTTTAAAGAAATAGAACTTTAAAGTGCGCACAATATAACACGAACTCGCTAGAAAAAGATGTGTCATAAGTCCGTTTATAATTCAAAAAATTACAATACAAAAGAAAAGCATAAAAATAGCATAAATGACCGCGGTGCGACAATCTGTTAAAATTTAAGGACTTTTGAAATCTGAACTTATGGGTATCTTTAAAGTATGTTTTTTTTTTTTTTTGCCACACAAAGTACAGACTTAAAAAAAAAAAAAAAAACTTATGGTATAAACTGCACTTCTTTACGAGACTTTGTTAATACTTCTTTTATATGTGAATAAGACTGTGTAATAACACCGAAAATCTGTTTGTAAATAAAATCTTTATCCCGGTTTCCCAGTATTAATTTAACTATAAGCAAAGGAAAATTGGTTTGCTTGGCTTTGGGTGAAATGATTGGTGCGCTGTATCAGCTCATGAAGTTTAATCCACAGCCTAAGAAGAAGAAATTACCGAAATTAAAAACTCACTGATAGCAAATAATTTTTTGTTGAAATCGATAAATTTTGATATGTATTCTATGTAATATGTATGCAATTCATATGAACTATATATTGGAACATGTATTTGAAATAAGTGATGAAGATTTTTTATTCAGAAATTTTAATTCATTCGAGAAATTTTAAATTATAATTTTTGCTTTATTTAATGAAAGAGGTTTCGTGATTAATTCAAGTAAAATTTCTTCCTTCAAAATTTCCGGTGTGAATTAGGAATTTTTGAATACGAAGGAAATTCCTGAAATGGAGGTATATGTCCGCTAATGATGCAAATTGATATGTTATTCATACCTTTCTGAAAAAGATTTTTTTTTCACCTATATAAGAGACAGAAAAATCATGTTTTAGGCAGAAAATCTCATTTTAAATCAAGTAGCACATTTTACGAATATGGATACTTGTCAATGTTTGGGCAATAGTACGTATCGGGTACATCAGCTACTTATTGTAACAAAGATGATTTTTTTGAAAAGGCGAAATATATAAATACTTAATTCAAGTATTTTGCTGAATGTTTGCTAGATTAATATACACATTTTAAGATAAAATAAGAGGAATATAATAATGAGAAGTGTACTTTTTATTTTCACTTTTTATTTTCTAAGTCCATTTTTGCTTCATTTATTTACACTTATGTCTCTATTTTTCGCATATGCTATCGAGTTCAGTTTTTTTTTTTTTTTTTTTTTTTTTTTTTTTTTTTTTTTTTGCTACCTATGTTGCCATAAAATACAAAAGTATTAACATTTATTTCAGAATTTTCTACAGTTGAAACATAAGTTAATGGTTTGGCTATTATTCGTAAAAATAAAATATACAACTAACAGCCTGAAAGTACACATAAAATAGACTTATTAAGATTTTTGATGAGGCACATGAATAAATGAAAATAATAGTGGATTGACACTGCAAACATCAATTGCAAAATACCTTCTTGGAAGTTATGGAAATATTTCTAACTGTTTTTATTTTCAGTTTACAAGAATTGTTTCTACTTTTGAGTCCAAATTAGACACTGAAATGTGTAAAAATATGCAGTTGTCTGAATTAGAAAAAATGTTGAAAAGAAAATGGATTTAAATTTACCAGAATAGAAGTCTCCTCTGATTTTTTTCTGATAATATAGCAGTAAAAATGTATTTGATAGTAAATGTTTTATCCCAGAAGAATAGGAATAAATTATGTGTAAGAAAAAAGAAAATCGCTTCATTGTTTTTATGTATAATGAAGCTGCGTTGTGACATTTCCAAATTATTGAAAGCGATTTCCATCCACTGTTTGTGAAAAAGATATTTCCTGATTGAAAACAATTTGATGGGAAACAGTTCGGTGATTAATAAATACAGGGTGATTCATAAAAGATGGGCAGAACTTTAAGGGGTTATAGTACACTTAAAGACAAATAATATTAAATAGGAGACTAAGGGTCCCAGACGTATTCCCAAGGAGATAGGGGGCATTAAAGTTTAGGGTCCGAAATTTCAAATGATTATAAAACATGGAAAAATTGGTCGATTCGTTTGCGGTTTTTGCAAAAAATTTTCTTTATGCCAGTATTTTCTTGAAATAAAATTTTAAAGTTCAATTTCAAAAAATGCCGATAGGGGGCGCTTTAGACTTTGGAGTAACAAACAACTATTTTTTAACGTTATTTTTTGTATTTCTTTAAATGATTTCGAAAGCTTAGACTTAAACTTAAATTTTGATCTAAAAATCTGAGTCCTAACGAGTAGTTAAGTAGCGTAAACTGAAATTTGAAATTTGAAACCCTTCTCCCCCCAGAACAAAAATCAGTTATTCCCGATCTTTGTGTCGTAGATTAGGCTCTAACTACTGCCGCGTTTTGCTAAAATTATTCTTTATGTCAGTATTTTCTTGAAAATAAATTTTAAAGAAAATTTTCAAAAAATTCCGATAGAGGGCGCTTTAGACTTTGGAGTAACGAACAACTATTTTATACCGTTATTTTTTGTGTCTCATTAAATGCTTTCTAAAGCTTAGACTTAAATTTTCAGCCCAAAATCTGAATCGTTAGACGTGGTTAAGTTTCTGGGGAGAGGGGTTTGAAATTTCTACTCCTGAGCACAGTTCAGTTTACCATGTCCACACATTGTGTGCTGTGATACGAGGTAAAAAGACACAAATTAGGATTATGTTACCAAAGCATATTTATTAACATGTAATCACAATAAATGTTCAAAATTGTGACCACCAGAGGTTATGCACGCAGAACAACGGCGACGAATGGAACGGCGAACATTCGCGAAAACATCAGGCTTTTCGAGCACTTCCCCTACAGCGGCGGAAAGTCTGGCGACCAGTTCCTCGGGGGATTCAATGGGTGTCTCATACATAAGAGCCTTCAATCGTCCCCAAAAAAAGAAATCGAGGGGTGAAAGATCTGGCGAGCGAGCAGGCCAAGCAACAGGACCACCTCGACCAATCCATCTGTTCGGAAATGTGATGTCCAGATAGTTGCGGACGTCTCGTACGTAATGGGCTGGCGCTCCATCGTGCTGGAACCACATGACCCGCCGGATGCGTGGAGGAACAATGTTTAACAGGTCTGGCAGCACATGTTGCAGAAATGTGAGGTATGTTTTACCGTTGAGGCGTTCAGGAAGAAGGTACGGTCCGATTAGGTGGTCTCCGAGGATTCCTGCCCAAACATTGATGGAAAAGCGTCTCTGATGAGCATGTGGATACGTAGCATGTGGATTGACATCCGCCCATACATGTGCATTGTGTGTGTTAAATGTACCTTCACGTGTGAAGGTACATTCATCGGTGAAAAGCACAGTTCGTCCAAAATGTGGATTTAGCGCGTTCTGCTGCAGAAACCAGCGGGCGAATTCAATACGATTTGGATAATCCCCTGGAGACAGTTTCTGGACTCGTTGCACATGAAACGGGAGCAAATGTTCATCCTTCAGTACCCTCCAAGTCGTGGACTGTGAGGTATCCACCTGGCTAGCCACTGTTCGTGTACTTGTACTTGGCTGCGCAGCTACTACATCCAGAATGGCTTCTGCAACAACTACTGATTCGTCCTTTTTTGCACGACCTGCATTCGACCGGGAAGCGAGAAATGATCCCGTCTCACACAACTGTCTGTGCAAGCGCTCGAAAGTTTTGCGGTTAGGCAACCGCCTGTTAGGAAATCGCTCTCCGTACATTCGTTGTGCCTCTGCACCATTTCCATCTGCCGCTCCGTAAATTAAATGCATCTCAGCCTTTTCCTTATTCGTGAAGGGCACCATCTTCCGATTCATTACTACAGCGACTTACACTTGACTCACCGTTCAGTGGTTTTTATGCCTGAATCGTGTCGAAATTTTGCATACGTGTTCTTCTTCTTCCCCATTTGACATTTGCATACTTTCTGTTTCCTTCTTCACCCGGTGACTAGCGTCAGGAATGGAGCTTTAACGTTTGCATGAGCGACGTTTCCAACTGTGCCAGTGCCTTTATGAGTGAATTCCGACTATGCAGTCCTTGACGAAAGTTGTATTTTTGCCTCGTATCACAGCACAGAATCGTTGGGCATGGTTAAGTAGTGCAAACTGAACTATGTTCAGAAGTTGAAATTTGAACCCCCTCCCCTCGCTACTGAACCACGCTCAGCGATTCAGATTTTGAGCTGAAAATTTAAGTTTAAGTCTAAGCTTTAGAAAGCATTTAATGAGACACAAAAAATAACGGTATAAAATAGTTGTTCGTTACTCCAAAGTCTAAAGCGCCCTCTATCGGAATTTTTTGAAAATTTTCTTTAAAATTTATTTTCAAGAAAATACTGACATAAAGAATAATTTTAGCAAAACGCGGCAGTAGTTAGAGCCTAATCTACGACACAAAGATCGGGAATAACTGATTTTTGTTCTGGGGGGAGAAGGGTTTCAAATTTCAAATTTCAGTTTACGCTACTTAACTACTCGTTAGGACTCAGATTTTTAGATCAAAATTTAAGTTTAAGTCTAAGCTTTCGAAATCATTTAAAGAAATACAAAAAATAACGTTAAAAAATAGTTGTTTGTTACTCCAAAGTCTAAAGCGCCCCCTATCGGCATTTTTTGAAATTGAACTTTAAAATTTTATTTCAAGAAAATACTGGCATAAAGAAAATTTTTTGCAAAAACCGCAAACGAATCGACCAATTTTTCCATGTTTTATAATCATTTGAAATTTCGGACCCTAAACTTTAATGCCCCCTATCTCCTTGGGAATACGTCTGGGACCCTTAGTCTCCTATTTAATATTATTTGTCTTTAAGTGTACTATAACCCCTTAAAGTTCTGCCCATCTTTTATGAATCACCCTGTATATATTGTAGAACGTGTTACATATAACCTACATGGAAATTTTTCATGTAACATATAATATACGATGTATGTGAAATAAAAATGATATATACTTTTTAAATAATGAATTTACTATACAACACTTTAGATTAAACATTATAATTTTAATACGGGAATTTTTACAGAGCAATGGCCTTGTGACATACTATTTTTTTTCCTATGAGTTGCTTCATTACATTTTTGTGCTTCATGAAGTATAGCTATTGGAGTCTCGGGGTCTCAACAACTCGGATTACCGGTTATGTTTGATTCAATTATTCAATTATCACCGTATACTTACTTATGTTTGAACTGCTAACCTCTATCGTTTGATCATGAAAAAAGCAAATGTTTTAAAAGAAAACAAGCATTTATGACACATTTTTTATAAATATAATTTCAATAAGTAAGTTAAAATGAAGTTTATAATGATGTATACATATATTTACCTGAACAAAAGCATAGCCGCGTGGTTGATTGATTTGTTTGATAGGAGAACTACAGCCATTTTTTTAAAAATTGCTTATCAAAAAGGCAAAACACTCTTCAAATTCGGGGAATATTTTAAATGTGATTATAACACAAATGAAGAAATTACAAGATAAAGTTAAAGCATAAAAAATGTTCTAAAAAGAACGAAAAAAAATTAGAAAGCGATATTTCAAAATGTTAATTGGAAAGAAAACTCTTAAAAATTTCTTTTTCCTTTTTTTCTTAATGAAAATTCTTCCACACTTTAAATACATTGACAGACAACTTCAAATGAGTTTGCGAGGAAAATGCAGCAATTACAATATAAATTTAGGGTATAAAAAATGCTTTAAAAAAGTACATTTAGTGAATGCTATTTCAACATAACAAGACAAAAACTTTTAATAATAAAAGAGCAGTCGTTTATTTTTTTTTCCCTTTTTTATATAATAAGGATTATCTCATTAAAAATCCAATTGTCAATTCATTACATTATTTAAATAAAGTTTCGTCAAGATTGAGCATTAAATAGTAATTAGGTGTTCTTTTTATAAGACTGTATCATTTCGAAGACTTTGTATTTAGTAATGGCAGGACGTTTTATGTGCTTTTGCGATACACATAGCCATTAAAATTTTTTCACAAAAGTAATTTTTTTTTTCGAGTGATACTTTTTAAGGAAAAAAACACTAATTATGCATATAACTTTAATGATTTAAAGTTAGTAAAATGTTCTCCGTTTCTATTAATTAGTCTTAAGTGGGAGATAAATTTTCTTATATGAATATAAATTAAAAGCATGTAATGAATATACAGGGTGATTTTTTTTAAAGTTGTGAAAATAAAACCCTATAATAAAAGAACCACTGATCCAAATGACCTGAAATTTCAGCAGTATACTCCCAAAGCAATGGGAATTTTTTAGGCGTGGTTAAAAAAAATTAAAATCGCACCGACAGATGGCGCTGTAAGTTAGCAGAAACAAAGAATACCGCCAGTGGGAGGAAAACAATGGACGGTACTTTGAGAAACCATCTTCGGTAGTTCCTCTGTCGTCATTGGACCTTTTCTTAAATTCTTAAGTGTCCTAAATCTCCTAAGAGCAGTTTCTGCGCTGTCATTATTCTGATAATACAGTTTCACTAACAACGCACGATACGTCAATGCCACAGTCATTGCGAGGATATCCGCAGAATAATGAACACAAGATGTGCGTACTTCACGTTTTTATCACCAATGTGCGTGTGTCGGGCGCAAGTTCGTCTCCCGACTTTACTGCATGTACAGCGCCATCTGTCGATGCGTTTTTTGTTTTTTTTAACGACGCCTAAAAAATCCCATTGCTTTGGGAGCATACTGGTGAAATTTCATGTCATTTGGATCAGTGGTTCTTTTGTTATAGGGTTTTACTTTCACAACTTTAAAAAAATCACACTGTATGAGGTGGATAGCGTAATACTATATTTATGCAGTATAAATGGAAAAGAGTTATATAAATAATTCAGCTCTTGCATTAGCTCCTCATGTTTTAAATGGAAAAAAATTGAAGAAATTTTAGTGAATCTGAAAAAGTGGGCAAAACTTTACGGGATGATAGAATGGAATTATACGAGTATATTTCGTCATAGAATGTATGGCCGCGCGAGCTGCTAGATGGCGTTGTAAATGGTATGGCACTTTCCTACGAGAGGTGTTGCCGGAGCTGTTGCGTCCAATTCCAACCCCCATCAGGTAGAAAATGTGGTTTCAGTACGACGGTGCGCCTGCACACTTTGCCTTGGATGTTCGGAACATTTAAGATGCAAAGTTCCCAGGCCGAAGGATTGGTCGAGGTGGTCCCATAGCTTGGTCACCAAGATCGCTGGATCTTTCGTGTTTGGACTTTTTACTGTGGAGCCATATGGAAAGCCTAATCTACGAATGCCCCATTGAAACAGATATGGATCTAGTCGCAAGGATTGCCTGGGATATTCGGGAAATGCCTGGTGTCTTCGCAAATCTGAGTCACACTATCCAGCAGATTTGAAGCGTGTATTACAGCTGGCGGAAGATCTTTTGTGCAATTTCTTTGAGCATGTACATTAATTACATTGTAGTTAATAATTTTTTTTCTGAAGTAACGCTTCTCATTCTTGTATTAATTCTTTAACTGCGACTGTGGAAAACTACCTTTTAACTTCTCACCACTTGCGTTCCAACCATATATTGTTAAGACGAAATTTGCTCGTATAGCCGCGTTCTATCACCTCGTAAAGTTTTGCCCAATTTACATAAAAAATACGATCTTGTTACCCATTTTAGCGTTAAAGTTTAGTATATATGTAATAGATTAGATGGTACAGATAACTAAACTGTCAGTCAGTTATAAGTAAATATTATACTAATCCAAAAAATATGCATATATATTTTTCTTAAATGCTTCAATAGGCAAAGAATTACTGTTTGTACCGTAATCAGAAGTTACTTGAATCACTTAATAATTAATATTTTCATTGTTGATTTGGCATCACTGATTCACATTCCAATTCTCCTTGTCAGATTATTAAGTGCTGTTAAGTTCAAATAGCTTAGTGTTTTCTATTCACAACTACTGGGAATAACAGACAAATTGAAATATTTATTTCGTTTTTAAGTTTTCTGCATCCCATTTTTTATCTTTTACTAACTCTGTCATACATAACAATGAATAAATCAACTAATAATGGCAAGTTAATGCCTTTTCCTAACATGAAATTCCACTTCATTCACCCATCTGCTTCAGATGTTATACTAGGATTTAATAGTTTATTACTTATGTTTGATTTTCTTACTATATTTTGATTTACTTTAGGGGTTACTTGTGCAACCCTCAAAAATAACTCAAGTTGAAAATGCTGAGTAGTCACTAATTTGATTTGTCATGCATTCTAATTTAATTGTAACTGACATTACCTCTCACTGGGATACGTGATTTGGTGCTGGAAAAAATTCCAACATATCAAAACAAAAAATCCAACTTGCATTTGAAGAAGGTAAAATCGGAAATTTACACCATTCATTACATACATTGTTTCATACATTGTTTAACATTGTTTCAGATCAAAACAGAAAAAATATTTATGGTATTGTAACGCGCATGATGTGAAATTTAAAGAAA
This sequence comes from Maratus michaelseni, assembly GCA_963931845.1. NCBI lineage: Eukaryota > Metazoa > Arthropoda > Arachnida > Araneae > Salticidae > Maratus > Maratus michaelseni. Next base: position 340,169,308 of record OZ007592.1, read on the forward strand.
AAAAATGCAAGTCAGTTTTTTTTTTCTTAAAAGCTCAAAATACGTATGAAATTAATGATTGCATGTTTCCCGTTGTACATGATGTGATTGAAGTGAATATTAAAATATCATTGCTCTTTTACAACCTGTTAATTTCTTTTTTAAGGAATGTTCTACATTTCGTTTTAAATATCAGAATTAATATTTTAGTACGATTGAAGGTAAACACATACGTCCAAAAAATTATGTATACTTAGGGTTACATGTTTTTATACAAATGATGATACAGCTTTTTGTTTTAACTATTGTAATAATAAATAATGTGTTTCTTGAGTATCTGTGAATTTTTAAAAAATAAACTGTGTATGATTTTTGTCAAACCACAACAAACCCCACCTTGTCAAACTCCACACAATTATTGATATTATGCATGCAGCCGAAATAACCTCATATAATAATGTAAGATAAACCGTCACATTTTGTTTCTGTATCATTCTATAAACATGTTTTTAAATTTCAGAAAGAAAAATTTGAATTAGAATTAATTGTGAAACTTTTAGAGCACTCCGTTAAACTTTAATTTTAATGACTTTCAAGTGATAAATGTGGGAATTTCAAAAGAGTGCCTAGTAATGACCTTTGATTATGGTAATAAGAAAATGAAAATGCTTAATACAAAAAAAATACCTTTTTAAACAGGTGTTTAATGTTTAACGTAATTGTTAATATAATTATCTACCTCGACAGAGTAAAAGAAAAATTAGAAGAACAAAGATCAAAACAAATCAGAAAATTATCAGAAAAGATAACTGCTACAATTACAAATTGCCTCAAAATTGTCTTGAAATCATACAAATTATACACTTTTATCGCATTTAAATGGTTATGTAATTAGGAATTTACAGTATTACATGATAAAGAGAGTTTTTTTGTATGCTTAATCCTTTTGCAGATAAAATAAATATCAAACGATCTCACTTATGAATTATTTCTAAAAAATATCTAAATTTTTCTGATAGCAACAGAAGGAAAGAAAAATCATAAATATGTCATTAGCGTAAAGTAATTAAACTATATGTGGAGGCAACTGCTAAAAGTCCGTTAGTCATTAACACGAAAAGATAAAATCTTTTTTAAATTATACTTAGAAAAATGTTTTTAATTCTTTAATAGTCTATTATTTGTTTGTGTAAATAACATATTTTCTTTTTCATTTATTGGACAAATATCTCAAATTATTTTATTCGATTGAAATTATGAAAAACACATGAGGAATTGTTAATATTCTCAATGGTTGAGTTTATATATATACATATATATATATATATATATATATATATATATATATATATATATATAAAACTTAGATATAAATATAAACTATAATATAAACTATATATAAACTAATAGCAGATAGTTGTAGAAAATTTCATATCCATTTTACATATGTAAAAATATAAGTCAACTTCGTTCAGATTATTACCGAAAATAAAGCATCGCAATAATTTTGATAAACCTAAATCAGTTAAACAAAAAGCTTTTTTGAAATAGTTAAATTTACTGAGCAATATGCTGTTTCAAATTTGCGTGTAAAACAGAATAAACACGTTATTAGACGCGGAAATAAAGGGAAATGAATTTGGTGGAAACTTTCTTGGCACAGTTAAAGCTAATCGTCAGAGAACTTCCCCTTTCCCCTCGCTAATACTAAACCTATCTTGCGTAGGATGCATTCGTATATTTAAAATATCTGCTCGGGAAATTAATATTTTTAACTTCTGCTTTCTTTGTACACTTCTTAAAAATGTCTAATTTTTTCTTAGTTATCAAAATATTTCTAAAGTATGTGTTATGTGTTAAAATCTTAGCGAAACTGAATAAGATTTTAACACTTTTCTTAAAATTAAGTATATAGTATAAAAATTTATTTTGCCAACTAAGAAAAAAAAAGACATATCTATTAAGAAGTCTACACTGAAAACGAAAGTTATAAAATATTAATTTTTCCCTTTTTAAATATACGAATGCATCCTACACCCATGAGTTTAACATTAGTGAGGGAAATCAGGAAGTTCACTGACGGAAAATTTCACCAGATTACGTTATAGGTCATTGCATTAAAAGAATCTTTTGTGACATTTAAGGTCTTTTGCAATAAAAATTTTCGTTTGCAAGATTACACGTGTAGCTGTTTTCCAATGAAGAATACGCAAAAATGGTCTAAAATAAGTAATGTAAAAAACAATTGCTGCATCCGGAGAATTATAATCCCAGCTAGTTAAAGAAGGGTTATTTACACACACACACACACACACACACACACACACACACACACACACATATATATATATATATATATATATATATATATATATATTATGATCGTAGACTTCCGCCGTTCTTTACCCCATTACAACATTCCCTTCAAACTGCATTTTCCGAAAGAAATTAATTTTTATTTGGATCCAAGTTTGCAAAAAAGATAGTATGCTTTTCAAGCCAGCAAATGTTACTGTCATCTCAAAATTTTCTAATTTAGAATACATCATCGTTTTCCTCTTTAATAACTTTTAGGTAGTTCGTACTTTTCAGCAGGAAGGATTTTCAGTAGTCTGACTATTTTAGCTCTAAATATAAACAGATTAGACAAATTTTTTTTTAACCGTTAGAGACTAAACGGTATTTAATTACCGCTATTAATTATCCAATTGAAAATATTATCTACTCGACAAAGGCAGTAATCAAAGTACAATACATAAATTTAGTAAGGGATAAAAATCTTTTCGATTTACTTTTATTTAATTTAACTCCCCTTTTGTGTGTAAAGAATTTTGGAATCGGTTTATCACTCACATTATGACAGAATTTTAGAAAAAAAAATTGCGCACAGGTGTTTTTCCTTTGATATTGCAATATTTTAATAATTTTAGGATTCGATTATAAAGTGATAAATTAATTTTAAGGTATTTTGACGCTGGACAGCTAGCTGCAGGTGATAAATCTGTAAATATTTTTATGGTTAGAACTGCTTACAAGCTACAAAAACAATGGAGTTAAGTATCCGCCAAACTAGTTTTCCCAACATATGCCAGCTGGCTGTGAAACTGCAAATAAAAAAAAGTATTATAAAAAAAGTAGAAAATATAAATTAAAAAAATAAAGTGTGCAATAGTTAAAAATATTCACACTTTTATTTTTTATTAGTTTAATATTATTCAAATTAGGATTACACATTGAGCAAACAATTAAAAAAAATCTGAATCGATAGTTTAAATAATGCTTTCTTTTCTGTTGCCCCACATTAAAAAAATAAAAATAAAACATAGCACACATTTATTATTTCGTGCTTTTTATCAAGCGTAAAGGAAAGCGTCGAATTTATAATAATTGAAGAATTTTTAAAAATTTAGAGATATGTATACTTTTTTTTATTTCATTTCTTCTTTATATATGTTTTGGAATAAAATAAATCTATTTTTATAGCACTAGAATTAAAAGCTTTTTTCTAATTTAAAACCAAACTGCAATATAAATTCATTAGAAATTTGTTGAAAGGGAACATCTTGTTAAATACTCCACAATACTGCATGTAAGATTTTAATTTTCGAGGCACTCTGTATCTTGGCTTTGAGAATTTGAGAATAATTCCTTCTATTTCTAATTATTAAAAGCTATTTAAGCATTTTTTTAGTTTTTTTTTCTTGGAATGGTATTTTTTCCTGTTTTTTTTTTTTTTTTTTTTTTTTTTTTTTTTTTGTAATTTATGATAATACATAGTGTCAGGTTGAAAAAAGTATGTAAGTTACTTTTTAAATATTCACTAAGAAATAACCCATGTGTGTAATAAAGAAAAAAATTCTATTTTAGAATTTAATACTATCCTAAAGGCGTCTTGGGTTTTATGTTGCAACAAAAATTTAGGATGAAGGCCTTAAAAATATATTACTTATTTCCTCTCCTAGCGTTTCAAATTCCATCCATAACTTAACTATTTACACTAAACATTGAAATTTATATCTATCAACATCTCTTTATGGCCTTTCTGGAGCACATACGTTTTATTATAAAGAGTCTGTTATTAGTTCTGCTGAATATTTTAAGGGAAATTTCAATACATTCTTTGATTTATAAAGATTTTAAGCAAATGGCTTCGGGTCAAAGGGATTTTTAATACTTTCATGATGAAAGTTTTAAAGGTAAACAAATAAATACATTCTTAAATAGAAATAAGCGGTTATTTTCATTTACTTTTCAGCTTTAAATGTCTCCAAAGCACGGATAATTTTATGTTATTCGGAAAATCTTAAGTTTCGGATGCATACTTCAAAATATATTGCCGATTTTGCATTTTAATGTTTCAAGTTCTTCCCGTATTGAAACTTGCGAAAGTTATGCTTGCTAAGGGCTCATTTTAGACTAGTTAGGAAATGTAAGTTGTAATATTACGAGATTTAAGTCATCTGGAATTACATAAGATAGTTAAAACCTTCAATCTTTCACCTATTTATAAAAGTTTAAAAAAATGTGGAGCAGAGATTAAAAGAATTTCCAATCGTCGCATATTTAAAAATCAATACTTAAAGTAAACTTATGTGAAATAAGAATACAATTTTACTTTCGTATATTTATATATATATATATACAGGGTGTTCCAAAATTCGGCCAATAAATTAAGAAGGATGATAAAAGGAATGGAGAGGATGAAAACTTACTATAGAGCATTGTTTCGCAAACCACGTTTAGTGGGTGAAAATCGCAAAAATATTTATGAAGGGTGTGACGTCGAGGGGAACAAAAAAGGCCAATAATAGGTATAAGAGACATTTTATATGACGTCAACATGATTATAATGCATTGCAGTTCAACGTCAGAGAGGAGACGTCCACACATTTTTATAAAGAAAATGTTTGAAGTTGCGGCCACGAAGGTCATTGCACAGCCGACGCCGTCGGATGAAGGATTGCGGGACACGTTAACACATATTCCTATAAAAATGTCTCGTTGTCTCCTTTCTGACGTTGATCTGTAACGCATTGTAATAATGTTTTACGTCAAATAAATGTTTTTTCTATTTATTTTTTACCCTTTTTGCTCCACTCGACGTCACACCTTTTATAAATATTTTTCAATTTTCTCCTACTGAAAGTTGTTTGCGACCCCATGTTCCATGGTAAATTTTCATCTTCTTGATGCCTTCTACCACCCTTCTTAATTTGTCGGTCGAATTTTAGAACACTCTGTATATATACGTGACTGTGTGTGTGTGTGTGACAGTCATAAATAATATTTTTATTTTTCTCATGGTAAATGTATTTTTTTATTTCATTAAATAGTCTAATTTTTTTGTGTATAATTGTACTTCAAAGAATATATTTTGAATTTTCTTACATGAAAATAAAATTCCTGAAGACAGTTTATTAAAAAATAAATAAATAAATAAATAAATAAAAATAATAAAAAAGTGTGCAAAATTTCATACTCCTAACTTGCAAAAAAGTTTAGATATACCACTTTATACATGAAAATATACGTAAAAATCCATTCTGAGATAAATGGGCTAACAGTTTTAGTTACGGGTTTGACAGGACTGTTAGTTCAAAACAAAAATATATCTATTTATATAATACGCTAATGTGACAATTCCGGTGCGAACCCATCCATCCTACCAGTCGGCAATAAGATGGAGCAATGTTAGGCTTAATTTGCATTTGAGATGTGAATGAGAAAACGTATCTGCCTAAATACAAATCTCTTCTACCTCAAATCACCTCTATTCAGCATTATTTTTTTTTTTTATAAAACATTTAAAAATAACTAAATTTTAATGATTTGGAGAATCTCCTAGACATTAATAAAATTCATACCAGATTCTCTTTTCCGAGAAGTGGATGAAGACAACAGATATTTGGGGGCTCATCGATTACAATTTTTTTGTCGCCATCTATTGGCAAATTATATAGATATATTATGTTTTTAATATTATTTTAGATTCATTCGCTGTTGCTGTAAAATTTTACATTTTACTCGGTTTTAAATCAATTTCGTCCATTACTTAACCCCTTAACAAGTTTTTTTGACACAATACACTAAAAATCTCCTGAATTAAATTCTGAGTTTTATATAAAAAAAAAAAATAAATAAAAAAAAAAATAAATTCTAAAGAAAGCTACATGATATTTTTTATCATTAAAAATCGTAATTTTATTCCATAGGTAAATTGCAACTATTAATTGCTCTACTATGGCTGAAAATTATTTTTTTCACATTATTTTATTAAATTACAATTGTTTTTCCACTACAAAGTAATATCCAAATATTATATTAAAATTAAATTTTATCTGCATTAATATATCAGAAAATGTTTTTATATATTCTTAATATTTTTTAATTACATTTATAAAACACTTATTTTATTTATAATGGAAACATAATGAAACAAATTAAATGGATTAAAATGTGAAAGTTGAAAAAAAAATAATAATTATCACAATTTGAATTTTTCATAGTTATTGAATATATTTTGTAAATATATTCATTAACTATGAAAAATTCAAAATGTGATTGTTTTTTTTTATTTCTCTTTTTAATCCATTTTTTTCATTACGTTTCTATTATAAATAAAATAAGTATTTTTGAAATGTAATTAAAAAAAATATATAAGGAATATATAGACTCATTATTTTACTTATACTTTTTTATTGCATTTAAAAAATACTTATTTTATTTATAATGGAAACATAATGAACAACATTAAATGGATTAAAATGTGAAAGTTGCAAAAATATATTTTCGCAATTACGATTTTTCATAGTTAATGAATATATTTACAATAATAATAATAATATTTTTCATTCTATTTCATTTTATATAAATTTATATAATTTAAACTTATAGAAGTTTATCTCGAAATAAATAGTGCATTTTTTTCTTAATATTTTTTTTTCTTAATATGCCTAATCTAAAGAAAACTATATTACATTTTTATCATTTTTTTTAAAAATTTCATATGTAAATTATCAATTACAACTATTAATTACATTAGTATGGCTGAAAATTATTTTACACATTACAAAATTTAATAATTTAATTACATTTGAAAAGAAATATTCATTTTTGTTTACAATGAAAACAAAATTTAAGTGGATATAAGCTAAGATTTTAAAAATTGATAACACTAAATTAGAATTTTATGAAAAAAAAAATATATATTTTATTTACATTGAATAAAATTTTAAAGTTATATAGCTTTTATATATATATAAATGCTCTTAAAATAATAAAATTTCAAGCAAAGGTTTCTTCATATTAATTGCCAATAGATGGCGCCACACGGATTTTTAAAAATAAGTATAATCGATGATAGGAAGGAAGCGTAATCGATGATCCCCAAATATCCGCTGTCTTGATCCACTCCATTTTTCCGCCAATGGTTTGTTTTGAAAAATCCTGAACTGCGGTTGGATGGTTGATTAATACGCACGCAGGTGCGTTCATATTTCATAACTCGTCGTATTCATTCGCAATCCGGCATTTTTTAAAGCAGTATTTCGTCGTGTGGCAACAGTTTACGGACTAAACTATTTTCTTTAGGGCGTGAGAGGCCTGCAAAAGTTAACTGGATTGCATTTAACATGAAAATTTATGAGAATGATCGGAGAGATTGAAAAAGTAAAAATTAATTTGCTGATTTGCTGATATTAAAATAAAACTGAAAAAAATCTTATTGAATGATTTTAAATGAAAATGAATTTTTAACTTTCTTAGAATTTTGAATAATAATTAAAAGATCATTTAGAATCATGAATAGAATAGTTACAAATGACGTTACAAATCAAACGTTAAAGATCAAACAACCGTTGAAGGTCAAACAACCGTTGCAGGGCAGTTGTGATTGGTAGCTGTGGGGATTATGGACGTTGCTGGAGATCAATCGGGCAGTTGTGATTGGCGGATGAGAAAGTCATCAGCTGATTGCAACTTCCCTGTATATTAATTGCCATCATAGTCGAGATAAATATGGTAGATTCTGTATGATCATAAGATATGATCACACAATATTTTCTGTAAGATATAAATTAACAGTTATTGTTTTAATGATTTAAATTAATTTATTATTATTTTTGAAAGGGAAATATTTGTTTTTGTGTAAAAATTAGTGCATTCTTTTAGATTTGGAATAAACTAAAAAATCGTTTTCGTATTATTGAGAGCTAAAATTAATACCTATAGTTAACTTGCCATAATTAATTTTTGAGAACGTTATTAGGATTAAAATTTTAATTATTCAGAAAAATATTTTGAAATTTTCAGCTGAAAAACAAAAATAAAGAAAAGGTTACGTTTCGTAAAATTTACCATTAATTTAACTACCATTAACAGTAAAAATTACCATTAACCGTGAACTTAACGGTTCAGGTCAGTTTTCCTTTTTGTCGATAAATAGTATACAAATATTTTTATCAATTATTTCAAATTTTAAGTGAAAACCCGGATTTCTACACACCATCCTAGGACGGACATTTACACTAGTATATATATAACAGTTGATGTTATCATTGTAGAATAACGTGGTTAGGTTTATTTAATGTATTTAACTTTGTAGTATTTTATTAGCAAAAAATAACAGCAAAAAATGCATTTTCTTTTTGATAATTTTGACATCTTGACACCCTTAAAGTCTAAAAAAATTGCCCACATGCATTATATAATAATTTTTTATCGAAGCTAGGTGAATCGTAACACAGTGCGGAAAATAAATTATATATGTTGGGAAAGATGTTGAATTTTATAGGGTTTGAATTTTTTAACTTCAAGAACGGTTGCATCATACATCAACAACGTATCCTAATTGTTGCTTTTAGCAACTAACAAGGAAGGCCTCCTTAAAGCGCATATTTAGAATATTTTGAAAACAAAATACTAATGAAACCACTCATGTACGTAAAAAAGGATCAATCAAATGTAGCTGCGGAATCCCAGTAGAAAATCCGGAAAAAACAATTTTTAGAGTATTTGCAAGCGATTTTAATGCATTTGAAAATTTTCAGTTAAATAAAGGTTTAAATGCGCAGTAGTTTGTGAATTTAAATTTAAACGGTGAAATAGTTCATTATTTTTTCATTAAGCTTACATAATATATATAGTTGCTGAAGTTATTTAATTTTACACGGTTTCAGCGGCTGGATAAGTTTTAAGCATAAGGTGCCAACCTCTCATTAATATTCCGTAATATGCGGATTAATTTGACCCAGGTTTAACACGTTTCGCACCAGAAATATTTTTAAGAAATGAAATTAAATAAATTCCATGTAGAAACTTAAAATTGAATAAATAAAGATTCATCCAATAATTTTTCTGGTTTAAAGCGTTGTTAAACTGGGACAAATTAACCCGTATATTACGGAATATTAATGAAGGCTTAGTACCTATGGTTTTAAGTGTATTTTAACAGTAACTACCCGATTAAGAACATACTCATTACACTCTTCAATATTGAATAAGTCGTTGTTTCTGTTCTCTTGTTGTCTAAGACACTGATAATATCGAAGTCAAATTGACAGTATTTAGTATCAGACTTCAATTTTTAGTTTAAAGCATTGTTAATCAATTGATATTTTGCTCTAATCCGTAGAATATGATCATTATTTTTCCTTATATATACATTTAAATGTATCTGGCAAAACTGTACTTATAAAAGCGTATTTATTTAAGTTGTACAAGTTCAGTATGAAGAGTAAAAGAAGTTTTTCCTAAAAGGGTACTTATCATAAAAGACTTCTTTCTTCTTTCATTGTGTCGCCAAACCAGTGATAAATCGCCAAAACACGAAATTTTCATATTTTTTTAAAGACTTTATATCGGGGTTCCGCATCAATATTTTTATAAACCTATATATTCTCATGAGAAGAATATTCTGTAATTTTTTCAAATTTTTTTAAGTATGCGTTTATGGAGACTTCCCTTGTAAGAATCCAAAATTATTTCATGTAAATGATATTGCATTTCCTTTTAACACTAGCAAACAATACAGATCTCACAGAAAATTATAGGTATATTCCCAGAAGTACAAAGTCATCACAATGGACTTTCAACCTGCATTCTGATTCGTTCATTTCAGATGTGTTTCATTGGTACAAAAACAGGATAAAAATGAAAGTTGTATGATTTACTGTTTTGCATACTAATCCCACTAAACCTTCAGTGACATGTTTATGATTTTACTTGAAAAATTCAATAACTGACAATATAAATTACACAAATTTACAGAAATAAACGTGATTTCAATTAATCACTTTTATTTTTTTCTGTAAGAAAGAAGTTATTTTTTAATCCACCAAATAATAAATGAACTTTCCAAAAAGTTAGATAAATGTAAAATTTACACACTGCATTTAAAAAAATAAAACCTAAATGTTTTTCATCATAATTCTAAATATAAAACTTAAATATTTTTTATCAGTTTTTTACGTGTAGTTTATTTATTATTCACACGCTAAAGAAAACAAAAGTAGCAGTTTTATTCTCGCATGTAAACACAGATTCTTATTTGTATTCTCTAAGATATCTTGGAACTTTTCGGAATAATTTGTTCTAGAGGAAACATCTCAAAGAAGTTCGAAAATATTCTGAACAAAAGCAAATGTTATGTATACATAAAATGTGATTTCGCATTTTCAACCATAAATTTGTAACTCTTGTTTCTTTAAAAATAAATTCAGATATTTGATTGATAAGTCCTGATAGAGTTAACACTTTTGTACTTGAACCATATTTTTCGTTCGGGAGTTTTTTACTTTTGTTGTTGTTGTTTTGTTTTCTTTTTTTAGAGTTCAGAATCAAATTTCAGATTGAAATAGAGTTGAAAGTATGAAAAGAAAACTCTGAAATTATTTGTTTTGAATACAATACACTGTATTTGAGTGGTATTTTACTATGTACAATCATGGGCATAAATATATTCACATAAATATATATATAAAAGAGACAGACATAAAATTTTGAATGTATAGTACATTTTAACACATTTGTGTTTTTAAATAAATTTTCATACTTATTTCTAAAACAATTAAAATGGCTAACCACTTCTATTATTTTAATGTCTTATTTCAAACTAAGCCATTTTACTTTTAGATATTAAATAGAGTTACGTAAACATTTATTCAGTAGTTCAGTTCTAAATGTAGGTTCATAAAATAATTTGGACAAAAGTGCTTGCATAAGAAGTACGAATTATAAAATCAACTAATAAGTAAAATTAACAATTTAAATTCGCTCTGATTTTATTTATTTCATTTGTAAATAAAATCATAGAACATGTGCCATACACCATCGAATCTTTAAAAAGTGTAAAAATTTTGTTTTGTTTTACAGTGAAGATTTTCTTCTACCTACACTTACTCATACACCTACACTTACTCATACTACCTACACTTAAAACATCACGATATTTCTTTGATTCATGAAAAATGCCATTTTAAGTTTTCATTCAGAATATTTCTGTGGCCCAACTCTAGTGCAATAATTAAAGTGTCTGAAGTCAACAATCCATTTCATGGTTCCAACGTGTACTATTAATAAGAAAACAAGCTAATATTATTTTATGTAAAAACAATGGGTTATATTATGACAACATTATAACTTTATAATAGTATTAACATTATAATAGTAATTAACATTATAATAGAAATTTTAACATTATAATACAAATTTTAACATTATAATAGAAATTCCAATATTAGAATTTTCCTATGACATATTTTGCACAATACACTCTACGCGTTCTTCCTAACGGGTATCCTGAAATTATAATATTATTCTTTCCTTGACTATTTTTTTTTTCCATTTTGGATTATTTTAATTTAAACAACGTTTTCAACTTTTCAGAAAGCGCATGTAAGCACAGTTCAAATTCTATTAGATCTAGCTACATGAATAACAAATTTAACCGTTCAACATATTTTATTTGAAGCATAAAATAAGTTTTGTCTATTGATAAAGTGGACGATTTACCTTTGATACATGTTTATGCATATGATACAACGTGTAACAATATTTAAGCATTTTTTAACAATGAATTTTCAGCATTTCTCAATAGTGAATTGCTCCATGAAAAAAAAATGCAATTTGTTTTCTATTAAATTACCATTTTATTCACTTATAATGTCATGTTTTACAGAATTTTCAGTTGTGCTAACCTGGGTTGCTTTACCCGAAAGACTTACTAGAAAACACACTCAACTGTTGGTTATCTAATTTATCAAGAGTGGTATCGTTGTATAGATCTCACAATGAGGATCAAGCAAAATAAAGAAACTACACTCCCAATTAGAACCGTTTACGAGATACAGAACAATATCTCCAGTGACATCATGTATAATAAAATGTACGAAAAAAAAAATCCGACATTGTCAAAAGTAATATCGTTAGTTGGCTGAAAGAGTTGTAATTTTGAATTCCTATATTTAAAAATTCCAGAAAAAGATTTCTGTTAAAAAATGAATAAGGTACAAATTATTTATTTCAAAAATAAATATATTTATTCAATAAATTAAAAACGAATATGAATTTGTGTCCTATACAATTTATAACAGGAATCGATTTTTAGCAGTTGTAAATATTTAAATCCATAATTACAGCTTATTCCATTAATAGAAAAATATTCTAAAAATCGGAACAAAATTCACCTTTGTGTAAGAATTTTTTCTCATTTCCACCCTTTGATAATGGCCAGGTTCTGGTCGAAAGCGCTCCGGACTCCGATGAATGTTTTTAACATCTTAAAATGGTTTCAATGTTTTAGAACCTTTTTTATTTTTACACCTATTTTAGTAATTACACAAATTGTGATCCATTTTAATGGTTTCATATTTTAATTTACAGCTTATTCCGCCAAGTAGTTTTTGGGTTATAATAAAATAACTACCAACATTGCAATCTGATTTGCAACCATTACGAATAAAATTAACATTAAAAGTTTCAAACTTTAACCATTCCTAATTTCTAAACTATTTGACCGAATGGATTCATGTTTGGTACCTCATTCCAAAAAACGATGTTTGGATTTGGTAAAATTCCAAATACAGGTTGCAAAACTATGTGTTTTTATGGGACATTTCACTTTTTGTTATGATTGCAATGAGCAAACGATCCCCTAAACTTATTTATTTAATATAACTGCAATGAAGACAAAATTTCCAGTCGGACAGATATTTACGTGTTTCTCTTTGACGAAATTAAAGATTGGTGTGTTCGCTTTATTTATTTATTTTTTTGCCTACTGTACGTAACTGAATGGAATAACTTGATTAGATTTTGATGTATAATGTGCCTCGAGAAATTGGATTGCACCTCTAGAATTCGTGGTTTAGGACGGATAGCTCCTATATTTTTATTATCCTCATGGCAAGAGCTTTTTAAAAATGCCGCTAACCACAAAATCTGTAACAAATTGCTGAGTATGTTCCCTAGTTATTTTTTCTGTTCTTGTTGATTTAATTTCTCCTATTACAATCCGTTTAAAAATTATATACTTACGAAAACTCCTACTCGAAACACAAAGTTGGTTCCCCTCAAGCGAATATGAACAACACCATTTTACATTCGTTATGTTTAAAAAATACTAAGTTGTATACCAGAAAAAGTATTCAATTCTTTTTTTATAACTTTAAAAATTTAGTACTTATGTACCCATGTTTTATGCTTTAATAATCAAAGTGTCTGGCTGTACTGTTTAAGCAATTAGAAAATCCCAAATTGTAAGAGAGCGTCATAAATAATTTTCGTTCTGCACATCCAGGATTAAAACATTAGACTTACCTTTTGGAAATTTGTGAAATGCGCAATAGTGTTGTTTATTATTATGAAAATTTTGTCTAATATCATTCGATTTAAGACATTATATATAACCAACCAATTGTTAAATAAACAAAAAAAATATATATTGCTGTGATTTTTTATAACCGTATACGGCTTGTCAGAAACTTTTTTCTCCTGTTGAGGTACGTGGGCAATGTAAAAAGCAGAAACATTTTTGGAAAAAAATGTATATTTTATACAACAACAACACTCATAATTTAACACAAAAATCATAATTATTCTAAATATTATCCTTTAGCAAATAAAATTTTGATACACATCACTACTTTTTTTCCATTTCGAATCAGCAGCTAGTAAAGCATATATAGTTTAAACAATTTCATCAGAAAAAGAAACATCAATTATTTATGTATAGAAGATATTTTATATAATTAAAGATATTTAATCCTATTTCATGTGACTGTTTATCAAAGGCCTAGATTAAACGCTGGCATAATTTTAATACTATAAATTTTGAATTATTTTAATATAAATATATATTTACATCAATAATGTTTTACGTTAAAACATTAAACTATAGAAGGCTTACAAAAATCTTTATTTTCCAGTACATTTTGTAAATGCTTTAGAAAATATCCAGTACAGAAATGAAAGTATACAGTATACAGATAACAGAACGAAATTTTGATTGGCATACGTTTATTTAAAAACATAATTTATGAAGAATGTACCGCGTATGTAGATGGCATTAAGTAAAGGGTTTCCACGAAAAAAGTACACAGTATGAAAAATATATTCACAAATATTAATGTAAAATAGAATAAGTCGCATTCCACTTACATAATCAAAATTTCAGGATTTTTCACTGAAAAATCAAATTGGATTTTTGGAAGAAAATTTATCGAGATAGGAGGAAAAAATGTTGTAGCTATAAAACCATATCATATATTGTTACTTATTTCAAAATATATATTTTCCACTAGAGCGAAGAGCAATGTCAAAAAATTCGAACTTATTTTTAAAGTAGTTAGCGTAGTTAAAAATATTGTTTGACCTAAACTTTCTATGATTGAGTAGACAGCATGATCATGAATGAGTTGCAAATCTACGTGGGAGAAGGTAAAGGTGGCCACGCCTCCAAGAGTGCGAGCTTCGACAGAATTCTTTTGAACAGAAATTTTGGATTTTTTTTTTTCTCCGAATGACATTGCGTAGTGGAGAGTGCAATAAACAAAACCGTAGACGAATTTCCAAATGGAGTTCGAGAAACAGTTAATTAAATTAAAACTGAATTTGAATACAGTTATGTTCAGATAATTTTGAGTGAATTTCAGTTCTATTTATAAAGTTAGGTTCAAACAATGGGTTCCTAGATAAAATATCCTTACGAAAAACATCAATTCTCAAAAATCAGAGCGCATTTTACCTAAAAGAAGTCCTAAGATGCTTTGGAATCCACATATGAATTTCATATTCTATTAACAAATATTAATGGATGGAAAATACAGAATGTTTCGCAACGCTCTTTTTATTTCTTTTTATGTGGAAAAAAAATTAAAACAGTCGTTCGTCATTACTGTTTGTTTAGAGCATATATGCTTTCCGAGATATACCATAACCCATAGGGATTTTATTCACTAAATAAGGAGAAATAAATGAGAAGCTAAGTTGTGAAGTAAATTTCAGCACGCATCTGTACAATATATTAAAAAAAAAATCTAGAAATCGCCCAAATACTATACTCAAAAACCTAATCAACCACAATATATGGCAAGTTCTAACTAAATATGTAGTTTCATGCCATGCTATAAATTTGTTGTAGAGTTAAAACAGCCACAAAAATCGTCGAACACAGATAGCTGAGAGACTTTTTTCCAAATATAATCAAAACTTATTCAGTACATCCCAAAATTTCTAATTCCCTCAAATTCCTTAAAGTCGAAAAATTTCATGCAACCAACATATAGACTAAGTTATTTCGACGAAAGTCTGATTGTGTTGGTCTTGATATGCGAACAATAGAGAACCGCCTAGTAAATCGTCATGTAACTCATATATCGAGAAATTAATTTTAATTCTCCCAAAAAAGGACGGTCTGAACGAAAGCGAGCTACTTTCTGTCTCACTGCCAAGAACAGTTCTATTTTAATCCTTACTATTCCAATATTTCCTCACGTGCAACACAATAATTGTTACTTTTAGCACTGCACACCTCAAAAAACTTGTCAAAGAATTTAGGAAATTGTCGTCAATGCAATATAATGTTTGATTTCACTTCCACTTGCTGATGCATTTATTAACTATATTAAACATTTTTAATTTAACTTTATTCGTATTTACATATTGTGTTTAGTAATTTCTCACTAATCGTACTCTATGTATCTCATTTTAATTTAGAAGTTACCGGACATCATGTGGATTCGCATATGGGCGAAATTATGCGTTAAAATTATAATATTTTACAGGCGCGTGATATATCCTTGATATAAGAAAAACTGTAAATTAAGAAGATATATTTTTTAATTTTTTTAAGAAATACATTTAATTTCTATATCACATGATAAAAAGAAGCAAATATAAATAATAGTGTAAAATAGTTACAGGCTCCGTAATCCACGATCTAATATCAGTCAATTTTCTTCATTTCAAAATTTTCTCTTTCCTTTATGAATGTCAATTTTCAGTTTATTTTTCTTGTATATGAATTTATTTGGATTCGAAATGAATTTTTATATATTTAAAATAATTTTGACAAAGTTTAATTTTTTTTCAATTAAATTCATGGAATATACTATAGGATAATTCATTTCAAATATATTTTATTCGAAATCCACGTAAAGAATGAATCATTAAAATGATTCTTAATGATTAGATTATTTATTTTAAGTGCTTTGTGTATTTATGGAAAAATATGAAGCAAGATTTATTTTTAATTTAAAATAAGCTTTAATATGTAGAAAATTTGAAATTTGGAATTAAAATAGAGGACAATCTCAGCACAATGCATCCCGTCTATCCTAATAAATTTATTATCTCACAATATTATTATCTTATTATTTCAAGAGAAACTCGTAATATAAAATTAAATCAATTTTTAAAATGCAGCAAGGAAATATATAGCTTAGAATGTTTTAAATTAAAATAAGATTTAGATTGAAATTTAGATACAAATTTAAAGATTTAAAATAAGTATTTATTTCTTTAGATAAATAAGAGTCTCCTTAATTAATATTAATAAACAATGTAATGTTAATGTTAAAAGTCAGATGTACAGGCAAAATCGATAAACTGTAAAATAGAATAGGCTTCTAAGAAAGTAATTTTTATTCTCGACAATCTTAAAAAAAATTAAAAAATTGAAAAAATCGATTTTTTTTCTGTTAATAATTTCGATGTTTACATTTGTTCGGATTATCCTTGTTATAAAGTTTAGCGGCATAATTGTTCCTTTCCATATAATTCCAGGAAATGTTTATAAACATTTAAACAAAAAGATATATAGTTTTGTGAAATTCTATATTTTACTTTTCAAGTCTTTTATGTATGTCTTAATGTTTCCAAATATTTTGAATTATGACTAAGACGTTTTTTCTGTATTTTAAAAACATACTCATTTATATTACATTTAAATTAACAATAATTATTTACGAAACATTGGATATCAAATTATCTAACCAGTCCTTCATGTCCATTTGTACGATATCATACTAGTCCCATACACATTGCATGCAGGTGACTGTGGACAATACAGCCGAACATAACATCGCATGAGGGATTTTTACAATCTCACGTTTGATAAAATCTTTCAAATCCCGCAAAGTTTACGGATCGCATGTGTACACTCTAGATTTGAGATATACCCAGAACCAGAAATCCATAAGAGTGAGGTCGGGGGATCACGGAGGCCACGGAAATGGAAAATGGCATGATATGACACGGTCGCCAAAATACTTTTCCAGGACCCTGCGACCAGACTTCGCTATATGTGGAACTAACATCCCCACCCCACATTTTATCCGTTTTCTACGCTGACTATCTGGCGAACGGCGTTCCGTGATTGGTGTTTTGCCTCTGTCATATTCAAATTTCCTTCGCGCGCTCTGATCGTGTTTTTTTTGGCCGTTTGCAGAGCTGTTTTTGTTCGTGCATAACGCGTCCGTTTATTTCGATACACGTACCATTAAAACAATCTTTATGGTTTTCGCATGCGCTGAGCATTTTGCGATGAAAAAAAAGGGCGTTGCCATTTGAAAATTTTGAGTTTCTGTAGCTATAACCGTAACCGTGAGCGCCAATTTGTTGCCGTTCACAGAATACCGAGCTCATACCAGTGAATAACTATATCTGAAATCTTATCTCGATCGGTTGAACGGACCAGCCGCTAGAATTCGATATATCGGAAAAGTTTTTTTATAGCCACTCTGTATATATATATATATATATATGACGATTTCGATGATGAGTTGTGATAGAATCAGCTAAATATTTGTTCGAACGACGGTGCTGTAATTGGCCGTAAGATGGGATTTGTTGACAATGGCGAAATTTTATCTGCAATATCAACAATAGGACAATGATCTTGTCAAGTTGAGTATCAGGTAGTATTGTCGGGATAAACAGAGTCGTTTTACGGAAATATATGAAGACAAAATCCATGAGATTTCACCACCAAAAGTCAACATATATGAGTACAATATCTTTATTTATCGGAAGACGAGTTTTCATTTCTGATTAACGACTTTCCACTGATCCGTCTTCGTTTTGAGAAACTTCAACATAAAAAATAAAAAAGTGAACATCATACTTAACAAGTAAAACATGCTTCTATCAATATATTGATAAACAAGTCCAACGTACTCATATTTTGCACATTTTCTGATGAAGCAAAAAAATGCGAAAAAGATATAGCTAAACACGTGCAAATGTTTTTATTGGTTGCACGTAGAAGTACACCATACTCGAAAAAATCGCATCGCGACAAGATCTCCTAACCAATCGAGATCCTGCCGAATATCTTCACTTGTGTATGGAGAAAACTGATGCGATATGCCACTACTTTCGGCAAGAAAATCCTCCGATGCATCCCTATCCGAATGAAAAATAGGCTTACAGCTTAAAACAATTATCCTAAAATGGAATACATTTTGATACAGGAAAAAAAAGTTTCAAGCGCAGAAAAAATTAAAATTTGAAATAGTGAGTGGAAAGACAAATATAGTAAGGTGGAAAATAGTTGATTAAATTTGAAAACAGAAATAGAATAATTAAATATGATATATATATATATACATATATATATATATAGATAGATAGATAGATAGATAGATAGATAGATAGATACATCTATAGACCGCGTGTCCGATAAGTTTGTTAACATTTCAAAAATTCATAAAACTCAAACAAATTCTTTATTTCAATGGCGGTTTTAATGAAAATGTTTGTCAATTGAGTGAGCTTTGCCCATTCCAATTACCGAAAATATGCAAATTAGATTTCTTTAAAATGATGATTGCACGTTTAAAAGTTATTTAAAATTTTCCTGCTACTTACAACTTTACTGTAATCGCCCATTGAAACTTTACAACGGTTTCAGACACAGACAGGAATGAAGAAGGAAAAAAATTACAATAACTCCTCCTGGATAGCTCTCCCTCATTCTTAGTTTCTCAAAAACATGAAGTTTGTGTGATAGACTTTGGAGCGGTGCACCATGTTTATCGGAATCTCTGCTGCATCTTCGCAAATGAACACTCTAAGTGAACTATCCATGAGTGAGATAAGTAGCGCAAGAGAAGTACAGAGAATAACTACCATACAAAAGACATCGGTTTTCCGTATCCTTCATGGTGTGTCGAACTTGTATACCCTTACATGTTGCAATCCCTTCACTAGCTCTTGCCAAATAACATAGCGAAGCAAGTAGAAATTGGGCTTTGGCGAAAGTGGCCAGCGATGAAATGTGGCTTTTCAACGTTTTGTGAACATATGAGACTCATTTTCCATTGTATTGAACAGTAATTACCCGTAACTGCTGAATCTGGGGACAGGAAAATCAACATACCTCTACTGAGGAGCCGCTAGATTCACTACGTGCTACTGTTGTGGCTTCACTTCGTCCATTATTTTGGGCAATTTTTTCTTTATAGAGACCTGTGTAAAAGCAGGATGGAAACTATTCTCAGTTAGTGGAGAGAGGAACTTGAAAATGCTAAAGGGAAAAAATAATCACACCTAGCTTATTGGTGTGCAATACCTTATACATACTAACTTCCATGATAGACCGAGCACTTCCTCATATCAAAGCTCCACTGATGAGATTCATGATAAGCACATATAGAGAAGGACGGTTAATCAGTAGTTACAGAAAAATACTTGCCCCCCCCTCCCCCACTCACCGGACTTGACAACGATTTACTTTTGGCTATGGGGCTTCGGAAAGTCTTGACAATATCGCGGTAGACAGTTTTTTAGGTGCGTTTGTAATTATATAAATACGTAGCACCTACAGTCGTCGTTTGGTCCGTCCGTCTGTCTGTCTGTCTGTCCATCTGTCCGCATATAACAGCGCAAAACCTACCCAACCGAATGGTAAGAGTGGTAACCGAAATGGTAACCGAAATGGTAACCGAATTTTAATATACATAACTGTTGCAGAATTTTGTCGAGTCATTTCAAATTTTATGAAAATCGAATCAAAACTTATAAAGATATTGTTGTGAGCTCGGGGTTCGAAAGGATTGATGCCAATATATAAAAACAATCAGCAAGCTTTATTTGCTCTAAACAGTTCAATAAGAACACAAATATCCTCTCAAAATCACAAATATTCAGAAATCTTCAAATCTAATAAAAGCACAACGAATTTTCACAGCGAACAATACGTTCAATAAGGCGAATCAAATACAAAATCGCTCAGAGAAACACTGTCTCAATGCAAAGCCTCTCGTGTGTATTCAATCGCAGTTGACAGAGAACTGAACTGCGTGGAGGTCCCAGCTGGCACTTATATAGGTTTTAGAAATCATTCTTGAATATACGGAAGCTTTCCGATGCCCAGAACTTACCATATTTCTACTTTCGAGAGAGGACCTCACGCGAGAAAGGATCTCAATGCACAGGTATGGGGGGGGGGGGAGGGGGGGGTTGCACAAAATGACGCCAAATCCGTCGCCAGCTTGGCGACATTTGGCGATATATCGCCAAATTTGGCAACAAAAACAAGTCGCCAAAAACTGCATTGTAAAGACGATGCTGTAAGGTTGCTTTTCTTGCAAGGCACCCGAGGCCTTTTGCATTGAGTTACATAATTTTCGACAGGAAAAACATTAAATAATGCTGCAATTTCACAATAAAAAAATGGAATATTTACAAATGTACAAAATTCATAACAATATTAATAAAAGTTTTCTTTATTCAATTAAATCCTATCATATGTAAATCTATATAATAAAAGTGGCTGTCATGTGAATGAGGAAAACAAATACGGGCCAACCACACGTTTTTCAATTTGTCAAGCGGCTATTTTTATTCAAAATTATTTTTTCGAATAAAATTGCATAAAAGTTGCATTTTTAGGAAGATCGTTAAAAAAAATTATTTGCTTGAATATTATTTGCTAAAATATATATAGATTCTGAGATAACTTCAGTGAAAATTAGGTTAACAGTCGAATATCTCACTCCGTTAAAGGAAATAAACAAAACATCCATGAGTCTTACAAATAATAACCATGGTGGTAATCATTCGCAAAGCAAGATCTCCATGGTGAATTTACAGAGTTGTCTGGAGGCGAAACTAAAAAGTAGCATCTGTAAACATGGCATACATAATAAGAAAAAAAAAGACATCCTCATTTCGTTCATAGCAGACGATATAATTTATTTCACAGAAATAATAGCGATGATTTTTTACATTGTAAAACTAGTTATAGCACGAAACGAACGCACCTCATTTGTCACGTTTAACGTACAATTTCCAATTTGTTTAGTAGTGTTAAAGGACGCCATACGCCACGAAATATCTTGCTTCCATCCGGATATGATACATGCCGTAGTTAACAGTGTTCTCACTCATTTGCAAAATGTACTTCCTTGCGTTGGTGGACAGGTAGATATTGCCATACAAATAAACGTAATTTTTAACGATATTTTCTGATTTGAATGTTAAAGCGCTTTCTATTGATAAAAAGGTTTACTAATTGT
This sequence comes from Maratus michaelseni, assembly GCA_963931845.1. Lineage (NCBI taxonomy): Eukaryota > Metazoa > Arthropoda > Arachnida > Araneae > Salticidae > Maratus > Maratus michaelseni. The sequence continues at coordinate 340,191,303 of OZ007592.1, forward strand.
TTTTCTTTATTAAAAGAAATCCCCCTATATGAGAATAATTTTGTCACAAACTACATTCAAACAAACCAATTCCTTCACTCTTTAGGATTTTTGAAATGTTAACAAATTTATGGGACATCGGATATATATGTGTGTGCGTGTGTATATATATATATATATGTTCAAATTACTATATCTAGTCATTAATTGAAACTTACACTAAATATTGAATGTTTAAAAAAGAATTTTGTTATGCACAAAGAAAAATTAACGTCTTATTTAAAATATAAAGCTTAAAATATCTAAATAGTTCAAAATTACTCAAAATATCTAAATAGTTCAAAATTACTCAAAATATCTAAATAGTTCAAAATTACTCAAAATATCTAAATAGTTCAAAATTACTCAAAATATCTAAATAGTTCAAAATTACTCAAAATATCTAAAATATATAGCTTTCTAAACAAAGTCACACTCTCAGTATATTATAACTTAATATAAACTCAAATGTATTGGAAGTTTTATTTTTAAAGGATATTACGGGTAAATAATTCAAAATTTATTCATTATTTCCTTTCCCTGTGTTGTGCGTTTCTCCAGTAACTTACATTTAACAGCCAAGTTTTGAAAGTTATGTTTGTTAATGACTCATTATAGCCTTTTTGGGGAATGTAACTTTTAATACTAGGAGATTTAAGTCATTTCGACTGAATATTTAACAGAAATCTCAATTCTATAAAAATATATGAGATTTTGAAGGAAATACATTTTGGTTAAAAAGAATTGTTTGTGCTGATATGTTGAAATTTTAATTTAGAAAATAAATGTAAACAGGGAAACATTAAATAGAAATACGTTTTCCATACAAAAATAGAAAGTGCATTTGTGATATTTATAAAACGTATATTTGTACAAATAAAAATAAAATATCGTAATCGTTTTATGTTATTCTTTTTCTCTTTATAAATGTGTGTATATTTATATATTTAACAATTAGTGTCGTTTCATAAAAAAAAAACGTTAATTCTCCAAAAAGTATCATTTAAAAAAAAATTAAGCAAAATCTGAAAAAACTAACTATTCTACAATTATGCTTTATGACTTATTTTAAAGCTTTTAATGTTAATTTGAGAAAAAAAGAACGTTTGATATAATATGTTTATTTTTTCGGCCGTCAAAATATTTTAGCTTCACTAGTTTGGAATATCAATGAACTAAAAATTTTACTGTAATATTTTTAAATTAAATTAAATATTACTATATAACTGTTCCGGGTGAGGAAATATTATAAACATAATGAAACTGAAAACGTGGAAATGGAAAATACATAGAAAAAACAATACAGTAAACACCGTAATGTCAGAGTGAGTTCATGTGACATCACATAGTGCGACAAGTCATAAAGTCACAAAGCTGAACAAATTGTGTGTGGCATCGTTTAAACGTCACATTATGCCTCTCATCTGACTCAATATTTATTACTCCACTTCTAAGTACCTCATGACCTATTTTTTAGTGATATGCAACTCGCTACAAATTAGTACATATGTACGGTCAGTGACTTTTGTGCAAATTCTTTCTGTCGTACGTAATGACAATGACAACAAAAATAATTATAATTTGGTCCTGGCGCTAAAAAGAAAGGAGTGAATTAAATAGCTTAACACGAAAAAATACGCGAATAACAGATTAACCCTTTAACGGACTTTGGTTTCCCTACGAAACCACAAAATTTTAATTACGAAATTCAACAATGACAGCAGAATTTTAATAGAAATGTTTTCCATTTATTATGTAAGTGAAATATCGCTTTATTTTCTATATACAAATAAATTTGATCATAATTTCCGGTGTCAATCATTTATTTCAACATTTTAGCAATTGAAGTGCTTTATCCGTTAAAGGGTTAAATCTCTTACTAATAATAATTCTGATATGCCTACATTTGTAATTTTTTTAAACAGTCGAGTTTTTCTCTTGTGAGTGCTATATTTTTTATACGATTTTTTTTTGTTGCACTTATATGAATAACTTCATAAGTGACCAAATACAATTACTACAAATAAGAACAAAAATCAGCATCAGGATCATGCATCAGCCTTTTCTACATTAGATAGTATTATTAAAAAAATAATAATTTTTTTCATACAATTAAATGATATAGCTATATAAGCATTTTAAATACGATGTATCGCAAATAATTTTTATCCATAGACAATAATGTAACCTTTTTTTGTGCGTCCCTGTAAAAAAAAAAAAAATTAATTAATAAATATAAGTGATACGCATTTCATTTGAAATAGCGAAAATTTTATAGTGGACATCACTGATGCATAAAAAATGCATGTCAATATATATTTACGGATTTAGTGAACGGATAAACAGACAGACAGACACCGAATACATAAACCCATTTCAACTATGTTCAAAGTGTTAAACAATGAAAGGATACCGGAAGTATAAGGGTTATGGTAAATATATGGTCGTAAATAAGGCTTGTTTACGCATGCAGACGACTATTTTGAAAGATGATTTAAGAGTTTTCATGAAACTTATTTAGCGCTACATAGTTCATTTATGTGTAAAGATTATTTATAAATATTATAAAAAATCCAAAACAATTGTTATTTAGAAAATTTTAATGTATTTTGACATTTTGAAAATCATATTTATTCCTATCTGAAAGAAAAATAAATCCCTAAAAACCATTATATATGCCAACCATTTATATATATATTACATTTTTTTTAAATAATGAAACATATAAAACTTCTATGGTGTTATCAGCTATATTTATAAAAAAAATTACATTCATTATAAAAAATTCAAAATTAGTTTCTAAAAATCGTGTTGGGTGTTTTGATAAAGTGATAAATAACCAAAAGAATGAATTTTGTTGATTTTTGAAATGAAAACAACTTACATAATTACCAGTTAAAAATTTAAACAGAGAGATGCATTAAGCAAAGCAAACCAAATAAATTCTGAATAACTAAAATTAACTAAGTAAATGAATAAATTTGCAAAAAGGGTGTCAACAAGATTCTCATTTATCACAATATCTCATATACCCAGCAAGTGGTCTGACGGATTGGAATATTGTTATGGTAATACACATGATACTCATTAAAACCTTACAGGATAAATTTTGAGTAAAAATAAAATAAAAATGGACCTGCAATCCTTTCAAGATTTGAAAGGCACACAAAAAAAGGAAGTAAGTTAATAAAAATAAGGAAATAGATAATTAATTAAAGTTGCAAAACATGACCATAACAATGTACGAATTCGCCAAAATCCAGATCGTGAGTGGTATAGTGGTTGATATCATTTCAATAAAAAAAAGTAAACAAAATAACTTTCTTTCAATAAGAAATTGGTGTACTTTAATTATCTTAAATTCAGCTAAAAATATTTAAGAGTTAAATGTAGCTGATATTAAACTTCTTTTACTCATCTCCATTCCTTTGCTATTATTAAGAGTAGGCTAAATTTTACTTTATTCATTATATATTTTTTTTTTAAAGAAAAATTAACTTCACAATATTTTATATAAACAATTTAAAATTCTAAAAAAAATTAAATTTATAAACACTTTCAAAAACACATCAAGAATTTAAATTTACTTATATTATTTTTAATGATAAAAAAAAATTAATTGGAATCACAATCATAGTAAAATTAATCTTAGTAAGAATTAAATATTTGGTAATTATCTACCTTGATTATTTGAATATAAAAAAAAATCTCATCATTATCTTAACAATCGAATTAGGTTTAAGTATATGAAAAAAAGAATGAATTTCTGCAATATAAACAAAACAGAAAGGAGACAGATTAATCACAGAAATTTGAATTTATTAACTTATTAATACATTTTTAATTGAAACAACAGTTTATCTAAAGCTATGATGTAGGATAGGTTGCTTAGTAATAAGTACTTTGGTCATAGATACATTTGTACTCAAATTTTCCTTACACGGTAAAAATAGCAACAATCAAAGGTGCAGAATTAAAGAGAAGAACATTTGTTAAAATATTACTTACAGTTTCTGCATACATGAAGGTGTTGTTTGACAGACAAAAAAATAGTGGCAATATAAATTACCAGTTGGCAACCCTCACTATATAAAAGAGGGGCATCATTCAATGATATTGATGACATTGCCAATTTCGCGGCGTAACCTCCCTTTCTCCATGAACATGGCGGTAAATAGCCGACTACAGTTTTCCATTTCTTCCTCACACATTCAGCGGTATGATGGAAACAACTCTTCACAAATCACTCCTTTCTTTTAATTTTAAAAGAGTACTAGGCCCACTCAATGAGAAACTTAAGAGGCAGAGCACACAAGGTATGCATCACAACATCACGAAACGTCTATTAACGACAGTTGCAGAGTTCAACACCTCCGTCAGATACCAGTTATACAAAGTATAAATGATGACAACATGAAGATCAACAACACCTAACAAATACAATCATCGGCCCGTAACAACCACACAATCATTACCACTTTCTGCGAGAGACCATGAATCAGCATACCGGCCTAAAAAATAATTCATCTTCCATACAGGGGCACCAAATATTTTTTCTTTGTCAGACCTTCCAACTCCGCAGTTAAATTTCGAATGCCTCTTAAATCCTACAGCTTCCATAACGAAAAATTATCGGGGGGGGGGGCTAAGCCCTCCCTGAAACTCAGCAACACACTATCCCAGTTACATTCTCCCGCGCTAAGCAATACCAGGGAAACAAAAAACAACTACTAATATTTTCCAGTAAAACCATTGGTTGTCACTCCCCCGCGGGTGAAACTACTTTGGTTGAAGGGATGCAGGCATGTTTGCAGCTGTTTTCGCCTTCGTTTCGCTTTCCACGAAGAGATAAAAACTGCTGCATTTGGGCGACCTCCCACGTGAATGTTGTTTACGTAAAACAGAATAATTGGGCTGGTAAAAAAAGAGTCATAAAACTCTGACTATACGAGCTATAATTCGTCGCATGGGAAATAGTATTTTTTATTACCCAAGTGTCCGAGGGTTTTATAAATGTCCCATGGGTAAAAAGGAACACCGTGCAAGCGAATTTAACTTACAGGTAATATATAAAAATTATGAATTTTTAGCTTTGACATTTAAAAGAAAGAAGAGCATTGACATTTAAAAGAAAGAGGAGGTATTTTAACTCCATTATTACAGAACTAATGTTACAAATTAGCAGAGAAGAGTACGTGGGTTATGACTAGTAAACTTATATGGAATAAAATAAAAAGAATATTAAGTGAAAAACATTACAATTATTAAAAAAGAGGGGGGGGGCTACAACTTATATAGAATAAAATAAAGAGAATATGGAAAATTTAAAATAAAGGAAAAAACCACCGTAACAATCGTATGTTTTACATCTTCTATAATATATTTACACATTCTTAAGGAAAAGTAAATTATAGAAAGAGTTACCTTATATCTTAAATTTTGTCAAGAGTTAAAAACGTCTTAGAAACTGAAGAAAATATTTTTGATGCGTTGAGGATTAAAAAAAAATGGTCTTATGAACTTTTAAATTATATCTCTTAGATAAATTCAATGTATCGTTTAAAACAATAAATACCTCAGCAAATGAACATAGATTCACAGAATCTCAATACAAAATAATAACGCACATTACCCAGCTAGAAAAAGTTTAAAAAAAAAGTGCACAAAAAAGTGCACAAAATCCGAGCGTATTCGGCATTCCTGCTTATGCATAAAAAGTTAAAACTGAATTGAGCATACAAAGTGCAAACTGAATTGGGCATAAAAAGTGCAAACTGAATTGTGCACAAAAAGTGCATAATCAGAGGTGCCAAATATGCTGAGATTTTGTGCACTTTTTCTGCAAAGCAAATAATCCCTAAATTGTGCGTTCCCTAAATCAGAGGAGACAAACGCTCAGATTCTGTGCATTTTTTTGTAGATATTTTTGGCATACTGAACATTTCAAGCATATATTTAAATCAAGATTCAGCTTACTATGAAATTTGCTGTTATTATCACCATAGTAATAAACCCACTTTTGAAAAGATGCATAATTATAAATAAAAATATAACGACAATAATTTTATCAACAACATGGGGAAAAAGAAACAAGTGGGTAAGTGTCATCGAAGAACACTCAAAGGGTTTCGTTTAATATTCCTTTCAAAACACTTTATCCTTTCTTTAAAAATCGAAATAAATTTTATTTAGCAACCAAAAAAAAAGTTACGTTTTATATAAAGTAAAAATTTACCGGTCTATTTTTCTAATTTTTTCGAATATCTAAACCAGCCCGATAGCCTGCGAAGCCCGTTATTATAGTCCGTCATAATAATATCTGTCACGTTTACTAAATGCGATATTTAAAAAAAATTAAAAATTAAAAATGTTGTACACCTTCAAAATGTTAAAAAATGCGAATATTTTCATATTTGGGTTTTTATCATTATTCAATATGTTCCTCAAACTCATATATTTACTATTCTCTATTACTGATATTGCTACTCGCTTTGTATAATTCTGAAACATTTGAAAAATCCGTTAAACTTCCGATATGACGCCAGATTTTCTTTTTAATTCTCTAATGACGTGATATTAATCTGCTTTGTGTACATACACATACTCATACTCCTTGTATTATTGAGAAATCTATACGTTTTATTACCACTATGACGTCAATCAATTTATTTCATATTAATCTTTTTTTTCAATTGTTGAAACTTTTTATTTCATTTTCATTTTTCACGTGAAAATCGTCTGATTAACGTCTGTTTAAATCGTCTGTTAGAAAATTAATTATTGCAGAAAGAATTTCATCGTGGATTTTTTATTTTTTGCATCTGCTATAACGAAAAATGTTTAAATTTAATAGGAAAATGCGGTTAGAATTTTGGTTTTTTAACTGTATTTATTACATTAATACGAATTTTTCAAATTTTAATATTTTGAGCTCTTCATAGCTTGTATTCAGCTATATACACAAAGTTTCAACTCTGTAAGTTACATAGTTTTTGAGAATGGCTCTGTGACAGACAGACAACGGAGCGGGACTAATAGAGTTTAGGGAGATGAACGAAACAATAAAAAAGCTTAAATTTAAATATGTAAATTTTATAACTAAAAACAACATTGCACACAGTAAAAACATGTTCTATATTATTAAAACGCTATAAGAGAAAATTATTACACTCACTTGAAAACAGCTGCATTAAATTCTAGTTGTTAGTTGAAAATGGTTTAACTAATGTTTGCACTTACAAAAAGACTATACTTATTCTTGTTTATTTACACAAGTGCAATGAGCTTTTTCTCATCATTTCACTTCCAATGCAGTCTTTGCAAATTTTGACCGCTGCAATAATTCAATAAAGATTACTAATTAGATTTTTAATGTGTAATTAATAAAGTTTATTAAACATACTTCTTGTTTAATTTATGGCTATATTTGAAATTTATGACATTTTCCGAAATTAAGTGATGTAAGCAATGTAACTAACATTATACATTTTCATATGTACTGAAATCGATATAACAGCACACATGTATACCATTTTTATAACCCCTCCCCCCCCCCAAAAAAAAAAAAAAAAAAAAAAAAAAACATTAATACATTCATTTAGTATTATTTCGTTGTTTGAAATCAGTCGTATATTTTATTAATTATTTAATACTTTATTATTATACTTTTGGTCGCCCCAATATATATATATATATATTTGATTTTGTATATGAAACACTTTCCAACACTAATAGGATATTATTAAGAAATTTCATTCTTTCTAGAATAGAATGAGACAACAACATCAGCAACTTAAAAAAAAAAAAAAAAAACACATAACTCTGCAAAAATACATTTTCAGCAATTACTTTCCTTTTCCGATAATGTGTGCGAAGTCTTCGTGTAGCCCTGTAAGCCTATAAAATCTATACACGCCATGTAAAACACTGAAGATTACACCAGTTTAAAAATGTATACTAAAGAGGTAAATGCACTTCCAGCAGTTATCGATCTTAATCAGTACTTTAACGGAATTATTTTGTGTGTCTCTGTAAATGAATTATAAATGTTATGCCTACTATAACTTATAGAAAACATGTAGCGCACTTCAGTAATTTTGTTATGTTTGATGTATAATAACACCATTAAATTGTACCCAAAGTATTTTTCTCAATACGTAATAATATAATGGAACTATTTTATGCGTATATGTGAACGAACTATAAAGGATTGTTATTCTATACGCTTGAGAAAGCATATTGTAGTAAATCTCAGTGTTTTTTATATAATTCTATAGAACTTCTAAGAATTCTATAAAAACATTTTCTTTAAGAAAAGTATTCTATAGAACTCTCTAAAGCTCTATAGAAATAGTATTCTATGGAATGGCTATTCTATAGAAATTGTAAAGAATTTTATAGAGTTCTATACAGCTCTATGAACTATTTTCGTAAGGGAATATTTTGTGTGTCGCTGTAAACGAACTATAAATGCTACACACTTCATTTTTAATACAAAACATTCTATAGTAAACTTCAATAAAATATAAAAATTTCATTTCAATCCGAGTATATTTACGTGAGTTGGCGCAAGGAGAGACAAACGGCAAATATACAGTCAAACCAAATTCATAAATCTTTTCAACTATGTTGAAAAGTGTTAAAAATTATTTAAAAACTGCTGTAATTTTGCGTATTTAGTTAAATCTAATAGCGTTTTAGTATGAATAAATGAAAATTGTTAGGATCTCATAACAGTTTAGTCTTCAAACAATATCAAGCAAATTTAATTTCGAGCTTTCTGAAACCCGAAGAAATTACTTAATTAATTTACTTAATTACTTAATTCTTTACTTATTTAATTCATTACTTATTTATTTTCAACTATGTTGAAAAGTGTTAAAAAATATTTAAAAACTGCTGTATTTTTGCGTATTTAGTTAAATCTAGAAACGTCTTAGTATGAATAAATGAAAATTGTTAGGTTCTCATAACAGTTTAGTCTTCAAACAATATCAAGCAAATTTAATTTGAGATTTCTGAAACCCGAAGAAATTACTTAATTTCCTCAATACGATTAATTTATTCATTTAAATCTAGAATAAACAATGTTTTATCAAGTAAAAATATGTTGCCAACTTTATTTTTTAATTTATATGAGTAACATGGTACATAATTTAAATATTAAAATATGCCTGTTGTGGATTCTAAATTAAAGTGTTTCAATATTTATTTGTAAAATGTATTGCACACATTTAATATTTTTCTGAATTAATCAATGCAAAATATAAGATTTATAATATAAACTTTAATGCGCGGATTGTTAGACACAATAACGCATTAGCATTTCACAATTATAAATGAAATAACTGATAAGTTTCACGAGTATAAAAAATTTGCAATTTTGATAGAATTATTTTTTACATTGAATATATTTTCACGTTTTGTTACATCTTGACAACTATATTTAAGTATTTATACATGCTTAATATCGTTAAAAGAAGAATTTTTAAATCTTGAAATATATAGTTAAGAATTGTAAAATGTATTGTTTTATTAAAATTAAATATATATATATATATATATATATATATATATATTTATGTCCAAAATTGAAGAAAAAATATATCCAATATTTTTTGTCTTTAACGGCAGCTCGAAAATCTACTTTACGAGTTTTAAACTACCCTATACATGAATCAATCTAACTGAAACCGAAAGAAGTTATTTTCTTCCCTTCTTACACCTAATTTATTCGCATAAATCCGGGATAAAACCTTTACTACCAAGTAATATTTTGCTGCTAAATTTACTCTAGTAAACTGAAGAAAATCCATTGTGACCTAAACTCTAAATCTTAGACGTTTAAAGTTTTTTGCGGATCTCAGCCACTTTTCAATTTTTATGTCCTGGTGCACTGATTGCCTCTGGCTTTAAACTGTTCTTTTCAGGTATTACTTCAAAAGTTTGAGCAATATATTTATCGAAGTATTTATATGAAATACGTAAAATAGAAATGAACGATGTTTAATATATTTTATTAAAAAAGTAGTAGAAAATATATTGCAGAGCATATAATATTGACAGAATTCAACGGCAAAATATTTTTGTTAGATCGATTTCAGCAACAAACAATTTGACACTAACATCAGAAAAAAGTAAATATACTATCCATATATGTGGATTTAGATAAAATAACCAAAATTCTTTGGATTCTTTTGAATTGGAACTTCTCTAATTAGGGAGCTCTACAAAACACAGTTTCTGCAGTTTTTCATTTAAAAGCTTTCATAAATTAAAAATTTATAAGTTTTAAATATTTATGTATTTATTTTTATCAACTTCTTCAAATGCATTAAATTTGAAGAAGTTAATAAAAATAAATACATAAATATTTAAAACTTATAAATTTTTAATTTATGAAATTTTTAAACAAATTCCCGTTATAACTCCGTATGTAATATCGGTCACTCTAGATTTACACATTGTAATTTTAGATTAAACAATTTAAATTATATTATTATAGCGTTAAAAAAAGTGCAGTTTGTTCAGCAGATACGCGTAGCCAGTGAAAAATTGTGGAAAATTTCCTTAATGGAACAGACATAGATGAGTAGAAAAAATTGTTTATAAGCACGTAGTTTCCCATTTAGTAAACATTTCGGTTATCTCAAGACGCTGTTTTAACAATTGTATGAAAATTAAAAAAAAAATAATAAATGATTCTAAAATTGTATTTTACATTAAACGGACTGTTTTGTATCTGTAATAATTTTTAAAGTCTTACGATATTCTTAAATTTCATTCCTATGTTCTTTCTCTATTATAGTATATAGGGAATAAAATTCTGTGATTCGTGTTACCAAAATCCTAGAATCTAGGTTAAATTGTATTTCCTGAAACCCTGGAATTCCAAATTATAAATTCTGAAAATTTTAAGATTATTAAACGAGCGATATTATACAAATACTATTTAATACAATGTGACTCTAATATTTTCAAGAAGCGATTGTACACAATGATGTAGCAGAGAAGAAAGTTTGGTCTTCGTTTACGTTTGCAGTGGTGTTTCTTAGATTCTTATCAAGCGAAAAATACATTTCGCGTATTTGGATATCTATCACAATAATAGTCCGAATAAATGTTCGTCATGAATATATAATTATATAAAACAAAATGAGTAATCATTATTAAAATATAGCTCATTTTGAACAAACAACTTCTTTAACTTCAGCCGATCCCGATTAAGACGCATTTCAAGGGACTGGACAAAACTTACGTATTAAGTGGTATCACATATCAAACATAATTTGCAAAATGTTGCAGGAACTGAGCTTATTTACACATCTAATCGTCTAAATGAACTTTAGAGTTTTTCTTTATTAGTTTTCTGCACCCAGAAAAAAGTTTTGGTGAATCAACAAAAATTTGGTTGACCAACAAAACTTTTTGTTTAAATAAGGTCATTGGAAATTTTGTTTGAATCAACTAAATTTTTTTTTTTTTGCAATTCCAAAAAAAAAAATCGTCAGCAAAAAATGCTTTGTTAATTCAAGTAAAATGGTTCAATTTTACTTGAATTTTGCTAAAACAGCCAAATGTACTCAACAAAACATGTTTTGTAGTTTTAATCAATTCCTTCTTCTGGGTCTGCCGAAAATGGCGTAGTTTAAGAATATTTAGATTGCAATTTAAATTAGATTAACGTATTGTTTGCTGTCATAGGACCGACAGGAATGTTGGTTTTATGGTATAACCTGTATAAATATACTGTCAAATGTAACAGAAAAGTATACAAATTACTAGAAGTAAAATAAAGAAATGGTTTAAAAAAAGCATATGCATTTAACTGCTGTTAGTGAAAATAATCTCAAAACTTAAATATTGTACATCTCAAGTTCATTTGGTGTTGCTATTCCTTGAGGAGACTCCATTTTTTAAAATTAATAACGTTCCTGTTATTTACAGTGATGTGTCTGTAAGATCTACTATTTATGTACCAGCTCTCTGAAAGGATTTCAGAAGCAAACAACTCTTTATCAACAGACATGAAAACTAAGGTAGTTGCTGTAGAGTATGTCCCAGCTTTTTTTGAGTCCGAAGTAATTTTAGGAATTAGTCTACAATCTAAAATTTAGTCTACAGTCAGCAATCCACTTAGGACAAAGCATGACCCAGTTCCCCTTTTAACTGCAATACTTACAAGCATTTGTCTCATTCTTGAACGCAATATGCTTACTTTTTCTATTCTTTACTATAAAAGCTGCTTGTTCACTAGCATTATCTTTTTCTTGATGCCTGAATTCTCTTTCACACGAACATACCTAAGTTGTTAAATCATCAACATTTCTTTTTTCTGCATTTAAAAACAACCATCTTGATATAAATGCTCATTTGGTATTATGTCTAAAATCTTGAAGTATAGCCGCCAATCCGATAATCAAATGTTGTTATTATTTTGTAATCATGAATTTAATTTATTCCACAAATTCTACAATTTCGAAAGTTGAGCCGCTATACTTTAATTTTCTGTACATTTGAACCAGAAAAAACTGCATGTAGATATCCTGTAACTGACTTTCCGTGGATTTTTAGTACAACTTGTGGAATTTTATCCATAGTTCGCGTGCGGTTTTCAGACACATTACCTTTTGAAGAGTTTCTTCTGTCATTAAAATTGTTGAAACAACTATAACATTGGTATTACCTTTCTGAAAATCCTTGATATATTTTTCACATCTTTTTTATCTGTTTATTTTGCTTCTGAGGGAAGGCTTTTAGGTTTAACCAAAGTTACTTCAACTAATTTAAAGCAGCAGTATGTCAGTTTAAAATAAATCTCATTCTATATTTCCACCTTTGCCAATCCTTTTCATCGCCTACTGGCTTTAATTTAACTTTTTCAAAATTCATATTTTTAAAGCAGCTGTATTCTTCTTGAGATGAAATTGGCGAGTTAAAATGATTTTATTAGGTCTAATCGTTCAAAACATTAACTCATTCAATATAGTAAATTGAACAAAATGTTTTGAGAAACGATGTTCCCCTAGAATCTGTTGACATTATGAAATAATATGTTAAAATATACTATTAAATGTAATAGAAAATCTTAAAAATTACTAGAAATAAAGTAAATGAAGTGATTAATAAAATCATATTCATTTAATTGCTGACACTGTTAGCAACAATGACCTTAAAACACAAATTTTGTGTATCACAAGATTGGTGCCACAAAACAAAAATAATAAATATGTTTTCTTTTAACAAAACTTATGAATCATTGATAACAGTTTAACATAAATAACTGAAAAAATTATGTATTCAAATATGGTTTTATTCTGGGTTAATGCGTTACAACTAAAAATTAAGCAACAAGAATAATTTTCTGGCTAGCCTATATATTTTTTAATAAAATAAATATTTGCAGCCCAGACCAGTTACAAAAACCAATTTAGTATTTATGATAATGACGACCCTTATAATCAGTCCCTAATTTTTTAATACAATAAAAAAAATCTTTCCTTATAAATATTTGTGTAAACAAATATTGTTAGCAGCAAAATAAACAAAACATAGAAATATAAAATAAATATGGATCCACAGTCGCATTTCTTTAATCTTCAGGAGTTTCAGTTTATTTTTTATTACCAAAGAGTTGCATTATAAAACACAAGAAATTGAGATAATAATAGTTGTACATATTCAAGCAAGGAATAAAGAAATACTATCAATGGGCCAAGTTTTAAATCAATAAGAAGATGGAAATTTAAAAATGAACTTTCAAAATTTTGATGGAAATCTCGAGATCAAATTAAATGATAAAAAATAACGTATTTAGCTATATTTCTTTATTTTTGCAAAAAATATACTTTTATTGAAGAATAAACGTGTATTATTTAATACAACTCCATTACCAGTTTGACTTTTCCTTCCCAATGTAATATCTAGCTAACAAAATGCTTAATTCAGTTTCTTAAAAGTATCAGAAGTTAAACAAGCCTTTCGAGGATGTTAAAGATAGACGGCTGACATCATGGCAGGCCCATAGTAAATATAATATTATTTATTCAACGTTACATGTTCAACTAAATTAATAGACTTTTGGGGTGTTTATCTATATATTTAAAACGCTAAGCGATTTCTTTCGACAATCCGTGAGAACAAACTACTGCATCAAATTACATCATTCTTTTTTTTTAATGAAAGATATTTGGACACAGATTTGTTATCGTGCATTCGTTTGTTCGAAAATTTAATTAATTAGCCGTAATCTTAAATTAAAATTTTACTTCTGCTTATGACGTCATAAAGTCGGCAATCGGATTAACGCCCACTGTTGCGACGTACAGAGTTTATTTTCTGAACTCAATGATTGCGAGCATAAAAAATAAATATTAAATATTAAAAGCACGTGACTTTTAGGACGAATTTTTTAATTTGTAAGTTGTTAAAATATAGTTAAAATGTTTAAGTATATCGGTAAAAATGTTTATCCGTGTGTTTTTTAAGCAAATAAAAATTCATATTTGCTGTGATGTCACGGAAATATTGTCCATTGGGTTCATTTTATCATTAAGCATTATAACTTTGTTGATGCCATTTTTTTATTACAATTAAATGCAAAATATATTTTTATTTGTATGCATGGTGCTTAAGCATAAATGTACGTGTGAAAAGTTTGTACCGGTGAAAATGACGTTATGCTTAGCTTGAAATGCATTTTAACATTGATAAAACTAAAAAGAAAAATTTATATGATTGTGTCAACATGGCGTAATATTAACTGATATTTCAATTTTTAATTTTAAAGATTAGAACTGGAGCCTTTATTGGTTGCTTCATCTTGTTTGCATACCTTGATTACATGTTACCAATTACTTTTTTTAAATTATAGGATTAAGTTATAGGAATTATAGGATTTAAATTATTAAAATTTCCTTTTTTAATAAAAAAATTCACAAAAGTAAAGAATTTCAGGAAAAAAAAAAAACTTGAAATAATGATTGTATTTTTAGCTAGAATAAACAATGTAAGGCTAATATTTTATAGGAATTATTTTGGTAGGTTTGTTATAAGTTCATTTAACAGTTCCTTATTAGCGGCAAAGTCTTATTTCTTTCACTGGGAATTTTTCTTTCGATGTCAAAAAATGGTAGTCTACTTTTGGACGCCAACCAAAACACAATGGCAATATTAAAAATGTATAACGGTTGTGACAACAAACGACACTATCGCTTTAGCTTTCATCGCGCTTACATCACTTCTAAATACTAAAAATTTAATTTTTTTACTACATTTTACAATTTCATTTCTTACATCCTCAATTAAAAAAAAATAACTTTCGATTGAAATTTATTTGAAATCTGCCGCTTAATTTAACGACTTTTTAAATAATTTTCAAGCATGAAATATTTTTCAATTCTATCTCAACAATGACCATCCGTTTGTTTTAATAATGTAAAATAGCCCCTTGGAAAGTTGCAACAATTGAAAATAGGTATCCCTAACCTTCATGAAAAGTAAAAAAAAAATAATAACAATAAAAACCTGATAAATCATAAGATAAGATTATCCATAAGATAAAGTATTTTGGCGCTAATATAAAATCTGTCAAAAGAAAAAAAAACTATTTTTAGTTTATGATTAACATAAAATTGATATGTTGAATTCGTTGATGTATATGTTGAATCAGAATATGCTAGGAACTGTTATTTATTATTTTTTTAAAGATCCATTGGATATTTAACTATAAGAGACCGACTGTGATAGAAAAGGAATAATCATCCTGATTATGTAAAGGGATAGAAGAAACCATACAAATAAATTATAATTGAAAACATTAAAATTCTCCCTCATCTGCATATTAGTTTATTATTTTTAGCAAAAATTCTTCATTTTTACATAAAAATTGATTAGCTTAAAGCAATGGATGCGTTTTAGAAGATATGGATTTGAAACGAACAATGATTAAAGAGGACATTTTAAAACTTTTAATTTAAACATTTTAAAACTTTTTTAACGTCGAATTTCAACGGTGCCTTTGGGCAGATGCAATACATATGCGCATAGGAGCTCATTCGATTGCATTATCACAGGGGGGGGGGGGTGCTTATACTATGTTCTTTTATTTACTGAATATGAGATGAAAGTAGGAAATTTGTATGATACTTTATGACAGGACTATTTGCATGATACTTTATAGGTCCTTGACCTTTTTTTTTTTTTTTTTTTTTTTTGTCGTGGGGAATATTGTGGTAATGTCAAACTGATTTGCATTACACATTTGTTTACGGAGTGTTCATTTGGAGTTTGCATCGGAAATAGCATTTCACTGGGGGGGGGGTTAAAATAAAATATTTGAAAGACTGTTTCATACGAAGCCCTACTTAAATAATAAAGAAGCTTATTTTACTGATATTGTTATAGTATTTTTTCCGTCACGTTTTGACGGGTTCCATCTAGTTTTATTTTATAGGATAAAATGCTAATTCAATATTCTAATGATGATATTAAGTTTATGAGCTACACTGTAATAAAGGTAAATGTTTTTTAACCTAAGAAAATGTAATATATCAACGTTCGAACATATACAATAACTTCTTCCGAGGTACCCATGATTCCCAATTGCATTCTTTATCTTTGGAAACCTTAGAAAACATTATATTTTCGAAATTAAAAGTAGCATTTATAAAAACAACTATTCCTCTCACTAATTTTCGGAATCATTTCTGAGTAGTTCATATAGTTATTTTATTAATCAGATTATTCAAATTGGTATATCGGTTTTTAGGATACTATTAGTTCCCAATTAGACATTTTCAGCTGTGTAGTTTATTTATACATGTAAATTTAAAAAACTATAGTAACAGCAAGGTTAATGTTAATGTTAATGCTGTTAATATATCACGTTTTTCCTGTAAAACATGTCTGTTGAACATGGAAATGATTATTTACAATTCACAAATCAATATTTTGAGTTTAAAATTGAATACACTACAAAAACTCCTCGAAAACGTTTCCAAAATCAAACGTAGTAAAAGTAAGATTTTTCAGAATTGTTTCATGAAATATGGAAAATATATTAGTTTCTGAGATTTCTGAATACAAAGAATGCTTTTAAGAAAAGTGTGTAACTCGGAATAAGTTATTGTATACTTTCGTTCGTAGATACAGTATATTTTCTTAGATTAAAATATATATATATGCCTGTTTTTTACAATGCATGTAATTATCGAGAATGAATGTAAATTCTTCTATGTACTTGTACGATGGTAAGTATAAAAGACTGCGCTACATGGCAGCACCAAAGAACTTTCAAAGAGACTATGCTTATTCCATTTTTAGGTCAGACATTTAAATAAATTAAAAAACATTCTATAGGACTATAAAACTATTCATAAAACTCTTATTATTATTATGTTTTAAATATTCTGTTATTATTATTACTGTTACATATGTTATTAATTCTCTTTCATTCTTTTTAGCCACACACAGGGTGGCTTATTCTTTCAATCTCTATCATTTTTCATGTTTATGAAAAGTCACAGCAATCCATCGTTGCCACAGATTAATCTCGGAAAATGAAACATTTGAAGTTACTTAAAAAATTAATAACTCGAAAAGTATTTGTCACAAAATTGTTTTACAAAATGCGTTAGAATGGTAAAAAATTGTATTTTTCTTGATATAAATTTCAAATCTAATGATTATGTCGTTTTTCAAATATTAGATTTCAAAAATTACAAAACTTCGCAATGGAGTACCATAGCGAAACTTCTACGCGTAAAAAGATAATGATAAAGGCATTGTGGCTCGACGTGTATCGTTTATACTGGCCATAGCATGAATAACGAATTATAGTAAACTTATTATTCTGTGAAAATATAAAAGTGAATTATGTATATACATTTTTAAAAAATAAAGAAAAACATTTTATCACAAACATCAACAAATTTTCTTCTTCTATTTATTCCCTTATTCCAAAGCTATCGTTTTATCGTCTGCTGCCATAGCAACATGAATTAAATTTCATTAAAAAAAATTGCTCAGTGGTAGAAAAATATTTTTCTAAATCGAATGGTTATTGAACAGCTCAACACTTTAACAGGGGAATTTTTATTTGTTATTTAGATATTTTAAAATTGTTTGTTGTCATTGCGTTTTTATTCTGAGTTACAACTAGTTTATTTATTTTTTTAAATAAAAACCGTGTGTGGCAATCTATATTCGGCCTTATAGCAGAATTTTCCCCTCTTGTTATTTTTATTTTGTTTTATTGAAAATATTTTTCAAAATGCAAAATCCATTATGCGTTTTGCTTGTAGACCTCAGTTTTGTTTACTTAATCTAGTTTATTAGATTTTGTCTGTATACGAGCCTGCGATTCTGCAGGACAGTCATGTAAACATTTCTATCCTGATTCGGGTGTGTTAATTCGGAACGGTAAAAAATTCTGTTATGATTGTGTTCTTCGGAAAGTAAAATGCTGCTGTATGTAAGTCTTAATTCTGAGTGATGTACAAATTCTAATGATAATTTAAGTAGTATTCTCTTCTGTTAAAATGTGAAAAAGATCAACTTTTCAAGTTTTTTATCAGTGTGAAATCATGCTTCTATTCAACAAATTTAATACCATTCTTTCTACTAAAATTGATGCTGTTTTTAGAGCAATTCTTCTGTGCAAGTGATTTATTCCGTGCGTAAAAACAAAGATTTCAGTATTGAAGTCTACGAATAATAGTATGAAACAAATCGGCTGATATAGAAATTATGGAATCTGAGCATGACAAATCTCAAGGTACGTAGATATTCTTTTATTTATTTATTGATTCTAAATCTCAACTGTGCTAATTCTTGAATCTAAATATTCTACATAGTTGTTGGTCCGTCGAGATCCGCAGTCGGCTGGTGATTAATCAATTACATCTTATTCAAAATTATAATAATGACGAAAACAAAAGCGGAAATCGCGTCGGAATCCAAATTTAATTTTACCGTAAAAGAAATAAAAAGATATAGGGATCAGGTATCCGATGAGATTGAAAAAGATAATTTGCAGTTAGTGGAGAAATTAAAATCGGAACTTAATATTTTAGAAAGTGATTTAAAGAAATGTTATTTTGGTATAGCTGAAGAAACAATTGAAGCTCTTTACGATTCATTTACTTCTGCTAAAGACTTAGTTGTAGAGGATATCGTGAAAATTGATCAGTTTATTGCAGCTAAAAACGAAAGTAAAAAAAACCGATGTGATGCAAATGAGAATAGTTCTATTAAGGAAAATTTAATAAAATTACCTAAATTCCAATTGCCCATATTTTATGGTGATATGAGTCACTGGATTACATTTAAAGAGACATTTTTGACTTTGATTCATAAAAATGAAGCTCTTTTCGATCAGTTAAAATTTTCGTATTTAATTGCGAGTGTCAAAAATTATCCTGCTAAATTAAATTCAGGATTTTCTATTTCAGGTGAGAATTATAAACAAGCATGGGAAACTCTAGTTAACAGATATGATAACCGTAGAAATTTAGCATATTCGCTATTGTCAAAATTTATTAATGATAAACCATTAAAATCGCCCACGCAGAAAACAATTCTAGAGTTACTGGATAATTGCAATGAAGTGATTAGAAATTTGAAATCTCTAAAATTTGAATTTAACGAATTTGTTGATTTAATTTTGGTTTATATTGTTCAAACTAAATTCGATGACTCATTAAGAAAGCAATGGGAGTTATCATTAAATAAGGATATTTTTCCCACATATGATATGTTAGTGACGTTTTTGGAAAGACATGCACGCAGTTTGCAAGGTTGTAATGCTGAATTTATTAAGTATGAAACTAAACCTAATTATAAATTTGATTTTAAATCTCAACAAGGCCCAAAGAAATCTCTTTCAAATGCAGTTGTTATGGACAATGTGAACAAATCTTTAAAGCCCTTATGTCCAAAATGCAATGAAGGGCATGCACTTTACAAATGCCCAGAAATTCAAAATTTAACGGTTGATCAACGATGGCAGTTAGTAAAAGCAAAACAACTATGTACGAACTGTTTAAGAGCTAATCATTTTGTTGCTAATTGTCTGATTAGCACTACCTGTAAATATTGTAATGCTAAACATCATTCAATTCTCCATCACGAACAGTCTAATTCTGCATCACAGAATTCTTTTAGACCGCAAGAGCGGGTTACAAATCAAAATAGCGGAAGTAATTCAAATGCACAAGTGGATGAATCCAATTGTTTAAGTAGTCAAACTTTGACTGAAAATTCCCAAACATTACTGGCTACTGCCATTATACATGTGAAATCCAAAACAGGAAAATTTATTCCTTGTAGGGCTATGATTGACAGCGCTTCTCAAAAGAGTTTGATTTTAAAATCGTGTTGTAGAAATCTAGGCCTTCCCTTGAGATCTACAATTCATAAAATATCAGGAATAAACAATTTGGTCGCAGAGACAGCTCTTCAGGAAGTTTCTTTAACATTTTCTCCGCATTTTAATAACGAAACTTTTCAGTTAGATGCTTTAGTTGTTAATCAGATCACAACAAATTTACCGAACTTTCTGATTACTAATAAGTATTGGCCTCATATTGAAGGATTAAATCTGGCGGATCCCAATTTCCATGTGTCCGATTCCATTGATGTACTCATAGGTGCAGATTTGTTTGCTAACATAATAATCGGAGAGTCCATTCTAGGTCCTAAGGGAACACCGAGTGCTGTTAATACGAAACTGGGTTGGATATTATCTGGAGTAATTTATTAGAATCATTCTAATCATAATTCTTCTGTTAGTTGTCATGTTACGACGCAAATAAATTATCAATTGCAAAAATTTTGGGAACTCGAATCAGTTCCTAGTTATGATCCAGTTTCACTAGTAGAAGATAATTATATAAAAACAGTATCACGCACGGAATCAGGAAGATATATCGTGGATCTTCCATTTAAATCTAAACCTGTTCTCGGAAATTCTAAATCTCAAGCTTTAAAGCGTTTCAATTCCTTAGAAAATAAACTTCAAGGAAATTCCGTACTTAAGGAACAATATTCGTCATTCATGAAAGAGTATATTGATTTGGGACACATGGAACTCGTTCCCGCCGCAGAAATTTCAAATCCAGATCATTTTTATATCCCCCACCACGGGGTAATAAGAGAGGATAGTTGTACAACTCGACTTCGGGTAGTATTCGACGCATCCGCAATTGGTTCAGAAGGTCGCTCGTTAAATGATTACTTGGAGATAGGGCCGAAATTACAACCGGATATTTTTCAGTTATTGTTAAAATTCAGAATGCATCCAATAGGCTTTAGTGCGGACATCGAAAAAATGTTCAGGCAAATTCTTATCAATCCAAAACATGTAGATTATCAACGTATTTTATGGCTGTTCGATCCTAAAGAAAACATTTAAACCTATCGGTTGTTAACAGTAACCTATGGCACTGCTTGTGCGCCATTTTTGGCAATTAGAACTTTAAATCAGTTAGCAATAGATAACGAACAAAATTTTAAAAGGTCTTCTAAAATCATTCGCGACAATATCTACGTCGATGATTTGTTGTCGGGTTCAGATTCCAAAGAAAATTCTCAATCTTTAATTTCTGAGCTTATTAATGTAATGAAAGGCGGAGGCTTTAATTTGCGAAAATGGTCCTCAAATGACCCTGAAGTACTCGCTCATTTACCAGATGAACTTAAAGCTTCAGCACAAACCGAAATCAAAGAAGATGAAGCTGTTAAAATTCTGGGTTTATTCTGGGATTCATCTAATTATACGCTAAAAATAAAGTTTAGCGAGTTCAAAGACGTAAAGAATAAAAGAGATCTTTTATCCGTTATATCCACAATATTCGATCCTCTAGGTTTTCTCTCCCCCATAACGATTAGTTTAAAAATAATTCTACAAAACCTCTTGAAGGAAAAAATCTCTTGGGATGAGGAAATCCCAAATTCAATCTTAGTGAGTTGGAATCAATTTTTGGCAGAAATTCATTATTTAGAAACTATTGAAATTCCTCGGTACACTAATTCATACTGTAAACAGAATTGTGAAATTCAGTTACATGGTTTTTGTGACGGTTCCGGAAAAGCTTACGCTGCTGTCGCTTACTTACGGGTTATAACTCCTAACGAAATATTTGTAAATTTACTTGCTGCAAAAACAAAGGTAAATCCCATAAAGCCACAAACTTTACCACGCATTGAACTTTGCGCCGCTCTATTATTAGCAAAACTTTGCTCAACTATCGTCGATACTTTATCCACGAGCATAAATAGTGTATTTTTATGGTCAGATTCGCAAATTGTGCTCTGCTGGCTAAAATCGCTTCCTTTAAAGGGTAATCAGTTTGTATTAAATCGAGTACGTCAAGTGCAAACATTATTGCCTTCAGCCGAATGGAACCATGTTCCCGAAACGCTAAATCCTGCAGATGTAGCCTCCAGGTGTATTCCACCGCGAAAACTCCTCAACAATAAGATGTGGTGGCATGGGCCTCCATGGCTGTCGTCAAAAGAGCCAATTCCAATCCCCTTATATAGTCCTGTCGCTGAATTAGATCAAGAAGCTAACTCTGTCAGTAACATAACAAAATTAAATGTCTTACCAGACTTTATTAAAAAATTTTCAAGCTTTAATAAGTTAGTACGCGTAATAGGATGGTGTTTGCGATTTATTCATAATTCAAGACAGAATTCTACAAGAAAGATCGGAAATCTAAGTGCACAAGAAATATCTAGTTCTATCATTTCTATAGTGAGATTAATTCAAAATTACGAATTTCATGCAGAAATTAAATTTTTAAAAGAAAATAAATCCTTGCCAAGCAATAGCAAATTGCTATCGTTGAATGTCTTCTTAGATTCAGCTGACATATTAAGAGTGGGCGGTAGTTTATCGCAACATGAATCATTTAGTTTTGACAGAAAGTATCCTATTCTTCTTCCTAAAAACACTCTTTTTACAAAATTGTTAATAAAAGACGTACACGAAAGAAATTTACATGCAGGTACACAGTTAGTGCTTTCTACAATTCGCCAAAACTACTGGTTTGTAGATGGTCGTTCGACAGTCCGACAAGAGCTCCATAAATGTGTACTTTGTAAACGCCTTAAGGCACAAGCCTGCCAACAAATGATTTGAAACCTTCCCGTTGAAAGAATAACTCCAATTCGTTCATTTCTCAAGGTGGGCTTAGACTTTGCTGGTCCTTTTTTGACCAAACCAAATATGCCAAGAACAAAAATCAAGCTAAAATCTTATATCGCAGTTTTCGTTTGCATGTGCACGAAAGCGGTTCATCTCGAACTTGTATCTGACTTATCTGTACAAGCCTTGCTAGCAGCATTCAAACGCTTCATCGCACGCAGAGGTTTGCCCTCCGATATCTTTTATGATAATGCCAAAAATTTTATTGGTCTGTCCAATCAATTAAAACAGCTTTTTAAATACTTGAGGGAAAAAGACTTTCAAGAATTTCTCTCCACCCAAAAAATTAATTGGAATTTCATACCTCCATATGCACCACACTTTGGTGGTCTATGGGAAGCAGCGGTGAAACTTACCAAAACTCATCTTCTAAGAGCTTGTAAATCAAGCGTACTCAATTTGGAAGAGCTCACTACTTTGCTTTGCCAGATAGAAAGCTGGATAAATTCCAGACCATTAACTCCGTTGTCTTCAGATCCTTCTTATCCTCGTGCCTTAACGCCGGGTCATTTTCTAATTGGAGCACCTCTT
Organism: Maratus michaelseni; assembly: GCA_963931845.1. Lineage (NCBI taxonomy): Eukaryota > Metazoa > Arthropoda > Arachnida > Araneae > Salticidae > Maratus > Maratus michaelseni. The sequence goes on from OZ007592.1 coordinate 340,215,061, forward strand.
CTTGATATTCCAGAATCCTCAAATCATCCTCAAATCAATTAATAGAAAAAGCTAAAAATCAATTTTGGGATAGGTGGTCCAGCGAATATTTGCAACATCTTCAACAACGTCTAAAATGGACTACTCCACGTGCAAATCTTCGAGAAGGCGATTTGGTGATAGTTCACGAACGTTTACAGCCCATGAAATGGAAATTGGCTCGGATTCTAAAGACTTATCCTGGAACAGATAATCTGGTGCGTGTCGTTTTGATTAAGACAGTTGAAGGTGACATGAAGCGTCCTATATCCAAGGTGTCCCCTCTCCTGCCGGGGGCGGAGGATGTACGATTGTAAGTATAAAAGACTGCGCTAGATGGCAGCACCAAAGAACTTTCAAAGAGACTATGCTTATTCCATCTTTACGTCAGACATTTAAATAAATTAAAAAACATTCTATAGGACTATAAAACTATTCATAAAACTCTTATTATTATTATGTTTTAAATATTCTGTTATTATTATTACTGTTAGATATGTTATTAATTCTCTTTCATTCTTTTTTATTAGATTTTGTCTGTATGCGAGCCTGCGATTCTGCAGGACAGTCATGTAAACATTTCTATTCTGATTCGGGTGTGTTAATTCGGAACGGTAAAAAATTCTGTTGTGATTGTGTTCTTCGGAACGTAAAATGCTGCTTTATTTAAGTCTTAATTCTGAGTGATGTACAAATTCTAATGATAATTCAAGTAGTATTCTCTTCTATTAAAATGTGAAAAAGATCAACTTTTCAAGTTTTTTATCAGTGTGAAATCATGCTTCTATTCAACAAATTTAATACCATTCTTTCTACTAAAATTGATGCTGTTTTTAGAGCAATTCTTCTGTGCAAGTGATTTATTCCGTCCGTAAAAACAAAGATTTCAGTATTGAAGTCTACGAATAAGAATATGAAACAAATCGGCTGATATAGAAATTATGGAATCTGAGCATGACAGATCTCAAGGTACGTAGATATTCTTTTATTTATTTATTGATTCTAAATCTCAACTGTGCTAATTCTTGAATCTAAATATTCTACAGTACTATTGTTACCATTAATCAGATAAACAACTCGAAGTAAGTACAATATTAATGTATGGTCCGAAAATTAGGAAGTGGCCAGTTCGGCGTGAAAAAGCATTTTTGAACCAAATAAAATTTGACTTATCAACAAATCTTCCATATTTTATTCAAATCAACTAATATGAGAAATTTTAGAAAATAAAATGTTTTAATTAAAAACACACAGAACCATAAAACATTTTAACTGATTTTTCCGGTTCATCTTATATTTATTGGACTTAAAATGTTATGGAATGGTCGGCCTCTATGACGTTATTATAATCGGAGGAATAATTCCAGGAACGATTACAGCGATCAAGCAATTCGTAAGTAAAAAATATTTAGTTTATGAAATTAGTTGTGTAGAACATAAAGTAATAAACACTCTTCTAGTCAAATTAATGTTGTATTTCTCATTCATATTTTTTTTCATGTCTATTGTTTGTCAAAGTTAAAAGTGTTTAAAAATTTTATGCTAAATGTTTTTTTATAATGTAACATAATTATAATTCAGTATTAAAAAAAACTGATAGTAATTAAATAATAAAATTAAGATAAACGTACATTCATAAAGTACACTGTCATAATTGAGTATCTCAGCCATCTCATTTAAGTTTTACTGTAAATATGACAATGCCGTATCTTTGCCTAATAGTAATTCAGTGTCTTCAAAACAAATTTGTTTTCACTAAAAGCATAATAATCAATCCTTCTTTTTCATATATTTTGCATTTTATATTTAATAAAATGTGAATTATACCTCAAATGTGACTTATTAAATACGCATTTATATTTAATAAAATGCGAGTTATAGCGTAAATGTGAGAAACGTATTAGAAATCCCATCGCCTTTAGGCATACTTAATCATTTTACAAAAGATATGCTTTTACAATAGAATTTCGTTTCATATTTCTATAATTCAGTATGGCAATAATTTATAGATATATCAGTGGCATCTTGTCAGGGGGTTCAGAATAATTTTGCTACTTATATTTTAATGAACTAAAGATTTCCTTGCATAATCGTAGATCATTTCACGATTAGTTAAGGTCAAATTTAATGTAATAACGTTTTGGTAGGGAAGTGACTGTGAACACTTTGACCAGCCGCCACTGGGGTATAAAGAAAGTAAACTTTGTGTCGTTTTATCAAAATTTTAATTGTGATGAAAACGATAGACGTAGGTATATTTTATAAATCATCCATAATAATTGTATACTAAATATATTAACTTCTTAAGATATAAATACTTTCTAATATACGTACATATGTACAGTATACATGCTATCAAAGTAAGAGGACAATAATGAAATAGATAAAAATGAACTTTTAATTCATTAATTGATTAAAAAATCAGTTTTAATATTAATTATTTTACAAATTCTATAAATGTTAAAATATGAGAGTAATCTGTATGTTAAGAAAATTTCATTTAACTGATCTCTAAATTAGTAGTATATCATAATTTCGATACATACATGTGCACTTTTTATTATTTTATTACCCTTTGTGACTGTAGGGGTTACTTTGAGACACATAGTCTAGTTTTCGTATTTCGATTCTCACTCCCTGCTCGCGATGGCAGTAAAAAAAGCAGTACCACCGGTATAGTACAGTATGCCGTATCACCTAACGACTATTGTCTGAAGCTCCGACACCTCGATTTTTAGTTCTGAGCGGTGTATCGTTCAAACCTGCTTCTGCGTTGTTGTCTGGGAATCCGTACACTTTGTGTGCTGAAGCCTAACGCGTATGAGAACCAGCTAACCCAGGTGAATATTCTTTGTTGCTAATACATCAATTACACTGTGGAGTAATATAACCTTTGTCAAGTTATACTTATGTTAGGTATGATAACATAAGTAAGATATTGACACTTGATTGTTACTTTGTGACACATCGATATCGTCACAAAACAATTCTCTCTGAACGAACGTCCACAAATATCAGCTACGGTTGGGCCAAGACTAATCATGAACTAATTTGGCATGTGCTTTACGAAATATGAAAATAATTTGGAGGGTTTCTCGCCCGAGAACCAATGACATAATGACAAGACGAATTTGGTGGACGACTGTGGAAGTAAAAATTGTGATCACTGGAAGAGGATCGAAATACGAGTATCCTGAACTGATTCAAAACTCGTTTAAGGTTTATAATTCAATCATGGTATGCGTTATCACTACGGAGACCTAGCACCAATTTACGTCAACTAGAAAACTGATAAATTGTAGTCCACTTGGACCGAGAACGGACAATACAGAGAGCAAGATACAATCGAACAACCGCCAAGTTTGGAACAACTACCAACTTGGTTCACCCAACAAATTTTTAAGGACTGGTTTGTATAACTTATACTTCCTATTCTGAAACGGAAAGGCGGTGCAAACGCAATCCTCGGGGATCGAATAAAATTTTGCATGAAAGGATTTTTAGGATCTTTTTATTCATCATCTACCCACCAACGGCAGTGGGCTACCGAAGGGAGTTTGCGATCAACGATGTAGATAATCTCCCACAAATTTTTAAACATTGTTTAAATAAGAGTTTTAATAAACGTGTTACTGTTTAACGTTTTGAAAGGAACTTTTTATCTTGCATTTCAAAGCGAAAATACACTTGTCACAAACAGACTTGAAATACACAAAATTGAAATACACACTTGAAATATACAGAACTTTAACAAAGAGCTTTAACATTACTTGAAATACACAGCAAAAATACTTGTCACAAAGTTCCCCACTCGATGGGGAACTTTGCGACATCTGTTAAACCTAAATATCTCACTTGGCATTAAAGATTTAGTTTAACGCAGTGCGTCGTTATGTAGGAAAAAGATATATCAATGTTGAGCGGCAGTCAGTTTAGGGTTACTGATAAAACAGATGGGCTGGTGTAAGAAACCCCCCAAATTGTGTCACCTTATGGTAAATATCTTATGGTGATCAAGAACTTTTTTTTAAATTTAAGCTTATTAAGTATACAAATAATGTGCTAATTTCTCCAAAGAGAAATTCTTTTCAATATAGAGACAGTGAAGCATACTGTCTAAAATACAACTTAAACAGATAGAAATTCGTTTTTAAAGATTAAATAATTGTGTACTGGAATCTCTTCTCCACAAATCGTTAAAAATATAGTAATACAAAAAAGACACAAAAGACAAAAAGATGGAGCTAAATTAAACAATAACTTATTTGTTTTTTCGTAAAGTTAGCTCATAATGTTTATAAATATACATGCCATCAAAAGAAATTTTTTTAACAACCATAAATGAGGTACGATAAATGTAACAATTCGCTTTAATATAGATACATTTGCTATCGAGGTTATGTTGTGATACGTATATTCAGCTTAATGGATTCTTAGAATGCATGAGTGTTTGTTATTTGCTGCAGAGTAAAGGGATGGAAACGTTGCAGTATTTGTACTTTATTTAACAATTTATGTTTTCTGTGTTAAGAAATCTCTTGCTATGTTCTTTTTGTATATTGAAATATTTTTTCTTAAGTGAACAAGTTTTTCAATATTTATTATTATTTTATTCCAAAAATGATGATACATTTTCACTTTCTTTACATATATTCGTTACTAGAAGGCTATTCCCGCTTCTCTGATCAATTTTCCTAAACGAACCTCGAATTATTAAAACATCTTTTAGTTCCGCCTTCTTCTGCCACTGGGGTCATTCTGTTTTAAATAAGCATCTTTCCGAACGAATCTCCGCAACGGTTTCCCACTAATTACGCCGCTGTACAGCAGGCGTGCTGCGCACAGGCTACAAAAGTATGTTGCCTTCCAACGCGAGTCTGTGCCAGATCTTTAAAATTAACTCTATATTTAAATTATGACCAAACTCCCCCCCCCCCTCTTTCAAAATTTAACCAATGACCTTTAACAAAAAATGTACGGTGTAATTTGGCTACCCATCAGTTCACACTTTCAAAATAAATAAATACATAAATAAATAAATAAATAAACGTGGTTATTACATACGTAAGAAGTAAAACTTCTAAAAGTCAATCTATATGGTATATCACAAATGCGGGCGTCAGTAACGTTGATGTCATAATGATGAGAATAACAATGATGTTAAAATGCATAAGTTACAACAATGGAGCTTTAATATTAACAAATATCGGTAACTTTTGTATTATAAACAAAATAACGCGTTTTTTGTATTTGATTTCTCATTTTAATTATGCAAAAATTAAGAAAAATTACCCACCCATTTTTACAAAAATTGGATTTTTGAATGCAGAAAATTTTTCCACATAGGTGCGGTCTGTTTTAAATCGATATCTCTAATACTTTTCTTAATATTCGCAAATTACTGAAAACAAACCAATCGTTGCCGTCGGCCAAAGCGAAATAACCGCTGTTTCGGTGCCATGTACCTTAGGGTTTTATTTGTATAGATATTAGTGACATAACATATATTCAAAAGCGCCACTAACAATAAATATAATCATCTGGAAACATTGTAATTTTCATGATGTATTTGAGCAAGACGTTGAAAGCCATTGGCACAGCAAATGATGACAGAATAAGCGGTGGTTTGTGTTCGTCGCTGGCTTTGCCGTAACCTGCTTTGTTTTTCGAATCGTAACAAAGTGAAATATATTTTTGTGTTTTGAGAATGTCTTCTAAACTTCCGTTGTCGTTTGTACTGATGCCTCCGTTGATGACAATTACTCTTCGAAGAAGTTCTGGATTTTCCCACAGGATTTATTTAGAGCAATTTAATATGCATACAGAGGAGGTCATCCAATTCCATGCGTTGATCATCACTTTACTTTGATGTAAAGCCGTCTTCCCGGATGCAGCTTTTTGACACTGTCTCCATATGTACTAAGACTGCACTCTATTGAGAAACAAACAGATGACTGCTGTTTTTGCTTATATCGTTCCACGAGGCACCGATGGACTAGAGACTTTCAGTACTTTTGTTTTCGGGTCTTAATTATATCCTGATCCATCTGATGAGAGAAATCGGCTTTTAGTCTGCATATTTATACAGCAAACTCTTCATTTTTTTTAAGTATTGGAGATGTAGTGATAGTTTAATTTTTTTTCCGTTCTGTCTAAATATCTTCCGACAAGCATTCGATTTTTACTGAATTTCCCTCTAGTTTATTTATAATTTTTAACAGAGAATGTTTTGTCAGGCAATTGATTACATTGAAGAACAGTTCATATTTGACCACATTGAATATATCACAAACAATATGTACTTTGGTAGCTTGCGGATGCACGATGGTTCTTCAACACGCTACATCTTTTATGTTCTCTGCCTTCGCTTCCTTCAATTTTTAAATTGGTCCAACCATCCACTTGACGGTTCAAAACTTTTCTTCTGTATCATAACTGACCATTAAAAGATCTGTTTAAAGCTCGAGCTACAATATAAAAGTCAAATAATATCTCATGTACGCCACTGTGTTTCTTGGTTTTTTCCTTTATTCTTTTTGACAAAGAAGCAAGCTGAAACTTTCTCGATAGTGTCTGGATTCTTTAGCAGGATATGTAACATTGATTCTGAATTGTTTTTTTTTTTGGTTTGCTTAATTGTTTAAGTGCTTTCTATGTTTACTTTTAGGAACAGCAGTGTATTTCTGTGCCGCTTGAATATGGATTTGCATTGTTATTTGTAAAAAAGATCAAAACTTCTTTGAACACGATTAATTGTAATACAACGCATCGATAATCTCTTCTTAAAACAACAAGAGTTATTTGGATGAGATTTATCCTTTATAAAATTCATCAAAAAAAAAAAAAAAAAAAAAAAAAAAAAAAAAAAAAAAAAAAAAAAATTTCGTCAGATTTGAACTATAAGAGAAAAAAGTATATAGTTGCGCTAAGGGTGTAAGTAAAATTATTACTAAAACATTAAAAAAGGATTTTTGTAATTCCAACATGTTTTCGTTAAAATAAAGTAGTATTTGTATATTTTATTATTTGTTTATTACAATATTATTTTATTTTAGGCCCATTTCTATTTGTAGTTTTTGATATGGGATTATCCTATGTGCTATTTTATAAAAAGTAAAGAAATACTTTATAAAAAATTCATGATTTATAATAAATTTTAAATAATTTTATTATGATTCCATAGTGAAAAACACTCTGGCAATATTGCATCATTTGCACTGAAAAAAATGGTTTCTCAAAATCGAGTAAAAAGACCTAAATTTTAAATATGTCACATACTCAAAATAGCTCCGATCCAAATGATCACAAAATTGAGAAATATATGTACACATTTTTGATTCCATGGATGTGTTCAATTATGAACCGTTAAGTACTTATTTTTGAGCTCATGGATGTATTCAAATGTGGTGTACGCATTTTTGATCCCATGGATGTATTCAAATATGACCTCTGTAAGCTCTCTAAAATTCAATATTTCATATCATTCAATATCATATCATTAATATTTCATGTAAATTCAATATTCATCAGAAGTACTTTCTGTCAATATTAATTTATGCACAGTATTTTAAAATAAAAAAATTGCATGGTCATACGAATATGAAGTAAAACAAGATGACGTCCAAGATGGTCGATTTGTAACACACGGGAAACCAAAATTTAGGTAAAAATATGGAGTAAAAGACATTTAAAACAAACTTTCAAAACTAAAATATGTTAAATGGAAAACAAACTTTCAATGGAAAAATTTTCTTGTCAAGGAGGCTCTGCCCGGAACAGGGATTATTACAGATTAAAGCAAAAATGTACTGACATTTATTTGCCGCTCCATATTATTGACAAGAAACACTTAATTGATTATTTATTTAGGCAAAATCACAAAATTATTATCAAGATAACCAAATCAAATATATTTATAACAAGAGCATTGTTTTCAAGAACTTTTAAAATATTTTAAAATACTGTGTATAATTTAATATTTACATTAATTGGATATTTACAGAAGGTACAGCTGATTCCATAAAATAAGAAAAAATATATTGTATACTAGGGGGCCTAACCCTGCGAGCTACGCTCGCCAACCCCCGCTCAGACTTCGAGGCCTCTAAAAACATGTCAGCGTGCTTTATTTAAAAAATATTGGTAAATCTGTAATTGGGTTGCCATGCTTTTAACGTTTCAATGCGGCATTTTTTGATTATCATGGCCTCATACACAGCTGTTGCGACAACTGACGACTGTTTTCGGGATTGATAAGTAAAATCAATTACAACTTGAAAACCAGCTTGTATAAAATGGTTAGGTTTAAATTGTGGCTACCTTTCGGACTTTTATAACAACGATCTGTATTCTATTCTTCCTTTGCGTTTAAGGATGAGAAAAATTCCATCTGCTTGTGAATAGCATTAAGAACCACGGTATTGAAAAGTACTATGTTATAGACATTTTCAGTAGCAGGTTTTATTTTTCCCTCTATTTTAGTGCACCATCATGCATATTTTCATTTTATTTTAAATATGTAAATTATTTATTTTAATTAATATGTATATGCGAATTTTCTAATAATTATTTATCATACAACATTAATTAAATATTTTGTACATGCATGCCTGCATTTATTCGGTATCAATTGATGAGATATTTAAACAAATTTGCTATCCGCGATAATTTTACACCATGTTATGTCACTTGAATATTGTCCATAAGAAAATCGGGTACTTTTCCAGTATAGGATCCTTTGTTTTTAGGTTTGACGTAATTCGAGCTTCAAAAAGGGATAGATTCGTTAATATACATAGATTTGTTGCCAAAAGTTATGAAATCAAACCCAATGAACTTTTGGTGCTTTTCTATTATAGGGGTCTTGACGCTTTTAAAAAAAATCTTTGCAGAAAAAAACCAAGCAGGATATTTTATTCTCCTTCCGTTCAGTTGGGCAATTATTATTTTATATATTCGTTTCAAATGTCCGAATTAGTGATTTTATAAATTCGTTTAATTAAATTTTACAAAAAAATAACAAAATGATATCAATAAATAAAATAATTACTATTAATTCCTTTTCCTCCCTTTCTTTTGCGTTTACATAAATGACGTCATTTGGAGGAATTTATTCAAAATATTTTCAGTTTATAAATTAAATGAAATGCTGACAGACGGTTGAATCCTGACGATAGAAATGTGATTTTTTTTTTCAAATTTTCCTGAAAAACACAATTTAATCACAATCTTGTTTTCATTATCGATTGAAATAAAAGATAAATTCAATTTCAATTTGAAAATGACGAATAAAAAGAAATCAATAATCCCCATCGGGATCCTTTTCATTTTTTCCCTTTTTTGTCGCAAAAAAAACTGAGTAATTAGTTGCCATCATTACAGAAATGTCGTTACAATTATAAAAAAATTAATATCTCGAAAACTAATTCTAATTTCAAAATTCTATTACCAGTTTTGACATCCGCGGATTTTTATGGACAATTGGTATTAATTTCACCATCAAGCGTTTAATATTTTATTAAAAATAGCCTTGAAACATAATCAGTCGTTTAATCAGTCGTTTCATAAAATCGTTTCATAAATTTGTTTCATAAAATCGTTTCACAAATTCGTTTCATTAGGATTATATATATATAGGGTAGATTTAACAGAGAGGACTTACTGTCAAAGGTGGCGGTGAAATCTTGAAAATCGCATTCTTCTAAAAGTCTTTTTCACAAACAAATCCATGTCACTCAGCACACAGAATGGACCAACCGCATATGAATATACGAAGCACTCACAACAACAAAGCAATGTAATCTTACGCATTTCAAAGAAGGCTCAAGATATGGTTCTTTCCGATGAAAAAAAATGTAATATTATTCTCAGAATTACAAAGTATATTGGATTGTTTTCTGATTAATGAACATCTTCTAGGCCGTCATGAATAAAATAAAACATTACAAAGTACAAATTTATCGTTTCGTCTGAGTTTGATAGCATGTGATTTTTCAAAAATGAGAAATAATAGGTTTATTTTTATCCAAACATATTTTGTTCTATATGAGTATAACGATTTACGCAATTTTGAGTATTTTTTTTTCAGTATTTTTTTTAGATAGTACCTCAGTAATTTTTTTACATTTTATTCGATATGTGTCAGAAATCAGTCAGTACAACCGAACAACAAATAAATGAGTTATTTCTTTAATTTCTTACACTTAATTTACTGTGGTAAATATCTAGCAAGGAGAGGACCAAGCTTGGTAATCACATATTTTTATCCTAATAATATTATAAATCTGATTGTGTGCAAATGTTAGGCTGAAGCCAGCGTCAAAATGGAGCATATAATGATCCTGTATCTTTGCATATACGTTCATTATAACCCTCCAATGAACATAGGCTGGGTTTTGTTCATTTTATTCAAATATTTTTTTTAATAATTCAAAATTTTGTTATTTTCATAGAGAATAAATGGACATTTCCCATAAAATTTAACCATTTTACTTTATCGTTGCTAGGGCTTTGATCGTTGCCAACAAATACAAACGCGGAAAAATAATTTTTCCTTAACAATTAATTTTCAATTGAACGATTTTCACGTGAAAAATGAAAATGAAAAAGAATTCAAAAGAAGATGAATTTCCGTGATGTTTGAAACAAAAATATGGAGTATTTGTTATTATGCATGAAGTATGAATATCGGTTACATTAAAAAGATATTTTTCTGTCAAAAAACTGCGTTATAATTAGAAGGAAAAATTAACAAGAATTATATTCTTAAAAATAGATTTCGCTTGGACCATGGAACTATGAAAATGATCCTCCTCGGCTTTGACAAATATGACGTCATAAATAAAACATGTATTTTCAAATAGTCGTAATAATACAAGGAGCATGAATATCAATGTATAATGAAAGTAGATAGATAATGGACGTAATATTTAAGATGAAAAACTTAAATATTTTTTATCGATACTGATTAATAATTAGCTTGAGTACCAGTTACATACAAATGTGAGTTTTCCGCTAAAATTTACATCCTGATTGCCGGAAAAAGAAAATTAACTAGAATTATGGCATTAAAAAGAGATTTCTCTGAGGAAAATGTGACGTCATATTTGAAATAAAACGGGAATTTTCAAATGTGTTTTACAAGGCGCGGGAATTAATTCCGTACATTAATAATATACAAGAATCAGTAAGTATAGAAAGTAGATTAGTTTCACGACATATTTAAAACGAAAAATTGAAATGTTTTCTTATCTATACCGATTATTAAGGATGAATATCAGTTACATACAGATGAGAGTTTTTTGCCAAAAACCACACCATGGTTATTAGGAAAATAAAAATAAATACGAATCTATTATATTAAAATCTGGCCGTCTGTTTGTATTTCGCAACTACTCTTCTCAGATTGTCGAACACAACGCGATTTACTTAACACCGGTTATCATTCATCCGAGGATGTCATAATCTCTCAGAATTTAAAAAAAGGATTTAAATTCCGAGATATTATTATTATTTATTTTTATTTTTATTTATTTATTTATTTATTTATTTATTTTTGTAAATTTTAACGAAGTTTCTCTAAAAATGGCAACTTAATTATTCCATTTTTGTGGATAAAAAAGAAGAAATAAAACGAATTAATATATTTTTTCTCATTAAAACTGAAAAAAAAAACGAATTTATTTTCAATTTGAATAAGATGGTGAAAGAAAATTTTTTTTCTGATTACAGTAAAATTTTTGAGAAATAAAAAAGTATTTTCACATATTCAAAGTTCATGAATCAATTTATTCTTGAGAACAAACATCGCCTGTCAACATATTTTCATTTAGAAATAAAGATTTTTTTCAGTTATAGATTAAATGAAGGAGGCAAATTTAAGCTCCTTGCATTTAGGTCTACAAGAATTGAATTTAATGAAAAATAATATACTATTTCCATTATCTTTGAAGGATTGCTATTAAAACGTTTCACAAAGGCGTTAAAAGTAAAACCAGGTAAACTTGACACGTGTTTTTATATATTTCGCCGATTTCCACGATTTTATTTGGCCCGCCTTTTTCCATTGGTGGCAGTTTCCTTTTCGTGATTATTTGTCACAAAATTTCACTTTTTTAAAACTTAGTTATGTCAAGGCTTCTATAACATAGAAATACTGTATTGTCTCCTATGGAATGTGATAAAGAGTTAGTTAATTATTTACGTTTCTAATTATCGGGAATGAAATATTTTGCTTAATTAATGCATTTATTATTTTTTTAATGATACGTGAACGAAGTCACGGGTAACAGCTAGTTATTTTTATGTATGTTGTAGTGTAGAAGCCCCTTAGTCTCAGGTTCAACGGATTTTATACAACGCACATTAGTTCTCGAGAAATAGGGGGTCTAATATTATAAAACAACTTAAATAGTTACTTTGTAAATAAAGTACTGTGTTGGTCGTAGCTCAGTTGTTATTTCGTCTGCTCGTTAATCTGCGGGCCCGGGTTCAGGCCCGACAAGTTTGTTTTTCTCATTTTTTGTTTTTTTAAAAATATAATTGAAATTAAGATTTAATAGTTGCAATTAAAAATTATAATATTGTAGATTAATTATAATGTTTACCTATTTAGTTTTTGATTTGTACTTAAATCGTGGTATAAAAAATCATTAAACGGTTAATTTTTCATTTATATTACTTATAAAATGTATTTCTTACATGCTTTTTCGATGCAATAATATTGAACAATTGTGTCAATTTGGGATTTTAAAGAAACATCATTTATATGTTACCTTAACAAGAGAAGTCAATGCGATGATAATACTGCTGTTTTTAAAGTAAGAAGTAACATATAATTAGAAACATAAATATCAAAAATTAGCATAAACATTAAATTACAACATATTTTTTTGCATATTAAAGATTGTAATTTATATGATCTTATTATTAAAATAAGGTATGATTTTGTAACGATTTTGGAATTTTTATTATTTAATAGTAATAGATCCAATTTTTTATAAAATCTCTTTAAATGATAAAATTTTTTTAATAATGGTTTAAAAATCAAAAATTCTAAATTTAAATTTAAATGTGCTAACATTATAATTAATTAACTATATTAAAATTTTTAATTGTGAGATTATTAAGTTATAATTACAACTATATTTATAAAACAAATAATGAGAAAAACAAACGTAGCACATCCCGGTCTCAAACCCGGGCCAACGGATACATAAGCAGACGCCATTGAAACTGAGCTACGACTAATGCAGTAACTGCGTTACAAAGTAAACATTTAAGTTGTGTTATAATATTAAACCTCGTATTTCTCGAGAATTCAGGGACGTTGTACAAAATCAATTGAACCTGACACTAAGGGGCTTATACCCTACAACATATATGAAAATAATCAAAATCTGTGATTACCAAGCTTGGCCTTCGCCTTGTAAGATAAACTTGTAAATTTTACTGTGCGATTTGGTCTAAGAAATTCTGCAACTTTATTCAACTGAGAGTAATTTTACTTATTTTTTGTTCTCATTACTGAAAGCCATTGACATTATAATGATATTTTTTCAAATACTTTAAAACATTGGAATATATATTTATGGAGGTGCTTACATGAAACAGGAAAATGTGTTTCTCAACTAATGGAACAAAATTTCAGACGTAATAGGCGTAACAATAATACGCCCCAATGAAGTAAAGCGGTATCTTGAGAAAAACTGTTTTCAAGTTTGATGGATATATATGCAAGGGAAGCAATATGGACTAAATCGCTCACCTGGGGAATATTTTAAATGATGAAAATGCGACGCGTTTAAAATTGTAGTGATCAAAGGTAAGTTATAATAATTATAGATAATTACAGGGTTAGTACTTTATTAGAAATCTGCAGCCATGTTTTTCTATATATTAAATAGTACAGAACAGAGTAGCTGATTGGCTTCACATACATAAAAAGATGTAAACGAATTTTTGTGAACAATGACATTATATGCATAAATATGTTTAACAGTATTTTACATAGATAGTTTTATCTAAATGAACCATTATTAGCCTAATTTTAAAAGTGTGTAAATATGATTATTTTAAGAATAATTTTGTTTGCTACATCCTTATTAAAAATACACATAATCGAGCATATTAAAAAATACACAATTATACTTATACCTTGATTTGTGTAATCATTATATTCGTTAAAAAGAAAAGAAAATAACCTTCTAAATATTTTTCACAGTTTATTATGCATTTCTAGTCATATTCTTCCAGGTATTATAATTGCGCAGAATGTAAAAGTAATTGAACTATTTTGCTTTACAAAAAATGTAACCAAAATAGTGTACAAGAAATGTTCTTACCTGAAGTTTTGGTTTAAAAAGAAAACAAACCTAGTGAAGTACTTCCTGTTTTTAAATCCTCTATAAAAATCCTTAGAAAATAATCGTTTGCTTTATCCTTTTTTGAAGTGGTCAAATATACCCCAACTAATACTAGAGAAAGAAAATATTTTAAAATATTTTATTTAATATAAAATGGTCAATTAAAAATAGATTTATCCGTAAATGAGTGCCTTATCTTTAAACTTAAATTGTTCTTTTTCTATAAACTTTTAATCTTTGTTAGTCAAAAATCTAAAATTCTAAACAGGAAAAGTATTACTCTTTGTTGCTAAAAACAAAAAATTTCTACCAAAATGAATTAATACATTTGATCATGTAATTTATAGCTGGCAATATTCATCATTTTTCTGTCATTTGTGTTTGCATATATGAAGTTTGTAAAATAAATACTATTTGAAGGGATGATCAACTATTTCCTTATGTTTAATGTGACCAATCAACACTATCTGCATTATTATTTGCGCAATTATTAAAATTGCAGAAATTCGAAAGATAAAATAAAAAACAAAATACCAACATGTGTCCAGCACAACAGAGAGTATAAATACTTCATATAAAAAGCCATTTATATTAAATATGTGATTATACCATTTCATACCGAGATACATTATTCACTGAGACAAGAGCCATGTGTAACGAGAAATCATATACGAAACTGGACGATGAAAAATAATTTTATTTACTTCAATCATGCAAAGTACTGTTCTAAAATATATGCCTTTTAATACAAAGAATTGTATACCTTCTCTTTCCAATATGCCAAAATATATCACGCTGAGGTATATTTAGATTTAGGATCACCCTAATATATCTTATAAAAAAGAAATATAAGCTCATAACCTAATGTTGTTTGAAGGTAGAATGTCTAAATACAAGGCGGCATTTCTTTCTTTCTGTTATAGCAGACCTAATCTACCTACATAAAATCCATGGGTTAGCAAAAACTTAAAATTTTATATACTAAATACCGTATATATCCGTGTATAAACCTATCCCTGTATTTACTTCAATCATGCAAAGTACTGTTCTAAAATATATGCCTTTTAATACAAAGAATTGTATACCTTCTCTTTCCAATATGCCAAAATATATCACGCTGAGGTATATTTAGATTTATGATCACCATAATATATCTTATAAAAAACAAATATAAGCTCATAACCTAATGTTGTTTGAAGGTAGAATGTCTAAATACAAGACGGCATTTCTTTCTTTCTGTTATAGCAGACCTAATCTACCTACATAAAATCCATGGGTTAGCAAAAACTTAAAATTTTACATACTAAATACCGTATGTCTCCGTGTATAAACCTATCCCTGTATGAGCCGAGTACACGGCTTTTTAGTGAAACATTGTACAAAATCATAAGCCCGTATATAAGTCAATGTGTAAAAAAGGTGATGAAAAAATTCAGCGATCGAAAAAGTAGCAAATTGTAATGCATATCTAATAGCAAAGATAAAGATAAAAACGCTCTTCGGAATCATTGAATTATTGCCTTGTTTCTCTTCTCCAACCACTTGACGTTTGTCCAAATAAGCCATTTGTAGTATTGAAATTAACTAAATGGATGTAATCCAAGGATGCAATTGGGACAAATGGCAGTAGTTTAAAAAAAAAGTTGGCATTGCCATTATCGCTGAATGGGTGAAAGAAATACCGCAAAAAAGGATCTTTCAAAAATGCTGCATCTCTAATGCGTTGTATGGAACTGAAGGTGATACCATTTTTGAAGAAGATGGCGACGATGATGATGATGATGGTGAAATAAATGCTGACAACATTCATCTTGATATTCCAATGAAATAAGTAATTTTAAGGATATGTTTGAAATTTAAGATAATTTCTTGGATAGTGAATGGTGATTGGTGACGTTTTCACTGTAAAAGAACGGGATATTAAAACATTGTTAGAGCTTTGTAACTTTTTTTAATTTAATATTTTTATTTCAATTTTGGATATTTTCTTTGACTCGGGTATAATCCGATCCCCCCATTTTGCAAGTAAGGTAAAATAAAAAAAATTAGTTGCTTATATACGGAAATATACAGTACTATGAATCCTGTCACATATATTTAAATAACAATAAAAAAAAAAGATGCTGAAGGATTTCATTGGCAGTTCGAAACATAATACTTATTGCTTAAAACGTTTTTATATACTTTCCGCATGCACTTTATTTATTATTTATAGTTTATGTATGCCCTAGAAAACATAAGAAACTTTCTTCATGTTGCACTTCAACATGGATACGTATATATTTCCCTGAACATTTTTCGGAAGTGTTCAGAATATCTTATTCGAAAATTCATGCATTTTTTTGTACAATTTTTTTTTCTTTTCTTTCTGTAAAATAACAAATAATACATAAGAATAAAAAATGTGATTTCAGATTTTGAAATTGCAAGTTCAAAATGCCTTTTTCTTCTAGAACAATTTGAGATGCTTGACTGATAACTCCTAAAGGAGGTTTTACTTTTGACATCAAACTGTATATTTATTCCTTGAGAATTTTACTCCTTTTTTTCTTGTAGTTGAGGATATTTATTTTAGATTTAGATAGAATTTGAAATGTGAAAAGAAAACTTTGATACTATTTGTTTTGAATATCAAATTGTATGCTTTTTTGTAAAGATGCCATATGCAAATATTAACTCTTAAAAAATATTCAAAACACAGATTTTAAATAAGAAAATGTGTGTTGTTTAGAAAGATGCGATTTGAAATATTAATGCAATCAATAAATTCAAAGCATGAATTTTTAATAGCAAATTGTGTGGTTGCTTCGAACATTGCGATATGCAAATATTAACACTCAAGAGATATTTAAAACACACAATTTAAATATGTTTTGAGTCGAATGACAGTGATTTTATATCGTATATTAAAAATACTTCAAATAAGAATATCAATGAAATCGTATTTTTTAAGTATTATTTTAAATAAAAATAAATATTTAATGCATTGATCTATCTCAAGTATATTCTGTATGATACAGATATTTCTCTTTTTTTTAATTATGTTAACATTACTGCGACAAATGTGAACACTAATTACAATTAAATACAAATATACGAGACTCTGAGAACCCTTGTGGATCAAGTCCACCCCACAGATTAAATATTACATACAGATAGGACACTTCCATAAGCTCAATGGTAACCGAATCGCAACTTCAGAGCCCCTAGTGACAATAGTCGCAAACGTTCCGAGCGTGTCGCCACAGGTAGGTATTGCTTATCTTATCTGTATAGTATCTATCTTTTTTTTTAATAAATGCGTCGCCGCAGTTTGTTATGTTTGTTATTGTTTAAAACATCAAACATATTTTATTTTATCATACAAATACTTACAAATATGCATATTTACACGAGTTTCTTACAGATTTACACCTTTTTCTTAATAATTTAAACTGAGAAACTTTCAAATATTTAAATGACTCCATACTTGTAAAATTTGTTTATGTTATCGTAATACTTATGAAAAATATGTAAAACCACTTTTATATTTCTTAACGATGTATATGTGGTTATTTAAAAGATAAATAAATATAGCATATTTAGAAATACTATTTAGTATTAAATTTTAAACAAATCAGTATTAATCAACGTTATTTTTATACTATTTTAAATAATTTATATTTATAATTTCCATCTGGTGAAACATTTTAAACAGCGTTATTTAATACGATTTTAAATATTTGTTATTTAAAAAGTAATAAACATAGCATATTTAAAAACTCCATTTAGTACCACATTTTAAACAACGTAAACGCACATGATTGTGCTTGACAAAATACCATATTTTTTGACATTTTGGAATAATTGATTGCAAAGAAAACAGCCCTGAAAAAAGAA
Organism: Maratus michaelseni; assembly: GCA_963931845.1. Lineage (NCBI taxonomy): Eukaryota > Metazoa > Arthropoda > Arachnida > Araneae > Salticidae > Maratus > Maratus michaelseni. The sequence continues at coordinate 340,233,321 of OZ007592.1, forward strand.
ACTTGGAGATATAAATTAATTATATTCCAGAAAAATAGCTCTGAAAAGAGCTTTTATGAAAATGAAATACTGTAAAATGAAATACTAAAATAGCTGTCGTGTCGATATTAAATAAACAAAACTGCCAACAGATACATGTGACCATGAAAATCTGACAGTTTATAGATCGCGCGCGTGTGTGTTAGTTCTTGATTGTTCTCAGTAGTGGCGCTTGTATCGCGCCGGTTCGGGTTTTCGCTCCGCTGTGAAATCTGTATGACTATATTTAATCTGTGGTCCACCCTTTCGTTCAACCGAGCTTGATATGTGTTCATTATGTAAAAGGAATAATCCGTTGGGTTCCATAACAACATTTATATGTTTAGAGTGCGTTTGCTTTGAGAATTTTAGTTACTATGCCGGTTGTCTCGAATGATATTTATTACATACTCTTTGAACACCTACAAGTCTTAATAATTTCTTCTTTTTACACATACTTAAAAACATCTCAATATTATTTTATGAAAATTCATACACAAGATGACCAGCCTTATTACAGATACTAGAGAGTACAACACAAGTACATCTGGTGAAATCCACACTATGTTATGGTACCTGTATGTTATGATGACATACACAGAGTGTGCATGTTTAGACTGTTTTCAGACAAACAGTTTCGTCACAAATAGGGAAACTTACAGTGTAGAACTTTGTGATGCTCTCCTGGACGAATTTCAGTCGACGAGTGAGAAAATATAATAAACATTAGCTTGGCGATAAGACTCGACAAGATGCTTGGCGATGTTTTTGTCAAAATTAAACTCAACCAATCAACTTTTATGCCTCGTATGTCACCGTTCTCATATAGAAGAACCTTATACTGAGTAATGTGAAATGGTATCACCGGAGTGGAATCCGATTATGCGATCCAGGTTAATGTTTTATAAAAATTTATCCCATTTCATTCTGAACGCCTCATATTTTTATTAATATTCTAATTTCATCAAAATATTTTTTATACAACTGCACTAATTTTACAGACGAATTATTATTTGTTCGAAACCATGTCATTCTTATTGAATTTAACAGAATGATTTAATTGTATTGCTTAGGATTTAAAGTGTAACACTAAAAACGTAGTATTTGGTTGCCTTCTTTTAAAATGCAGGAAATCGTGTGTTTGCTATTAACATTTGCAATTTCAATTTTTGGTTAAAACAAAAAGGAAAAATCATGCACCAATCAAAAATTATTAAACACTTTCAAGCATATTTACAATACTGTCACTAAACTTTACCGTTTAATAAGGTGAAAGGTTAAATCCAATTAAACAGTTTTAGAAACACATTTTGAAAATCCAATTTCACCAGTTACCAGCTATAGTCGAAAAAATAGCCGAATTATTTTGGACGGCCCTGTATGTGATTTTATACACACCAATAATATTTAAAAAGATAGGTAAATTTAGAAACGCATGCCAAAATTAAAAAAATACTTAAAACTTTTGTTTCTCTTACACTGTACCGTAGTCGAAATCTTTTGTTTGTTCCTGTAAATGAAGCATAAATTTTATGCGCAACATATTTTATAGTAAGCATCTCGTCAGTTATGTATATCAATTTCAGTATGTTTGAAAAAATGTAGCATCAGTAAAATGCACTGCAATTTTTTTTTCTCGATAGACCGTAGCTCATATAGCACCATGCACCTGAAAAAAAAAAACCCAAAGAGCTCCAAGTCACCTCAATTTCCTCATGATACTAAAATGGCATGATCAGGCATTTCTGAGGAAGAACATTACGGATTTCATCAGATGTGAACTCGTGTATGCTTATTACGGCGCATCTTCCTAGGTTGGTATTCCTAAGGATGCATCTAGGAAGACTATGTTCTGGCGTCATATCAAGGGTGATTTTGACACTATAATAATTTGACACTATATATCACACCATATTTTATAGTAAGCATCTCGTCAGTTATGTATTCAATTTCAGTATGTTTGAAATAATGTAGCATCATTAAAATACACTTCATTTTTTTCTCGATAGACCGTAGCGCATATAGCACCATTCACCTAAAAAATCTCCCAAAGAGCTTCAAGTCATTTCAAATTCTTTCTGATATTACAATGGCACGATCAGGCGTTTCTGAGGAAGGAACTTTACGGATTTCCTAAGACGTGAACTCGTGTATGCTTCCTACGGATTATCTTCCTAGGTTGGCATTCCTAAGGAAGTACCTACACTGTTAAAAATTTGCAGTAAACTGTCCAGTCATTTGACCGTTTTTGTAGAAAACTGTTACATAACTGTAATTTAACAATATTTTGACCATATTATTGCTCATTTTAGGGTCAGAATATAGTTAAATTACGGTTATTTAACCGTTTCCTAGAAAAACGGTCAAATGACTGGACAGTTTGCTGCAAATTTTTAACAGTGTAGGAAGACTTTGTTTTTGCGTCATATGAAGGGTGATTTTGACACTATAACTTCAACTTTTTTCATCCAAAAATTTTATTCAATTTTATAGAGTTTGATCTTTTACTTACATAAGTTTACATTTCTAATTATTCGGTATATTTTATTTTTGTAATAACTCAGTTTATTGTCGTTAACTTTTAATAATTTTTCCTTATTCAGTTATATTTTACATTGATAAAATTTTATTAAAATGTAATTAAAATGCTGTTAAATAATTTTAATTTAAAGATTGGTTATAATTACTTGTTTATCCTTAATTATTAAAAATATTTAACTATTTTTATATTTTCAATAATTATTAAATATAAATTTTTTTTTTTTTTCAGATCTTTATAAAATTTTTTGTAGATTTATATATATTTGCTTAATGTCATTTTTATTAACTAGAAAATTACGTTATATTTATTTAAATTAGTTTATTTCTTATTTTTCTCGGATTATTTTAAATTAACGATATATATATTCATACATACACACACTCACACACACTTATATATATAATAATTTTGTTACAAACACTGAATTTATCAAAGTTATATGTATATATATATATATATATATATATATATATATTAAATGGCGTAGCGTAAGGGGGGGGGGGCTCTATCACCTTACAACCAGTATAATTGTATACTACATTTGGCCTCATTTAATCTTTAAACATAAAAAAAAACAAAAAAAAAACAAGGATGATTAGACAGCTAATCTACCTATTCCTCCCGGTACATTCCGGTCGGATATTTATTTATTTATTTATTTATTTTGTAGAGGGAACTTTGAAAAAAATATAAAGAATGTACGTATATTGGAGAAACATTTTTGTAAAATTCTAAAAAACTAAATTGAACATCGCAACACGGTGCATAATATCGCTTTTATGTCCACAGTCCTGGGAAAGTGTTGAGCCTAACATGGAAATAGCAGTGATTCGTTCTTAGGCACATTTTTCTTTCATATTATTGACACCGAAGTAATGGCATTTAAATTCAATTAGTAATAAAAAAAAATATGCCAATGTCGCCGCAATATTGGTAGCACACTGTAAATACTTACAATGTAAATCTTAAATGTAAAATCTCCTGTGTTATATCTGGTTAATATTGTGTTATTTCAATGAAAGTATGAAAATCTTTTTAGAAAAAAAAAATTCTAATGTGATAGAAATTTGTTTTATTAATATACTGAAATTTTCTTTTTTTTATAATTTAATATTTTTTAGGAAACAAACAACGATATTCTTTTGAGCATTGTAAATGAAAAAAAAAATCATAAAGAAACAGAATGTTTATTTTTGAAAAAAAAAAGAAACATAATTAATAAACTATCTTTATCCTTAAATAAATAACAACCATTTATAATGGCGAAAGACAAAATATTCGTGGTCATTAATTTGAAAAGTAATACTTTTTTACTGTTAGAAATCAAATAAATTAAACTAATTAATGTAATAAAATAAAAGAATTTTGATAAAGGTATAATTGTGAAGAAAAATAAAAATAAATATTTATGTTCATCTATTAATTTTTTTTATAATTAAAACAGTAATAATTAAATGATGTTTAAACTCCTTATATTTTCTTCTACTTAATTTTTAAATATATTCAATTATTTTAGGGAGTTTTTCACATCTTATAATTTTTTTTCAAATATAACTATAACAGTTGTCCTTGCCAAAGTATAGGGATAAATTAATATATTTAGGAAATATTACTTAGAATTTTGCCGAATTGGCACGGTAGTAAATGATTCACTTTCTTTTCAGTGACGTATGACAACAAATTTGGCATGTGTGTGCGTACATGCCAAATTGCGTAATGCAAGTGCGTACATGCACATTGATGTGCATGTACGTTTAAGCGCATGTTTATGTACTTAAAGACACAAAATATGAAACAACTTTCCAAACACCTTTTGTAAGTGTATAATTTAAGATCATTTGCAATTTTGCTGGAATGAACTTCTATAATTTACATATTAAGAAATTAAAAGTCGAAAAAATTATGTATTCTAACCTTTGGAAATGTTAACAAAAATCGTTTTCTTAAAGGTAAATTAAGCTAATCAAAATTTGATTTGATTTTTCCTCCAATCTGTGTTACGTTATGATAATGAAAAATTCAAATTTTACAGTTTAATTAACAACTATTAAAAATGAATTTAAATTCAGATTTTCAAAAAGTTACATATCTATAATTCCGAAACGACTACACTGTAAAACTTCCCTATTTATATCCCCAGGAAAAATCCACCGAAGAATCCAAATTTAATGTCAAAATTAATTTTCAGTATTAAAACATTTAAAGCTTATGAAATATAGTGATGTCTCTCTATATTCTTATACTAGCAAGCTACGCCCGCTACGCTGGTCAATTTCTTTTAACGAAACTTTAATCAAACAAAATATTGACATTTCATAAATAACTTTTATATTTTAACAGAATAATAAGGCTACTATAATTTGTGACTCGTGCTATAGCCAATATACACGTCAGGACACGTCGCCCTTATCATTATCTTTTTACGGATGAAGGTTTCGCTATGGTACTCCATTGGAAAATTTGGTAATTTTTGAAATTCAATATTTGAAAAACGGCATAATCATTAGATTTGAAATTTATATCAAGAAAAATACAATTTTTTACCTTTCAAACACAGTTTGTCTAACAATTTTCTGACAAATACTTTTTGAGCTATCATTTTTTTCAGTAACTTCAAATGTTTCATTTTCCGAGATTAATCTGGTGCAACAATTAGCGAAAAACCCAGTCGTCAGCAACGCATAGTTTTTTATTAAAGAGGCTGTTGGAGCAGGGATTGTGACCACCCATTTGCCACCATCACTTTTGAAATCGGTTCCGTGGTTCCAGAGATTCCATAGAAATTGTAATTTAGAATGACTTCAGAACGCTTTTCGCTCATTTCACCCATTTAAATTTCGATTTTTTTTAAAATTTATTCTTAGAGAGCATTTACATCTTATAAGTAACTACAATGCTAAATTTCAAATTTCTTGCCCCTTCAGTATAAAAAAGTCGCAATTTTCGAACATTTTTCGATCCTGCACCCCATTGATGTTAGTGGCACCGACATAAAATATAGCCTTTGTTGGAGAAGGGATTGTCCCCATCAATTTGCCACCATTACTTTTGAAATCGAATTCTGTAGTTCCAGAGATTTCATAGAAATTGTAATTTAAACTGTTTTTAGAACGCTTTTCACTCATTTCACCCTTTTAAATTTCAATTTTTTTTTTAATTTTGTTCTTAGAGAGCATTCTTATAAGTAACTACAATGACAAATTTCAAATTTCTAGCTCCTTCAGTATAAAAAATAAAAATAAAACTGCCCAGTTAACCTGAGGGCATTGAGTTCACAGGCTATTCACACTAATTGTATATTATACTCTTATTTCAAAGAATTTGAAATAAGCCCATCGAAAAATAAAGAAATAAACAATATATTAAGGGGGGGGGTCATCCCCCCGTTACCCCCCATAGTTAACTAATGAACCCCTTAAACTAATCAGGTAAATCTCTAATTACAATGAATATATATACAAAATTTGAAGAAAATCGGATAATTATGTATGAAAAACCCATTTATATAAATTAAGGCAGGATTAGCCCCTTCCGTTCCCCCCCTTTATACTTAACCAATCAATCCCGAAAACTAATCAGGGAAGCGTCTTAACCCAATGAACCTACAAACAAATTTTGAAGCAAATGGGATAATTCTGCATGAAAAACCCATTTATATATATTAAGGGGGAGATTAGCCCCCCGTTCCCCCCCTCTTTATACTTAACCAATCAATCCCGAAAACTAATCAGGGAAGTGCCTTAACACAGTGAACCTATAAACAAAATTTGAAGGAAAACGGAATAATTCTGCATGAAAAACCCATTTATATAAAATAAGGGGGGATTAGCCCTCCGTTCCCCCCTTTATACTTAACCAATCAATCCCGAAAACTAATCAGGGATGCGCCTTAACACAGTGAACCTATGAATAAAATTTGAAGGAAATGGGATAATTCTGCATGAAAAACCCATTTATATAGAATAAGGGGGGATATGCACCCCGTTCCCTCTTTTATACTTAACCAATCAATCCCGAAAACTAATTAGGAAAACGCCTTAACACAGTGAACCTATAAACAAAATTTGAAGGAAATGGGATAATTCTGCATGAAAAACCCATTTATAAGGGGGGATTAGCCCCCCGATCCCCCCCTTTATACTTAACTAATCAATCCCGAAAACTAATCAGGGAAGCGCCTTAACTCAGTGAACCTATAAACAAAATTTGAAGGAAAACGGAATAATTCTGCATGAAAAACCCATTTATATAAATTAAGGGGGGGGGGAATTAGACCCTTGTTCCCCCCCCCCTTTATACTTAACCAATCAATCCCGAAAACTAATCAGGGGAGCGCCTTAACACTGTGAACCTATAAACAAAATTTGAAGGAAAACGGAATAATTCTGCATGAAAAACCCATTTATATAAATTAAGGGGGGGGGGGGAATTAGCCCCTTGTCCCCCCCCCTTTATACTTAACCAATCAATCCCGAAAACAAATCAGGGAAGCGCCTTAACACAGTGAACCTATAAACAAAATTTGAAGGAAAACAGATATTTCTATGAAGAGTTATCGCATTACGTACGTACATACATACATACAGAACCGGCTGGCAAGATCTCAGGGCTTGATAGCCAGTTTGATAGCTAGAAAATCGCAATTTTATAACGTTTTTTGCTCCTGCACCCCCCTGGGGTTAGTGGCACCGACATAAAATATAGCCTATGTTGGAGGAGGGGTTGTCACCATCAATTTGCCACCATCACTTTTGAAATCGGTTCTGTAGTTCCAGAGATTACCCCCTACAAACAAACAAACAATCAATCTTTACTCCTTTATAATATTAGTATAGATAAATACAGAGAACTCAATTTGCAGTCAAATGTTACCTCTCGCATTTCTCTATGACAATTTGGTAATAAAATAATATGTGTGATACCGATTTAATTTTGACTTACTATAGACTCGGCCCCCACCAAAAGAATATACCCCGTACACTATAATCACTATATCGTCCCAGAAAAAATAAGGAACTTCAAATTATGTCTTATTTCAATTTATGTGTACGGGGGGGACTATATACACAAATTGTAACAAACTGTGAAATTTTCAACACGAACACTTAATTTTGACATCGTATGACGATACTTTGGTAAATTTTAACTAATGTTACCAAAAGAGCAGTTATTTTGAACGCTTAAATTTAAATTCATTATCAACATTAAACTGCACAGTGACACATACATGAATCAATGAAAAATCACCAATTATACATTAAATTATCTTTGTACTTAAAGTATTTTTTTTTCGACCAATTTTTTTTTTTTTATATAACAGCATCGATTTTCTAAAACATCATTTTTATATAAAAAACAAAGTAGCGTTAATGTGGTCACATAGAGTTCCAAATGCAAAATATCATGCATTGTGTTTTAATTGTTCCAAAGTAAATTTTGTAATACTGAATTTAACATTAGGTGTTGAAAACTTCAAATATGCATAGTTTCTACACGTTTTAAGTGAATAATTTCCCATATGGTATGCTGAAGTAACATTTACAGAAAGGGTAAAATATGACAAAATTAAACGTCCGTATTGTAAATTTCAGAGTTAGTAGTGGGCAATAGTATTTGAATTTTAAAGTAATTTGAATTTTAATGTAAAAATCATTATTTATTAACTGGTAGGAAGATGTCACGACGTAATACAGGAGTTACATTTCAGACATAAAATGGGAATTGTATCAAATATCACAAATACAACTTTTCCTAATTTTCGACATTGCACAATTTAATAAGATTACATGACATTTAAAAACCAATTATGGCTTCATAAATTCGGTAAACTATTTAAAATCTTTCACGGTATTAAATGAACCTTTTGTAATAAGGAAGAATTAGATTCATTCGTATCTGATCATTATTAAATGTCTTTTTTATAGTTCATGAGGATTCAGTGTTTCGTAAAAGTGAATTTGCTACACGTTTTGGTGCTTCTGGATTGCTATTTGAATCCTTCTAATTCAATCCTTCCCAATTTCATTTGCTATTTCAAAGATCAAAACGCTTGAAGTCACAGGTGATTTCGGGCAATATATAAATAATAAAAATAGCAAATGAGTTAGTAGATTTTTAACATTATATAGTTTATATTTAATCGTCACCATACATTGCCTTTTATTAAGACAAAAAAGGGTTAATTTTATAAATTGCGTTGTAACTGTATTTTATTATCATTAATAGTGCATTAGACGAGGTTGGTATAACATATTTTCTATATATAATATACTAGCTGTTACCCGTGACTTCGTTCACGCAACATTAAAAGAAGAATAAATACATTAATTAAGCAAAATATGTCATTCCCAATAATTAAAACCATTAATAATTAACTATTTATCACATTTCATAGGAGACAATACAGTATTTTTTTTTATAGGGACCTTGACTCAGTTTTAAAAAAGTGAAATTTTGTGCCAAATAATCGCGAAAATGAAATTGCATCCAATGCAAAAAGGAGGGCCAAATAAAATCGTGGAAATAGACGAATTGGGTAAACACAAATGTCAATTTTACCTGATAAACAATTTAACTTTTAATGCCTTTGTAAAACGTTTTAACAGCCATCCTTCAAAAAAAAAAAAAAAAAAAAAAAAAAAAACCATTAATTGGAAAAAGTACATGCTTTTTTTTTAAATTCAATTCTGCCTCCTTGGTTTAATGTATAGCTGAAACAAATCTTTTCTAAATGACACTATGTTGCAGGCAATTTTTGTTCTCCAGAAAAAATTGATCACGAAGTTTGAATGTGGGAAAATATGTTTTTATTTTTCGGATAATTTACTGAAATCATGATTTTGTTTTCACCATCTATTCAAACTGAAAAATAATTCTGTTTTTCAGTTTCAATGAGAAAATGGTGTAAAAAATATACTGATCTGTTTTATTTCTCGTGTTTTTATACGCAAATATGGAGTAATTTACTTTCCGTTTTTAGAGAAACTTCGTTAAAATTTACCAAAAAAAATATCTTGGCATCTAATTTAATTTTTTAAATTCTGACAGTTTGTGTGACATCCTCGGATCAATGATAACCGGTATTAAGTAAATCGCGTTATGTTCGATAGTCTAGGAGTAGTTGCGAAATACAAACACTCGGTCAGATTTTAATATAATAGATTCATGTTCAATTTCCTTTTCTTAAAATTATGATGTGATTTTTAGCAGAAAACTCTCATCTGTATATAACGGATACTCGTGCTTAATAATCAGTATAGATAAAAAAACATTTAAATTTTTCGTTATAAAAATGGCGTGAAACTGATCTACTTTCTGATTCTTGTATTATTAATGTAAGGAATTTATTCAGACTAATTTTAAAACATATTGGAAAATTCCCGTTTTATTTCAAATATGACGACTCTTTTTCCCCCAGAGAAATTCCTTTTTTATGACATAACACTTGCTAATTTTGTTTTCCAGACAATTAATTTCAATACTGGCATAGGGGAAATTATATTATTATAACGAAATAATATTAAATCTTTAAGTTTTATCAACAAAAATGGAACTATTAACATTCGTCATTTTTTTAGGTAATCGAGGTATTTCTTTTAGTTTTAAGAATGAAAATATTTTTTTCTCGCTATCCATGACATCATTTTCGACATGGATAATATTGCGGAGCATATTATTGACATTTGCTAACCCTTTTCCTTTGAAATTTCTTTTTACTTTTTTAAAATTTAAATAAAAAATACGATATAGTTATGTTAGCCGTGCACAGACGGTAAAACACCACGTATTGTTACCATACAAAAGAAAATAAAGAAAAAAATTGAAGAAAAAAAAAACCTAAGATAATTTTATTACACCGATCAAAGCATATCCGCTTTATTTTCCATGTATGACGTCATATTAGCCTGTTTCCTATGGTTACGCATATTGAAATCTTGTATTATTATCAAAAACTAAAAAAAGTACGTTTTATTTCTAATAATATTATTTAATCTTTTTAATTCTTTAATTTTTTTATTTCATTTTCATTTTTCACGTGAAAATTTTTCAATTGAATCTAAATTGTAGAGTAAAAATTATTATTCCGGGGTTTTAATTAGTTTTGGCAACGATAAAGTATTAGCAACGGCAAAGAAAATTTAACCATTTTAAAATATTATACGAAAAAATGTCCATTTATTCTCTATGAAAATAACGAAATTTGAAATTATTAAGAAAAATATTTGAATAAAATTAACAAAAACCAGCCTATGTTCATAAGAGGGTTTTAATCCACCTATATGCAAAAACACAGGATCATTAAATGCTCCATTTTGACGCTAGCTTCAGCCTAACATTTGCACACAATCAGATTTATAATATTATTAGGATTCTATCAAATCTGGATGCCATTTAAATTTCCCACCCAACGTAACATTTTGTAAATTGCAAATAGGGAATAGATTTAAGCACACAACTACACAGTAAAATTATTCGACTAAAAAAATTAAATATTCCATTTTTATGAAAAGTAGTTCACTAATTTAAACTTCAAAACTTCGATAATACGACGAAATTTGCTTATTACAAATAAGCATATTCTTTTGAAAATGTTTAATAAGTAATACATTTTTTTAAAAGTTTTATATGATAAAATATTCATAATACATTTATAGAAAAATATGAAATAATTGTGCTGCTAACATTTAAAACATTAATGCTTGAATTTTATAATACGAGGGTCACACAGAAAATTTTCAATCACGGGTAAATAGTACAAGTTAAAACTCTTAGGAGTGTTAATAGTAATTCCCTTCAAAATCAACGATCTTTTCTAGACGAATTTTTCCAAGATTAAATGCCTTAAGACATTCATTTCTTGGATGATGTTTTTATAGCCTCATTAATCTCATCTTTGGATTATAAACGAGGCCCACGTAATTTGTTTAGATGAAACATTAATGATCAAAATACAAACATAGCAAAATCAGGAGAAGAGGGCTGATGTTTTATCAATTTGGTGTCTTTTTAAATTCCTACTATCAGCTCACACTCTCTCTATATATAGCTTGTTGGAATTTTCAATCGTTAATAAAATATTTTTTATTCATCCATTCAAGTTCAAATATTTTTTTAAAAACTTGTACTGGATGACAATTGATGTTAATACAGTTTTTTCCAATATTAATTCATTAATTAAATTTAATTAATTAATTTTAATTTTATATTTCATTTCTGTTCAAAAGTATAGACTCACTCCATATTTATAGTCTCACATTCACACGTAAAAGATAATGGGGCTGTTCACGGACGAAGATCAGGCGGCTCGCGGGCGAAGGAGACTATAAATGTGGAGTGAGTCTATACTTTTGAACAGAAATGAAGTATAAAACTAAAATTAAATAATAAAATTTAATTAATGAATTAATATTTGAAAAAAAAACTGTATTATCATTAACTGTAACATCGCTATGGCACTTTATTGTGAAGTTTGGTAATTTTTGAAATTCAATATTTGAAAAACGGCATAATCATTAGATTTTAAATTTATATAAAGAAAAATACAATTTTTTTACCTTTCTAATGCAGTTTGTCAAACAATTTTGTGAGAAATACTTTTCGAGCTATTAATTTTTGGTATTTTAGCGATTTAATTTTTATTTAATTTTTAATACATTTCAAAAATTTCTCTTATGTAAGATATTTAGCAGGATATAAATTTAGGAATAAATACCGTCAGTTGCGAAGCGTGTAGATCGTTGAAAAAAAAAATTCTATTTGACCTAAGTAGGAATTGACTTTAAAAAAAAAGTTTTTATATTACTTGTTATTTAAGAAAGTCGACTGTAATCCTTCTGAAATTAGACAATGCTTGGTCATAGTGAAACATGAGTCCCCTAATATTTGCCTCTTGAAGAATTTCTAAAATTCACTTTAAGGTTTAACAATTAGCTATAACAGTCATTTATCTCTCTAGGTTTACGGCTTAGACAGCCTTGTAAGTTTGAAGAGCACGGCATACATTACTTTTTTTAATTGCTCGTTCACTTTTAAAGATTGTTGGTTTGGCGTCAGCTTTAAAGACGCATACTTTACTTTCTGGACGTATTGGGACGACAAAAAAGGTATGTACGTCTCATCACTAGTTATCAGTTTAGAAATAATGCTTTTCCTAACATCATTAAGGAATTTTAAATTTCCGTTACTGATTCTGACATGCTCAGATTTTTTTATGTTCTGTTAAACTATGGGAGATACAACGACGAACTACTTTTTCAATTCCTACTATTAGCTCACACTCTCTATATATTTATATATCTTGTTCAAATTTTCAATCGTTAAAATATTTTCTATTCATCCTATCAAGTTCAAAATTTTTTTTTAGACTTGTACTGGATGACAATTGATGTTAATGCAGTTTTTTCAAATATTAATTCATTAATTAAATTTAATTAATTAATTTTAATTTTATATTTCATTTTATTCAAAAGTATAGACTCACTCCATATTTATAGTCTCACCTTCACACGTAAAAAGATAATGGGGCTGTTCACGGACGAAGATCAGGCGGCTCGCGAGGGAAAGGAGACTATAAATGTGGAGTGAGTCTATACTTTTGAACAGAAATGAAGTATAAAACTAAAATTAAATAATAAAATTTAATTAATTAATATTTGAAAAAAACTGTATTATCGTTAACTGTAACATCGGTATGGCACTTTATTGTGAAGTTTGGTAATTTTTGAAATTCAATATTTGAAAAACGGCATAATTATTAGATTTTAAATTTATATCAAGAAAAATACAATTTTTTTTTAACTTTCTAACGCAGTTTGTCTAACAATTTTGTTAGAAATACTTTTCGAGCTATTAATTTTTGGTATTTTAGCTATTTATTTTTTTATTTAATTTTTAATACATTTCAAAAATTTCTCTTATGTAAGATATATAGCAGGATATAAATTTAGGAATAAATACCGTCAGTGGCGAAGCGTGTAGATCGCTGGAAAAAAAATTCTATTTGACCTAAGTAGGAATTGACTTTTAAAAAAAGTTTTTATATTACTTGTTTGTATGCGGTTATTTATGAAGAAAAATATTTATACTGCGGATCCATTCCTTCTGTATCATTTCGTAGGTACAGCGATTATAATCAATTAATATTTTTCGTACGGCTAACATATCTTATTTGACTACAGCTGATAAAGATGTCCAATCTATGTGTCTATCATCCAAAAGAGAAGCTGTACAAAGAATGTAAACCATCTTATTTTAGTGGCAAGATTTGTATCTTCATTTCTATATATTAATTGTAGAACCTGTAGGCAATATTCTTGATTTAGACCCACATTAAAATCATAGAAAATCTTAGCTTGATAATGCTGTCACACCAACTACATTTTCTATTCTTTCAAATTTTATCCTACGATAGCTAAATTGCAATTGCTGCAAAAGTTACCGTCTGCGTTCATAAAAGAGTTCAAATATAAATATCCGTCCAACAATTTTTTTGGCGTATATCATCTGACTCTTTCTCAAAAATCTCAGTGTTATTCTCGTATCAATTATTTCATAGAAATTATCAAATTTGAGAACAACAATTAGAAAACTAGAATTCCAAGTTCGGGAGTACGACTCCTTTGGCATACGAGAGATGTCTTGATAATGTTTCCGGCGATTTGAAGTGGGCGAAAATAAGAATTCTACATCTTTTCAGAGGAATGTATTTAATATCAGTTTAATTTATATACTAAACTTCGTGTTGTTTTAAAGAAAAACGCTATCCTTATATCTTTATTTATATCGCCGTTACTCGAGGAACAGGCGGGATAGAACGCCTTCTTGGGATGCTCGCAACTGTAGGAGACCGGATACGGAAGTTCCCACCAAAAAAATTAAAAAACTTATTTCAATACGTTTAAGACAAAGACCAGTATATCTAATTTACGAAATTAAATGATTGTGTGATATCAGTGTTGCTCTTTTTTCCTAGCGCACCTTATTTTCCACATCCTTGAAGTAAAATGGTTTGTTCCAGGCAAGCTAGAAGAGGCGAAGAGACAACAACTCAACATAACTACTACTGTTTCACTGATGATTACCGAGTAATTTCGGTTGAAAATGTTTTGATTTTAAAATGAATTTAATATGCTTTAAAATGCTTTATGTATGTTTTTACGCAACTTAAAGCAATATATTTACATTTGTTTGTATCTTTATAAATTTTAATTAATAAACAAGGTGAATTTGCACTGAAATTTTAACTTTTTATCAGTGTTGGTATTGAACGATTTAGAGGTTCAAACATAGTAAAAAAGTGTTAAATCTGCCAATGCTATGGATACGCGTTCGACATCTGCCGTTTCATTCCAAAATGTGTAAAATGCGCAGGAAAACATTTATCCACAGATTGCCCGTAAATAGATAAAATAACCCCCAACTGTGCAAACTCTTCTTGACCACACTCCGCAACTTATATAGGTTTTCCGAAAGCTTCCCAACTGCAAAAGGACCCCTTCTTCTCCAAACCAATTCATAACGTAAAACATAAAAACAACACAAATATTATGAAAGAAATTCTGTTTAATCTCAGTTATGTCAAAAAACTATCTGTTACACCAACATCATTCACAGACTTCACATCATAGGTTTAGGACCATTCCCCAAAACCTATATCTGGAAATACTAACGATTTAACAAATACGCCAACTAACACTCAAATCACAACAACTAACAGTACTTCTGTAAGGTATTGACTTCTCCGTGAGTAGGCAATGTGTGAATGAGATCGTTTTGTCCATTAACCGACTATGTGCGTACAAGTTACAAAGGCTCTCTATCTTTCTTTAACTTTCGATGGACAGCTGAATCCCTGAAATTGTGAGTCGCCGTGTAATTTCAATTATGCAAATTTTCTGGAGCTGGTCGATCGACACTGAAGTATATAAGCAGCGAATTTTGACTTGAGTTCAGAGCTCAGGGGAGCTAGAGTATACTTGGCCTGGGAAGTTGAATATTGCGACTTAGACTTAGATTTAGATTTAGCCTTGAGCCCTCGCATCGAGTCTCAGGATGGATAATCGGCCTTAGTATTTTATACTGGAGTTTTATGCAGTTGTAAAGCTGATTTGAACCTGCATCAGTGCTTATTTAACTTGAAGGATAAGAGTGTTGGATCCTGCTTATATATTTTAAAGGTTAAGGTTCAATTATATTGTTTCAGTTTTGTTAAAGCTACAAATTGTTAGCAAGAAATCTTTAGTTAATTTAAACTTTTAGGAAAATTTCGTGGAGCTCGCTCAAACACCCTGCTAATTGTTTTAATAAACCAGTTTTTGGTTTTAAAACAGTTGTACTTCTTTCCTCGTGCTCTACCACACCAGCGGACATTTTAATATAGCCGCTACACTTCTAGTGCTAGCTATGCAAAAGATTTCCAAAAAATCTTTAATACCTTCCAAAAAATGAAGGAAATCCTTAAATGTCACAATTTAATTCATTGTTGTGAAAACATTGGAAAATTGCACAAACGGATGGATAAAATGTTCATAATAATTACAGAGTTTGACAAGCTGGCCTCAGAATTCAACGTTCAACTCCGACAATGACTAACGCATTGAGTTCACCACACCAGTATTTTTTACTATTATATATATAAAACATTCTCTGAAAAGTGTTTTTGTTTATGTTTTATGGCTTTCGCCATATCTTTTTTTATTTTGTCCTGTCTTTGCTTGTTTTGAACTGATTTAGTACTAACATATTTTTTCCACTTTATCCATAATCAAATTTTATTGTTAGTCTCACTAGTTTACATGCGTACAGCTATACGTTTTTAACCCTAACGTAATATATCTGTTTTATTACTGAATTATCGAAGCAGATTCTTTATTTTTCCTTAAACATATTATATATATATATATATATATATATATATATATATTATTAATTATAACTGCTTTCTATTTAAGTTCTTAAAATATTCTTAAATTTTACTTTAACTTCTACTTGTAGTTTTATAACTACAGCTATACTGTCAACCAATGGTCTATTTAATAGAGTTTTCTATTTACATTAACTTTTCAAATCTTCCCGTAATATAAAATCCGAGAGTAGTAGCGTAAATTTTTAGAACATTGTTTTTCGCGTTCGTTTATATATTTAATTACTTTTTAGGTGCGTTCGTAATTATATAAATACGTAGCACCTATAGTCGTCGTTTGGTCCGTCCGTCTGTCCGTCCGTCTGTCTGTCTGTCCGTCCGTCTGTCTGTCCGTCCGCATATAACAACGCAAAAACTACCCAACCAAATGGTTTGCAATTTAAAATATATTATCTTTGCAGAATTTTGTCGAGACATTTCAAATTTTATTAAAATCGAATCAAAACTTTAGGAGATATTAATAAAAATATTTATTAAGAAATTTGATTTTTTTTTTAAATCGGTGCTTTTTTGTTAGAGGAGCTTCCGATGGATGTTAAATCGTCAAGCGACCGAGATACTTATTTTATTACAGAAATTAATCTGCAGACGATATAATTCATTTCACAGAATTAAAAATCATCAAGATCTGAATATTTATATAACTAGCTGATACATATATATCTGAATATTTATATAACTAGTTAAGATATTTGTATGAACAGTGTCATAAAATATATACTTAACTAGCTGTTTAGCCCGTTCTACGCATGGGATATCATGAATTTAATTCTAAAACGTGCGTACGAACGCACCTCGTTTGTAACGTTTGACGTACAATTTCCAACTTGTTGTCGTTACACTCCCCTTGCAGAAAATATAAAATGAGAAACAATTTCTCGTTAATATTGAACTATTAGTTTTCAGTGAAGGTATAAAGTTACAGTTTGCTGTAATTAGTGTTTTATTACGAGCAATGAAATATTGGGGAATAGTAAAAATGATCTGACTCTACGGATCAGATTGCTGTTTTAATTCGAAGAAATTTAAATTTCCTTGTCAAAATACACCGGCAATAATACAGGAATGTCTTGTAACTTGCCAAGCATTCTGCTTTTAATTTTTCCCGTTTAAACCATTTAGTAAAATTCCGTAAGCGAACCATGTTTTCATAATTTTTCTTTCAATATGTTTTTAGCTTCTCATACGACGAATTGGATGAATTGGCCACATCATTTTCAGCTTCTAAATCGTCTGCTATTTCTTTCACATCTTTCACGATCCTTTTCAAAATGGAAGTAGAAATAAATTAGACACACAGCAAGATAATTAGATTTTAAATAGTGTCTGCTGACTAGGAGATTAAATGCAATATCTCGAGTCAAAACCAGCGGAATAACTGATAAGATCGAAAAATAAATCTTTGTGTTATGTGGTCATTTCCAATAAATGCAAAATAGAAGCAGATGTTTAGAGTGACATAGAAGCTCCTGTAACCGAAATATCATTACACAAAATAATTTTAAATTTTCTTTTTACAGGTTTTATAATTAACATTACTTTTTACTTACCCATCATACGTAGTATAGGGTAAGTCTTGTAATCGTTTTGAAAATCTAAAAAAAATTTTTGACGGATTTACACGTTTCAGACACTGGAGATTCCGAAAAACATATTTTTAGAAAAAAATGTTTGCCGTCCATCTGTGTGTCTGTGTGTCTGTGTGTCTGGATGTCTGTGTGTCTGTGTGTCTGTAAACGCTCTATCTCCCGAAAAAATTGAGATAGAGACTTGCAATTTGGTATGTACTTAGTATGTAATAATGGGAAGAAGCCTATTTCATTTCAATAACCTCGATTAACCGGAACAATTTTTTTCGGACTCTCGAAAAATTCGTTCTGATAAAAGGTATATAAAAATTTTCGAAATTGTTTATTTTAAGAAATGAACATAAAAGACAATAAAAAAACAAATTTTGCATAAAGCATGAAGTCGATCGGATAATGAGTTGCCGAGATATTTGGAATCCTATTTCCACACTCTTCGATTTTTCATGACCCTGTATTTCATCCAAATTTCACTTCAAAGATATATTTTAATTGGAAATTTGACGCTTAATCAGATGCAATAAACCGCTAGTTAATAGGATTATTATTTTTGGAGTTATAAGGAAAAACCTCTTTCAAGCAATTCAGTAATCGAGCCTTTAAAGTTTATGACGTCATCAATCCACGATTTTATTTGAATTTTATAAATGGTTTGCACATTTTTATTTTCATATTTTACATTATGCATATCCATGATGGGTAAGTATTACGGTGGCCCCCAACGACTAGTTTACTGTGCAACAAAAAACTAGCCACTGACAAGAAAGTTTCAAAATATGTTTCCTTACACTCAAAGCATGATTACTAACATTGTGGTGGAAATAACATCATTTTGAAAAATTGCCTAAAACTCAAGTTTAAATTGCTGGAAAACTACTCCAGAAGTATAGACATGAAAATGAAAATCCTAATTTTTAATAAAACTTGCCTAGTATATTTTCCAGTGCGCATTCTATTCTTCTGAAAAGAAAGAAAGTACCGAAACATATATACATTTCTTTTGTTATTCCCAGTTACTCAGTAATCGTATAATGAAATTAATATTTGCATGAATTAAATAAAAAGTCGATGGAGTTTTTTGTATTTTACTTGAAAAGTTAATAATAAAATTATAGCTCTTCCAACCTTTTTTCTGTGTCATATGACCAACCAATATATGGTTTACATTAAAATGTTTTATGTTTTAATAATTTTAGATATCAACAATTAAAATACTCTGTGGAGTTGTATAAATAACCTTCGTAAAATAGAGATAAAATTACTATCGTAAAATTTTTGAATCAATATCATTCATATTTCGTTTAGATCTTGCATTAAAAATTCAATTATCTTATTATTTAAAATACGTGTATTAATTAAAAATATAACTTATTCACACATAAAATTTGCATGAGAGATTTTAAATTTGAGATAAAAAATAGCAAGTTCTTAGTTTAAAGGAAAGAGTTTTAATTTAATTATTTGTATTTTATGGTTTTTAAATTCCAAGCATAGCTGACAGAATGTCAATTTCTCAGCTTTATACCTAAATTAACATAAAATGGCGTGCTCTGGAAGAATAGTCACAGTCACACTCTTCCACTTAGAAAACACACAAAGTAAGTACTTTCCATACCACTGATTTGATGTGCACATATATGAAATGTTCCGTCAGTGTATCAACTGTCGGGTATCCAGCAGAAACCGTCAGGCTAAGATTTCGACACCCTAACAATTGGTATAATCCGGCACCTTGTTTTATAAACAAAGGAAAATATTGTTTGATACGATTAGTCATGTTTAATACCCAAGAAAACGAATGAATCAAGAAAAATGGATATTCCTTAATGTTCTCGTCTTGATTTAAGAAACTTAAACGATTAAGAAAATTTAACATTTTGATGACACAATAATGTTTTTAATAACACAAGATAGTGTTTGTTGAAAAAATAGACTATATGAAATGCATGATAACTTTCTTCTTTGTTAATTACACTGCAATGTATACATTAAAGGCTGTTAATGCGTCAAGTTTGGATAAGTGTTGATCAATCAATAATTTCTGAAAATTTTAAAGTATACAATTAAGTTTACCATATACGGATATAGACGAGTGACAAATATTTAATTTGAAGATTAGGGGGTTCTTAAACAGTTTTAAAAAATGTGGAAACAACCAGTCACTGCAGATTTTCTGTTTTTCTTTTATGTTAAAGTTCACATTTAATGTATTTTCTGTAAGAATGAAACATATTTAACTAAATGCATGAATCCAATGAAAAAAACATACCAAAATCTGTAGCTTACGTGTGGTACAAACATAAGAAATGACCCCTGAGTAAAATGAAATGTAAGAAAACTGAATCTACTAACTATTACAAACACAATTATGAAACTATTCCAGTATGCATAATTTAAATTTTGATTTTTTCAAAGGCGTATGTTGTTTTCAGACTACATTGAAAGATTTTACTTTGACTATATATATATAATAATAATGTTTTGGGGATTTAAATAATGTTTAATCAATCGAAATGTCTCATAATATATGTAGTTTATTAAAATATAAACAAATGCATCTATCCTATGTAGATATAACAACATTTGGAAAACATGATCAATTAATTATACTCCCATTAAGTACGTTACGGTCACTGAGTGTTTATTTAAATCATGGTAGATAATCTACAAAAAGCCTGAGGACTACATATTCTTAATTAGACATAATAAAAGCACATAATCAAAAGCTATTAGATAACCTATTATCTAAATAGCATATGACTATTTCAAGGTATTCATTTTCTTACATTTATATTCGCACAATATTTTAATATTCAATACAACCCAAATAGATAAATATCAAATTATATGTAATTTTAAAAATCTATAATTAACTATAATGCTAGAGTTCATACGCATGAAGGAATATGAATACCAGATTTTTCGTAAAGTAATATTTGCTTTATTCAATACAGAAATTCTGATTTTAAATAAGCCCTGAATTACTTAACGATTTATTTTACTCAAATCCTTTCAATCCTCTGAGGCTTACGACCATTGAATTGGCATCTGTAAATGACATTTAATTGCATTATTCAAACAATGTTTTTTCATTCGCAGCATTAAATAGCAATTTATACAGTCCTTCTTCATAGTTAATGATGGAAAAGCTTTAGTATTTTCAATTAATATGAAATTGAAAGTACTTTATATGATAATGAAAGCATTTTATTTTCTTCAAAAGAACTCATTCAATGAATTTTTGTCTTGCATTACGTTTAAAAAAAAAGGAATAATACAAAAAAACCTTTTTACATCTTACTATTAAAAATACAAAATGTCTTTTTATTGCGTTAATTAATCTTAAAGACGTTTAATTTTTATTACAGTTTAATAATAAATAAATACGTACTAAACTAAGTAAATACATCTGAAAGTTCATGAGTCATTAGATTATTCTTTAAATTTTTATCACATTATAATTGTTGAAATTGTGCAGTACATACATAAAATATATATTCACAATAATATATTTCTTAAGTTATCTTAATAAAAAATTATGATAAAATCTTTAATTGTCGATTTGTTTATAGTAAGTTAAATATATCCTTTGAATAATATAAAGCATATTTAAAATATACACTTGAGTATGACAGTAATAAAGCAGTATGATGAAAGGACCTTACTGTTTTGATTTAATAAGAAGTTTAATGTGTTTTTGGAATGACGAAAACATTTTATTTTATTTCGAACAATTCATTTAATAAAAATTTACAATAATTTTTCTTTTACACTCCAACAAAAATTAATAAATAAAAGAGAGAGTAAAAAATACATTATTTTTTAAAATTTATATTTTAACACAGATTTATTATTGATTTTCGTATTATTTATTATTAAATGATACATAATTTTTCATGTTGGTAGTTATATATTAACAATATATATTAACAATACTAGAAAAAGACTTTAACCCCTTGAAGAACGGTGGTTTATTATATATTCCACATACTTGTAATACCCAAATGCCTCATTGCCACCAGAATTTTAAATAACTTTTTGCTTTTATAAATTACATGAAGAATTGTTTATCTTAATCTATCTACTAAATATATAAAACACAAACGGAAATTTCGTTCCGTTCCTTTATAACTCGAGTTCTGCCGAATGCATTTTGATGGAACTTACACTGTTTGAGAGATAATTTTTCAGGGAAGGTTTTAGTATATAACACAACGTTCTACATATGTTAGTTATAGAATGATAGAAAGTTCTGTTATTTTGGCCGAAAAGGTTACCATTGCTAATTTTTTGTCGATCAATACTGTTGCAGCAAGAAATAAGAAGGCTATACATCTCGAAAAATAAAAGAAAAACTTGCTAATTTTATTTTTAAAAAAAAGAAAGAAAGAAAGAAATAGAAAATAAAGAGAGAAAAAAAGTTTTGATGAGAGAATATTATAAAACGAAAATATATTTAATTTAAACATGATTGGGAATATTCGTAATGCTTAAAAAGTTATTCAATTTAACAATATTTGGAGCTTTATCTTTTGTTTTTGGCGATTTTGATTTTACTTTTGACCCCAAACAATTTGATTTTAAGCCAAAAGGTGTCTTTTTTTGTTGCAGAAAGAATTGAAATGGCTATACATCTGAAAAAATAAAAGAAAAACATTTACTAATTTTATTTTAAAAAAAGAAAGAAAAGAAAAAAAAAAGAAAAACAGTTTTGATGAGAGATTTTAAGCCAAAAGGTGTTTTTTCAAGTGTACGACAGCATTTTTGCAGTATTTTTTTGGTACTTTTCGGTTAGCCTGGCGCCAGTGATGACATGTATGTATATACACATATATAATACAGATATATCTACACAAATACATATATACATACATATATATACACTTAAATGTATGAATATATACATATATATATGTATTACATATATATTTATACTTGTACATATACCACTGGCGCCCGGCTAACCGAAAAGTACTTTTTTTTAAAAATTCAAATGTAAACTATATTAATGGCAATATACTTCTATTTACTTCTACATATATATGAAATTTCGTTCCGGCTGCTAATAACTCGAGTTCTGCTGAATGGATTTTCATAGAACTTAAACTGTAAGATAATTTTTCAGGGAGGTTTTATTGTATAACATATCGTTTTACGTAGCTTAGTTATAGAATTATTATGGGGAGTTCTATAATCAGATCAATCCGATTATGAAAAATTAGCATTTTTAAAAGATTTTGCCGAATGGATTTCGATGGAACCTACAATGTTAGATAATTTTCTTGGGAAAGTTTTATTATGTAACATATCATTCTACGTTGCTTAGTTCTAGAATTATAAGGGGAAATTCGAAAATCGAGTGACCCTTTTTTATCAAATATTAGTCTTTTTAATATTTGATTCCAATTATGAAAGATTAGCCTTCTGAAAAAGTTCTACTGGACGGATTTTGATGATAATTGTATTGTTAGTTAGACGCTATTTCAGGAATGGTTATAGTGTACTACATATTGTTCTACATTGCTTAGTCAAACAGTTATGTGTGAAGGTTATATAGTCAGGTGAACACGATACCGAAAGATTAGCCGTTTTGAAAGTTTTTACTGGGCGTATTTTTTTCGATTTGCATTGTTAAGTAGTACGTTGTTAGTACGCGTACTGAAGGTTAAACCTACATTTATTTAATCGCAAATATTTTTCGTTACGAATATTCCCATTCAGAAATTTATGTTCTGAAAATTTGAAAGTGTAGAAACTATTACTAAGTTGGAATTTTTGAGAAATTAACAAGAAAACTTGTTAAAATTACCATTAATTTATAATTATAGAAGAATTAGATATATATTTTACAATAGATCTTTTAAATATCAGCCCAATTAATATAATATATAATAATATATATTTTAAATTAAAGATTAAGTTACAGAAAAACATAGACCAGAAAATTTTATTTATCTTTTAAATGCATTCTCTATCTAGCTATAATTACCATATCATTTAATTATGTTTAAACTATATATTTTACCGTTATTATTAAGGAGTAATTATCCATCCTTTACATCCTAGGTTATAATCAGAAAGCATTATCATTTACAATTAAGTTTGAAATTCATATACAATTACAATATTTTTATTTTATTTTTTTTTTACTTTTTTTAAAAATAAAGAAACTTATATATTTTTTTTAAATGCTAAAATGTGTAAAATAAAAACATACATTTAAAAACTTTTATTAGATTGTTGACATGATTCGGCTTCCTCCAAGAAATTATCAAACACAAATGAGAATATTCTATAATTTCACGGTATTTTAAGTTATTATTTGAAATGCAATCATTTAATTTTCATGTATTTTTAGGTAGCTTTCAATACAAAAAACTACCTATTGCAGCCGTTCGAATAAAAGCAATTCCAGAAAATTTTGGTATATTTTCACCGATCATGACCCCCAGACCCCAAAACTACCCTATATTAAAACCACCGATTTATATATATATATATATATATATATCTGACATTTGCCATGCTGTAACTCTCGAATTTATGCACCGATTTGGATGTAACTGAGTATGTGTATAGGACAGACCAAGGTCTCGACCGAGTACGTTGGTGAGCTTCACCCGCCATCTTGCTTCAAAATGGCGTCTTTTAAAAAAAAAAAAAATTTTCAAAATTCAAAAAGAAGTACAAAAAAAATCATAAATTGCAAATATTGTTTCCATTAATTGTTAGATCGCGATACTACGATTCCGGAGCATTTTTGTTTTGGCTTTATCTTAAAAAATGACTGAGATATGGCAGTTTGAAATTCTAGGGTGGCTAACATTTTTAAACAATCTGATATTTGTTATGCTGTAACTCTCGTATTTATGAACCCATATGAATGTGACTGATCATGTGTACAGGACATACCAAGGTCTCAACCGAGTTCGTTGGCCAGCGTCATGCGCTATTTTGTTTCAAATGGCGGCCGGTTAAAAAATTTAATTTTTTTAAAAATTCAGAAAGATGTATAAGAAAATTATGAATTGAAAAGGTTGTTTCCGTTAAGTGTTAGATCATGATACAAGTATTCAGGAGCATATTTTATTTTGGCTTTATTTTAAAAAACGCCTGAGATATAGCTGTTTGAGATTCTATAGAATATGGAAGCTGCCTTTTACTCCTGGTATAGGCCGGAAGGACTTTTTTTTAATTACGCACGTTATTTTATATTATAACTTGGTTGTTTATTTTGATTTTTGTAACCATGGAGTTACTCGAGCCAGAATTTCGGTAAGCTGATGCTGCATCGTTACATATTGAATTTTTGCATGTTATTATCTCTGTGGTTTCTCTTATTATGAATGAATAGTATACACTGGAGGGGAAAAGTGATCTTACTTTTATGTCAACAATCTGCTAAAAGTTATTTTACTATATTTTATTTCTTTAGTTTACACCTTTTAGCATTTAAAATAAATATATTATTACAAGGTGTTATTATTTAATATATTTTTAAACGGAAATGTCTTTATTCACGATCAAGTTAAAATTTTCATTTTGATTTCAATAAAAATTGATATTTTTTCGATACAAATCTTCGTTTTTATTTTTTTGATTACGTATTTAATGTGGTTTTACATTCCCTCCCTTGCAAATACTTTTAATGAATACTTCTGTTTTTTAAACATTAATCATTCCCATAAAAAATGTTTCCTAATTTTATGATGAAAATACTTTTTATTTCTAGATAGTAATTATTAAGTGATTACAATAATAATAATAAAAAAATCTGTAAGATAATATCATGGATTGTCTTTAATTAAAACGTTAACAAATGTCGAATAAAAAAAGAGTATCAGTTTCATAGATGTTATTATAGTTAAACATTTTTTTAAACATTATTTAAAGCAAGAAAATATGCAAGTTTGTTACGTTAACTCTTTATGTTCTCCCATTACTTTAAAGTACAATTAAAAGAAACTTGTTATAAAATTTATCTAAACGCATCGATAGACAGTAACACAAATCAGCATAATATATATATATACTACTAAAAAAGCTTAGAAAACATTCTGTGGATACCTAAAGCATGTAAGAATCGTTCAAACGCCGTCCTCAATGTCACATGAACATTACGTTTCACATACAAATACGGTACTATATTGAATGTAATTATAAGGTGTAGTTTTTACGTCTATAAAACATAGAATATCATTTCTTTCAAATCATTAATGTTTGTCCTTGGACACGCTCTGTCCTATCTAAGGTATAACAAATAACACGAAATGTACCACAGTCCTCTTTTAGTACAAAAAATATAATTTAGTACCGGTGTCAGGCTAATATTATTTACTACTTGGGAAAAAAGGATGTTTGTCCCAGATCCCCCAGTGGTAGATATGTCTATATATTTGTGCATTTAAAATATGATTGCGCCCAAATAGTCAGGCGATCAAATATTATCTTTCATTGGGAGAGGAGAGTATATACATTTTTGAAACATCAATTTATTACATATTAAAAAAAAAACCTGGAAATGTACGAAGAATACATAAGTTTAGGGATACATCCCCTTTTAAAATATAAGCCAGGGGACAGATTTTTTCCTTTTCCTGGTTTTCCTTTGACAAAATTAGCCCATGTTCAGTACTACTATTATATTTTGTTGCCAATTCTATGTCAGATTAAGTTTTCTTTTAAATATTGATTAGTAATTTTCTATACAAATAATTAAATGTGCCATTTTCAAATTATTATACATTTTACAAAATATATAATCGGAGTAATATAAACCGAAGAGTTGTATTAAAGAAATCCCAAAAACAAATGAGTGAATACATATAAAATGAATTACTTCGTAAAAACCTGACATCTCAAAATAACAATGTAAAGAAATGCACAAACGACAAATTCAGGTCTAGCATAAATGTATTTGAAGACTTCATAAAAAGAAACCACTCTCATTATAATGTTGCAGTATATTTTTAAAGATTCTTTACTTAATTCAACCACTGCTAGCAAAGCAATTTCGCAATAGGACAAATGTTGAAATCGTTGCTGACGTATTGTATGTAGAAATCGTAAATAATACATTAAATGTTGTTGCTGTTGGCGTGTCAGAGAAAGTGCCAAAGCACTTCTCGTAAAGAGGACGTGCCAGAGCCTCCAGAAAGGTTGGACTTCTAGAGCTGGTCTCCTAATTTTTTGAACCAATTCCAGATGAGAGACCTGCACCGGCACCCCCAGAGGTAAAGCTTATACTAAACTTGGAGGACATTGGCGCCACGAACAGATTTTACGTGCACTAGCTCCCATTAACGTACACGGTCCCACAGCAGCGGCAGTCGAGAGAGGTTGTCCCCCTCCCAAAAAGTGACCTTTGTCGATGCTGCTTCGCTTTCGGTGATCTTACGGGAACCGAGCTTAACCGTCCGCGCCACTGCGGGACAGTACATTAAATTTTCTTTAATATTATATGATATTGAAATAGTCTGTTACTAACAACACTTTTTTTGCCAAGCAATATTTTTGAACTACAGGATGACATGAAACTACTGAAATATGTTTAAAAAATATGATTTTACGTGCTTCGATTTTAATCGAAGCATGTTTCAATATGACTTTAAAAAAGTCCTTCGGCCTGTACTGGGAGGAAAAGGTAGCTTTCCTATATCTTCTTTTTAAAATTTGAACTAATGTTACACGAACACAGCAAGTTAAAATGCAAAGAAAATGTCTACAAAAGATTCGTTAATACTGAATTTGAATAAGAAATTCGCCAAATTATTGAGCTATAGCCAAGTTGGCTTCATTTATGAAAACTTATTTTGGTCGCCAAATTTGGCGATATTTCGCCAAATGTCACCAAGTTTGGCGAGAATTTGGCGCTAACGGATATGAATAGTTTTATGCGTATGATTGAGAAAATTATTACAACAATGAAATTTTTTGTAATGTCTTGTTTCAAAATGTCAGCCACCCTAGAATTTCAAACTGCTCTATCTCAGCCATTTTTTAAGATAGAGGTAAACCAAAAAATGCTCTGGAATCCTCGTATCAAGGCCTAGCACTTAATTAAAAAATAAATTTGAATTTTTAATTTTTATGTATATTTATTTTAGTTTTAAATTTTTAAATGGCCGCCATCTTGAAACAAAATGGCGGACCAGGCTGGCCAACGAACTCGGTCGAAACATTGGTGAGCTTAATACACACAATTAGTTTCATCAAAATTGATTGATAAATACGAGCGTTATCGTATGACATAGGTCAGATATATATATATATATATATATATATATATATATATATATATATATATATATATATATATGGATATATATATATATATATATATATATATATATATATATATATATATATATATATATCAACATTTGAACGGAGGGTGGTTTTAGGGTCTGGGGGTCATGATCGGAGAAAATATATCAAAATTTTCCGGAACTGCTTTCCTTCGAACGGCTGCAATAGGTAGCTTTATACTTTTAGGTAGCTTTCAATACAAAAAAGTATAAAGCTACATATTGCAGCCGTTCGGAGGAAAGCAGTTCCGGAAAATTTCGATATATTTTCACCGATCATGACCCCCAGACCCTAAAACCACCCTCCGTCCAAATGTTGATTTATATATATAGATATATCCATATATATATATATATATATATATATATATATATCTGACCTATGTCATACGATAACGCTCGTATTTATAAATCAATTTTGATGAAAATAATTGTGCGTATTAAGCCAATGTCTCGACCGACTTCGTTGGCCAGCTTGGTCCGCCATTTTGTTTCAAGATGGTGGCCATTTAAAAATTTAAAACTAAAATAAATATACAAAAAAATAAAAAATTCAAATTTATTTTTAATTACGTTTTAGGCCTTGATACAAGGATTGCAGAGCATTTTTTGGTTTACCTCTATCTTAAAAAATGGCTGAGATAGAGCAGTTTGAAATTCTAGGGTGGCTGACATTTTGAAACAAAACAGCGCATTAACGCGATTACTCGCAAATTATTTTCTTTCATTGTTGTAATAATTTTCCCAATCATACGCATAAAACTATATATTCATATCCGTTAGTGCCAAAATTGGCGACATTGGCGACAAAATTGGCAAAATTGGCGGCCATAATAAGTCTTCATAAATGAAGCCAATTTGGCTATTGCTCAATAATTTGGCGAATTTCTTATTCAAATTCAGTATTAACGAATCTTTTGTAAACGTTTCTTTGCATTTTAACTTGCTGTTTTCGTGTAACATTAGCTAAAATTTTAAAACGAAGATATAGGAAAGCTACCTTTTCCTCCCGGTACAGGCCGGAAGGACTTTTTTGTATTGAAAGCTACCTAAAAGAGTGATGAAGTGTACTGAAATACTAAACAAACTTTATTAAAAACACATTATTACTCCCAAATTCATTACGGAATGAGACAAGAAAACATGTTTCATTTTATTTTTCTTTTGTTTTTTATTTGTTTTATTAACAAGTAGGGAGCTTTGCCTACTACGCTTGTCTGTTTTTTAAACGAATTTTGAATTAAACGAAATATAATGGTTAATTTAACATTGTATTTTAAAGCAATATGGACCTTTACCTGAAATGCACATCTGCACAGGTGAAAACGATACGAACGTAATTGCATTAATATATCTTCTAATGTGCCAGAAAAAAATTAGGCAGTTAAAGACCAACTCATTTTGTTGGTCATTTACAGTAGGCTTTAGTAACATAAAGATACACAATATACTAAAACAATCCCCTCAAATGTATCTAATTAACGATGCAAGTCACGTCAAAACCCGCCCAGTAGAAATTTTTAAAAAAGGTAATCTTTAATAATACATTTCATCTGATTATAGAACTTTCTCCAATAATTTTATAGCTAAGCAACATAAAACAATATGCAATATACTAAAACCTTCCCTAAAAAGTATCTAGCAGTGAAAATAGCATCGAAATCGATTTGGCAGAATCTCTTTTCAAATATATCTGACAATGCAAGTTCCATCAATTTTCATTCAACAGAATCTTTTTAAAAATACTAATATTTCATCAACGGATTTATCCGTTTACAGAACTTTTTTCCATAGTTCTATAAATAAGAAATGTAGAATGATAAGTTATATCATAAAACCTTCCTTGAAAAGATATCTAACTAACATTGTGAGTTTGTGAAAATCCGTCCACTTATAAGCAGCCTGAACGAAATTATTATTTGCATTTTTTATACAGAGTTTTCCTGAACTCATAGGCTGTAAGGGATGATGGAACACGCCGATAGAAGCTCAAAACACCATACAATGTATTGTCGTAACTAAAACAGTGAAGCGCTAGAGGTCACTTTCTGATTGTGGAGAGAACCCTGTTTAGTACACAGTTGGAACTTCCAGATCATTCACAACCGCAGCACTGTCCGACTTTTCTTGATTGGTAAAACCAGCCATCCTTTTTGAAATCCACGGTAGGGATGATAATGTGCGAGGCAAAACAGCGCTTTTTGATTTTAATGACAGCGCCCTCTAGCAGTTCGCCGCTTGCGTTACGCCCATTCATTGTATTGCGAAATTAGTATGTTTAGATGTGTTCTATCACCTCTTAAAGTTTAGCTCATGAGTTTATTCGCCCTCAACTTCTCTGAAGTAAATTTTGTACAATTTAAGATACCACCAACCCCCCACACACACTCTCTTGAGTTACTTATTTTCCAATTTCTTTATTTCCTCTTCTAATTTTCATCGATATTAGCATCCTAGTTAGTAAAACTATTGCCCATAAATAAAATCAGCAACCATTTGTTAGATATTTATTAGAAAACATGGTTCTTTTCAAATCAGAATATAAACTATTATTACCAACGACTTACTTTTAAAATCTCCGCTTGTTCATCCGGGAATAAGGAAAGTGCACTTTTGTAGACAGGTTTGTTGGATGATTCCAATTGCTCTTAATGTATGTATGACAGCAGAAAAGAAATTGAAAATAAGCCGTTGGTAATAATAGTTAGTATTTATTCCCTGATGATGGTTATGTGTATAGCTGAAAGTGCTTCAATAATTAATATTAATGTCACTAAACATATATTTATAATTTTGTCATATTTTAAGTAATAAAACGCATTATGTGTAATTTTAACTTTTCAATTTTTAAAATGAATTTTAGCATTCTACCCATTTATTTGCTGAGCGTAGCCTATTCATTTTAAGAACAGGTCGAAAAATCATTCCCAAAACATTCTGTTGTATGGAAAAGTTCCATTATTCTGTGCAAAGTTTTCTGAACATCATATACATTAGGAGAACGAACGCTCAGTCTGAACGTTATTTGCACATTTCTGTCGAACTACTACATACATAGACTTAGAATATTTTTTTAACCATGCCATAGAACAACAGCAGGATAGACACTGTGACGTCTCCAACGGTGAACGTACAGCACAAGTTTCCGTATAACCATGTTTGAACGTTCAGTGCTGCTTGGATATACATTTTCATGCTACAAAAGCATTATTTGTTCTATAAAATATCTTTAAATGGATATATTTTTAATTATAAAAGTACAGCTGTTTTTTTATAGTTGAAAGATATCGAAGGGAAATTTTCAGTTCTGAAAGAAATCCTGTACATATATATCTAAGGCATATTTGTACAGCTTCTATGTTTCTAAAATACTAAAAATTACGTTAATATTTTAAATATAAAATATTAAAGTACTAAAAGTTATATTTTATAGAAATGACTTCAGTCGAGTGTTAAATATTCCATAAAACAACGTACCGGGTGATTATAATTAAAGTTACAATTTCAAACATCGATAATTTTAAAACTACTGGTCGGAATGACTTGATATTTTAGCAGAACAATGGTGAGGCAATGGAATTTTTTTTGACGAAGGAAAAAATAGTTTAAAAATGTGCCGATAGACGGCGCTGTCAGGGTTCACATTGTCTAGATATATGCAATACTGTTATCCGTACAAGATAACTCATGTGCAGGAGTTGCTACATGTTAACCTGGAAGCGCCTCTATCGTTTGCACTACAATCTTTTGCCCGGATGAAAGTGGACAACGTATGGCCATGGAACATTCTGTGGTTTGCCGAAGCCCACTTTCATTTTCAAGCTTCTATAAATACATAAAATTGCAGGATATGGGCGACCGATAATTCGTTTCAGCTACATCCATTACCTCTTTAGTCTGAAAAGGTCACTGTGTGGTGCGGAATAACGGCAGCGTTTATCGTCGGTTCGTTTTTATTCGAGGAGGTCATACCTGCGGGTCCCGTTACCTGTACCGTTACTGGCAAGCGGTATGAACACTTTTGAGAACCATGTCCTTCCCGCACTTTAGCAGCGTGAGTGTGTGGATCGCACAATATTCATGCAAGATGGCGATCCTCTGCACATTGCTACTTCTGTGAAGCAGCTGCTGAGTTCTAATTTCAGAGAATTAGGATCATAAGCCGCCTTTTCAAACAACGTGGCCGCCACGTTCCCCCGACTTAAACCCGTGTCAATTCTTGCTTTTGGAGTACCAGATGAATGTTGTTTACAGCGAGGGGATTAAGAATCTAGCCGACTTGAAGGCAAGCATCACACACCACACCCATTGCGTCTGTACAGATACCCTCTGATCTGTTGTGGAGCATGCCGTTTTGCGCTTCCAATTAGTAGCGGAACAAGGCGGAGGGCATATCGAACAACTTATGTCTTAATCATCCGTAAGGTGTTTATTCCATGAAGCTCTTTTTTTTTCACTTTTTGTCATTATCGGTGTTGTCGCTGTAAACACGTATTCTTGTCTTTTCGCTAATATTTTTTTAGTAAATCCCTGAAATCTATTTTTTCCTTTTGGCTAACAACATTCCTGTGTTTAACGAATACATTTTTGGTCTTTCCCCTGACATTCCCCTGACAGTGCCATCTATCGGCACATTTTGCAACTACTTTTTTTCCTTCGCCAAACAAAATTTCATTGTCTCATGATTGTTCAGCTAAAATATCAAGTCATTCTGACCAGTAGTTTTAAAATTATCGATTTTTGAAATCGTAACTTTAATTATAATCACCCGGTATATTAACAACCATAAACAACCCATATCAGTGTTCAATAACAGTGTTTATTTCTTCTCCCAGCATCTGTCTATTAATTCAATCATGACTTCATAAAAATCGTTGAAAACCAAAGAATATAATTCTGTTAATTTAACTATGACCAACAGACATATATAATGTCAATTGCCTGTTTTTTCGTATTCTTCTGATTATTTCTATGCTTAAACAATTCGTTAAATACAAAATATTTCCAAACTGCTTGAATTTATTTCATTAAATGACATTTAATTTTATATAATATAAATTTCAAATTTGATAAAAATGTGTATGTCAGAAAAAATTTTGTTGCCATGAATAATTAACTATCTGTTTGATAGATGTTTTAATTATCGAACTGTATTTTGATATAAATACTAAGTCATATATATTTTATCTGCAGTTAAATAACGATGTGAGATAAACAATACTTATTGCATTTTTATCGATTCATAATAAATAACAAACATGAATTTGTGAAAGCGGTAAATTAAGATTTTAACAAAATGTAGAACTCCACTAACATTTAATTTTTTAATTACATTTTAAATCATATTTTTTTTTCAACACAATTTTGTAAAATAATGGCATATTTCTAATTTGTAATCAAATAAAAAATAAATATATATATATATTTCTTACAATATATTTCTGCAACACAAAAACCGAATTAAACCGAACTAATAATGATATATAATACTAATTCACATCTAAATGTTAACTTTCGTTTTCAAAATTAAAAATAAATTCTCCATCCAGCTATAATTGCCATTTCATTATATAATTGTAATAACATTTCTTCTACACTTAGCATTAATAAGTAATTACGCATTCTTTTTCTTTCTAGTTAATGACCGAAAAGCTTTAGTCTTTTGAATTAATATGAACTTCAATGTGCTTTTACGATAATGATAGCGTTTCATTTTGTTTGAAAACCATTCGATTAAAGAAAAATTACATTCTTTATTTTGAACTTTGTAAAAAAGAGAATAAAATGGAACTTAAAAAAATTATTGCTGAAGAACAGTATTTGTGTACTTTTCTATCAATTAATCTTGAAAAAAGTTTAATTTTTATTTCACATTCTTTAGTAAATAAGCACCTAAATAAATATTTTGTGAAAGCTGACGAATATTCCTATTTTTCTTTAGTTATTACCAAATCGTTGGTAAATACTTAGAAAATGTCATTTATATTATATTCTATATATCTTCTAAACATCTTAATTCTCGATTTTGTTAGGTTAAATAACATTTTTTAAGAAAAAAGTATACAACAATAATACTTGAGAATAAATTCTTTGCTTTACCTGATTCATTATCCGCTGGATAAAATATCTTAACTGTCCATTTGAAACTTTTTAAACTAATAGATATGGTCATTTAATGTATATTTAACAAATAATGACGAATCTGAAATTGACATTTCATTTCAATCTTTTCATTATTTAATTAGCTTATATTGTTTGACAAGGCACGCATTAATTACCTTTTATTTGAGTTATATTTTCAAGCGTTTTTCAAACTGAGTAACACTACGTTTCATTAAATAATTTAATGATATAATAGTTACAAATTAATGCTACGAAACATAATCATCATAAATTACTACTCAAAGTAAAATTAGATATGTAATCAGTTAAAGATTATGTTAGTGGTAAAATAATACTTATTTAGAAATGAAAGCGTTTGAGTAGAAAGAAAAAAAAGAAAAATTCTCAGCTTACATAAATATATTTTTTAAATAAGTAATGCAGTTATAACTTTGCTAATAATATTGAAACAAATTAAATAAGCAACCATATTGACAGCGTATGGTTTTTTTCACTTTAGTAAAGATAATATTTTTGTAATAATGTTAAAATTATAAAGAAAATGTTATGAAAATAGACTGCAATTTCTAAACAAAGGCGGTGTTGGGCTAGTCTGAGAACAGTGATACTATTCAGACCATGTACTCGAGTTATCAGGGATTTTGAATAGAATAATAATAAAAAAAGTTTAGTTGAAACTAAATCACGATAGACGAACAATTTGCACTCTATGGACCGACATCGCCAGGTGCAATTTAAATTTTTCTATCCATAATAAAGTCTGGAAGTTATTTCAAAATTTTCAGATTAAACCACCTTTTCATTAACTTAATTGTAGAATTTTGAAGTATTATAGTTATTTTAAATGAGTCACCAAAAAGTACAAAATTAACACTTAAAATTAACACTGGATCATAAAATTAACACTTAATTAGGCCCTAAACTTTCCAAATTAAGGTCAGAGCAGGTTATCAGAAAAACAAATTATTTATCATAGAAAGCTATCAGACAGAGAAACAAAAAGAAACAACATTAAAAATAACATTAAAAAACTTTATTTAAACTGGTTTCAACATTAGTTATGCAACATTTAGTCGTAATTGTGGATTTATCAGTTAATATGTACCATTAACTTACGAAATTCGTTTAACACTTTCCAACACTGTTGTATAGTTTTTATGATTTCGGTTTGTCTATCTGTCTGTCTGACTGCCTAGCCATACGTTTATTCGACTTAGCTATCCGTTCTCTAATTCTCGTAAATATACTCAGATTGCCATATAATTTTTATATATCATTGCGGTTTAGAGTAGAATTTTCGTTATGGAAAATGAAGAGTAGTTCATTTACGTTGAATGACAAAGGCATTCCGTTACATTGGGCCTATGGAGAAAATTCACTTACGGTGCATTTTAATGATGTTGTGATTTTTTAAACATAATAAAATTAAAACGGATAACCGAACCGTACTGAAACATGTTTACTATAGTGTATGGATTTTTTAGCATTTATTGTTCATTTACAAAGACGCACAAAAGAATTAAGTTACAGGACTGGTTAGGATAAATAATTTTTGAAAGTGTGTTTTCTGCTGTAGTTTGCATTATGAAACGTATGTAGTGTTTAGTGTATTATATGGTGTGTATAAATTATATATATATATATATATATACATATATATATAGATATAGATATATATATATACACATATATAAATATATATATATATATATATATATATATATATATATCTTTGAATTTCAAAAAACATATCAGGTTCTTGTAACATTCTAATTAAATCTCCAAAGAGATAATTAATAATAATGTGTAGACAGAATACCACATAGTTAATAAATTAACAAGTGCAATCATAATTTTACCATAGCTTGCGCGTCAATGGTAATTGGCCAAAAATACTGAAAATATGAAGGTTATTTAAAATGAGAGAGAGAGAAAAAGAAAAAAAAAAATTCTAATAAACCATAAAATGTTAATAATTTGGAGTTGATATCAAGTGAATACAAATGGATTAAGAAATGGAATATGAGCTAAATATAATGGAAAATTGGATAACAAGAGATTTAAATATAATTGGATATGAAAAAACACGTGTAAGTATAATCTTCAGCCAGGATGTACCCACACGTGTTTTAAAAAAATAATTCAGTATTTCATAATTATACTGGCATATATGCTAAGATCAGTACAATCATCCAGGTATACTGAATTATTACGAGAAAACAATTGGAAATAACAAAATTGTAAATAAAAACTTTTATAGAATAGATAAAATATTTTACTCACAATAATTATCCAAAAATCCGTATACAACACTATACTGAATTATTACCAGATAACAGTTGGAAATACAGCCACATGGCGCACATATCATATACTTGATGATATAGTCAAGTTGACAGAAATTATTTGAAAGTTAAGTTGAGACAACATATTTTGAATTGACACCTTAATTTTTACACCTTAACACAAATTGATTTAAAACACACAAACATATTTTTGTGATAAATACACTCAAAAACAAATTTATATTTGTGAATATACAAATTTTCCATTTAATTTTAATCTTTAAAAGTAAAATGTAAATACACAAGCGATAAGCGCCCTCTATAGGTAAATTAAAAATATTATTAACATTTATTTGTCAAGTAATGTGCTGCCCTCTATTGGAATAATAATTATTCAAAATTAAGTTTGATTTACATATTTATTATATTAGATTTAATAATATATATAAATAGTAAAAAAAAATAATATCATTGTAGTTTTACATTAACATCGTACAAAATCCTATTATATGAATCACATTTAACTAGAATTAAATTAATCTTACACAGTATTTCAAAGATTCTTACCAAGAGTAGATATTATGTAAAAGAGATATTTCTTTTAATACATAGTGCTGGTGCTGCCATCTATTGTAATCTACCCATATATATTATAGAATTTACATAAAATAATTAATTTTTTATACTTCTACTAATAAGTTAATGAATTCTTATATATATATATATATATATATAATGCAGGGCTGCAGAACATAATTTGCACACATTACCTCATACGGGCAGGGATTTCTTGGGTTTTTAATCTGTTGATTAGTTGAATATCTCATTCCATTGCATGGAAAAATGATATATTTTAATAAAATTCTGGTACTATTAGAAAGTGTTTCTTATTTTAGGCCTGAGGCATGATTTTCTTTCTATGTTGGGAAAAGAAAGTTACATTTCTCGAAGTGGCGAACATAATCAAAAATGAAATATTATATATTTTGTAAATGAAGGAACAATAAATAAAATAATCCGTTCAGAAAATAAATCTTTTTCTAACCAATATATGTTTATTATATTTATTACATTTATTATACTTTTTTCATTGGTACTGTTTCTGCTCGTATTTTTTAAATATGTTTTAAATAGCATCTGATACAAATCAGATGCTTGCACTTTTCATAGCATATTTTTATGGGTAAAACTGGATTGAAATTGAAGCAATTACTCGATGAATAAAAGGAGAATGTTTCAATGTTGCAATTTTTGCAATAGGTACTCTTCTGGCAATTTAATAGTTTACATTAATTTGATACTTAATTTAAACGTAGACATTTCCTCTCTTTTTAAGCACAATATTATTTGACAAATATGAGATATTTCTCTTATTCGCATCTAAACGCTACGCTCCTAACATTAAACTGACACTCTAAACTTTAAAGTACAAAATCTAAATATGTCTATTGGAATTTTGTAGTATTACTATTTTTGCCATGTTCTCTTATTAAAATAAATTTTATAAATATCTAATAGTAAATTTCTCAAATAAACGCGTTCTGTTTACTATAGCCAAAGAAAAAACAAGGGAAAAATCTAGTTTTACGGGACAGAAAAGTCCCGCATTTGGAGGGAACGAAAACGAAGAATGTCACATATGCACAAAATTTAGGGATGATAAATCTAAATAAATTATAAACCTTACAAATATACAATATTTTACATGAATTAATCAAACTGCACGAAATAATTTTCTTAGTAGTCGAAAATCAAAGTAATATTACATTTTTCACTTTCTGTTTTTCATTTTATTATTTTCCTCTTCCTGATGTTTTCGAAATGCTATCATTTCAAGTAATAACACATGTAGGAATTTTAAATTTGCAAATACTTAATGTTTTATACCGGTAAATTCTTAGCTTTCTAGAATTTAATAAAGATAAATAGAAATAATAACGTATTTAATTTCAATGCACAACATTTTAAAGTTTTACAGAACACCCACTTAAATACTTAAAAGTTTCCCTTAGAAATGATATTTGAACAAAGAGTTAACTTCAGATACAAGTTAAATATTATCTTTAGAAACAGAACGAATTTAAAATAAAACGAATAAATTTTGAGTTTATGAAGTAGTAGTACATATAAAGTAAGAATTCAAATAACTTTCAAAACTTTAGTTTTCTTCTGAAAGAAGAAGGATTTTAATTATATGAAATATTTATTTTATTTTATTGTTAAATTATCAAAAAGACTCATTTTGTCTTTCAGAAATTTAATATCCTCATGATGTTTAAAAATTACAGAGAATTTTGAAGAGATCAAAATGATTAAACTTCTTTTATACGAATGTGTTTGTAAATGATTTTGAACAAAATTAAATTTAAAAAAATGAACTTTAACAGCATTCTTATTTACCCACACGCTTCGTTGTTTGCCTCGCATTTACCGGGTTGGCTGAATTAAAACACCCCTACTCCAACTTCTCTTTATATGTAACTACTGACTAGGGAAGGTCCCCAACTGCCAGATCGGGATTTTGTCGAGAGTGGTCTGGTTGGAAAGCTCTTACCATGGGGATCAGGTAAATGTATACAACTACCCATCCGAATGCAATTGATGAATAGTTACAGCCCGATGTATTTCTGTCATTTATTGATTTTTCCAGGTCGCTAGCTATGCAGGAAAGACACTCTTGAGGTAGAAAAACAGTTTACAGTACAGATATATAACCTGTTGTTTCCAGTGTGAAGTTGGTGAAGGTATCATGTTAACTCTACTAAGAAACAGAAGATTGTAACCACATTTTCACAAATCATATGTAACTAATTGGACTGCACTGACTTGGAGTATGCTTTAAAGAACACCAGCAACCAACTCCTCGCCTGATCCTACGGGATGGAAAGAGGGCACGGACAGGCCTATGGGTGCAGTTCCCAAGGCGCTCAACCTTGGAGAACATTAGCAGTACCTGTGGGTCGCGTTCCAGACGTGCTGGTTCAGAGGAGGTGGCACGCACCTCTGTGATATGCGAAGTCATGCTTAGTTCTGAAGATGTTTTGGGATAGTCTTCAATCTGCACTGCTATCGCCGACAAAGCGAATTTCGTAAAACTTCCTAGTTTGCAACTGCTAGAATATTTTGGGGTCTAGATCATTTTGCCGTCTTTAGAACAGTTAAACAGGCATACTTTAACTTAACTAATAGCACCTGTGGCAACTGTAAAACACCCCCTTTCATTGTGTGTACCTGGTGTTGGAAACACTCGTGCTTCAGCCATTTTTATTCAGAAATGCACTACCACCAGTAAAGTTAATTTTTCCACGAAACATAAACTGTCTTCTCTGTAATCTCTGTAATCCGTCAACTCTGATTTCTACCACACAGAGTGACTTTCCTGCATAGCTAGTGATCTGGAGAAATCAATAAATGATAGAAATACATCGGCCTATAACACTTCACCAGTTCCATTCGGCCGGGTAGTTGTATACATTTACTTGATCTCCATGGTAAGATCTTTCCAACAACACCACTCACGACAAAATTCCGTTCTGGAAGTTGGTGACCTACCCTAGTAAGTGTATAAGCTTAAAAATTTGTGCACATATTATTCAAGACATGGAAGAATAGAATAGGCGAAAAGCAATTAATTTAAGAATTAACAGATAGAGGACGCTGTACAACTGGACATTTGCTGATAAAACACAAAAACTCATTGTAAACACATTTTATTCGAACGTACCAAACATTCATGTGACCAGAACCTCGTTATAACGCAAGGAAAGCTGCTCAATATTGTTCCTTTCTTGAAGATGTAAAATCTGCTGTCTGTGGACAGGTTGTTCAATTGCACGTCGTAACTGATCGACTGAGATGCTTCTCGCATGCAACGTGATACCTTTTTTAAAATCTGCAATGTTTTACCAGACGTCCTCAATAAATCAAGATTTTTTAAATGTCCCTAAAGCCAAAAAAATACACGGATTGATTAAGATACTGAGAACGATTGTCGAAAATGCACGACATATTACTATGTCATCAGTGAAACGTTGCCGAAGAAACTGCTGTACACAGAGCCTAATATGTTGAGGCGCTCCATTTTGTATAAAGATAATTGAATTAAGACATTCCCACTGTTGCAAATGGGATACAAAAATGTTTGGAGCATCCTTTTGCAACTGTTGGCCACCACGGTGCATGAAAGAGGGTCACTGCGTGTGACTCTTCGTAAAAGAAAGGTCCCATAATGAATGTGACAGTGAATCCACGCATACATAGTTTGTTTATATATTTTTTTTTTGCTCTTTATTTAATATGTCTGTTGTGCAGCGCCATTATCTGTGTTTCTAGAACTATTTGTTCCTCTCGTGAAAAGTTTCCCCATGCTTTAAATAGTATGTGCACAAAATCTGAAGCTTATACACAGCGTAGTTGAATATATAGAGAGGTCGGTGTAGGGATGTTTTAATGTTGCCCCCCCTATATATATATATATATATATATATATATTCACAATAAAGTTGTATGTTCATAGAAAATAATGTCAAATTATCAAACAAGTCAGGTGATTTTTCGCGGTTTAATTCAACAATTTAACATTAAATAATTTATAAATACAACCTTATAGTTACTTATTTCTAAATGTTTCACAAATCTGCTGTACGCAGAGAACCTTATAGATTATGACATCTGGTCTCATACCTGAATAAGCTCAACAGAAGAAATCGCATGTAACGTAACTCCGGCAAAAGGTGGATACGTAATAACCTGGAAACTGTTTCACTAAGCTTGAAATTACATCTAGTGCAATTTATCTACCAATTAGAATAATTGTGTTAAAATTAACATTGCGTAATTACGTATCCAACGTTTAGTTGGAATTCCATTACCTGCGGTTTATTCTATTGATCTGATTTGCATATCAGCCTAGATGTCATAATCATTAAGCTTCTCTGGGTGAATTTTGTCAGCAATGCTTTTAATGGATAACTCAGTTGATAGATCATTAGTATCTTATGTGAAAGGTCCATGGTTCGAATCGTGGCATGGTTACTTTCTCACTCAGTTGGAAAACTATAACTTGTGTAATAGTGATAATGTAAATCTTTTAATAAAATCTTGAGAAGTTATATCTGATTTGAAAAATTAATGAAAAATATTTTAATAAATTAATTAATCTATATATATATATATATATATATATATAATAAATTAATATATATAATATAATAAATAAATAATATATATAATATATTATATAGCTTAAAAATTATAATTTTTGTAACCGTACATTTCCTTCTTTCTGAACTACTTTTTTTTCTGTCTCTTCATTTGAATGCAATTCTCTAAAATGATCATTAATGTTCGAATTTCACACTGAATGCCTATCGCATACATAATCTCAAAATGCTATACTGAAGAATGTTTGCATAAATATGTATGTAATAAGCTTTTAAAAAAATAACTGTGAGATAAGTTGGTAAAGAAATGGTTGATTTTTAGTTGAAAATGTGTCGGTCTGGCCCAATTTGGAGTTTTATTTAAATTATTTTTTAATCTTGCCTGGCCGAACAAGGCCAGGATGGATTTCGTTCTAAAACGTGCCTAACCATTTCGTCAAGTAGTGATCGCTATATATAATTTATCAGGGTAACAGTAAGAGCTTGTGCACGATTACGAATCTTGGAGCATTGTCAAAGTATATTAAGAAAAT
This sequence comes from Maratus michaelseni, assembly GCA_963931845.1. Lineage (NCBI taxonomy): Eukaryota > Metazoa > Arthropoda > Arachnida > Araneae > Salticidae > Maratus > Maratus michaelseni. The sequence goes on from OZ007592.1 coordinate 340,275,798, forward strand.
TTGAAAATTCCGTTTTCAGGCTGGAAGGCTCTCAATCTATTTGTCAGTTGTAGATGTAATTTTACATGATATTGGGTCTCGTAAGATAGTCATTTTTGTCTTTCACACTTCCGCTGTCGTGGTACAAAATAAGCTGTATCTGGAAATCTATCAGAGCTGTAGAGATAGAATTTTCTATAATGATGATTCTTTGAACATAGGCAAGAAATATTAAGATTTTTTAAAATTCACAGACAGTAAATCGCAGAATATATCATAACATTAGAGTTGAATTGTCTAATAATGATGAGTGGCAGGGCATAAAAGTAATTAAAGATGGAATTATATGAAAGTAATATCATTTTTCAATGGGGAGGGTGAGAATATATCGTAGAATGTATGAAGGCTTTAGAGAAAACCTTAATTATGATGAGTGTCAAAGCATAGGTAAGTCCTACTTGGAGGTGTTATATCCAAGTAAACCGAATATTATATTTGAAGTCAACACTAGTCCAACACACGTCGACCCAGAAACCCAAAACTCTAAAGGAATGAAATATAATCCGTTTTAATGTACAATTATGGAAACATAGTCAGCAATTTTACCTCCTGTATGAATTTATATTAAAAAATAAGTATATATGTATACCAACTAGAGCGATTTACTGTCTGTACGATTCGAGTTATACCCGAACCAAACCCAAAAATTCTTTTTTGATTCAATCCGCATCCCTACCCGAATTTAAGAAAAATAATCATCCCCCCACAACCCGACTCGAACCCAACAAAAACGTAGCCGAATTTTTAAAATGACTTATTTGTGCAAACTTTAATGCAGTTATGGAAAAAATAGTGTATAATCATATCTCTAATATGAATTATATATTTAATGTAGAAAATGAACAAGTAAAAACTTATTCCTTTTCGGATATTTTTGATACTTTTCCAGTATAAGGGCCTTGGAGATTTCTTAAAAAGCTTCGCGCAATTTGGGTTCCGGAAAGTGAAAATTCTTGCCAAATGATATACACAGCTATAAAAAAATCTTGATGTAAATTTTTCTTAGTTTATAAACGTACATATAGATATTTATATTTTAATATTTTATTTATATGAATTATTCTCTTGTTTTTTTATATACAATTTGCTTCTGTTTGTATATAATAGATAAATGGCTTGTGTATATATTAAATTCATTGTATAAATATTGAAGAAAAATGCTTGTGTATATGGAACAGCGAATAGGTTGCCAGAAAATATGCATGGATAATTTTCTTCTCTTACCAAGCCCATTTTTTTTTCTATCTCACCAAATCCCCTATACTGGAAAAGTACCATTCATTTTTTAGTCTGAAAGAATATTCGTGACTTTACTTTTTAAAAACCGGATCAACAGACCGCGCCCTGCAAGAACCAAAACTTAACACTAAACTCACTCGAACCCGAAACATTTAGCCAACAAGACCCTAATATCACCCGAAATAAACAAAAGTAGTGTCAACATGTCGCGGCCCATGGGTCTGGTCGAATTATTTTCAATAGACGAAAATTATTACAAATTCTGCGATTAACCTCAGATTGATTTTTAATCTGTAAAATAAAATGAGGTAAATATTTCTTATCTGAAATAGTGGTATTTGGACTCCTTAAAAATTTTAAATGTGTACGTACCTTGTGTATTTCGTTAAATGTATAAAACAAACTTGTAGCGATTTTGGTTTTATTAATACATTAAAAATAATTACGATAATAATACTGGTATCTGTAGTATAAATTTAAAGTTTTACTCAAAAAGTTTTAAAATGTTTGATATATAATATTAAAATGCAAAAAACCCCTTCCAACTACTATATTTAGTTACTTTGTAAATTTTACTTTGTATTAATTATTTCTTAAAAGAAAAGCAAGCTTTTCTGATTCACATAAAAATAAAATGTTATTTTTTTCAATGTGAGTGTTTCAATAAATGACAATCTATTACAGGAAATTAAACTAATAAACGAAAAACTTTAATTGCTTTCACTTTTTTATTCAAAAGAATGTATTTTTACGACAAATCTTTAATCATCAATTTATTTTAATAGCTTTCTATGGAGGCTAACATTAAATAGTAATTAACATTTTTTTCTCTTTTGAGAAAATGACTGAATTGCTTCATTATTTATAGAATATACATTTTTATATGTTTTTATGATAACAAAAAACTTTTTTTCATTCTGAATTTTTTAATTATGTTTTTTTGCAAAAATGTGTTTTTGTTCATTTTTTTCCGTTTTTGTTTTCAAAAAATTAATAAGGAAAACAATCTTTATATGTAAAAAGCAATACAAGTGCATCCCCTTATTTTTACATTATACAAACATTTATTAGCTAAGCAACTTTACTTTCGAAATTATAAAAGCAATGTTAAGTTTATCATGCATGGTAAGTAGGCAGATTTAGATATAATATCAAGAGTACTGCGTGTGTGTTCTGTTTGAGAGTTCGCATAGACACAGGTCTTTTATGGTAGATGGCATAGTTTAAACACTGTGTAGCTACATACCGTATTACGTGATACCCCGAAATCTAAGAGCAAGTTTATCGGAAATGAGAGACATATCTGCTGCAAATCACTGCAATCGTGATTTAATGACAACAATTATTCTAAACGAACAATGTGTGGAGGTGTCTAACAATGCATGAAATAAATATGCTTTTTACATCCAAGTTGTTAAAATTACGGAATTACAAAATATGTCAGAATTTGCTGACTAAAATTATTAGAATTTACACTGCAGAGATTTATTCAGTGTTGCATGGGCCAATGACAAGCGTGCAGAAAACACAAACTGTGTAGTTACTTTTTAGTCGACTTTCAACAAATGAAATTATAAAGTTTGTTTGTGAAGGTAAAAATACAGACCTTAAAATACTTTCGCTACACAAACAAGAAAAGTTGTACGAAACAACATAACTTTTCTATATATAGAAGCGAAAACAAATGGCTTCGTTTCATTTATACAGTTACATGTTAAAAATATATTTTTGACAAGAATATTGCTGGTTTATTATGTTAAAAAATGTGTGAAGTAATGCAATTGTTAATGAATTTTTAGGTTTTCTCTAAGTGAATCAGATTTCATTTTTTAAATTTTTATAGTAATTATATGTTACATGCGGAGGGAGGTATGATCATATCATTCTACAGACTCTTTGGCGGACGTGGCCGAAAAAAAGGTTTGAATTAATTAATTAAGGTAACTAATATAAAGCGATTCAAGTGCATCATCTTACTTTTACTTTTTGCGAAAATTTATTAAATAAGCACGTATCCTTTTGAAATCATAAATGCAGTATTAAGTTTATCCTGACAAGGAGACCGCCAAACATGATGCGCACAGATTTTGATGATTTTAAAGTATGTTGTAGGGATCATACCCCTAACTATTCAGGTCAAAGGTTTCCTTCAAATGGGCTTTAGTTTTCGAGAAATTTCGTTTTAAAGTTAAGCATGCATTTCAAATGCCGTTACTTCGCGATCCTGGACATGGTCTCAGTGGCTACGTGGTAGCGTTCGCGATTTGAGATACGCAGATGGGTGTTCTGTCCTCTCCTGTGACTTTTACCTTTTTTTAACAAATTTTATATATTTGTCGCGTTATAAGTTGTATGCAGAATTATGAATTCTGCATCTTTGAACTTTTTGATATTTTCCTAATAAATACCATTTACATTTTCGAATATTGCGTGAAAATTTATAGTTTTTGCGCAATTTTTATTCGAATATTTCTGCTGGCGAAAATCCAAACTAATTTATGTTTTGATATCTCGTCTTTTTAAAATGATTATTGTTTACATTTATGTATATTTACTTATTTATTTATTGTATTTATGAAATAATACATTTTTTTTATTTACATTTTCTATTTAAAAAAAATTTAAATGATTCAGAAAAAATTAACAAAATAATATATCCTTTTAATATTTGATTTGTTCTAAATATATTGAAATATGTTAACTGCTGAAATACTAAAATATTTATCATCACCGACATCGACATTTTTAGTTTATTAAATATGGAACTAATTGTGTTATACCTATCGCAAAAATATTCTAAACAAATTTCGCATTAAAAATCGCCTTTAAATAATTGTTTTAACAATATTGGAAGAATGTATAAATTAGCATATTATATATTCTTTAAATACTTAAATTGTGATAAATATATTTAAAAATGCATTAAATTTGAAAAAGAAATTATTTCAAACGTGGTATTTGTCTGCAAAGGAAGCGAAACGAAATTGATAAAAAGAAAATTTTATTTATTCTGCTATTACCGTAAAAGTTGTTGCAGACGATTTTTTTTTCAGATTTTTTTTTATATGTATTGTAATTTACAAACGATTTTTCATTCATAGTTGAATTTTTCTGTATGCCATCGACTTGTTAGACTGAAAAAAAAATTAATTGTAATACATTATTTTTTATTTGTGCAAATCAAAAATGACGGTGAGTATGAACTTTACAGTTAAATGTATTTAAATAACATAAAAAATATATATATAACTGGCTAAAACTTGGATATAATCGTTATATTTTATTACTCCTTTCAAGATATGTTTTTTGGAATTAGTTAGTTTGGAATTTCGTCAATAGAAATATTAATTTCAAAACTGTACAAGAAAAAAAAAAACGTAATTTTTTACGAAATATTCGAAAATGTAAATGGAATTTATTAGGAAAATATCAAAAAGTTCAAAGATGCAGAATTCATAACTCTGCATACAACTTATAACGAGACAAATATATAAAATTTGTTAAAAAAGGTAAAAGTCACAGGAGAGGACAGAACACCTATCGGCGGCACTCAAATCGCGAACGCTACCGCGGAGCCACTGAGACCTTGCCCACAATCGCGAAGTAATGGCATTTGAAATGCATGCTTAACTTTAAAACGAAATTTCTCGAAAACTAAAGCCCATTTGAAGGAAACCTTTGACCTGAATATTTAGGGGTATGATCACTACAACATACTTTAAAATCATCGAAATCTGTGCGCATAATGTTTGGCGGTCTCCTTGTGAGTGTTAAGTAGTCAAAGTTATATGAAATATCTAGTGTATGGAGTATGTGCTCAGTTTCAAAGCTCGCAGAGACACATGTCTTTTACGCTAGATATCGTAATTTAGAAAACTGTATAACTACCTGTCGTGTATAACTATATGATACCCCGAAAGCCAAGAGGCAAGCTTATCGGAAATAACAGAGATATCTTTGCAATCGTGATTTAATAATAACAATTATTCTAACCGAACAATGCGGGTAGGTGCCTAACAATGCATGAAATTAATCTGCCATTTCTATCCAAGTTGTTAAAATTATAGAATTACAAAATATCTCAGAATTTCCTGACCAAAATTATTTCATTTTCAAATAAAGAGATTTCATCAATATTATACAGATCAATGATAAAGTGCATAAAGCTCAAACTGCACTATTACTTTTTAACAAATGACATACAGTTCATACAGTTTGTTTGTTTTTGAATTCCTTCTTTCTTTAGAAAAATATATAATATATATATATGAACGGGGTTATTTACTTGCCACTCAAATGAATGTTTTTATTAACACTTTTCAACATCGTTGAAAAGTGTTTATGACTTCGATTTGTCTGTCTGTCTGTCCATCTGTCCGTGCTCGATCTTTTGTAAATATAATTGGATCACTCTGTAATTTTTGTATGTCATTAACGTTTACTATAGCACGATCGCTATTGAAAATAATGTGTGCAGCAACTGTAGTTCTTTTACAGGACAGTTAAAAATTTTCCTCTAGATTACGGTATAGAAAAATCGTTTCAAGTGCATTTTAATAATGTTACACCATTTCAAAAATAATGAATTTCGTATTCAGTTATGAAGTACACTGAAACATGCGTTCTGTAAAATATGGGATGCAAAAAATTATTATTCATTTACACGGCCACACAAAAGAATTCCGTTATACAATTAGCTATGGAGAAAAGCATTTTGCATAGTTTTATCCAACACTTTTTCAAATTTGTAATTTTACTTTGCTTAACACTTTGCTTAACAGCGTACAACCAACTTGAGTGAAAAATATGCCCAGAGCGGGAATCGAAACCAAATACCTTGGTATAATGCACAAAGTGCTTTACCAATTAAGCCATCCGGACGACATCCAGTCTGGCACCTCTTTAACTAATATACGTTGGCAAGGCTGCAACTCCGCAGCGCAAGATGGAATGTCAACATGAGCACAATGACAGTGGCGTACATGAGACGAATAAATTCCCAGCGTCGGATAATATATAAATTTCCAATTACATTTTCAGTAGGGCTGAAACTACGCCTTAAATCTTTAAATAGCACTACAAAGGATGTGAATTTTCTTTTCACTTTGCTTAACAGCGTACAAAAAACTTGAGTTAAAAATGTGCCAAAGCGGGGATCGAACCGAGATACCTTGGTATAGCGCACCAAGTGCTTTACCAATAAACCATACAGACGATCTGGGGTTCGATTCCCGATCTGGACACATTTTTAACTCAAGTTGGTTGTACGCTGTGTGAACGCAAAGTGAAAAAAAAGTTCACGTCCTTTGTAGTGTTATTTAGAAAAAAATATATATTTATCCACAAACAATGTTTATTAAAATTTGATGTAGCACCTAAAAACAAGTTCAATTATTTAATAAATAAACATAATTAAAATCCAGTTTTAGGAGTAGATCGCCAACAAAACAGAAGATAAGCTTAGTTACAATTTCTACTTACAATTTTGGAATTTGAAGGAATTGACAAAAATCGGAATTGATACAAAGAACATTAATTAATTTTAACACAATTTTTGTAAGAAATTTCGATGGTCTAGCAATTCAATTGGCAACATACTTTTATAAGGGATGATTGGAATGGATTTATAGACGCTAGGTTGTTCTTTTAGAACATCCTGCATGGGAATAAATTGTCACACTGGGTTTGTCTAGTTATTCCTCACTCAGCTATTTTGAAATATCGAGCGGTTTAGGAAGCTTTAGGAGCGGATTGCCATCGTGGATTTCTTTGAGTTGGGTTGGGTTGATTGTTGACGGCCAATTATCTGCACTTGGGATATAGGCCCGGGGGGAGTGCCCTTCGTGGGGGTCTTTCTAAGGGAACCTAACCCGTATTTACGCATGGATAAATCCACGGCTCGAAGAAAACCACGAAAACTCCGAACGATTAGGCCGACGGGCGCGATTGGGATCGAACCCAGTACCTCCCGTCTACCAGCTTCGAGAGAACAACCTCTCAGCCACTGGTGGGGCTCGGATTTCTTTGAAAACTGTAGGGGGACGTTGCTCCAGAAATCTCACCCGACTTTTCTTACGCAAAATCTCGGGTGGCTAACACTAATTTATAACCCATCATGATCTCTACGAAATTTGTAAAGGCACGTCGCTTTCGTCTGGATCGGTCAACTCGTTTTAAAAAGTGATATAAAAATTGAATTTGTTGTCTGAGGACATGAGGTTCGCTTTTCAGAGAAAATTACCATTCCACGACTAAGTAAATATGCTATGTTGACTCAGGTCACGACTCCTTCCTTCGCCTTTTCCAACCAATTCCTTTTTTGTCGATGCTTCTCATCTGACTTCTGCTCGTAGAATCACTAAAAAATTACCGGACAGAGGGGGGCAAAAAAACGACCCTCTGCCCAGCTGAGAGTAACTTAACTTTTTAATATCTCCACCTATACTGAACTTCAATTGTAAGCATCCGAACCTCACTCTAATTCAGGGAGGGAGTGTAGAAAAGGATTCGAGGATTCAGTGGTCCTTATTCGGCTAAAAATCTCGCAGGGCTGACCCATTTCTCAAATTTGGCGCGAACCACTTCAAAAACAAGTGGGAGGGTAGTTAAAAACTTCAATAGCAACTAAATTGTCAAGTGTCGTCTTTACATCGGTCCCGAGTGATTCGCCTAGGTTGTAAACAAGCTCATAATTTTTTTCAAATATCTTTGCGGCGATCCAGCACATTTCTGCGGACCGTGCGCTTTTTCTATAGTTAAGGAATGATATAGATTCTCCACGCTTCGGGTAAATACCTGAAAACACCTGAGCCCTTTTTCCCAGGGTGAAAAAAATTGGATAACAATGCATATAATTTGGAATCGCTTGCAGTATCAAAGAATCTAAGATTGTAAAACGGCCACCCAGTATTTCTGTTACATTGTATAGGAAATGCTACTATAATTGGGTAATAGAATAAACTTTCAAAGTTGACAAAGAAGATTGCTTTCACAAAATAGATAGGTTATAAAAAGGGTCTGGTTAATACATACGTAAATAAGAATAGCTATTTTAAACAGGGCCTATAAAACTTCAAAGTCCGGTGCACATTTTGCCATGAGAATGTATTTTTGGATAGAGAAAAAATTGTGCAGCAATAATAATTAGTAAATAACAATGTTTAAAAGAACGTAAGCAATATTAAAGAAAAGCGAAGAAAGAAAAAATAAAAGGGAAGGGATTTTACTAATGAGAATAAAATAAAAAGAAATTAGAAGAAATTTATAATTAAATATTGACCAACCATAACATCCGAGCATCGGTGCATCAGGGAATGCCTTGGACTAGTCTTACTGAGATTTTCAGACTTCTAGGTGCGCTACATTTCTCTAGCCATCGCCGACACACACACACAGAGTGAAACTCTCTCTTATTTTTATATGGATGGGCCTAAAATAATTTTAGTCGACTAGTTTTAACAAGCTTGTTTAAGTTCTAAGGCATTTTAGAAGCTCCTTTAAGATTTTTTACGCTAGAAACTACTTTGGAATTGTTTTAAAAGATCAATGTTTATTCATAATTAAAAAATATCTTTTTAAAACTAAATCAAATTTAACTAAGATAATAATTCTGACCATTTAACTTGAGACCCATGTTTATAGGAAAAATCTAGAAAGTGCACTTTAGTGCACGCGCGTTGTGCTTTATCATTTTTATTTAAAATTTGATCCATTGAGGATCTTTGTTTTTTCGTTACTGAAATATTTACCGCTATTATTATGTCAACTTTACGAATAATTTTATGTATGGATTATTATCTGAAATTTCTAATTAAGTACTTAACCAAAGAAAAACACTAATATGTGTGCAAATTCCTAAATATATTATTTCATTAAAGTTAATTTATTCATAATTCATGCTTTTAGACATAATGTTTATTTAATATATAAAAAAAAATATCTCATAAACTCGCATTAGTACATCAGTTGACAGTTTCTCCCCATTTGAAGGATCCAGTTTGAAGGCATCCAAATACGAAGAAAATTTTAAAATAACGGTTATTCAAAATGTGTTGCTTTAGCTGGTATCACTTTGGGTAGATGAACTAGAGATTTAATGGCGTAGAATCAATGGGGGTTATTTGACATTCGAATATATATACCTAAACGGTAATCTAAGTTTCTAGAATATTCTTCTCATTTAGTTAGTTGTCTCTGAGATTGAAATTTAACGATGTATTCAGTGATGAGAGGTTCTCCTAGAAGAAACGTTTTAAGTTCATCAACATGTTTCGAGTTTTGTTCATGAAATGAGGAGCTTTGATTACATCCCTTTTATATATGATTCTTGTTTTAGGATTTTAGGTACATACAAAACATTTATCACATTTATGAGAATCTAAAACGGAATCCTTCTTTTAATTGACAGTGTAATTAGTTTAAAAAAATACGACTATTAACCCTTTCATTATCACTGGTGAACGCAGGTCACTTCGCGCCTCACGGACACGATCTTTTTTCTATTCTAAATGTAACGAAACGTCAGTATTTCGATACAATCTTTTAAAAGCATCTCTGTAGTACTGATTTACATCACCTTCAACTTTTTAGAACATTCTTCGGACGTGTAGAAATATTTAAAAAAATAAAATCTGAGAAGTTTTCGAAAAAAAAAATGCGAAAAAGCGGGTATTTCGGCGTGGCGTCACTCTGTTTTTCACTACAAAATATGCATATTTTTTCGCGAAATTTTATATGGAGCTTGTATACAATTATATTTGACAGTTATATTTGTAACCGATTAAATTTTCAGAGATTTCGAAAGATCAGAACTATTTATTTATTGTTATTTTAAAAGAGCCGACGAGAAACAAACAAAAAAGCGAGAAGATAACAAATTTTTTCACAACTAGATAACATTATTTTTTCACGAAATTTTCACATGGGCTATAAAACCGTTATATATATAACAGATAAAAATTTGAAACAGTTAGGGAAAAACGAATTTTTTAAAAAACTATGAAACGACCCTATATGAAAAAACAAGAAAATACCTTCTTACGAGAGCTTTCATTACTAAATATAAATAATTTTTCTCGAACTTTTCTTTTAAAAATAGAATTTCATATAAAATCGGGTTAAATATATAAAATCATACAAACTTACGGTTTATTTAAATTTATTATCAAGGGCACGGGCAACGCCGATCGTGTCAGCTAGTTAGAAATATAATATTCCTTACTCAACTATGGATGATCAAATAAATGGATGGTTCTTTTGGTAGCAGACACTCTAGTTTGTTTAATAAAATGCTAATTTAATAGTTTAATGCTAATATCTTATTTGGAAGCAGTGTAATTGTTGAGCATGATGGTGTACTTCTCAAGATACTGTTGTTACTATTAGGCTAGATAAAGAAATCAAACTAATTAAAATGGCAATGTTTGTCTCCAAAATCTGGAAAGTGGGCCAGAATGGTGTGATAAAACAGTTTCTGAATTGAAATAAAAATAAAGACTTGCCTGCAAAATCAGCTGAAATTATGAATATTTTTTTCAAATCAGCTGAAACCAGAAATTAAAAACAATAACCAAAATTAATAAATAATCACGTAGACACAAGTGGGGTTTCTGTTTCATAGTATGTTTATTTGATTTGAAAAAAAAATCAGAAAGTTGGCAGGAATAACATTACCCCAATTGTTAAGTTGTTGGAACAACCACATCGTTCCCAGAATTCCTAAAATTAAAAGTATAAAAAATTAGTTTATGAAATAGCTGGGTAGAACCGGGGCCATCATGAAAACAACTTTTCTTCTCTTCATGCTTCAAGATGCGGTTGGGGTGGCAAACGATTTCGAATTACTCTTTTTTTAAAGTTTTTTTTATTTACGTACACTGTATTAAAAACACCAAATCAAGGAACAAGACATGACAAAAAAGAAAAAAAAAAGGATTTCGCATCATTATTCTTTTAACCATTAGATGTGACTCTAATTGTATTTACTACACTCTAGTTCAAAATAAAAGCATACAATTCACCGCGCATACAATACATCACACAATTCACGTGTGAACTATAGGAACATTATTTTGCATTTTCAATAATGAGATAAAAAAGGGTACTTACTTTCTTATGATTATCCTTTATCAAACGAAAAAGAATCCTTGATAAATTAATGATAAATCCTTCTAAAAAATTCCATTATTTAAACATCTTTATTCCATATATGTTCAGGTGAATGTTATTTGAAATACACAAAGAGTAATAAATGGCGCACAACGAAACGATACGAGTCAGATCTGCTTTGTAACGTCACGTCATGTGTTTAATGCAGGCTGGTATAAGAAGAAATGTTGTTTTCGCGATGGTTCTGGTAGAACATACAGTAACAAACGTTGTTTGGTTTAATTAATGTTGAATCGGTAATTCATTTGTTACTTTTTGGTAATTAATTGTCAAAGCTAAAAGGGATTAAAATACGAATGTTAAATATTCATTATTTAATTGTAATGTAGTATTAATTATTTAATAAATTGATAACGATAAAATTAATGCAATTAAGGGGAACTGATTTGCATAAAATGCATTGTCACATGTAAGTACTTTGGACATCTCATTCAGTTTAACTAATTTAAATGTGACATAAATGATCTAAAAATGAAAATGAGATATTTTTGCTTAAATTACAGATAATAAATCAATTTTATGAAAACAAATTAATTTTTCACTTAAACTTTCCAACCTAGTTGAAAAGTGTTTATGACTTCGGTTTGTCTGGCTGTATGGCCGTCTGCCGTCTGGCCGACTGTCCATGCTCTAACTCCGGTAAATATGCTCGGATTGCCTTGCAATTTTTAAATGTTATTGTCGTTATCTATAGCACGTTCCCTATTTCAACTGAAGTGTGTAGCACTTATAGTTTTTTTACAGGGACACTCAAAAGAATTCTGTTACGTTACGGTCTATAGGGAAAAATCATTTGCGGTTTATTTTAATAATGTTACACAATTGCAAACGCATTGTAATTGATATATATCACTAAGGTGTATTACAAGAAGCTTAATATGGAATAGGGTGCGCATAGCACTTATAGTTAATTTACAGGGACAGTCAAAAAATTCTGTTACATTACGTCTATGGGGAAAATCGTCTGCGGTTTATTTAAATAATGTTTCACTATTTTAAACGCATTGAAATTTATATATATCACTAAGGTGCATTACAAGAGGCTTACTACAGAATAGTGTGTGTATAGCAGTCATCGTTCATTTACAGGGACACACAAAATAATTCTCTACTGTCTGTTAACAATAATTCCTGGAAGTGCGTTTTAAGTTACTGAACGCGATTTTAAATTTAACTCAATTTTTGTTTATTACCTGGTGTGTATAAATTCTGTAGATCCTATACAGGGCAGCACAAAAGTTCTCGAACACATTTCCGTTTATTGACAGAAACTTCCGAAGGAGAGTTTTAAACTGTGCTACGCGTTTCTTAACTGAACTAAAATTTAGCGTCCTATGTAGTATATATACAAATCTATAGATCATAATGGGCTGAATAAAAGTATTCGGATATTTTTCCGAATACTGTATACGTTGGAAATTCCTGAAATTATGTTTTTAAATATGTTATGCGTTTTCCAAATTGTTTACTTTGATGTTATCTTTCAGCTTATTAAACGGTATGATTTGTAAAATTATTTTGGAAGCGTTGGAAAATGTTACATAATCTATGCTTGACGTATGATTTTTCGTTCTTGTTTAATTTTTTTTTCTGTTTTCAGATATCACAATCTATAAAGACATCTGCAATTAATGTTCGAAAAAACTGCTTTTTTTTATCCACATTAAAGCTATTTTATAACAACATATTCCACTAGTTAAAATATTTTTTAAATGGTCAATCTTGATTATTTTATGAAATACTGAATAATATTCATTAATAAATTCAAAGATCAAATTTATTCAATTTGATTCTGTAACACTGTTTCGTTTATATTGTTCGTATTGCTCAAAGTCGATTAATAAAATTTCCTTGGACGACATAATAAGTATAACTGACATTATACCAGTATATGTTATATGTTATATGTATTTGTATATATTAATCCAAAAGCCCGAAGTCTGGTAATCTCTGTGTTTTACCGGTATATCTTAGTCTTGGTAAAAGCCCGAAATATGCTTCCAAACGCTTGCATTTCAGAATTTCACCAAACAATTTCGGTAAATGCTGGGATTTACTGAATCGTTTTGGTAAAATCTCGAAATGATAAATGCGTATGCCCATTTATCTGCTCTAGCACATAATATTGTAATACTTCCCTGTTCGTGTTCATGCCAGTTGCAGTTTAATGGCAGTAAAGTTTAAACAGAGGCAACGATATAGAAAAGTAGTATTCGAAAATTAGGAGAGACGGCAGATGATACAGAGATAATAATAGAGACAAACACAGATAAATATAACTTTTTATAACAATACACAGTTAACAGAGACACAATTAACACAATTAACAGAGACAAATATAGATTTTTTAAAAGTCTATATTTAAAAAAAAGCAGTTTGTGTGTCTATCTGTGTATTAGGGTGTATCGGAAAAACTCAAATTTCTTAGATCTTTTTGCGGTAGTGCGGAAAAGGTGTGAACTCCATTTATTAAAAATTGGTATCTTCTGTCGCCTCAATGGGCCGAAAGTTTCAAAAATTGTACTAAAAATAATTAAAATACAAAAATTAATAAATAATCACATATTTTGCTCATCAGTATGGGGTAGTGCATACAACTTACTATTTTGTAACAACAACAACCATCGAAAATTGTAGAATTATAGGTAATATCTTCTGTCGCCTCATATGCATCGAATTTTGGAAATTTTGATGCATTTTGGTAGTTTTCTACATAACTGTTTACTGCTTGCACAATACACAATCCAGACAGACTGGGTTTGGTGGTCTGCCAAAATAGTGGAACACGTTTTCACGTTGAGAAACAAAAGGGAACGAACAGTTAATCACGTGATCACTATTTTTCGCCATTTTTGTACCGCCATTAGTTCAGGCTTTTGTCGTTCAAATCTAGATATCCGAGAACCTGGAAAGTTGAATTTGTCCCGCTGGCTAACAACTTCCAATCGAATACTGAAGTTATATATATCTACATAAGACCCATCAAATGAGTTGCTGACTTTGGTTGTATTTATTCTATAAGTCTACGCACCCTCATGGTTCCGAATTAAGTTTCCACATTCCATAAAGAATGATGCTAGACATCTGTGGCATTTCATCAGCTCATCTCGGTACTTGCCAAAGAAGTATCGTGACGTAATCGACCCAGTTATTTCTCGCAACGCTTACTTTGTGGCTCTAGAGAACATGCTTTTGGCCATGTTAACAGATGAGAGGTGTCATCAGTGCCGTAACTAGGCAGGTGCAACAGGTGCAGCCGCACAGGGCCCATCTGAAAGGGGGGCCCCCAAAATGATGTGCATAAGAAATTATATTTTTTTAATTGAAAAAGAAATTTCTGCCTTTCTACTGCGCGATTTGACGGTTAAGTTTTGTGTTATTTAGATCCTAGATGTCTCTGCTTATCAACATGACCATTCGAACTAATATAGAACTGATATTTTCAACTTACCTACATACCAGCCAAACTTATGCTAGGTTATAATTAGTAACGTATACTTGTGTTTTCACTTATGTTTTTACCAAATGCCGGTTTTTTTCCGTTTTATTTTAACTTCAATTAGCCAAACCATTTGAAATATGGAAGATACAGTCTTAAAATTAGTACCTTTACGTCTCAAATTCTGCAATTAGTTCGAAAAAATACCGTTGTTAGCCCTTTGAAAAATGTTGGCAAAAAAGAGTCGTTTTCGCAGTAAACATTTCCCATAATATGCCAACGTTCCACACCGCCCCCCCTCCCAGGTCGCAATTTTAGGGGCACCGATAAGCAAAAAATATGCCTTAATGCCGATACTTTCTTCTAATCCTCAGTGTAATCGGTTTTCAAAAATAGGAAAATTTTAACTCTTTTAAAAAATTCACGACCGCAGGTCACTTTACCTCTCGGAAGCAATATTTTTTCTACATTAAAAGTAAATGTACGTCCAAATTTCGACACAATCTTTTTACAGCATCTCGGCAGACTGGATTTACAGCTACTACAAAAATTTTGAAACATTCGGGGGAGCACAAATATTTAAAAAAAAATTAATCAAATCTAAGAAAAAATCGACGAAAAAAGTGGGATATTTCGCTGGATTTGGCTTACGTTTTCACTATTAAATTTGCATATTGTTTCATAAAATGGTTAACGGAACATCATATTTTTAATTCCTAAAAATTTCGAAAAAATTGAACAATAACCACTGAAGAAAAAAAATCTAAATTACAGGACAACCCCCCCCCGCCCCTTCCCCTTCTTTTATCGGCAGACTTCAGAATTAAGCATTGATTCCGAAAATCAAAATACGCAAAAAATAAATAAATAAATAAAATATCCTAAGCAACATGTACGCTAAATTCGTTTTCCAACACTGCAAACTATTTCAATAAATATCATCATTAACCTTATGAAAGAAAATTCATTTCCGAAAGCCAGTTTTGTCAAATTTTGAGGACAAGTAATTCGTGGGGAAATAAATGTTCGGGAACAATAAAATTTTTCGAAAAAAACTTGGGTATTTTCTTTTCCTTATTTCACGTAAAGTTTACTTTTAATCATTTGGCAACATTGAACCTGTCTCGAATTCTATTCTGTTTTTGCTTCCACCGAGCTCTATGTTTTTATGCGGAAAGCGAAAATAAGTACGGAAATCGATTTTATTAAGTGGTCGTGCTTTATAACGGCACAGTTTACTCTTTTATCCAATTCTAATGTCTCTTGATATTTTTAATTTGTATTTCTTATTTATTTCTTATTCAAAGAAAAAGAAGTACCAAGAAATTTAAGGCCAGAATTTAATGGTAAGTGAAATCATTGAAAATATTTATGTATATAATCTTGGAAAAACTTTTGTAGAAGAATTATTATTTTAATTATTATTATTATTATTATTATTATTATTATTATTATTTTAAATCATATTAAAGGTAAACATATATCGAATTTGAAGGGTCCATGCAGGTTTTTTTTCTTTCTTATCTCTCAATTTATAAAACAAGAAAATGTTATTTTTATGTAATTTATTATATTATTAAATTTTGTGAAGGGCCTTGTTTTATTAAAAGGAATTATTAAATATTTTATTTTATTGAATATATTATATTTTATATATTATATATATTATTTTATTAAGTGTTAAAGGAATAATTAAAAGGGCCCATTTTTGTTAGTTTCGTGGAGGGATTCTAAAAAGGCCCTGTTTCTGTCTGGATCACCCAACTGATTTGATTTAAAAGTTCTAAAATTACTCACTTATTTTTAAATCTGTGAATGAAATTGTTGTCTGGAGACTTATCTGCTATTTCAACATTGTTAATTAAACGTTTCCTATATTTTGCTTTCCCATCGTCTAATCAATCTGGATAGCAGACAAATGGTCGCGACTTTAGAATTGTCTACTGGCGGTAGAAAAAAAATATTTGCTTCTATTTTTTTTCATCGCTTTAAACGAGAGGATTTATTGTTTAAATGTTTGAAACCTTTTACGATTCCTTTTACATTTGAGTTTTATGGCGACGTTTTAATAATTAATTTCATGTGTAACAAATTTTTAGATTTTTAATATTTTCTGAGAAATGTTTGATTGGAGAAAAGCATCGGAATATGGCAAATAAAAGGCATCCAAGCAAGTGATATTTCGTCACACGCTTGCATTCGTTCTACAAAAAGTAGTTTATGTACGTTATAACAGTTTTATACTTGTACGGCAACATGCTAACAATAATATTTTGTTTTCTAGCTTAAAAATGTCTAAGCATTTGTCAGGTGCACAAAAGAGAAATATAAGGAAACGAAAATTGAAAGAATGCAAGTCAATGTCGCAACAGTTTGGTAAATGGTTAAAAACCGAAAACTCAGAGAATAGAAGAAGTGTAGAAGAGGTCAAATCTAGCACTACTTCACAAGGTGATAAAAAAAACACTGCATTTGGCATCTACCCCTTCAATTAACGACAATTCTCCGAGTAACAAAAACGATCCATTGCAAGAAAAGCAATCTACTGCTTCTCAAGATATTCTATTAAAATACCCTCATTATAATTCAAAAGAGGATGAACCTGCACAAAGTACTGTCTCACAAACTGATAATACCAAACATTCTGCTGCTTCACTGGGTATTTTACTACAATTGCCCCATAATAGTTCAAAAGAGGATCAGCCTGTACAAAGTACTGTCTCACAAACTGATATTACCGAATATTCTGCTGTTTCACAAGGTATTTCACTACATTTGCCCCATAATTCAAAAGAGGACGAGCCTGCACAAAGTACTGTTTCACAAACTGATAATACCAAACAAAATATGTTCTGTACTGTTCCAGAAGAAATACTGCTTAATTACAACGATCTCCATTCCTGGCCTGCCGTTACTGGTAAATTAGTACATTCTCTTGTCTCACATGGTGCAGATCAAGGCGACAACATTAACTTTAATACGGTAAAGGTAGACGATTCAGGTCGAAAATTTACAAAGGACTGGTTTTATGTTAAACAAATTAACGGAGAAACTGTTAAAAGAAAATGGATTTTATATTCCGTTAATCAAAATGCAGTATTTTGCTTTCCTTGCATGCTTTTTGGGCAAAAATCGCATAAAATTTCAGACCCGCAAAAAGGTTTTTATGATTGGAGGCATCTTCATCCGGTTATTCCCCGACACGAAAATTCTCCCGAACATCGAATTTCGTATGTGAAATGGAAAGTGATGGAAAAGAATATAAAATCAGGAAATGCAATTGATGATTATGTAATTAATTCCATTAACAAGGAAAAAATGATATGGCGTGAAATATTGAAAATAATATTGGATGCTATTCTATTCTGTGCCAAATATAATCTTGCTCTTAGAGGTTCAAATGAAATTATTGGAGATCCAAATAGTGGCATTTTTTAAAATTTTATTGAATTTGCTAGCCATTATAATACTACTTTAAAGGATATTGAAAAACATAAAAAGAGTTCAGTGTCTTATTTCTCACCCACTATTCAAAATCAAATAATAAAATTAGTTGGGGACAAAACTAGAAATGAAATCATCTGCAGAATTAAGAAGGCAAAGTATTACACAATTTTATTCGACTGCACTCCTGATGTTTCAAGAAAAGAGCAAATGAGTCAGATTATAAGATATGTCCATGTTGACTGTAAAGGGAAGGTAATGATTGAAGAAAGCTTCATAAACTTTATTCAATCTCATGAAAAAACGGGAGAAGGTTTATCATCTGAAATTTTGAATAAACTAAATGTTGATAAATTAGACATTCAGGATTGCAGAGGGCAAGGATTTGACAACGGTGCCAATATGGCTGGCAAGTATAGGGGAGTAAGTGCACGTATTTTGGAAATTAATGATTTAGCAATATTTGTACCTTGTGCAGCTCATAATCTAAATTTAGCCGGTGCCCACGGTGCATCTACAACTCCAGAAATGATTGCTTTTTTTGGTACTGTGCAGAGGTTGTTTAATTTTTTCTCGTCCTCAACAATTTATTTGGGAAACTTTAATGAAGTGCTTAAAAATATCACTTAAAAGTTTTTCTCATACAAGATGGTCATCAAAGGCCAGAGCAATAAAAGCGCTGTATTTACAATTACCTGAAGTAATGGAAGGACTTCAAATGATTACAAACGATTTTTCGAATCCGGAAGCTGTATCGAATGCACAAAGTTTGATTCTGCAAATTAATTATAGGTTTATCTGTACACTTTCTATATGGGATAAAATTCTACAATGCATCGATCGAACAAACAAAGCATTACAACAGAAAGATTTGTCAACAGATATTGGAACAAAACTAATTGCTGGTTTACGTAGTACATTACAAGGGCTTCGAGATACAGGTTTTGAACAAAATATCCAGGAAGCACAAAGTTTGGCTGAAAAAATAGATATAGAGAAGGAATTTCTTAATAAAAGGAAAAGAAGAGTGAGAAAATGGAAATAGAAACATCAGACGAAGGAAGTAAATTAACAGCTGAAGAGTTATTTAAAATACAAATGTACAGTGTTCTTGACACTCTGTTGTCTCAGATAGATTTGCGTTATGGAAAAAATGAGAACCATCTGATTATTTCTGCTTTCTGTATGACTCGTCTTTACAACATATGAGTGTCGCTGACTTAAAAAAATCGGCAGCAGATCTCGCTATTAAGTACAGCAAAGATTAACACATGTGTGGCTTCACATGTGAAATTGAAAGTTTTAAGTTTGAAGTAACGGCTCTTATACAAAACATACAAACTGCATCTCCGCTTGATATTCTACAGACTCTTCATGATTTTGGTTTAATTGAATTTTATCCAAATATCAGTGTCGCCCTTCGAATATTTTTAACTCTTCCCATTTCTATTGCTTCGTGCGAGCGAAGTTTTAGCAAGCTGAAATTAATAAAAAATTATTTACGATCAACTATCGGACAAGAACGTTTATCCAATCTGTCTATTATTTCAATAGAATGCAATATAGTTAAAAATATTAATTATGATGATGTTATTAATGAATTTGCCAAAATGAAAGCCAGAAAAGTGCAATTAAAATAAAACTTAATAAAAAAATTTATTGTGACGTATTTTTTTTTCATTTTTCAAAACCTAATTAATTAAGGGGCCCAAATGCGAATTCTTGCACAGGGCCCAGGAATGGCTAGTTATGGCTCTGGGTGTCATATTAGGACCCTTGCAGCTCGGCGGATTATCAAAGTAAGGAAAATTAGCACAAACGGAAATTGTGTTCGCAAATTCATTTTTCCTGCTGCTAACTTTGGAGCTACAGACCCTGTAAATTTTATTGACTGGCAAGCTTGTTATGTGATATCGCCTCCTGTTCTCAGAGAGATCAGTTCTCAAGCATTTCTAAAGATGATACAGGGCAGTATGCCAATGTATTGCTGAGATTTTATTTAATTTCTTTCACACACACAAGCGGTTGAGCGGATTGTGAAACTAGTCACTGCAGCCTCCCGAAAAACAGTTAGGCCGCAGAGCAGAGATAGATTTATTAGAGGGATACTGAAATCCAGAAAACACATGTCAAAATTTGAGATAAAAAATGATTACAAGCAGTAATGTTTTTGTCAACTGTATGTTCGAAAGGTAAAATAAAGTTTGTGTTCGCATTAAAATGAGGTAAGTGGGACGTGTATTTATTTAAATTTTTGCCTTCATTTTCCAAAATTTGGTGTCGATGAAGCGGCTGAAGATAATAACGTATAATTCTAATTTTTTTTATAGCTGTTGTTGTTGTTTCTTGAGATGAAAATAGGGGTGTTCCAATATTTTGGCAGACCACCAAACTCAGTCTGTCTCGATTGTGCATACTACTACTAGCAGTAAACAGTTATGCAGAAAACTACCAAAATTCATCAAATTTTCCAAACTTCGATGCCGGTGAGGCGACAGAAGATATTAACCAATAATTCTACAATTTTCTATGATTGTTGTTGTTGCAAAATAGTAACTTGTAAGCACTACCCCAAACCTCAGAGCGAAATCTGTGATTATTTATTAATTTTTGTATTTTAATCATTTTTAGTCGAATTTTTGGAACTTTTGGTCCACTGAGGCGACAGAAGATATCAACCCACAGTTTTAAGATTCCGCACACATTTTACTAAAGGTAATTCACAAATTTTCTGCACTACCGCAAAAAGATGTAAGAATTTTGGATTTTTTCGATACGCCCTACTGTGTATAACTCTCACGCTGTGATGGGTAAGACCATCACTACGACATCCGACACAAATGTACTCCAAGATGCTCCTGAGAACAACTCAAAGTTAGATTTTCAAAATTAGATTTCGATTTTTTTAAATTAACCTTTAAAGGATTTTTTAATGGGTTTGGCACTAATGGCTTTTGCGCTTTTCCTTCATCATTCGCATCTTTGTTTCTCATATTGCGTAACTGCATAGAGTTTCCGGAGCAGAATAAAACAAAACTGCAACGTAATTCACGAATTTTTTATTATTAATTAACAACAAAATTTAATTAAATAAATTTCAAACGTGTAATTTTTTTTTTATATAATTTCAATAAATTTGAAATTGTAAACGATAATTTTGTTTCTTTGCACAACGCTAAGGAAACTATTCATGATATTTTTACAAACAAATTGAGAAAAATAGAAAATGCCAAACCATATTGTTTCTTTTAATAAGAATTCTCAGACTTAAAAGAAAACTACTCCAATTTCGTGCAGTCGTAAATAAAATGCTACAAATTAATGTATTTTAGTTAGCATTTTCTTTTAAAAATGACACTCTCTTAAAATTAGATTTTCGATATTTAGTCTCTTTAATAGTTTGACTGTTTGGTTTAACCGTAAATATATATATATATATATATATATATATATATATATATATATATATATATAATAATAAACACCAATGGAAAATCACTTGCAGAACCATTATCACAAATGCCAACCAAAAACTTTAAACTACTTAAATTCAATACTAGAAAAACAAAACTAAACAAACTACATTTACACAGAACCAGAAAACGCAACTAACTACTTAAACTCAAAACAAAAGAACACAACAAATTGCAGCAAAAATTAAAAATGCCAATAAACAACAAAGAAAAGCTAAAACAACCTGTGTCAGGTGGCATGGCTTGAGACATGCACTGCTGGGTTAAACTAGTTTTACGCATGCAACACTCACCCATACCTGACAAGTACAGACTGAAAATGAATGAAACAGACATAACAAAAGGAAGCAAACTAAAGCCAGACTACACCAACAAATTCTCGATTTACATTACAGTAAACAACCCACTACACCGACAAACTATAACTAGACTACAACATCAATTTCTCAACTTACATCATGGCAAACATCCCACTACACCGAAATACTAAAGCCCGACTACTCCATCAAGTTCTCAACTTACATCACAGCCAACAACCCACTACACCGACAAACTATAACTAGACTACAACATCAATTTCTCAACTTACATCATGGCAAACATCCCACTACACCAAAATACTAAAGCCCGACTACTCCATCAAGTTCTCAACTTACATCACAGCCAACAACCCACTACACCGACAAACTATAACCAAACTACACCAACAAATTCTCAACTTACAGCACGGCAAACATCCCACTACACCGACAAACTATAGCTAGACTACACCATCAAGTTCTCAACTTACATCACAGCAACCATCTCACTACACCGACAAACCATAGCCAGACTACACCAACAAGTTTTCAACTTACATCACGGTAAATAACCCTCTACACCGACAAACTAAAACCAGACTTCACTATCAAATTCTCAACTTACAACACGGTAAACAACCCACTACACCGACACTCCCACAAATATCACATCAACAAAACATCGCTCGTATTGAACACTCCTAACAGTTCGTCACTATAACCTTTATTTCTGATAAATTTGTATGTTAGATCGGACAAAAACTGAACCGGATAACCTTGTGATAACGCCATATAATAAAAATCAGCTATATTCCTAGCAATATTTGCATAATTAGAGCACAATTTCTCAATACGGCATAAACCATTTATAAAAATATTTCTGAAAATGGACAAATGCACATTTGAAGTGAAATGTAACATTTTAATAGTATCAAAATTAAAATAATTTCTCTTATCGTAAATATTTGTTACCAGTTCACCATTAGAAACATCTAAAGTTACATCCAGAAAATCGACACATTTTGAATTATTTGACGCAATTTTCAGGCTTAAACTATTTGGATAGTGATTAAAGCTGAAATCTTTCAAGGAATTGTTAATCCCGGCTAATAGAACATCATCTATGTATCTGTAATATATTACATTTTGATTTGCAGTATCTTCTTTTTCATATGTATATAAATAAATATCAGCTAGGATGGAGCTGCAGCTCCCACCCATAGGAATACCTTTAATCTGTTTGTAAACCCGTTTACCATCATATAAATAATTTTCTTTAACTATATATATATATATATATATATATATATATATATTAATAGTTTGACTGTTTGGTTTAACCGTAAAATATATATATATATATATATATATATATATTTATATGTTATATAAAAAATTTATTTCCTTCGCATTTGTTTCGCATTAGTCCTTTAAATTAATATAACATCTGGCATAGTCAGTATTTCCTTAATTCTTAATAATATTTATTCCTATTTAATGTCCCTTTAAAAGTATTAACGCGTATATTATTAATTATCTTATTCCAAAAATTAATCTAAAATTTTAAGTTAATTGGTAGCTTTTATCAGCGCCCCAATCTATAAAATTCCGAGAGACGCTTTCTCATTTCGAATGTTTTTAAAAAGCCATTTTCTTTTTTTATTATTATTATTCCATGCTCAGCTTTCGCGCGTTGGGTATTTTTCACTTCAAAATTGATGCGCGGCCAGGAGAGGAACTCTTTCGTGTTCGAGTTTCTCCCTCTCGCCTTATTCGCTGGGCTGGAGTTCGCCTCTCGCTCATTGGTTTGTGCGCACGTGACGTCGTACTTCTGTATGTCTACTCTGAGTGAACAAAACTCGCTGGCATGCTTCGGAGGGCAGGATTTTTGACGTGTTTGGAAGTGTAACCAAATGGGTATCTGGTGTTGTAGTCTCGTAGAATTTTCATACAGATCTTTAACATCTATTAAACGAGGTAGTGAGCCATCGTGAAGCCCGAGGGCTATAAGTTTATACCTGTGGGGACTGTTACTGCATCGCCCTTATGCATAAATAAACTATTTGTCTGGAAATTGGCTGGTCTTTGCTGGAGAAACTGTTCTGGTGTCTTTTCATTGTTTCACCTCTTCGTCATGATTATTGATATCGACTGCAACCTTCTATATCTTTAACAAACTGCCATTTTCTCATGGAATATTACATCTCGTGGTATCTCATCTTCGTCAAAACGCCATATATATATATATATATATATATATATATATATATATATATATATATATATATATATACTTTTATTATGTGAGACTTTAGTCGTAGACTAGGATGAAAATAAAAGTGAAAAGTATCTCTTTTTTAAGCAATCGATGTAATGTGTTTAATTTTTATGTATGAAACTGCCGATGTAATTTTGCATACGTTATATTCATCGATGGAAAAGTTGCATCTTTCTATGATTAGTATTTATGGGTACTTTTTTGCATTCAAGGGTTTACTGCTAGTCTGAAATAAAGTTGTTTTAATTCACTATTCATTTCACATAGTCATAGGTATTCGCACACCTTCAGAGGTGATTTTTTGAAATCTTTGAAATTTTCTCTTTAAACCAATTTTTATGACATTTAATTTAAAACTTTTAAAAATACATTAACATTTTAGAAATTACACAGAAATTATTTTTTAAGAGTGAAAAATTGTCAAAATTATCGGAAAAAATTACATTTGTGTAAAACATGGTAACTCAAAATCAAATCAATGCATTCACATTTTGTAAATCGCATAATAAAGAAAATAACTTTCTCTAGGATATAGACTAGGCAAATCATAATAGAATCTCTATCGCAGAAGCTATGGCACTTGAAGTAGAAAAATTCGTACAATTTCGTGCAGCTTTTTAACTTATTCGAGTATAAATTTAACACTAATTAATATATTATCATGATTGTAGTCTATTCCTTTAATAAACATTTGTAAAATAACTAAGAAAATTCAAGGCATTTCATGAATTTTTTTTTTGCGATAGGATGTTTTGGGTACAGTAAAAATCTGAAAAACTTAATTTTGAGAAAAAGCTAATAATAACTTTTAAAGGCGGTTCTTGCTATAAAAATAATTATTATTCTTTAAAAGTTTAATTATATACTCCATGTATTTTCTTGAACATATAGTCCAATTTAAATTCTCAATCTCGAAAAAGAAGAATGTAAACATACATTTCCGCTTACTTCCGGTATGCAGAACGATATTTCCGGTTGTAAAATTCTTCGGCAAGCTGTAATAGCTTTGATAAATATAAACGTCTGTAACTCGGATTCATGTCAGATACAGACTCAGTTAAAGCAGAATTCGATGGATAAAAGATCCGATTTTATTATTATTGCATAAATGAAAAATCGATATTTTTATCGAAAATGACGTTTCAAAGGTGTGCGCATACCTTAAATAAATAAAAAAAATTACTTTCTCAGATATCTGCTTAAGGCAGTGGAACAAGTTAACCACTTCAAGCTTTTCAAAAATTTCAGACTTTTACGAAACAGATTCGGAAACAAAACAACTTGGGAAAAGCCCTAAATGGAGATGTTTAAAAGCCCTTACAATTTTTACCAACTCTCTTTTTATAAATAATAAGAATTACAGGTAAAACCCAAGATTTCCACGTATTCGGGGTTTTGTAGTAACATATAGTCAAAAAAGACATGTAAATACACAAATTTATGGTTAGCTTTGTTTTAAGATATTTCCAGTTTATTCTATTAGTGTGACGTCGCGGATGTTTTTGAGGAAAAGTAATACTACAACAAGATTGCATTTAAAACTAAATTTTATGTCGCATTGCAACATTTAATAATGCTAGTTTCCTTCTGAAACTCGATATTTTTAAGATATGGTTTTAAACAAAAATAAGCATGCATAAATCTGCAATTAATTTACAATTCTGTATTACAATTTTTGATCATTTATACATTTTTATTGTCAAAGTATGACATAGGGGAGAGGGGGGCACAGTAGGACAATTTTCACTTGTTTTATGATAATTTCTCACCTTTTAATTAAAAAAATAAAACAAATGCAGAGCAATATTTTGTCAACTTTTAGCTTTCATTGTAATTTTTTTCATAATTTATACTTATTTTATTCTTTAAAAAAAATAATTTTCAAAAGGTACTCAAGATGTCCCACTGTACCCCGCCAGGGAACAGTTAGATATTGATCATGAAAGATATGAAAACCATTTTCAAATGATAAGACTTAAAAATAGTTGTAATAATGAAACACATTTAAGAGTTAAAAAATTCTTTGCAAAATAATGTATCATAAATTGATAATAATAAAGTAACATCAAATTAAACATTAAAGGATAACAAAAAGTTCTCAAAAGTTCATTTTATCATGGAATAACCTTGGAAGTCTACATGAAATGATAATTGTGTCATTGTTCTTTCTGTCCCTCCGCAAGCCAATGGTTTTGGTAATTTCATTTCAATGTCAGCAAGAACAGCTGAATATGTTGTCTCATCATCAAAGACAAAATTGTATCCTGGCAAATGTCTTTTCATATACTTCACTTCAAAGTCAATTTCACTTTTATTTATGATTTCTGCAACATAACAGCATATCGCTCCTTTCTTTTTCCCACACACTTTGACTAATACAAAATCTCCAATATTAATAGAAACGCTTTCACTTTCTTCCATATCATCCTCAAAAATACTTTCTCTTTCTTCGCCCTCATCGTCAGAAACACTATCACTTGAAGAGAGCTTCCAATCTTCGTCTTCTGAAGAACTGCTTTCCCATAAATTTTTATTTACAATCTTTTTCTTTTGGTTATCAATTTCGAAACATAGAAGAATATTTCTTTTTACCTTTATTTTGCTTTTCAATTCTTCCAAAAGTTTCCTGCTCTTTTTCTACTTTTTACAGGTATGTCAAACAATACTTCTGATTTCCTCTTCCTTTGGTTCCTCTGAGAATTATCAGGTGCATGGCATTTTGTTAGAGACCTTATTAGTTCTGGTGACAAAACAGGTTCATCAACTTTCTGGTTTTCCGCCAGAGATAAATTTAAATTGAAGCCCCTGGTTGAGGCTCTTCTGTGAATAGTCTAGATTTACTAGCTTCACTTGACTCATGTGACAGAATGACATGTTGAGTAGTTGATGTGTCAGCAACACATGCTGATGGAACATCGGTAACACTTGCAGCTATGAAGTCTTCTTCAGTATGAGCGTTGTTATTACATGGAAAAATGCCTGTAGATGAAAATACAGATAGGATGTTCTTTGCACAAACGGCCAGAGGATAAGCCTCGCCAACAAGCTCGGCTATATTGTGGATTGTTATCCTTTTTCCTGGTTGGGTCACAATCCAAGACCAGCATGCATCATTAGAAAAACGTTTTAAAGATACAAAGTCCGCTTTGTCTAAAGGCTACAGTTTATAGCTGCAGTGTGGGGGTATTGTAAATAGTACAACACCGTTGTCTTTTGCTAGATTAAAAATTTCAATACTAATATGTGTTTTATGATTATCCATTAGTAGAAGAGTTTTATTTTGTGGAGTTGATTTCGAATATTTTATGAAATGCTTCATTGTCATAAAATAATACTGGCATTCATCCATCCTGAAGCTGATGCAGTTCCCTGAGCACCCACTGGGGCACCAATTAACATTTTCTCCTGAAACTTAACGCGAGGAAAAATAAAAATGGAAGGAAGTGAACTTCCTAAGGTAAAGTGAATTTCCTAAGGTATTAATCATGCAACAAAGTGTAAGCAAGTTCACCCCTCTCTGATGAAGTGGCCTGACCTACTTGTTTAACACCTTTTTTAGCAATAATTTTGCCAGGTGTTTGCACTATTGTGAGACCTGTTTCATCTAAATTATAAATACTGTCTGGCCCAAATTGATGTGTCTGTAACAGGTCATACGGTTTTGAATAAAACTCAGCTACTACAGGTTTGTTGAAACCCATTGATCGAGCAAGTGAAGTGGCTTCTGATTTTCTCAAGGAAATATTACCAGCCCGTTTAATAAGTCCTTCCAACAAGTTTCTTTCTGCACACTGGTTATCTTGCCAACTTGAAGGGATATTTTTGTTCCATTTTACTGCATATTCGTATGCCAATTTCCGCGCCTCCTTCATAGGCAGTCCATGATGCAAGCTTGAAGCTTCTGTGAAATAATCTGACAGCATAATCTCTTCACTCGTTGTAAAGATTTGCCGATTTGCATAATTCGGCTTAAACATAACATTTTTACTTGTAAAATCATATTCCCCACTGAGGTGTCTTGATTTCATCACAATTCGTTGCAAAGTGCTCATCGGAATATTAAATTATTTTGCTGCCTCTCGTAGTGGCTTCTTATCTTTTAATACTGCTTTAACAGCTTCAAGCATCACATTTTCATTCACTAGTCCAATTTCAGTTTTTCTTGATCTTTTATGCAAATTAAATTGTTAATCCTAGCAATCAAGATAAAAATTTTAATTCAAGTTAGGTAGTGTTTCCTGTATCAATATTGAAGTCGTTTTTGTAGCAAAGATAGTTTATTAAAGTAGTTTTAACTGTACTAGGAAAAAAGTCTATTGTTTTCATTTTCATAATTACTTTTTGTGTGCACTTAAAGTTAACAGATTATTAATGCATGTTTAGAGACAAAAATATTCATAATAATGAGTTTTGATAACAATTCATTAAAAAAATATTTAACAGTAATAATATAATAATAGCTACATGTTAATAGGCTGTCAAATGCATATTTTAAATGTCATCTAAACGTCATAAAAATACAATGTTTAAATAAAATCACTATACATGAATAATTGAATTTTGAATTGTGATAGTCTAAAATATATTTACATTGGGGTACAGTGGGACGTATCCCACTGTGCCCCTATCAACATGTCCCACTGTACCCCACAAGGAGTATTTTTAAATCCAAAGTCAAACGTTGCACAAAATTTATTAATATAATTAAGAACGTTGCACACATGTAATGAAGAGAGTTTAAGCTTTAAATTAATGCTCTGATATTTATTATTGGAGGATATTTTATTGATCACATCCAAGAAAGCAAAATTTACCTGATTTTTCCAACAGTGATAGTAAAAACAAAAATGGCTGTAACTTCCCTACAAAACGAAATATGACTGAGGCTAGTTTACACAGTGTTGCCATACAGGTTAACTAAATGATGCATATTTTTCTAATTGTTGAGTACTTGAATGGTAGGAAAAATGCATTTTGTCCCACTGTACCCCCCTTTCCCCTACTCATCAGGGCTGTTAACTTGACATGAAGCCATGGTACAGATTTTAATTAAAACTCAACCATTTATTTATATAAGTAAACAAATATTTAGCAGTGTAGCGGATAGATTATAAATTTAGACGATAAAACATTAGGTCAATTTAAGAAAGACTGAGAGGGGGAAAATCCTTTCACAAAATTTGTTAAATTTAACTCGGCTCCAAACGACATCACCGTACGTACTGCAGGAACATAAGAAATTCACTTTATCAGACACTATTAATATAAATGGAATCCCGTGGATTCAGATGGATATTTATTGAAGTAAGAACCTCATTTCTCACCGAATTGGAGAAAACGCACAGGCAACGAAGCATTCAAAACTTCTAGTGGGAACTCTAGTCAACACGTGGCTTCAACTATACACGAGAACTTACTAATCTGTGGGCGAGATTCGTTCAAAATCCCTTTATAAAATATACTATTATATATAGCTACTACACAACCACAATGAACAATTAACATATCATTGCAAGAAAAAAAACTGCGACACCCCGATTCCTGGAGGTACATATGTACATTGTGAAATTTAAAGTAATCACAGAATACGTCTCATTCACAACAAATGTTAGGATTCAAGTCCCTGCGATCACATGCAAAACTCAATCGTCCACTAGAGTACTCTTATACAAGAGTAGTTAGGCACTCTGCCACAAATTGTGTAATAAAAACACGCACGATGCTATTCCTTAATTTTGCGTCATCAAAATACAGGCGATTGCATGTACAACATAGCTA
Source organism: Maratus michaelseni (assembly GCA_963931845.1). NCBI lineage: Eukaryota > Metazoa > Arthropoda > Arachnida > Araneae > Salticidae > Maratus > Maratus michaelseni. The sequence goes on from OZ007592.1 coordinate 340,305,954, forward strand.
TGTTTCAAAGCAAATATAATTCGAAATCGTTATTAAAAAATGTAGTTTTTCAAAGTACAAATCCAACACAATATGCTGTAAGTAATCAAACAAAAAAAGACGTAAGATTAATATCTAGTTAAACAATTTTTTTTTAATAATCATTGCAACTTACATATTAAGTAAGAACATGAGGCTTAATTAAAAATAATCGACGGCACGTGTGTAAATAAAGTTGTACATTAAGAAAGAAAATTAAAATTTGTAAGCAGTGTATGAATGATTTGAAAGAAATGTTTGCATTGTATATGTATCAAAGATATAATATGTTAGATTGAGATAAAAATATCTCAAGGCCTAGGACAGTACTTATTGCAAATATAAGAAATTTAATTAATTTTTTCGTTGTATTGTTTCGTTAGAAAATTATCTAATGTATTGGAATCTGATTATTTACTTGTCACTGAACAAAAAAGTTTTTAATTTCCGATTATTCTGTGTTTCTCTGAAAGTCATTATTTTGCTACATTTTATACATTTTAAAGTAACATATTTTAATACATTGTTTCTTCACTTTTTAAATTGTAATGACATTGTACATAAATTTAATATTTTAATTAATTGATTGAATATTTCTGAAATTGCAATTATAAACCCGAAAAATACATTTCCAGTATGAAATATTCATTAATCTTCTTGCAATAGTTATCAAGAGTTATCTTGTGCAATAGTGTCTACAGGGTGCCCACATTTATCGTTCTCTAATAGGTAAAATCAAAACAGTTACTTTTAAAGTTATGGATAGAATTAGAGACAAATTTGAAATGCTGTTATTTATGCTATGAAAGCCATTTGCGTCAAAGTAAAATAAAATATTCTATTAAGTTACTGATTATAGAATTTCGATACTATCCATGGCTTCTATACATTATATTTAGAAAAACGTTTTCTTTGCTCTAACTATACTGTAAACAATATATATAAATGTTTCTTAATCTAAATCTTATCATTCTTAAGGTTGGCGAAAATATTATGTAACTTATTACGAATTACTCACGATTCCCAAAAGTGTTCCGTTATCCTTAGAACCTTCTAAAACCAATATATATTACCATATTTAGAGAAGTACTTCTGAAACAAAAGTTTCTTTTGCGGCCCATAATTTTCAGAAAAGTTTCCGAGTCGTTTTTACAGTACACTAATCCCTTTTTTCTGTCCGGAATATGATTTTTTTTGGATGCTGTCAACTAATAAGCACATATTTTCAGCTGCTCTTTAGAATTTATACATGCAAAAAATGTAATTTTGATTTTAATGTTAATGATATTAATTTTACTGTTAATGTTGCTAATGTAATTATTGTTAAAATATCACGTTTGTTGAACACTAAATGTTTATTTGAGAGTACATAGCATAAAAAACTGATACTTCATGTAGAGAAAACTCATCAATACACTGTGTCAGGTTCTCCTGGCAGCTGCAAGACTTTAAAAGCTATTCTTAAGGGATTATATTATTGTATATGTGGCGACGCTAATTGTGCTAATTCGCCTTATTTGAAAATGGAAGAGGAAGCATAATCCATTTAAGTTTCTCCAGCGGAGCAAAAGAGCGTTCTCACATTTGGCGAAAGTTTGGCGGTTGGAAAGTTTTGCCAAGTATAGACTGACGGTGGATTCGACCGGAATCTCGGAATCTTTGACACTTGCTCTTCGGCAGTCTCCAGTGATGCATCGTGATTTTAGAGCGGCTGCTGGAGCGGCTATTAAACATTATATTTATTTATTAATTAATTATGTTTATTTGAATATGTTGAATTTTATATATTTTGTTAAAGTAATAAAGTCGTATATAGTAAATTATGCCGTCGTATAAATAACCACAGCGCAACCTTTACATACCTACAAGTGGTGACCCGTATACACGTTTTTGGCTGTGGTTTAAAAGAGTAAAAGAAAGATTAATTCATAATGAGTTCTCGTCCAGTCTATTAGGATGTCTTTCAAGGATTAAGGTATGAGATTACGTACTGTTTATTTCCTTTTGCATGTATCCTCTGAGGACTTTTAAGATAATTTAAACTTGTTTTAGGTTCCAATGGTTGGATGGTTTCGATGTTGATATTGCTGTTTTAAGTGTTAAGATGTTTTAACCTTCGTTCAGTCTGAATTAAATTGTTGTTTAGTTCGGCAGTTTGAGATTTCTGTTTGTTTTTTTGATAGTATAAGGGATGCCGGACGACAATCCTAGTGAAACTGTGAAAGGGGGGAGTACAGGCTGCAATAGAGTGTCGGTAAAAATTCCAAATTTTTGGCCTAGTAATGCAAAGTTATTTTTTGTACAGCTAGAGGCTAGTTTTAGGTTAGCGGGAATCTCGGTCGAACAAACTAAATTTGATCATTTGGTGGCGTCTTTGGATGCGGAAACTTTATCTTTTGCTTCCGATATTGTGTGTAAACCCCCAGAAGAAACGTACAGTGCTCTTAAAGCGAGGTTATTATCGGAATTTGAAGTTTCTCAGAATCGGAAGGTTAAGACTCTGCTGGAAGATTTAGAGCTGGGTGATAGGTCCCCCTCAATGTTATTGCGTAAGATGAGAGAGTTAAGTGAGGGCCATGTTGACGATGACTTTTTGAAAAATATATGGCTTCGGAGGTTACCGGTATCTGTGCAAACAATTTTGTCTGTCAGCTCTGAGGGTTTAAATAAATTAGCGGAGATGGCGGATAAGATTTGTGAATGTACGCAGGTTGGTGTTAACTCTCTGGAATCGAGAGGGGCTGGACAAACTCAGTTTAGTCAACAAAATAAACAGTTGGAGCAGCTACAATTTCAGGTTCAGGAACTTTCAAAGCTGGTTAAAGCTGGTTCTTGTCCCAAGTCGCCTAGGAAATCTTACCGGCGGAACTCATTTAACTCAGGGGATAGGTCACACAGAGAGGGGTGGCTATGTTGGTATCATTTTCGATTTAAGGAAAAGGCTCGAAAATGTGTACCCCCGTGTGCTTACAAACCAAAAAACGACCTTCGCTCGCAGGAGTAGCGACGGCTACTGCAAGTATGGGCTTGAGTCGCAGGCTTTATGTTACAGATAAGGTTACTCAATCCAGCTATTTGATAGATACAGGCAGTGATGTCTCATGTTTTCCGAAGTCATTTTTAGTTAAAAGTACTAGAAAGAGTGATTTCACATTGTATGCCGCTAATGGTACAAAAATCTGTACTTACGGTACTAAACTATTGACACTGGATTTGGGACTGAAACGTAAATTACAATGGCCATTTATCATAGCTGAAGTATCTAAACCAATTATAGGCGCTGACTTTCTACAACATTTTGGTTTATTGGTTGATTTAAAAAAGCGGCGTTTATTAGACCCTGTAACTAATTTTTCTGCTCGTGGTCGCGCCAGTCTGTGTGATGTACCAGTGGTTAAAACTATCATCGGAAACACTGCATATATAGAACTGCTAAAAAAGTATAAAGAGATTACCCAGTTAAATAATACGAATAAACGAACTGTAAAACATGATACAATCCATTTTATCCCTACTGTTGGCCCACCTGTGACAGCTAGAGCTCGGCGGTTACATCCAGCGCAGCTCCGGATAGCTAAGCAGGAATTTGACTATATGCTTGAGAAAGGTATCTGTAGGCCATCTAAAAGTAATTGGGCCAGTCCATTACATATGGTCCCTAAAGGCGTTTCGGATTGGAGACCAACTGGGGATTACAGGGCACTTAACCGAATTACTGTACAAGACAGATACCCCATTCCTCACATTCAAGATTTTACTTATATGTTAAAAGGTAAAAAAATATTTTCTAAAGTGGATTTAGTCCGTGCTTATCATCAAATTCCGGTTCATCCTCCCGATATTCATAAAACTGCTATTATAACTCCTTTTGGTTTGTTTGAATTTCCATTTTTAAACTTTGGGTTATGCTCTGCAGCGCAAACGTTTCAACGCTTTATAAATGAGGTATTACGAGGTTTGGACTATTGCTTTCCGTATCTCGATGACATCTTAATAGCGAGTGAAACTCACGCTCAGCATATGCAGCATTTAGAGGAAGTTTTTAAGCGGTTTAGAGATTACGGGATTATAATTAATGAATCTAAATGTGAGTTTGGCAAAGAAACTATAGATTTTCTGGGTCATACTATAGATAGCCAAGGCTGTGTTCCACACAAAGATAAAGTGAAAGCTATACTTGAATTCCCAAAACCAAAAACTGTGAGCGATCTCAGGAGATTTTTGGGAATGGTGAACTACTATCATCGTTTTGTACCCCATATTGCAGAAATATTAAGACCACTAAATGTGTTCTTAAATGGAGCAAAAAAGAGGGATAAAAGAGAAATTCAGTGGGATGCGGATGCAGAAAGCAGTTTTGAGCAAGTTAAGCAAGCTATAGCTAATGCGACTTTGCTTTATCACCCTTCTCAAAATGCGAAGCTTGCACTTATAACTGACTGCAGTGATTTTGCTATGGGTGGGGTGTTACAAGAAGTTACGCCCGATGGTCCGAAACCACTTGGATTTTTCTCTCGTAAGTTGTCCCCTACACAGTGCAAATATTCAACATATGACCGGGAATTGTTGGCGTCATATTCTGCAATCCAATATTTTAGGCATATGTTGGAGGCTCGGGTATTTACGTTGTATGTAGATCACAAACCCCTAATTTTTGCATTTCAGCAGAAACAGGAGAAATGTTCCCCTAGAAGGCTTCGGCAATTAGACTTTATATCTCAGTTTACTACGGATATACGTTATTTGCCAGGCAAGGGAAATTTTGTTGCTGACAGTTTATCTAGAGTTTGTGAGATTCAATTTGCGTCACTTGCAGATTTTGAGTTGTGGGATAAGTTGCAAACAGAGGATGAGGAGCTAAAGGCTATTTTGGACGGAAAGGCTGAGTTTAGTGGAAATTTAGCTAAAGTACAAATGCCGGATGCTAAGACATTATTGTATTGTGAAACTTCTGGTGATGTGAACAGGTTTTATGTCCCTCAGACCTTGAGATATAAGGTGTTTGAGTCAATGCATGGGCTGTCGCATCCAGGAATACGGGCTTCTAGGCAGCTAATCTGTTCGAAATATGTTTGGCCAGGGCTAAATAAAGATGTTGCTGTGTGGTGTAGAGCGTGTATACCCTGTCAAAGGACTAAGGTACACCTGCATACTAAGTCTCCTTTGGTGAAATTTTTGGTTCCAGACGAGAGATTTGCTCATATACACATAGATATCATTGGTCCCTTACCTCTAGTACGTGGATTCAGATATTGCCTAACTATGATTGATAGGTTTACCCGGTGGCCAGAGGCTGTACCTATTGTGGATATGACTGCTGAAACTGTTGCTCAGGCTTTTGTTCAGACGTGGGTTTCCCGTTTTGGTACGCCTCAGAGGATAACATGCGATAGGGGTAAACAATTTGAGTCCATACTTTTTGAAAGTCTCGCAAAAATGCTAGGCTCTGTTGTAGGTAGAACTGCTTCGTATAGGCCCCAGACGAATGGTTTGGTGGAGCGACTTCATCGACCTTTAAAGCAAGCCTTAATGTGCTATAAGGTAGATTGGTTGGAAGCACTCCCCCTGGTTTTGCTGGGTCTACGGACAACAGTACGTGCGGACCTTGGTGCATCTACAACTGAGCTGACGTATGGAACGACTCTACGGCTTCCAGGCCAGTTGTACGAGGATAGCCCCTTCTCAGACCCACCGACTTATATTTCAAAACTACAAAAAATTATGTGTTCCTTGAGACCTTGTCAACCTTTAAGGCATGGGCAGCAAAAGATCTATGTTCCGAAAGAACTAAAGAACTGCACCCATGTATTTGTACGGAGAGGTCCTTTTAAGAGATCTTTACAACCGACTTACGAAGGTCCATTCAAAGTCGTAAAACGACTGCTAAAAGATTTTGTGGTTTCAATCGGGAACCAGGAAAAGATCATAAATATTGATCGTTTAAAACCTGCGTTTCTGTTGAATGAGGATGGTGAGCCTGATCCTACAACTTATATAACGAGATCGGGAAGGAAAGTTCGTTTTCGTCTCCCACCTGTTGTGTGAGACTGGCGGGGGAGTCATGTGGCGACGCTAATTGTGCTAATTCGCCTTATTTGAAAATGGAAGAGGAAGCATAATCCATTTAAGTTTCTCCAGCGGAGCAAAAGAGCGTTCTCACATTTGGCGAAAGTTTGGCGGTTGGAAAGTTTTGCCAAGTATAGACTGACGGTGGATTCGACCGGAATCTCGGAATCTTTGACACTTGCTCTTCGGCAGTCTCCAGTGATGCATCGTGATTTTAGAGCGGCTGCTGGAGCGGCTATTAAACATTATATTTATTTATTAATTAATTATGTTTATTTGAATATGTTGAATTTTATATATTTTGTTAAAGTAATAAAGTCGTATATAGTAAATTATGCCGTCGTATAAATAACCACAGCGCAACCTTTACATTCCTACATATATGTATCTGTTGTGTACCGTTGAAGGCTTTCTTAAGAAAAATCTTAATCCGGGGAAGTGACTTGAATATAATGGAAGAAGTATGTCCTTTGTGATGTTGTCTTTCATAGATAAGACAGATATTTCACACATTATTTAGGAAGACAGACCCAGCAAGAGGGGATTAAGGATTGTCAAGGAACCCTTGTGAACAGGCCACGAGCCCGGTAGAGAGAGGGGGTTCTCTGATGGATGACGAGAGAGTGAAGTTAGTTTTGAACGTAGGAGCGAAGGAGGAAGGTCGGTCAGAGATTGCGCTCTGAGACACGTGTGGAGGGAGATCTCTCGAAAGGAAGAGATATAGTGGGTGTGAGATTAGTAGAAATCTCGGTTCTGAGTTAATTAATGTAGCCTAACGGTACACAGAAAGTAGTTTTCTGTAATTTCTTTGATTTAATGTTGAACCGGATAAGTTCCATCCGAGTTTAAGTGTAAATACTGTAAATAAAGTGTTAGTTTAAGTTTAATTGAAAGAGGTTTTTTTAATATACATCACGTAACGTGTCCGATATCACGTATTCATATCGATGGTGACAGCATATCAAAAGACCGGATTATACTTCGAAGTTGTGTGGACGGAGAAGAGGAATCCGAAAATGTTGGCAGCGACGGGATCTGAATCACCGAAGACCAGTGCCAGTTAGCCGTGTTACAGAGAGTTTTTTGTCGGATCGCTCAGCGGAAGTGTTCGTGCCCTATCGTCGTAGACCAGTGCCAGTTAGCCGTGTTACAGAGTGTTTGTGCCGGATCGTTCAGCGGAAGTATTTGTGCCCTGTCGTCGTAGACCAGTGCCAGTTAGCCGGGTTACAGTCAGTTTATGCCGGATCGTCTAGCGGAAGTGGGTGTGCCCTATCATCGTAGACCAGTGCCAGCTAGCCTATCGTCATTACAGTGAAGTGAACTAGTGGTTGTGCTGTGTTAGTGTAGTGTTGGGTGTAGTGTTTTTGTGCATAGTGAAGCAAGTTACAGTGATTGTTGCCCGAGAGTGCAATATTTACCCAGGTTAAAAGTGAGCAGAGAATTGCCCCAGCGAATAAAGTACGAGGTAAGGTGTTTTGATAATTTTATTCTACTGACATTCTCGAACCTACTGTTTTTTGTGTGTAATTGATGGTAATTTCAGTTAATGTTGTGGATAATTTATGATAATTTAGGTGCAATATAATAATTGGGATAGATCAAATAAGATATTGACAGCTATTTTACGCTATTGTTTTAAGGAAAGGATCTAATATTGTATACCAGAATTGATTTTCATTTTTTCTTAAACGGATAAGAATAATGATTGAAATTAATGCATTGTGTTAATAGTTGGAGGGAATAATTGAATTTTTTTAAAATTATTATTAAAGTAATATTTAAATTAAGTGATATTGTTTGTTTTAAGTTTAAAACATGGATAGTAAATAAGGAAGGCAAATTTGTGTAGAATTTAAATTGAATTGAAATAACCTTCAAGGAAGAATTGAAGGCCCAGAAAAAAAGTACTGTGGTTTACTTTTTAATGTGAGAAATAATTTTGGAAATTGGAATATTTTATTGAGATTAAATTTAGGAATTTATGTGTATTTCATGCAAATTTTTGTTAAGTGGATATCTTTATGTAGTGATTGGCATCAGTGTTTTACTCAAATTGCAACGTATCAGTATTATTGTGTAAATTGTATTTTATTATTTAATTGTATAAATTTAAAATCTGTATTGCATACTAATCAAATTGAAATTATTGTTACTTTGTTATTGGAAGCAAATTGTGGGGTATCATTGTTTAAGGAAATTTATTATTTTATTATTACTTATTTGAAATATGTTAAATAGTATAATAGGTGGAGGTAACTGATGAAGGTAGGATTTGAGGAAATATTAATTTGATATTGTGCTTAAGTATTATTGTAGGGTGGTAATAATTATCAGTAGAAGGTATGGCTTTCTTACTAAAAATGAAAAAGGTGGATCTTCGGGCGATATGTGAAGAGTTAGGAATCGAAGTCTCGGAAGATGATACCAGGTTTAAGCTTAAGAAAAAGATAGTGGAGATCGACGAATATGAAGAGGGGGCCGTTATGGAATTATCTAACGCCATTGTTACGGAGCGGTTAGAAAACTTAGAAAGGGAGGAAAAGTTACAACGAGAAAAGTTAGAAAGTGAGGAAAAGTTACAACGAGAAAAGTTAGAAAGAGAGGAAAATTTAAAGTTACAACGAGAAAAGTTAGATAGAGAAGAAAGGTCTGAAAAAATGAGATTGGAACATGAGTTAGAGTTGGAAAGGATAAAAATTCAGAGTTCGGCAAATAACTCTAATGGGACTAGAGAATCGAATCATGAGAGTAGCCTAGAGAAATTGATTAAAAGTGTTAAAACTTTGTCTATCAAGGTTCTAGAAGGGACTGAGGGATGGAATCTGTTTTTTAGCAGTTTAGAACGAGCATTCCAAACAAAAAATGTACCGGAAACCCAGCAGGCCGAAATTCTACTAAATATGTTAGGAGATAAGGCTGATAACTTGCTAATATACACTACTAGGGAACAAATTCAGAGTTATGAGAAATTAAAGGAATTAGTTCTAAGGGAACACGAGCCGACACCGAAGACGTGTTTGGAAAACTTTAAGAAGGCTAGAAGGAATCAAAATGAAACTCATGTATTATTTGTATCGCGTTTAATAGCAACGTGGGAAAATTATTGTAAGATTAGAGGTGCAGATATGTATGAGAAGGTTAATCAGTTAATTGTCACGGATAAGTTGTTAAATACTTTAGATGAGGAAACCGCGACGCATATTGGATTAACTCAGCAGAATAATTGGTTAGAAATTTCTAAGATTGCTAGGGAATGTGATAATTTCTTTGATGCTAAACAAAAATCCTATGCGGTAACTTATAAGGGTTATAAAGGTAAAGAAAGGTATGCAAATAATGAAGATTCTAGAATGGAAAAAGATGAGGGATTTAGTAGTAATTGGAGACAAAATGGGAAGAATGAAGTTAGTCCATTTTCGGGTAGAAAACCGGAATATAGGAAACCTAACGATGCGATGCCTATCTGTTTCAAGTGTGGTTTACGCGGCCATGTCCAGCGATTTTGTACAAAAGGAAATAATGAATGAAGTAATCAAATTAATAAAGGTCAAGAACCAAGGGCTAGTATAAATAATGTCTCTGTGCGAGGAATTGGAGAATTACCAAGGGGAGCGATTATGGCAAGAACCGGAGCAAAAGGGTATTGGAGAACTAAAGTTATTGGAGAGAAGTTAAATAAACTCGAGAAAGTGGAAGTTAGTGTAAATGGGAAAATAGCAAAAGGATTAGTGGATTCTGGTTACGAAATAAGTGTCGTTCATAAAGATTTAGTACCGGCAGAAAAACTAAGAGGGGCTGGTAGCATTTACTTACAAGGGATATTTGGTAAGGCAGTGAAATCGCCATTAATTCAGTTACCTTTAGCTATTCCAAAACGCGGTCAAACTAATGTAATTCATCAGGATGTACATTGCGCAATAATTGATAATAGTAAGGAATAGGTAATTTTACATCCTGACGTGGCTAATGAATTGTCAGAGTTAAACCAAGAGAAATCATTAAGATAATCGGTAGAAAGGGAATGAAAGGAAGATAGTAGGAATAAAGTGAAGGAAGGGGAAAGGATTAGAAATGATAATAATAACCGTTTTGTCGTAGAAACGAGATCGGTAAATTTACAAAGTCATGAAAAGGAAAAAGCCGAGGTGGAGAAAAGTAAGATTGATCAAGTTACGGAAAGTTGCTCAAATGTATTTCAGAAATCCCAAATGAAATGTAAGGATTTAGAGAGAGCTTGTGAATTAGCTGAAAATGAAAGAGGGTCTTACTATATTGTTAATGGGTTATTATATCATAAAGAGAAATTAGTAGATGAAACTGTAGCTCAATTAGTATTACCTAAAATTAGAAGGGAGGAAATTCTAAAATTAGCGCATACTTCCTTATATGGAGAACATCACGCGGTTATGGAGATGTTAGAAAGAATCAAGCATTCATTTTATTGGGAAAATATGGCGAAGGAAGCTAAAACGTTTTGTGAATCATGTGTAGAATGTCGATTGACGAGGGAAATGAATGGGAGTGATAAGCAGAAAGAGAAAACAGGTCAACATGCATATATAATTTAGTTAGTGGACGGAGTAAGAAACTGGTGTATCAAAATGAAATGAGGGAATTTGTGGCTAAAAATAAAGTAATCGATATTGTTTTTGATAGCTACGGGGAGTTTGAAGACCGTGGGAAAACTCTTTTGTTAGATAGAGAACAACCGGAAATCAAAAATATGAAGGTATTTGAAATAAAGGGGCTAACCAATATTCAAGTTGGGGACATAAAATCAATCTTAAGGAAAAATAAGGAATTATTTATGGGTCCTATCCAACTGGTAGAAATGGAGAAAAATCGGATTGGTCGTAAACCGGAGAGGGTAAGATAAAGCAGAAATGGTACAATGTCTTTATTACGTACAAAGAGGACTTGGACAGGCAAATGCCTGATTGGTTAGAGGAAAATTTAATTAAGACCTCAGAGGCAGAAGTTAGCCATTCAAGTGGGTGTACTATGGAAAAGGCTGTACCTATTAGATTAACTAGGAAGGACTGGAAGGGAAAAACAGTACCGCCTCCAGCAATATCAGCCTAAGGACTGACATTGAAATGACATAATACTAGTGTAACTTTATTTTTTTTGTGTATTTATAATTGTATTTGCATCATGTGTTTATAACAGTGTATTAGCATATTGTGTAATTTTTTTTGTAGTTATCACATTAGTATATGGTTCATTAGAGATGTCAGTAGGTAATTTTAAGACACCTTGAAATATTTATGTAATTGTAGTAATGAAGAAACCTATCAAGGAACTGTTGAACTCTTCTCAGACATTACATAGTTTTGAGGAAAATTAGCCCCTAAAAGGCATATTTTCCGCTAAGGTGGGGGGTATCAGGTTCCCCTGGCAGCTGCAAGACTTTAAAAGCTAATCTTAAGGGATTATCTTATTGTATATGTATCTGTTGTGTACCGTTGAAGGCTTTCTTAAGAAAAATCTTAATCCGGAGGGGAGCGACTTGAATATAATGGAAGAAGTATGTCCTTTGTGATGTTGTCTTTCATAGATAAGACAGATATTTCCCCCATTATTTAGGAAGACAGACCCAGCAAGAGGGGATTAAGGGTTTTCAAGGAGCCCTTGGGAACAGGCCACGAGCCCGGTAGAGAGAGGGGGTTCTCTGGTGGATGACGAGAGAGTGAAGTTAGTTTTGAACGTAGGAGCGAAGGAGGAAGGTCGGTCAGAGATTGCGCTCTGAGACACGTGTGGAGGGAGATCTCTCGAAAGGAAGAGATATAGTGAGTGTGAGATTAATAGAAATCTCGGTTCTGAGTGAATTATTGTAGCCTAACGGTACACAGAAAGTAGTTTTGTAATTTTTTTTATTTAATGTTGAACCGGATAAGTTCCATCCGAGTTTAAGTATAAATACTGTAAATAAAGTGTTAGTTTAAGTTTAATTGAAAGAGTTAGGTTTTCTTTAATATACATCACGCAACGTGTCTGATATCTCGTACTCATATCGGTTGTGGCAGCATATCAAAAGATCGGATTATACTTCGAAGTTGTGTGGACGGAGAAGAGGAATCCGACACACTGTATACACTACTCAGAATCATTTGCGAAATTTACACACAGCAAAATAAACTTTTGTATCAGAAATATATTTATTTCTATCAGAAATATATCTCAATTATCTATTTATTTATTTCGTTTCTGATGGTAAAGAAAGATTTTTCGGAATATTTCATAACTCGAAAGAAATTACGTTATATCTTCGTAAACCTTAAAAGAGATAACAGCTAGATTAGGATACATTTAACTTTTTACTTACCCATCAAACGTAGTACAGGGTAAGTCTTTTAATCGTTTTGAAAATAGACTTTTTTTTTTTAACGGATTTACACGTTTCAGACACTGGAGATTCCGAAACACATATTTTTAGAAAAAAAATTGCCGTCCGTCTGTGTGTCTGTCTGTCTGTAAACGCTCTATCTCCCGAAAAAATTGAGATAGATACTTGAAATGTGGTATGTACTTAGTATGTAATAATGGGAAGAAGCTTATTGAATTTCAGTAACCTCGATTATCCGGAACTATTTTTTTCGGACACTCGAAATATTCGTTCTGATAAAAGGTCTATAAAAAATTTCAAATTTGTTTATTTTAAGGAGTGAATATAAAAGACAATACAAAAACATAAATTTTGCATAAAGCATGAAGTCGATTGGATAATTAGTTGCCGAGATATTTGTAATCCTATTTACCACATTCTTCGATTTTTCATGACCCTGTATTTCAACCAAATTTCAATTCAAAGCTATATTTTAATTGGAAATGAGACGCTTAATCAGATGCAATAAACCGCTAGTTAATAGGATTATTGTTGTTTTAGTTATAGGGCTGTTTCTTTTAAGCAATCGATTTTCAGTAATCGAGATTTTAAAGTTTATGACGTCATTAAGCCACGATTTCATTCGAATTGCAATGCATTTTATAAGTAGTTTACACATTTTTTATTTTAATATTTTACATTATACATATCCATGATGGGTAAGTATTACGGTGGCCATCAACGACTAGTTTTATGTTCTTTCGTAATTATATAAATACGTACCACCTTACTCGTTGTCTAGTCCGCCCGTCTGTCCGCATATAACAGCGCAAAAATTACCCAACAGAATGGTTTGAAATTTAATATATGTATAATCGTTGCAGAATTTTATCTAATCACTTCACATTTTCTGAAAATCGATTCAAAACTTAAACTAGTCGTTGGGGGCCACCGTAATACTTACCCATCATGTATATGTATAATGTAAAATATTAAAATAAAAATGTGTAAACTACTTATAAAATTCATTGCAATTCAAATAAAATCGTGGCTTGATGACGTCATAAAAAGGCTCGATTACTGAATTGCTTGAAAGAGGTTTTTCCTTATAACTCCAAAAATAATACTCCTATTAACTAGCGGTTTATTGCATCTGATTAAGCGTCAAATTTCCAATTAAAATATATATTTGAAGTGAAATTTGGATGAAATACAGGGTCATAAAAAATCGAAGAGTGTGGAAATTGGATTACAAATATCTCGGCAACTCATTATCCAATCGACTTCATGTTTTATGCAAAAAAATTTTTATTGTCTTTTATATTTACTCCTTAAAATAAACAATTTCGAAAAATTTTATATACCTTTCATCAGAACAAATATTTCGAGAGTCCGAAAAAAAATGTTCCGGTTAATCGAGGTTATTGAAATGAAATAGGCATTCTTCCCATTATTACATACTAAGTACATACCAAATGGCAAGTCTCTATCTCAATTTGTTCGGGAGATAGAGCGTTTACAGACACACACGCAGACACACAGACACACAGACACACAGACGGACGGTAATTTTTTTTTTCTAAAAATATGTTTTTCGGAATCTCCAGTGTCTGAAACGTGTAAATCCGTCAAAAATTTTTTTTCGATTTTCAAAACGATTACAAGATTTACCCTATACTACGTATGATGGATAAGTAAAAGGTATTAATAAAAGTTTTCACCATTCTATTTATGGTGATTGCGTCATATTTAAGATGGAGTCATATTATTTCCGTATTACTGAATTTAAAAATGGAATTTGTCTACTAAAATATTTTAATTATAGTAATCATATTATCTACCGACAAACTTTTGTATAGATGTTTCCGGAGAAATAGCTATTAAATGGAAAATAGTCTAAATATGAATGCTATGAAATCTTCAATGTTATGCTTAATTTTCCCATTGAAATTTTCAATAGATGCCAACAAAAGATAAAATGTTGCCAGCTTAAAATGTACATATTTTATTACAGAAATTAATTATATCATAATAACAGACGATATAATTATTTTCACTGAAATAATAACGATGATTTGTTTACATGTCTTGTATTGGATATTTGCGCACAGTATAATTTTAATGTAGCATAATTGTAATTATTTGTTTGTGTAAAATAAAAAATTAAAAGTGCATTGAAACTTAATTTAATAAAATAAAATTAATATCTATAATATGATTTGTATTCCTGCATTTTTGTATAAGAGTGCAACAGCTATTGCACCAAAATTAAAATATTTATAAAACTAGTTATAGTACGAACGTACCTCATTTGTCACGTTTGACGTACAATATCCAACATATTTTTACAGTGTTTACAACAAAAATTTCATTTTTCACGGAAAAAAAAACATGGACGCATGATACTTTGAATTTTATCACTTTTCAGCCTTTAGTAGCACACGAGAACACAAAGCAAAAAAAGCGTGCTGAAAGTTTACAAAATTCAATTTATCATAACTCGGTGAATTGTCTTTTAATAAAATAATGAAATTTTTATTGTTTTACTAGTTGCTTTTAGGACTGCATTCAAATTCATATTTTTATACAGTCCTTTTAACACAATATATATTCAGGAAAAATGTATCATTGCCTATAATAAGGACAGTTAAAATACATAATTTTTTAAGACGTACACTTACCGAATTATGACAGTTTGAATTTTCTCTGTGTATGCCATTAAAAAGAGAAATAAGCATTGTTCATGTGCTTAAATTGTAAAGGATAAAATAATTCAAACTATCATAAATCAGTCAGTTTTTGTGGTAAATAAAGGAGATTTTTAAACTTTTGCCTTAGAGACCATTAAACACTTTTCGGAATATAAATTATAGGAGAAGGGAATGATTCATAAAAGTAAATTAAGAATATTTATAAATCCTTTAGTAAAACAAATATCATATTTAAAACGAAAATTGAATTGTATAGATTTTGTAATTGGACATTTGGTTTATAAAAACCGGTTTAAGAGGAAATTGCCATAATCTTAATTTTCATTCATGATATATTAATCTTTTACTATTTATCTAAACTCAACGAAGATATAAAACTGTAATATATTTTACATTTAGATTAAATCATTTGAAAAATAAAACTTGTAACATTTTCTACATTGATTTTATTATTACTTATTATCATCTATAGAATTATATTCTCAAATGTAACTTATAAGAGTAAATAAAAATTTCATGAAAGTTAACTGTATTGATAAACAAAATGTTTCTCATATTGCGGTGTATAATGACGGGATATAATGTTCGCGAGTATAATGTTTGAGAGATTTCTTTTATAATAATTTGTTTTAATAACATTTCTTTAACTTGACATGTAGTATTGTTTAAGACAGAAGAAATTCTAAAACTAATTGAATTCTCTCATATCATTTCTGTTATTACAACTTTTAAAAAAAATAAAGTTTAAGAGGTAGCCTTAAATAAAATAACAAAGAGCACATACTCCCGGTCTCATTTTGTTGCGTTTTTAGTTAAATATATTAAAGGATCTTTGTGTGATTTTCTAGTTTATTTATTTATTTATTTTTTTTAAATTTATTTAAAAAAGCTGAAATATATATTATTTACTTATAATTGAATTAAAATATCTTTCCTGACAGGAAAAGGCCACAAATGTATGCCATTATTTTTAGCTTAATGTCATGAAACATTAATTTTGCGTTCAAAAATTACTCAGAGAGGAAATCTGTATTTCTCAAAATCTGCTAGTCTGCTCATAAAATTGCATTTAACTCTGCGAGATTCTCTTTAGCTAAACTAATTTAAAATGTCCATTTCTTGATATCTTTTCTTATTCACGTTTTGTAATATTTTGTTAATTCATCAATTGCTCATTACGATAAAGTGCTGAGAAAATTATATTCATGTTTGGGCAAAAATTGAACTTGAAGTACAGTTACTGAAGAAATATAACATTTAACAGTCATTGTGCAATACTTACTATATTTTAATTCAACAGAAATTCTTATTGGAAATATTTTTGTACCAACATACATTATGAACGGAAATTTTCGTTATTTTATCTTAAAAAATAATTTATGTCATAATGGAAATAAAATATAATAAAAAAATAATTGAACAAACTTTTAAAATAGCTATAATTTTTTGTAATAAAATTTTTAAAATAAAAATAAAATAAAATTTTGAAAACACAAAAAAATATTTACTGAAAACATTGAAATATATATTATTTAGAACAAGACATCCCTTTCGCTGATGTAAACAAGAACGAAAAATCATGCGTCAAGCACAGATTATGTAACACTTTCCAACGCTTCCAAAATAGTTTTACAAATCATACCGTTTAATAAACTGAAAAATAACATCTAAGTAAACAATTTGGAAAACGCATAACATATTTAAAAACATAATTTCAGGAATTTCCAACGTATACAATATTCGGAAAAATATCCGAATACTTTTATTCAGCCCTGTATATGATCTATAGATTTGTATATATACTACATAGGATGCTAAATTTTAGTTCAGTTAAGAAACGCGTAGCACAGTTTAAAATTCTCCTTCTGGAGTTTCTGTCAATAAACGGAAATGTGTTCGCGAACTTTTGTGCTTCCCTGTATATGATCTGCAGAATTTATACATACCACGTAATAAACAAAAAGTGAGTTAATTTTTAAATCGCGTTCAGCAAGTTAACACGCACTTCCAGGAATTATTGTTAACAGACAGTAGAGAATTATTTGTGTGTCCCTGTAAATGGACGATGACTATTATACACACAATATTCTGTAATAAGCTTCTTGTAATGCACCTTAGTGTTATATATAAATTACAATCCGTTTAAAATAGTGAAACATTATTTAAATAAACCGAAGACGATTTTTCTTCATAGACGTAATGTAACGGAATTCTTTTGACTGGCTCTGTAAATTAACTATAATTGCTATGCACACCCTATTCCATATTAAGCTTCTTGTAATACACCTTAGTGATAGATATCAGTTACAATGTGTTTGCAATTGTGTAACATCATTAAAGTAAGCCGCAAATGATTTTTCCCCCATAGACCATAATGTAACGGAATTCTTTTGAGTGTCCCTGTAAAAAAAACTATAAGTGCTACACACTTCAGTTGAAATAGGGAACGTGCTACAGATAACGATAATAATATATAAAAATTGCAAAGCAATCCGAGCATACTTACGGGAGTTAGAGCACGGACGGCCAGACAAACCGAAGCCATAAACACTTTTCAACTAGGTTGGAAAGTGTTAAAAAGAGAACATCAAATCAGATGCCATATTATTTAGCGTTATTCATTGTATTGAGTTACAAATGTTAAATATATTTTATTATGTTTGTTTAGCGTTATTCATTGTATTGAGTTACAAATGTTAAATATATTTTATTATGTTTGATTGATACACAAAAAATTTGGTACGTTATGCCAGAGGAGGATGCCAGGAGGGAGTTGATCGAACATAGAAATTTTAAATGAGTAGTAGATGAGGAGGGGGGGGGGAGCAAAAATAAATAAATTGCCTAAATTTCCTACAAAGTAATCACATTAAAATATTGTATCATGTATTGCAGCGTTTACGGTTAACGTGCAATTTAATCAGCTGGCTAGAACATAAAGGAAAAAAAAGTTCTAAGAAAATTTTATTCTAAAGCTAAATTTTCAATCAAATGCAGTTATTAAGCATAAGTAGTAAAGTTTCAAGTCATTTTATGTTTTATTTGAAGGGAAAAAAACGAGCTATATATTTCCCCCGCTTTGATTTGAACTACGCATTTACCCTCATTATATACCATTAAGTTGTTCATCAAATTTTAGTATGGGCATTTTTTTTTCTTTTTAGGGTTTCAATCATCTCTCGAAACCCTATTACTCCCGCTCCGTTGTCTCTCCGTCACAGAGCCGTTCTCAAAACCTATATATATAACTTACAGAGTTGAAACTTTGTGTATATATAATTGAATCTGCTAAAATAAAAGCGTAAGTCATGTGACTGTCATCAACAGTTCCGGGATGGCCGTTTCACTTTTTCATATGCCAGGCGGCCATTTTTATTCAAAATTATTTTTTCGAATAAAACTACATAAAAGTTACATTTTAAGAAAGATTGTTCAAAATAAATTAATATTTGAGAGATGACATACGTTCAATTATGTATATATTCTGCAATAAC
Organism: Maratus michaelseni; assembly: GCA_963931845.1. Lineage (NCBI taxonomy): Eukaryota > Metazoa > Arthropoda > Arachnida > Araneae > Salticidae > Maratus > Maratus michaelseni. The sequence continues at coordinate 340,324,568 of OZ007592.1, forward strand.
TTCAGTCGAAATTAGGTTCACAGTTTAAATTCTCTATTCATGAAAGTAAACAAAAAAAAAAAAAAGATTGATTCGTCGTGAACATTTAAAATATTAAATCATTCGCAAAGCAAGTTCTCCGCGAATGAATTTTTGGACCGCTGCCTCGCGTCAAAAAAATAATTCGCACCAGTGAGACAATCAAAGTTTACCATAATTATGTGCTATACAACTCAACTTCCTTCCGGATCTTTTTTTGACGTAAATTGAACTCATGTAATAATATTTAATGAATAAAATTTTTAGCATTTTTAAAATCGCTAATACACCTTTTATTTATCACGTGTACAAATTAGAAACGATACTTTGATTTTGAAATCAAATATTTGATTTATGATATTATTTCTTATTTATTTATTTATTTTCTATTTAAATGAAAAGTGTGAATTATTTTAAATTTATGTAATATAAGCATTTTAGATTAAAGTTAAGTATTTTAAATGAAATGAGTGACAAGTTTATAATTTAAAATTAAATTAATGTAGTATGAATGATGGTGATGGGAACAATATTTGGCGATTTATCATCTGCTCCCGGCTAACAAAAATACTCATAATTAAAAAAGGAAATAAAAATAAATAAATGATAGTTTGATGTAAATAAATATTGATATACATATCAAAAATAATTTATAGAACTAAAATAAAAAATAAAACTAAATAAACAACAATTTGCATAAATTTTTTTTTGCCAAATTGGCGGGGCGGGGGGGGGGTGATATGCGAAATGCTACCATGATCACAAAAGTTCATGATTTGTCTATTAGAATCTTCCGATTTGGCGAAGGATTATTAGGGGAAGGGAAAATTAAATTATGAATAAATGTAACGTGTTGCAATGTTTAACATGCATTTAAGGGAGTCCAAACTGGTCGCCAGTGGCGGCTAGTAATTGAATATGTGCTTTGAAGCTCAAAATATTAAAATTTGAAAAAATCGTATTATTTTAATAAAGAGAGATAAAAACCCAAAATACTAACAACCTTTTCCTATTAAATTTAAACATTTTTCGTTAGAGCAGCTGCCATCAATTAAAAATCCACAATAAAATTCTTTCTACAATAATTAATTTTCTATTGAAAGATTTCCACGTGAAAAATGAAAATGAAATAAAAAGTTTCACTAATTGAAAAAAAAAAAAAAAAAAAAAAGATTATGACATTATATGGGTAATAAAACCGAATTTTTCAAACATTTCTCAATAATAGAAGGAGTATGAGTATGTGTATGCACAGAAATCAGATTAATATCACGTCATTAGAGAATGAAAAAGAAAATTAATCTGACATCATATCGGAAATTTAACCGATTTCTCAAATGTTTAAGAATAACACAAAGCGAGTATCAATGTGAGTAATAGAAAATAGTAAATATATTAGTTTGAGAACGTATTGAATCATGATAAAAACCCGATTATGGAAATATTCGCATATTTTAATATTTTGAAGTTGTAAAACATGTTTAATTTTGAAATTATTTTTTTTAAATATCGCATTTAGTCCACATGACAGATATTATTACGACAGAGTATAATAGCGGGCTGGTTTAGACATTCGAAAAAACGAAAAAATAGACCGGTAAATTTTTACTTTATAAAAAACATGACATTTTTTTTGTTGCTAAATGAAATTTATTTGGATTTATTAAAGAAAGAATAAAGTGTTTTGAAAGGAATATTAAACGAAACCCTTTGTGCGATCTTCGATCACACTTACCCACTTGTTTTTTATTTATTTTAATAATATTTTTTTTTTTTTTTTTTTTTTTTTTTTTTTTTTTTTTTTTTTGGATTCTGGTGAAATTTTGCTTTTCTCAAACCGGAATATGTGTTTTTAGGATGTCATCATTTCTTAATTAAACAGTTTTAGCTGCTTTACAGAATTTACACATGCAAGAGTAACAAAATAATATTCATTTTAATGTTAATGATAATGTTATTCATTTATCAAGTTTGTCTGTAAAACATGTTTATTGAACATAAAATATTTACTTGACAACTGTGTATCATTCGAAAAACGTATATTGCGAGTTGGGAAAAATGATTAATACACTGTAGAAACTACTCTGAAGCGTTTCCGAAGATCAATGTAAATATGTATAAGAAACTTTCTTATTACACATGCTTCTTTAAATATCTAAACTGTATTTGTTTCTCAGGGTTTCTAAATATAAAGAACGCTTTTCGAATAAGGTTAATGTATTTTTTCGTTTGCCACAATATACAGGGTGTACATAATTAAATGACCCTACTTTAAAGTTGTCTACAGACGAAACTATTGGTCAAAAAGTTGTTAAACTTTGTGAAGGACATAATGAAGGAATGGAAATTTCATTAAGCAAAAACAAAATTTTGCCACCAGGTGGCATTTTTAATGAATTACATATTTAGCATGCATTTACGATAGTTTACATATTTTATTGCAACAAATCATGTTCCACATGACGGCCAACATTTTGAGCTACCATCTGGAATCGGAAGATAGCATATTCCACAGTTGACTGCAGTGTCTTCTTGGGAATGCTAAAAACATATCGGGAAAAAAGTTTTGTTGAACGTATTTTGTTGTAATAAACTTTGTAAACTATCGCAAATGTATGCTAAATGTGTAATTCATTAAACGCGTCATCTGGTGGCGAAAATTTGAACTACGTTTTTTTTTTTTTTTTCGCTTAAAAAAATTCCCATTCCTTCATTACGTGCTTCACAAACTTTCACAGTTTTCCGACCAATAGTTTCGTCTGTAGACAACTTTAATGTAGGGTCGTTTAATTATGGACACCCTGTACTTGGAAACGGATCGAGATAAATCAGCGTAGCTAAAGTGATCCACATGGGATCCTCTATTAGGATACTACGCTTGGCAAATTAGTTAAATTCACTCTGAATATTAATTATCCAATCTTTATTTTATATTTAATGATTGTATAATTTAGTATTTAAACATGATTTCGGAGTTTGTTGTGCTGTTACGATAATGCAGATAGAGCATTTATTTTCAAGGCAATTTATTCTGTTAGATATTACATTTATTTTTTTGTTAAGTTTAGAAAGAAGAAAATATATCAAAACAAGCTTTTGATAAAAGAAAAATACTATTTTATGTATAGAAAATATTTCTTTTTCTATTAAATAATGTAAAGATCTTTACTTCTATTTTAATTGTTAATAAATTATCAAAGTACTAAACATATATTTTGACACAAAAAAGATTTTAAGATTAAAAAAATATAATATGGCTATAAAAAATCATATTACATTCTTATGTTAATCCAAAATATGTGAATTCATCCAAAATCTCTGACAGAACATTATTTTTATATAAGATGAAAGTTATGTTTGGATAAATGCAAAATATATTTAGAAAGAAAAACAGTGTTTGAAGAATGCCCTGGAAAAATCTCGTGAGGAAAATTCTCGTGAACCTTAAATTCAATCCATTAATATTATAAATGTAAATATTCATTAAACTATAACAAATGAAATTATAAATTAAACTATAATAAATGTACCTATCCATTAAACTTTAATAAATGTAGTTATGAAATATGTGAAACATTTATTAAAATGCAAATGTATATACACAGCCCAAAGGAAAAGTTACATTTACAAATTGTTTAAAACTAAATTCTGAACTATTTAGTTATTATAAAAAACTTCATATAAATGCATTTTTTAATACATCTATTAAATACAACCTGATCAGAATAATAAATCATGATTTATATATCATATAAATTAAATTTTACTTCATACAAGAAACATAGAATGACTGTAATTTTTTAATACATAAATATATATTCCAGCCAGCTATAACTATTATATCATTGCATAATTGGAATACCTGTTTTTATAATTATTATTAAATAATAATTATCCATTAATTTCTTTCTACATAGTGATGGAAGTACTCATTCATGTGTTCGCAATTAATGTGAGGTTGAATGTACTTTTACGGTAATGATAGCATTTCATTTTATTCAAGGCAGTTCATTCAACCAGATTTAGATTATTTTCATGGAATTTATTTTAGAAAGCGTTGAATAAATTAGATTTTATTATTTCTTACTATTTCGATGCATGAATATCGTATTTTTCAGCTCTATTAATCTTGGTTTTTATTTCAATTGTATAGACCTTAAGTGTGTGTAAGATTAATTAACTACCTTTGAAAGCCCCTGAACAATTGGATTTCCTTTAAGTACTTCTTTCATTATGAATATAGTCACTGCCCAATATATTTTTACAAATCAATTATAATATTGTTCTTAAGTTTAAATACTTTTGCAAATAATTAATTTCAAATCTCTAAATTCTCGATTTAGTTATGCCAAATGGCATTTATTCTAGAAAAAGAAAAATATATATAAGAGCATGAAGCTATAAAAGCACTATGATCCCACAAATTTAGAATTTTTGTAAAAAATAAATTTAATCTTCTCTTTCAATAAGGAATTTATCTAATTTTTGTTGTAAATTAATAAAGTTTGAGAACAAAATATCATATTTTTAAACTGATTGTTTAAAAAAAAATCATTTTCGATTATTTAAAGACTGTTAAATTTTTTTTTAATTTTTATTCTAAATTAAAAATTATTTCGTTTGTACATTATTAAATATATATATATAATCATAAATGAAACATTACCATAACACCAACTTAAACTATGAAATAATGATTAAGTATGTAATAATTAGTTGACAATGAAAGTATTCCCCAACACACTGAATATAGATACCAAAAACTTATTTAAAAGAAGAAGAAATTATATTAAAAATTGAATAAATGAAATTGAATGAATGAATTGAAATTCGTGGAATTTAGACAGGATTATCAAGTCCCAAATGCCTAAATACCACAAATAAAATGAGTGGTATATATGAATGTAATGAGAGGTCATATTAGCCATAGCATTACTAAAGAATATGATTTTGGGACTACCACTCATAAACAATGAATCAAACCTGTGAAAAAAATAAATACAATATTAAAAAGGAAAGAAGCCATACAAATAATATACAGATGAAACTTGAAATAGAGTCATAAAGTACATAATCCATTTGGATTAAAAAAAGATACATGTGCACCGCATGAACCACACATGAACACAACCAAACAGAGGGAATGAATTGCAAAAAATCATTACATGTTGCCAAATTTAGTTTTAGAAAATTATTTACCATGTTGCCAGAAAAGATGTTAGAATAATATGAATATTATTGTAAAGCAACAGAAACCATGGTGTTGCCATATATTAGGGTAAAAAGTAAATATACGCTGAATAAAAATTGCATTGGATGAAAATTAATATTTAAAAATTAAACCACATACTATCTAAAGTAGCAATTAGTTAAATAATAAATAAATGAAATTAATTAATAAATAATAAATAGAATATCCAATTACATTAAGTAATGGATGTATTAATGAATAATTCTATGTTAATAATAAGATGTAAGATGGAAAAATTAATAATTAAAGCATCATAAAAATATATGTACCATGAAATGACATAACAACTATTAAATAGCTGTGCCAAAAATGTAACATCACAAAAATTAAATTAAATTAAAAGACTAAATATTTGAATTAAGATAGAAAAGATTTAAAATTAATAATAATTAAATATTTAAATTAATTATTAACATATAATGTTTCTTCATACAATGTTAAAAACTAAATACTCTTGATATAAGTGGTAAGAGTAGAACGTTTAAGAAAAATTGAAACATGTATTATATTAACACTTTAGAAAAGTATACATTATATTAGAAGTTAATATGATATTGTCCACCGTAGGCCTTAATCTAAATGCATTAGATCAAAAACATTCTTAATATTAATGAATATAAATTCATTTAAATTAATTAAATAATGAATATGTAAATATATCTAAATTAATAAACATATAAAAATATCACATCACAGTCCATTATTTATTATTACACACACACACACACACACACACACATATATATATATATATATATATATGTAATAATAAAAAATTTTCGCCATTTTTCCTTAATTAATTTATTCCAAATTCTTACAATTCTAATTTTTCCCTCTCTTTCTAAAATGCCTCTTAAATCTAATTTATATTTTATTCCATAGCTTAATCAAAATATTCTTTTAATTATCATTCTAAAAATCTTAATCTGTTAAAAGCTACACGTATTTGTAAAAACCTTATTCTATTAAATGCAACACTGCTTAAAAAAAGCACCTGCTTAATTTCTTCTTATTCTGAGACATTGAATTTTTATTCTTTTGGAACATTTTGTAATACCATTTTTTATTTCTATTTAATATTATCATTCGGCATCCCATCATCCCTCGCGTTTTTCCCGCTCAAGGCTTTTTACCTTTTTAAAATACCGCGTCTAAAGAGAGAGTTTTGACATACGTCAGGTACACACTCTCTTGGCCTCATTTTTTCAACCATTAGCGAGCAGGCCCCGCCTTTTCTACCCCCTTGTTTCAAGCGAACATTTCTGTCGTTGGGCCCGCATTTTCGCGCTTCTCTAACCTTGAGCAAAATCTTGTAATATTTATACGGTTGCACTGGCTTCGGAGAGAGACTTACACGAATTATTATTGTCAACTAGATGCTGTCGCTGGGATTGTCCAAATTGGTTCGTCGGTAGTTGTTTTTCAATAGATCGAAATGTGTTTCAAGTTTTAATGAAGTGAAATTACGTGGAGTTGGTCTTCATATATGTTGTCGAATAAAGCTATTACTCGTCTATCATGTCTTCCTGAATGCTTTAGGAGAAATTCTTCTGCAATTCATTGCCTCTACTCAGCTCGATGACGATTGCACCTACACTACATTTTTCAAATGTGGATTGTACTCAGATACGTGTCTTCAGATACGTGTTTTAAGTAAATCTAAATAATACCATCTACAGAAATGGTTTTCGTTGACTTCGACTGTGCCAACATCTATCTTCTCATCCGGTAAATTTCATGGGGTTCGGGGACTGAGATGTCGTCCTGAGTGAATGATAGAACGAACGTTTCATGTATATATGTGTGTGTAACAATTTAAGGATTAAAGAGAATGTATTGCAGTGGCAGCTCCATTTTTATAGAAATGGCTTTCTAGATGTTGGATGTTATTTTGTAATACTCAGCCGAAGGCTGTTCCACGCTATTAGTTTCAAGGTGCAGTCGTCGTATTCATATCAGGTGTAGGTGTGAATAGACAGAATACATTCTCGAGGAATCATCAAAAGGCTTTTATTTGCAGCCTGATAGGCTAGGCGGAGAACCTCTTTCACAGTTTAACCGTATTTTAAGATCTTAAGACAAGCTCCAATTATTTAGGACATTATAGCAGCAGATGTTATTAGCTTAAATCAACTCGAAGACAAAATAAAGGCATTAAAATATGTTAGAATTAACCATACTTAATAATATATTAAGAAGCAGTATAGAGGAAAATGTTTGATCTTCATTTCACCGATACCATGTACGTATTCGAATGATTTAGGAACTCGGACGTCAAACAACACTTTTCGGGTCTTTCTTTTCGTCTGCCGGCCGTTCGGAAGCACGGACCGCGATATATTGTTTCGATGAGAGTATGAATACAGAGATCACGTGACGGCTAATTGACCAATGAAGGACTGGTATTCTTGAAAGAGAGAGGTCAGAATTTTAGGGAAAAACGGCTTCCTGTCCAAAGGCGCGGCAACAGAATTTCGAGATTTTTCCATCATGTTCTCTCGACTAGCTGTAAACCGGATGTGTTCTAAGATAACTGATTATTGTTAATTACTGAATCGAGACTTTGGAATAAAGTTTACGTTTACAAAAAGGAAATAAATAAAAATAAGAGAAATTGTTTGTTGATGTTGGATTAAAGCCGAAATGGAATTAGAATAAAATGTTTTACATTTTAAAATAAGAAAAATATTTATGATTTTGAGAGGTACATTTAATATCGGAAATTATTAAAATTAACACAGATATTTTAGAAATTTAGAAATATGAAAAGGAAGGAATACGGGTTTTTAGAAGAATGAATATTGGGAAGCATTTATGATTTAAAGATAAAGACGCAATTTATTTAGTTAACTAGTCGCCATTAAATATTGAATTCAGATATGAGGTTTTTGGAATAAATATAGTTAATATACATTAATAAACGGAGGAAATATATATTATAGAGTAATTTAGAATAGGATGGGATGAAAATAATTTAGCGGATCGCGACAAATTTTAAATTTTGTTATGTATATATACAGGGTGTCTCAAAAGGTCGTTTACAAACTTAACATGCTGGTCTGTCATATCATGATAAACAAGATTTACATAGGAACTTGTGTTCGAAAATGCAAACTGCGACCGCTAGAAGGCGATGAGCGCAGGCTTACGGAAGAGTGAGAAGCGTAATAATTTCAGGCAAGGACATTGCAGGAGAAGAATGAATTGATTTAGTAACGCAGAATTGGCCGATATGCATTGCATATATGGCGCCACGGATGGAAATACACGAACCGCGGTACGGATGTACCTTGAGCGCTTCTCAAGCAGACGTCAGCCAAGTCATGTTTTGTTTGGACAATTGCACCGCAGATTGCGTGAAGCAGGAGCTTTCCGAGTACGTAGCCACATCGGTCGAGAACGCACTACACGCACACCTGTCGTAGAGGAAACCGTGCTCAGACAGGAACCCGTTTGACAGGAACCCGCAAACAAGTCTACGAGCAAGCAAACGCGTCTTGGGTGTACATTGTTCCAGCATTATTCGCATACTGCATGAGGACACGCAACTCCCCTACCACTTACAAAGAGTACAGGCATTGTGTGTTGACGATTATCCCCAACGCGTTGCATTCGCTCTCTCGCATTTGGAACAACGGGTCGCACAGCCAGATTTTCTATCGTTGATTTTGTTTTCGGATGACTTCTGTCTTATACAGGACGGTGTCCTGAACCTGCACAACATGCACATATGGGCGCGCATGAAAACCCAAGGTGTACACGTGCCCATGCACGTCAACAACGTTTCGCCGAAAACGTTTGGGCTGGTATTATCAGTGACATGTTAATTGGCCCTTACCGACTACCTCAACGCCTCGACGGGAATACCTATCGCATTTTCTTAGAAAGAGTCTTGCCGGATCTGATGGGTAACGTTCCAGCCGCTACACGCCGAAACAACTGGTTACAGCATAATGGAGCGCCTGCTCATTTTAGCTACACTGTGCGAGAATACCTCGCTAGGACATATCCTAATCGCTGGATTGGCAGAAGTGGACCAGTCGCATGGCCACCGCCATTCCCCGACTTGACTCCTCTGGATTTCTATCTGTGGGGATACATGAAGTCCATGCGTACGGGGCACCCATAACATCGGACATGGATCTCGTCGCCAGGATCGTGGAAGCGGCGGCACGTGTCCGTGACACACCTGCCCATTTTGAAAGGGTCCGTGAATCCATGGTCGACGTTGTGAAGCATTCACTGCGGCGAATGGAAGAAATTTTTAACATCTTCTGTAAATTAAACCATAAAAGTCATATTAATACCTCTTTCGATATCCTTTCATTCTTCCCCTCCACACCTGCGCTCATCGCCCTCTAGCGGTCGCAGTTTGCATTTTCGAACACAAGTTCCTATTTTAATCTTGTTCATCATGATATAACAGACCAGCATGTTAAGTTTGTAAACGACCTTTTGTGACACCCTATATATATATATATATATAAGAAATACCAAATAATAGTAAGATTTTGTTTTAATTTTTTAAATACAAAATGTTGAGGTTATACATTTTTAAAAAGCATTTTCAGTTTCTGCTCCTATTTTTTATAATAAAATTATGCGCAATCATTCAATACCTTGGGCGTATTGTAATAAGCCTGGATTAGATTCTTTCATCGGGTCCGATAAACCAATTTTACCCTAATCCGACCAGACCCGCCGTTCGGGTCATCAAGAGGTGTTGGCGCTACATTTTATAGTTTTGGGTCGGGTTGACTTTCACTTTTTCAGTCACTTGACTTTTACTTTTTCGCTTTTACCTCTGAATAGTGGACACATACAAATAGAGAAATAGTTCAATTGTAGAATTCTGCGCGGACGGGGTTGTTTCAGACCCTATACCAAAAACTTCATTTTAAGTCAACCCGCAACCCGACGTGAAAACAACAAATTACTCCTTCTTGCAACTCGACCGACACCCAATACATTCAATCCGAACCCGAAAGAAATGAAATGAAACTAATAGCTCGTTTAAATATCATTACAGATAATTTTTCATTTTTTTAAAAAACTATACAAATCAGTAGTATATTGATGCAATACTATCAGGATTCAGGATCTGATGCTTCATGATTTCCACTTATTCTCCCGCTTAAAGTTAGAAAATGTAATTTTCAATAATGAAGAAGGTATCTACTACTATATACGAACGAATTAAAACGTTAATTATAGCAAATGTTTCACAAACTCAAGACAATAAACGCAACTCTTCCGTTACATAGTTCTGCTTATATGGATTAATATGTTTCTGAAAATCCCAACAACCCGACTTTCAAAAACCTTAATGTGACCGACATGAATTATTCTCGAACAAACCCAATACACAGAAAGAAATTACAGTCATCCCGACGCCGACTAAAAATTTAAATGTTTTGAAAGCTTTTCAATTTGTATGAAATTTCGTATACAGCTGATTTGAAGAATGTTAATTACGATTCAAAAGTTAAAATTAAAAGCAAAAATGGCGAATTAGTATAGATTCCGAAAGCAAGCAGTAGAAAAATTTTAATAACATTTTTAAATTGTATCAAGAATAATTTTCTCATTTAAAAATCTCTTCTTATGTAGAAATAGTATTAATTGTAAGCATTCCCTCATGACAACGTTTCGTGATTTTCATGTCCCTGAAAATCGGTTTAAATTTGCAACTATTTTAATTATACCCAACCACTGCCAGAAATCTGAGAAAACTCAAAAATTCTTATTCTTTTGAAATATTGCACAACTGCAGCAGAAAGACATGAACACTTTTTCTCGGTAATTCTGGAAAAGGACGTCAATTAAAAAGCGAGGATAGATAAGGGATAGACTACGGTTTCTTTATATTAATAATAGCGACCATGCAAAGGCTTAATCAATCAGGCTGAATCACACAGAATATTTCTCTTTATATTCTTATTAATAACAACTCATTTCCGTTTCAAACTGATTTTCTAATAGCAAGTTTTTTTTTCTTAATTTTTCAATTTTACAATAAATAAAATTTTTATGTCGATCCCTACAAAGATAAAAAAGAGAACTGTATCACACTTTAATTAAACTTTTTTTTTTTTTTTTTTTTTTTTTTTTTTTTTTTAACAAAACTCTTGTTTAGAATATAATTATACACGTCAATAAAACAAAAACGCTGCCATATTCGGAAAAATAACTTTGCACAAAGAACCGCCGGCACTCAGCTTTGTAAGAAGATCACATCACTTCTGACAATAACATTATCTTCTAACACATGCACTACTCTTTTACAATTTCAGAATTTTTGAAGCGACTAAAAAAATCTGAATTTTCTACTTGTTGTTCCAAAAACCTGCACGAAATGTAAAATGGCAGTTTTTGACAGCTGTTTTTTTTTATTATTCATTAGATAATAGTTCAGGACATTATCTCCTTAAATTTCGTCGCGGAAAACTGTGTAACTTATAAACTTTTTGATGTTTGAAAACAAAAAAAAATAACATTAAAAAAAATATTTTAATCAAAAATAAACATGACACTATTCATTTTTATGGGCTTACTATAATTTTTCTAATGCATGCTAAGAATTTACACACCATCATCGTGTGAATCCATTTTACAGAATTAAAATTGGATGATATGGAAAAATGTAGCACGTGTTTAGAGGAACAGCTGTTTTGCTCTCTTTGTTCACCTCAGATGGTACTTCCCTAAGCGTCACTTTTGAAATAATTCGTGTTGTCATGGAAACGCCAAAACCTTTTTCTAAATACAGATTCTGACCCTCCAAACATTATTCTAGCCAACTGAATAATCAAAATTTCCGAAATAGTAACTTTATTTTTCGACTTTTGACCAGCTTTTCGGGATTTTGCCCCACTGTGCGCTGGTCGTTTTCTCTAATATATTCTTGAATCAAACGAAATATATCGGTGAATTTGATCTTATATTTTAAAGCAACGTGGACATTTATCTGAAATATCCTTCCGTATTGCTGAAAATTATACGGACGCCTGTACGCTATTATATTTGCTAATTTGCTAGACGAAATTAGAGCTGATAAGAACTTTAGTTGATCATTTACAGTAGGATTTGGTAATGAACGATATGCAATGTAATAAACCACCCCTGAAATTTTTTTAACTCACAAATGCAAGTCTGATCAAAATCTATAGAACTTTTTTCAAAGGCTAGTGTTTTATAATCGAACTCACGTGATTATAGATATTTCCTTCATAATTCTACAATTAAGCAAATTAGAACGTTATATTATATATATTAAAACGTTTCCTGAAAAATAATCTATCTAACGGTGAAAGTCCCAGTAAAATATATTTCTCAGAATAGTTTTAAAAGGGCTGAACTTTCATAATTGCATTCATCTGACACATTAATCTGTAACTAAACAACGGAGAACAATTTTATATATCAAAACATTCCCTGAAAAATTATCTAACAAACAGTTTAGTTCCCATCAAAAGGTTTAAAAACGTCTAACTTGCATAACCGGGTTCTGCGATTACACAAATTTCACCCATAATTCTGATTTAGTCACATTACATTATAACGACAAAAAGAAGCTCCTCACGTTTTATCGACAGTTTGAATTTCTTCCGGTGCTATAACAATATTCTGGATACAGAACTACATTAAACTATTTTATCATTTGTCACGTAACTATAATAGCTTATTTTTAAGGAATTTGTTTAAAAATGTTTCTCATTCTTACCCCTTTTAGGGATGGAAATTTAGAAAATCTTTTCTTATCGCTTGTCTACGTCTTATGAAGTATTTTCTCTCCAATTTTCACGTTTCTGGTTCAGTAGTTTGGGCTGGGCGTTGATAATCTCCACTGTCAGGACTTTCATTTATATATAGATTAATTATGTTGTGGAACATTACAAGTTATTTACGAAGGAAAGTCATTAAGTAAGTCACAAAAGATAATTGATTTATAACTTACAATGATATTCACTTCAAAACTATTTTTTTTCTCAACATTTTCTCCACCAATATTTATGCACTTATATCACCGTTTTATCATTGTCCCAATACCATCTGCATACAGTTCTTTGGGTTGCTGTCTCAGCCACATTAGGACTTCAAGCTGAACCTTTTCAACATCTGTGAACATCTTGGAACTTCTTCAACATACACCATACAGCTTCGACTTAGCCCCAAGCGATTTTCATGTTTAGTCTACTAAAAAAGCATCTTGGTAGCAAGATGATGTTCACAGATAATGAAAAGGTTCAACTTGAAGTCCTACTGTGGCTGAGACAGCAGCTCAAAGAATTATATGCAGCTGGTGTTGGGGCACTGATAAAATGGTGATATAAGTGTATAAATATTGGTGGAGAATATATTAAGAAATAAAAATTGTTTTGAAGTGAATATCAATATAAGTTATTATTTAATTATCTTTTTTGACTTACTTAATGACTTTGCCTCGTAAAAATTTAATGTGTCATTCTCACAGAAAAGGCAAATATGGGTAAAACGAATTGTTACTTTTTAATTTATAGAATGTAATTTTCTGAAAAATTAATGTGCATCAGTATTTCATTACTGTCCATACTTCTTTTTGTTATCTTATAACGCCATATACTGCACTCAAGGTTTGATAAATGACCGATAAACTAGACAATAACAGTAAAATTTGACATGCCATGTACCTGGAGGGGACGTTCAAATAGGAGACAAAAATTAAGTTTTCAGATTTAACTACTTTGGTTTTCCGTTTGCTAAAATTGTGGATTTCTTTTTATTAAATTCAATGTTGAAGCTCTCTAAAATTTGTATTATAATTATAAATTAGCCTTTTATTACATTATTTATGATGTCCATGGAATATACACAGAGAACTTTTTCAAATTCCAACTGAAAATAATAAATTAGAAAATACTCAATAATTTATAACAGATCAAAGAGTTATATCTAAACAACAAAAAGGCTTTCTTCCTGTTAAACTACCTAATGATTATTTGAGAAGTACTATCATCTATACGGTACTTTTTTAAATATATTTTACAATGCACCTTTTAAATACAGTTCAAATGATCTAACAAAGAAATATATTGTATGCAAATTCAACAATGATTGATAAATTGAAATTATTTGCCTAATGAACTTTTTAAACCTCACATATGCATTGCCTGTTCATTGCATAATTAACGTTTCTTCTGTACTTAGTATTAAATAGTAAACATCTAATCCTTTCTTTCTAGTTAATGATCAAAAGCTTTAGTCTTTTGAATTAATATGATGTTTAATATGCCTTTACGATAATGATAGCATTTAATTTCTTTCATTGAAAAACAAATATTTTTTTTTCCTTTTCTAATTTGTTACAAATATTTGTAACTCATGTATGTTTTGTCTATCCATAATTAATTATCTAATCATAACTATTCTAATTAATTAGCTATTCATAATTAATAGTAATTATATATTCCTTTCTTTCTAGTTAATGATCAAAGAGCTTTAGTCTTTAACATTACTATAAAGTTTAATATTCTTTTTCGATAATGATAGCGATTCATTTCTTTAAAAGCATTGTATAAGATAGTATTGTAATTTTTTTTTCATGCGCTACTCATATGTGTAAATATGTACTTTGCCTATTCATTTCATAATTAACGTTTTTATACATTTAGCATTCAATAGTAATTATTCAGTCCTTTTCTTTCTAGTTAATGATCAAAGAGCTTTGGTCTTTTGAATAAATATGATGTTTAATATGCTTTTAGGATAATGATAGCATTTTATTTCCTTCAAAACAATTCATTGAATAAGAAAGTTCTCTTTTCTTTTCTAATTTATTAAATAAATTAAAATACAAAAAGAGCTGTTTTTTAAAGATGATTTACAGTTCCTCATAAAGGTTTTGTTCTTCGTTCCTAGTTATTAATCTTCAAAGAATTGTAATTTTTACTTGATATTGATAGCAAGCAATTCCTGTATGCTCTTACGTATGAAAATAAATGTTCATTTTAAGCGCGTTGTCGAGCGATTATTTTTGAATTTCGATTCATTTCCATGACTATTGTGAGTACTATATTGTTACGGGTACAGTGGACCATCAATTATTTTTTTTTTTAATTTTACGAATGCAATTTTTTGAAAATCACAGCAAATGTTTACAGTATTATTAGGTATTGTTATGTATATTGTGGTTAAAACAGTTTTCATAGTTTTGAGATAATCAATGTTTAAAATATAAAATACCGAAAATTAACGTATGCAAAATTCTACATGCGCATTCCATTTCAAAATACTTTCACGATAATCACGATTAATTATATTTTGCTACCTCTGATAAGGAGTGATCTTGAATTACCTAGATATGTACATTCGATCTTTTCTGCTTGCGCTGAATAAGTCTCCTGTGTACTGTGGCATAATATTTGTTTCATTGCAGTGCTAAGAAGGGAGAACTAAAAAAATTCATTTTCGCATATTAAATATTTATTTCAAGAAAGGTAAAAAGGTTAGTCAGACTTTTCGTAAAATTTGTGCTGTACATGAACAAAGAGCTGTTTCATATTACACTATTCGAACGTGATTTGAAAAGCTTAAGCTCGGAAATTTCAGTTTCGAAGATGATGCCCGCTCTGGACGACCATCATCATCTATAAAGGGGGACATCTTAAAAGAAGCTATCAAATGATCATGCACTTTACGTTTTGGAATATCGAGTCTGTGTGATAGCTCCTGAACTGTGTAGCGTAGATTTTCAGAGATAGATTTTTTTAAGATGTCCTACTTTACATATGATGCTCGTCCAGTACATACAGTTTCTTATATTCCATCCATTATTGAATATATTTATATCGTAATTGCAGTATATTATTTCTACTGTTCATTAACAAAGAGCTGTTTCAGATTACACTGTTCGAAGGTGGTTTGAAAATTTTAAGATAGGAAATTTCAGCTTCGAAGATGATGCCCGCTCTGGTCGACCATCATCATCTATAAGGGGGGATATCTTAAAAGAAGCTATCAAATGATCATGCACTTTACGTTTTGGAATATCGAGTCTGTGTGATAGCTCCTGAACTGTGTAGCGTAGATTTTCAGAGATAGATTCTTTTAAGATGTCCTACTTTACATATGATGCTCGTCCAGTACATACAGTTTCTTATATTCCATCCATTATTGAATATATTTATATCGTAATTGCAGTATATTATTTCTACTGTTCATTAACAAAGAGCTGTTTCAGATTACACTTCGAAGGTGGTTTGAAAATTTTAAGATAGGAAATTTCAGCTTCGAAGATGATGCCAGCTCTGGACGACCATAATCATCTATAAGGAGGGACGGGACATCTTAAAAGAAGCTATCAAATGATCATGCACTTTACTTTTTGAAATATTGAGTCTGTGTGATAGCTTCTGAACTATGTAGCGTAGATTTTCAGAGATAGATTCTTTTAAGATGTCACTTTACATATGATGCTCGTCCAGTACATACAGTTTCTTATATTCCATCTATTATTGAATATATTTATATCGTAATTGCAGTATATTATTTCTACTGTTCATTAACAAAGAGCTGTTTCAGATTACACTGTTCGAAGGTGGTTTGAAAATTTTAAGATACGAAATTTCAGATTCGAAGATGATGCTCGCTCTGGACGACCATAATCATCTATAAGGGGGGACATCTTAAAAGAAGCTATCAAATGATCATGCACTTTACTTTTTGGAATATTGAGTCTGTGTGATAGCTTCTGAACTGTGTAGCGTAGGTTTTCAGAGATAGATTCTTTTAAGATGCCCTACTTTACAGATGATGGTCGTCCAGTACATATATCCAGTTCCATCCGATATTTTATTTTTTTATATTGTGATTGCAGTATATTATTTCTACTGTACATTATCAAGTTCCTGAAAGCAGCGATAAATTAGGTTCAAAATTCTGCCTGCTATAAACAAAAATCTTCAGGAAATTTCTTCAATCTTTTAAAAAAACTTTATTTCGTGAATAGTGTCATTTAAACTAATGAACACAAATATATATACACACAAATGTATGGCCTACACCTACAGATGGCAAGCCTTTTCTGATACAGGGTTATCGTACGAATTAAATTTTTAGTCGATTAGTTGCTGGTTAGTTAATTACCAACATGACTAATAGTTCAGTAAAATGTGAGGTGAAACATGTTATTGACATATCCGACATTCAGGAACAATTCGTTGAGTATTTTTCTAGATATTCAACAAAATGTTTAAAATCGTAGTGACCAGATTATTCTTACAAGAGAGCATCTTTGTTGTTGTTGTTGTTAAATGTAATCTAAAGAAAATTAATTGACCAACTGCGAATTTATCATTTCCTTACTTTTTAACTAAAAACAGTTCATTTATTACGATATAAAAGTTCACTTAAATGTCATTTCAATGTATAAATTGCATTGAAAACATGATAATAAAAAGTACAATATAAAGTTTCTATCAATGTATTAAAATAGAAAATTTAGCTCCTGCACCCACCTTACATTGGAGGCGAACCATGATTGTAGATTTTGTTTTTGGTAGATACATAAATATTTGTCGTATGTAAACGATGCGCTCTGCTCGATATTTGAAATAGCCAGATTCTAGAGAGTAAAAACAAATTAATGTAATTTATTTCTAAATGACGCAGTAACAGAATAAGTTTCTTGGTATGATAATTTCTGTTTAGATTAATATTAACTTCAAAAATTTCACAGAAAATAGAAATATTCAGCACGAACAAATTTGGAGTTTTATGGAATCGAATTAACTGCGAAGTAAGAATTGAAAAGGTTTTCAAAACATTAGTCTTTTATAAAATGAGGAATAGTGAATAAAAAGTTTCTGTATAAAAAATTTGTGTTAAAAAAGAATTTAGTTCAATTATTCCTTAATGCCAAAATTATGAAAACAAAAGAAGGATTTAACTTTGAATCCATTATTTGTTTTCATAATGAAATGTGAAATAGAAAATATTTGGTTCATCTAGAATATTTGATCTTTAACTATATTTCCAAATCACATTTTAAGAGAAAAACGCTTTTGAAAAATAAATGAAAGGAAAAGGTAAATAAAAAAATTAAACAAATACAAACAGTTGAGGAAGGATAAAATTACACAAAATTATACAAATATTATAAATCCAATCTTGCCTTATTAATCAATCAAATTGTAAGTTATTTAACTTTTTTACATTTTTCAACAAAATGTTCCCACAGTTTATATCTTACATTTGTTTTTTATATTGTTTATATGTAGTTGAGAAGGTATATTGCCTAAAATAAAGAGAAATAACAAAGGGAATAATTTAAAAAGTATTTTCATTTTTACATTAGGATTTGTATTAGTTTTGCAATTTAATAAATTGAAGTAGAAATATTAACATCGTGAATTAGAAACATGTAACACTTTCAAACAAATTTATGAAAAAAAAACTAAATTGTAAAAACTATAGGAATTTAGAAAACTTTTTATCAATTAATGAAGCTAACAAATACAAAATTATTGCAACTTTTAAACAAAGCCCACTCAAAATCTACTTCTGAGCCATTGTTTTTATTCTATTGTTGATATGTAATTTAAAAGATTTACAGTCATATTCCATAAGATACTATATTTTTTCAAAGTTTAAAGCATGATGTGTTTAGCTTTGTATACTAGCAATTTTTCAGAATTTAATAAACATAAGTAGAAAAGTTAGATATTTAATTTCAACGCTCAGCATTTTAAAGTTTTATAAATCACCCACTGCAAATCTTAAAACTTTTGTTAAGAAGTGATGTTTGAACAAGGAGTTAACTTCAGCCAAAAGTTAAATATTGTCTTTAAAATTCTTCAAGTTCTCGGGGTTAAAAGAGTACGAATAATTTTGGAGTTTTATGTAATCGAAATAACTGCGAAGTAAGAATTAAAAAGGCTTTCAAAACATTAGTCATATAAAAATCAAATACATATAAAATCAGAAATACATATTTTTAAAAACACAGAAATTATTTTAAAAAATTGCATTTTTAATTCTGGAAAATTTATATTTTTATGTCTAAGCAAAAATTATACATTTTTCAAAGAGTGCAGAAGAATAAATACATTATGTACGAGTTTCATGAATTAAATTAAATATTAAAAATAATTTTGCATCCATGAGATGCATTTTATCGATTTAATATATTTATAATGCGTATCCTGCTTACAAGCAATCACGAAGTATTATTATTTTCATAGCAAATAATAGTTTAGCTCTGTCACTTATGATTTTTTATCAGTTATGACCAGTTATTTTAATAGCATATAGTTCAGAGATATTTGAAACATTGATGAAAAATGACATAATAATTATTTAATTTAGTAGCTTTTACAGCTAGCTACGTTGTATGCAGATCAAACTGTTGCGCAAATATTCATATCGAATGATTAATAATGTTGTTGGAAAGTTGTACAGAACTTTACGTTTCTTATTAAGGAATTCTTTAAATATATATATATATCTACAATGAGAAAATTAGCTTTGTGATTTTCACAGGCGAAAATATATTAAAGATTTATATACCCGAAAATATTCTTTATAATGTTGTTGGAAAGTTAAACAAAATTTTATGCTTCTTGTTAAAGATTTGTTTTTAAATATTTCACTACATTGAAAAAATTAGTTTTGGGATTTTCGCAGAAGCAAAATTGTCTATATAGTAAAAGTTTTTATATACCTGAAAATATTTTTAATACAATAGTTATCGAAATGAAATTCTGTTTACATGCAGGTGTGACAGTAAAGTAAAAGAATTGTGATATGAAAATCTCAGAAAGAATAAATTCATGTTTCGAGTATTATTAAGGAATAAATACTGGGTTACAGTTGTTTAGGTTTAAAAGATATCTGTTTTATTCAAATACATGCAAAAAAGTCAAACATTATGCGGAATATATAAGAAAGGACTATTTTTTATAAAACGATAAAAGTCGAATAGCCAGAACTATCGAGTCTTTAGGGATGTTAGTGCATTACTATCTTCTTTTAAATTAGAATTATGTAACTGATATTCTGATGTTAAAGGATATTTTATTACATTTTTGCGCACTTTTAACAAGAGTTCATAATTCTGACAATCGGAGAAAGACTGATAAATAATAAACATTAAATATTAGTTTTAAAGTGATTGAATGAAGTTTTGACGCAATTACATTAGATTTCAGTCTGTTAATTACGTATTAGACGCACGATTCAATTCATGCAATTACCATGCGTAATATAATACATAGAGCACTAATTCTGCAATAGGATATAGGCTAAATCACTATAGGCTAAATATTTCTATTCTATCATATCCTAAAATTGAAAAATAAAATCGATATTCTAAATGGAACATCTTCCATTATACCAAAAATTAAAAACCAGGTTATTTTAATAAATGCTAGTGGAAATTTAAATATTCTACTCGCTAAATGTACAAGCACGGGATACTTTTGAAATATATCATATGCAGCAATGAAGTCTGTTATGTTAGCGTCTAAATCGGCGTTGCGAACAGAGTTTCGAAATATTTCAAGAAATGAGTAAATAAATCGTTTAAAGAGCTAAAAATACACGTTTATGATAAGTATGGCGAACAATGCGGACTATCCGAGGCAACAATTAACTTAATAAAGCAAATATTTTGTAATAAACATACAATAACCTAACATACTAAGACGAGCCTTCGAGAAAATGATTAAGGCTGTTACTGTATTACTGGGGGGAGGGAGGCTCGAAAGCCAAAGCACCGCGACCAGAGGTCTATTGTACTATCCCCCGAGGTCTCCTAATTTTGAACCAATTCCAGATGAGAGACCTGCATCTGGATTGGCACCCCCAGAGGTAGCACTTATACAGAACTTGGAGGACTTTGGAGCCACGAACAGATTTAACGTGCACCAGCTCCCATTAACGTACACGGTCCCACAGCAGAGGCAGACGAGAGAGGATAGACGATGCACCCTCCCAAGCACTGACCGTGGTTGATGATGCTTGGCTTTCGGCGATCTTACGAGAGCCGAGCTTTACCGTCCGCGTCACTGCGGGACTGTTAGTCAAGCAACTTCCGAATTCTCCTAACTAATTTTAAAACTATGGGCGTGGAATGCAATTAGAATATTTAAAATATCTCCCCAGGAAATTTATATTATTAACTTGTTTTTTCTGCGTCCTATTATTTAAAGTTATTTTTTTCCCTTAGTTGTCAATTAAAAAAAAAAAAAAATGGATACTTAATTTTATGTAAAGTGTTAAAATCTTATTCACAGCTCGTCACACATGAAATATTAAATTAAGCATAATTTTTGGAAATATTTTGAGAATTAAGAAAAAAGAGACATCTTTTAAGAGGAGTTATCAGAAAAAAATAAAAATAAAAATATTAATTTTCTGGGGAGATATTTTAAATACCCAAATGCAGTCCGCGCCTATATGTTTAACATTAGCGAGGATAATTTGTATACTATTGTTATTTAGAACAAATTAATAAGTTTTTTTTTTTTTTTTTTTTTTTTTTAATTTCACTATTGGTTTTGAGTAAGAACTGAATGTATTCGGTTCAATTAGTAGGATATAGTTTTGAACTGGATATATAATACGTATGCATCTATTAATTTACTTTTCATTTGTTGTATATATAGCGTCAAAATACAAAATCTCTCTCTCTCTCCTTTTTTCCCCTCTTTCCTCAGACTTTTAAAAATGTCAATTAGGAAGAAATTTTATTGTAAAAAATTATATTATACTACTAAAACTCAGTTAAATATGCTATAGCTGGTTTACTGTATAAATTATTTTGAACAAACAATTTTATGTTTTATTAATGGATTAAAAATAATAATTTTGATTCCAGTAAAATAACACAAAAATTGAGAAAACTCTTACAGATACTTGACTTATTATTGGGCATTTAAATAAAGAAAATGGTAACTGCTTTACTGTTTTTTATTGAGTTATATTTAATTACTCTTTTACCGTAAATAGTTTCAAGCTTAATAGCTCAAGTAAATAAATTCCTATTATTGAAGTCTGGTATTTTAATAAATAGCAACTTATAAATGATAATAAACAACGATAGATATCAACTATTTCCTTTTCTTCAAAATAATGTACCTTTATGACAATTACAAGTAATTAAATTATTTGAATATACTTTTATCAAATCTAACATTAAATAGCAATTAATATTTAAAATATATATATTTGGAGAAAAGGACTGAATTCCTCTATTCATTCAGCAACGTGCTTCTTAATACGTTTATAGTAACAGTAAAAATCATTTTGAATTACATTACTGATTCCTTTTTGAAATAACATTAATTATGAGTTTTTAGGCAGGTTTCTTAGTGTGATACTTTCTTTTCATAAAAAGTATACATTAAATGCATTGCTTGTAGCAAAAACTAAAATATAAACATTCTTTATCTGAATATTTATTAAACAATTACTACTTAATTACAGCCTTGGTAATACTATGGAAAAATTCAGTTATCAGTTGTAATTTCAGTTGTACGTTACAGTCGAAATATTAAATTAATGTACTGGGATAGAGAAAAATATCATTTAGAGATCTGTCTAGAGTGCGTTCTACTCATCTGAATTAAACGACATATGAACTTCATGTAATTCAAAGGTACACTATTTATGTATTAAATAAAAATCTTGTAGCACAAAAAATTCTTAAAATTTAAAACTAGAGTAGGGATAAATAAAACTAAGATCATTATGTTTGTTATATTTAGACAGACTCACTGCACGTAGCGATATAGATTCCAATGAAGTAAGGCAAGCTGAACATTAATTTTAAGCATATTAACTTTATTGTGAATACACATTATGAATGAAAATTTATAAGAATTATTGAGTACTGTTTTAATTTTACAGCAACAGTTTTCTTCTCTATAAGAAAAAATGATAAATGATTCTTAATGTAATTCAGGCAGTGATATTATTTTGTACTATTGTCTCTTTTACAAATATTGTTTCATATATTCATTTATCTATTGTTCCTCACCCCGCCCAATGTCGCGCTAAACGTCGGGATTTTATATTTTGTATTTTTTAACCTCAATAAAGGGGACGGGGGGGCATCTATGCTCTACAGACTTGGTTCGTGTTCTTAGCAGTCCCTTTCGTACATTAATGTAACAATAAAATCACGAACGAAAATGTAAAAAAGCTATTCCGAATCAACCATGATTCCGAAAAGTGTTCTTTCTATTTAAAAAACTGAGAAGCCAATATAAAATTGAGATTTAAAATGTATATATAAAAATAGTTAATTACGACGCCACTGACTTTCGGAAACATCTCCGTTTTAGTTTTTATAGTGTATTTATAAGTTTTCTGGAACCAGAATGTCGGATTATAGGAGACTAACACTTCCCAATTAAACATTTTCAGCATGAGTAATATCGGTTATTAATAATAACAATAATTCAATTATTGTATTGCAAAAATATTTTTTTTTACACTACAAAAGTTTTATATAAAAAATACATATGCTTTTTTTTTGTTGTTTTATTGAGTTTAAAAATAACATTTTTGACGTTTCATTATAATTTGAAAATTCTATTAAACTGATAAATTTTTTTGAATGATTTGTACAAATTAGAATAAAACTGGTACTTTTTATTCTGATTACTTATTAATAGTCAATTCTTTGAGCAGAGAATGTATTACATAAATAAAGAAACTGCGACATTTCAGTTTGATTCATTTAATAAATGACAATTTATAACAGTATATGAAACTAATTAACGAAAAATTCTAACAGTGTAATTTCTTTCATTGAAAATAATTTATATTTTTTCGACAATTACTCAATCATTAAATTATTTTAATAGCTTTCTATCGATGCTAACATTAAACTGTAATTAAAATGTTTCTTCTCTTTTAAGAAAATGACTAAATTGCTTTTTTTTTTTATATAGATTTTTGTTTAGCTTAAGAGCAATAAACTTTTCCAATTTTCTTTCATTATTAACATTTCTTATTAAAGAAGTAATAAAGATAATCATTCACTTTTTCAAACAATTCAAATATAAGCACTTTTATATTTTTTTATACGAATAATTTTTTTAAGTAAGGACATTATTTCACTTTTGTAGTTGCACAGAAATATTTGATTATTTTCTGATTTTTAAAGGCATAAAATCAATATATATATATATATATATATATATATATATTGTATAATTTAAGGGCAAGCGGTTACACCAATACTAAATACAAACAAATACCAACCATCTACAATAGATATTTAAATAGTTCTTGTCAATGTATATATCTAAATATATATAATACATTGACAAAAAATATCTAATGTAAATATATGGTATTAGTTTCCATCCAGGGCCTGATCACCGCACAGGCTGACTAGGCCATGGCCTTGGGCCCAATGCAGATGGACCGCCCAAAATTAGCAAAAGGCTTTAGAAAAGTCCCTTAAATATCTCAATTTCAAGCACCAATATCTAAGTAAAATATACCTCTGTAATTACTTTGCCTATACTTTTCTGCTATCTTAAAACAGCTTGAATTAAGTATGCTACAGGCACAATATTTTTTATTAGAATTATCGTTTAAGAAATATTTCAGTTGAAGACATATTTAAGCTATTACAAAATCAAATAGCAAACAAAGAATTAAGCGAACCTGAGCATCATGAGCACGTTTTTGTAAAATATGATAAAATGTTTTCAAATACTCCCAAAGACATTCTAGTTATAATTTTGGTTTAAAGAGGCCCTGAAAAGCTGCTGGGCTTAGAGGCTCAGACAACCTTAATCAGGCTGTGTTTGTATCTATCATTGGTGTACCCGAGTGCACTTAAATTTACAAAATAATAATATAATGCTAATCTGTAAAATTCCATATATCCCTAAAACTGCTATAAATAATTTAAATATGATATGCATTTGCATAAAACAGGTGTATATATTTAATATGGGGGTATCAATGATTCGAAATGTTTAATTTTTTTCATCAATCATACACACAAGGAAAAAAGTCAATAAGACAATAAACTTTTATAAACAAAATATGCAGTTGGACATCCCAGTAACAAGTATTCATTTACGTAAAAACATTTTTAAAAATTGAAAGTATTATTTATCATTAACTGATAAAGCGCAAATTTAGAAAAGAATAACCCGATATCTAGTAGCGGTATGTGATATACGAAATGAATTGAGTATATAGACGATTTTTGTATAGTAGGTAACAGAAAAATACATAGGTAAACTAAATTATTTAAGTGAACTAGTTCAATATGGTATATATCTGACGCTGGTAAATATAAATGAAAGTTTCAGCAACCACGAAACTTGTGGGTATATCCTTTTAAACAGTGGCGAGGATGAACCTACAGTATGGGATATTCGATATAACCGATGGAGATCGGACGAACTATAACAAGAGACCTAAAATCAAATGATACAATCGACTGAATAAAAGTCGCATAATACACTATATTTCCAATGATGAACGGTCACTTGCGATTTTAGACGTTTTGTAAAATATCTGGAAAGATACATGAGGAATTATCCTAAAACTTCAGGAGGGTAAACAACATGATAAACGTCATATATTTCCGCAAAGATTTTTTCCCGAAACCCCATAAGGGGCCGTCAACAAATTGAATAAAAACGAGTATCTTTTGGATAACCCTGTAAAAACTAATATTGCAAAAGCATTCAAACTGTAGATTATGATTAAGTGGCTTATTGTAATAATTTGGGTTCATTTTTATGAAGATAGCATGTATACGCGAAAGAGAAATTCAGGTTTTTATAAAAACAGTCCCAAATTTTATCAATTTTTTTTGCTTATAATTTGCAGAGTTTATAATATAAAAACAAGTTATTTTCAGAAAATATGACAAACAAAACTATACACAATACCCTGTAATCAGAATTAAAAAATAATAAAAATTGTATGAAAAATCAGCAGGTTTACTAAATATTGTTTCACTGCGCATGCGCGAATTCAATCAAAATATACTGTGCATAATATATTAGCTAAATGTATAGACCAACTTTTATGAAAGTCTAAAAAACATAGCTTGAAAATTCTGATAGTGATCGTCGATAGAATAAGCTCGAATTTCGCTGTTCCCAAAAGGAAGCAAAAATATGAGGGGTTGTATCCAAATATACTAGCTTATGAAAGTTGAGATAATAAGAATGAAGTGTCTCTCATTCTATATTTGATACAACCCCTCATCTTTTTGCTTCCTTTTGGGAACAGTGAATTTCGAGCTTATTCTATCGACGATTACTATCAGAATTTTCAAGCTATGTTTTTGAGACTTTCATAAAAGTTGGTCTATATATTTAGCTAATATATTATGCACAGTATAATTTTATTGAATTCGCGCATGCACAGAGAAACAATATTTAGTGAACCTGCTCATTTTTCATACAGTTTTTATTATTTTTTAATTCTGATTGCAGGGTGTTATGTACAATTTTGTTTGTCATATTTTCTGAAACTAATTTGTTTTTATATTAAAAACTCTGCAAATTATAAGAAAAAAACTTGGTAAAATTTGGGACTGTTTTTATAAAAACCTAAATTTCTCTTCGAGTATACATGCTGTCTTCATAAAAATGAACCCAAATTATTACAATAATCTACAGTTTGAATGCTTTTGCAATATTAGTTTTTACAGGGTTATCCAAAATATATTCGTTTTTCTTCAATTTGTTGACGGTTCCTTATGGGGTTTCGGGAAAAAATCTTCGCGGAAATATATGGCGTCTATCATGTTGTTTACACTTCTGAAGGTTTAGGATAATTCCTCATGTATCTTTCCAGATATTTAACAAAAAGTCTAAAATCGCAAGTGACCGGTCATCATTGGAAATATAGTGTATATCAGAAAGAAAAGCGCATTTGGAACATGCCACTAAAGATTTTAAGCAGATGTCTGTACAAGCTTATGCGCAAAATGTATTCACCTTAGTGGGGCGAAAGTTAGATATGACAATCGAAATGCGCATACCATTATTTTGTTATTAGAATGAGCAGAGTTTTGAGACTATAGTATACAAAATATCACCGACACTGCACGGTAGATGAATGGAAGTATATTATTTAATTGTATATAATCTGATGAAGTATGATTTCATTTTTGTCATACTGATAGAACACTCGGGGTATGGCAGTACAAAATTATGAGTCTCTGGTGATAGATAACAACTCTATAGGCACGTGTTGACGTTGTAATAATTTGGCTGCATTTTCATGAACATTCTAGTTCAACTCGCAGCATTAAACATTTTCGCAACATGTTTAGAATTATCAGAGTTTTCAGACTGTAGTAAACAAAATATAACTGACATTGCATGGCAGATGAATGGAAGTATATTATTTAATTGTATGTAATCTGATGAAGCATGATTTCATTTTTGTCATACTGAATGAACACTCGGGTATGGCAGCACAAAATGATGAATCTCTCATGCTAGATAATCTCGTGCTAGAAACTCTAAGGCACGTGTTGACATTGTAATAATTTGGCTGCGTTTTCATGAACATTCTAGTTCCACTCGCAGCATTAAACGCATTCGTAACGTGCTTGTTAATATACTGGGTTATTATTTAATTACATTTATAAGAACTGTTTTCCTGAAGGGTGATGTCATCTTCCATCCCCTTAATACACCTCCAAATAACAAACATTTATAAAAATATCGGTTTACACAGCAATTTTTTTGCATCTCGGATCGAATGGAATTAATTCTTATGAAAAGTTGTGTACCATACTGAAACGCTCTATATTGTCTGTAACTGACTAACCTTGTTTTGTGCAAGTTTTGCGACAAGCACTTAAGGGTTGAATGTGGAAATTATTACCATCTCGCTGCCAACATCCACGGAATCACTATAGAAGTATACAACTGCTGAAGTTTATGCTATATTAATCGAGAGAAAATGGACCTATGGAGTATTACAGTGGTATGTACACTCATTGCCATAAAAATTTGCGCACCAAGAAATAATTGTGGGATCGTAACGAAACTTGGCATCAAGGTACATATCAGGCAGATATGCAAATGATTAGAAATGCAGCGTGATTGCGCATTGCGTAATGCCACTAGTGGGCGTTGACCTTCGTCCTCCTTGGAGTATAAAACTGGTATGCAGAACTTGTCTGAGTGTACCTTTTCTTTTGCAAAGGAAACGCTGAGGTAGACATGCCGTTACGCTGCCGTCGAAAACAATATGAGCAGCTGTCAGAGTTCGAGAGGGGAAGAATCATCGGGATAATGGAAGCTTGGTGGTCAGCTCAGCGAGTAGCTCGTCAAATAGGCCGTTCTGATTTTACTGTGAGGAGGTGTTGGGACCACTGGACTGAAGAGACGTCATTTACACGGCGACCAGGCTCGGGACGCTCTCGACAGGCCACTCGTCGAGAAGACCGTCACATCATACGAAACGCACGCGTAGAGCCAACTGCCTCATTGGCCGCTATCCAGACACAGGCAGCACCTTCACTACGGAACCCTGTGTCTTCCCGAACCATCGCAAGGCGCCTGGCTGAAGGACATCTGGTATCGCGGCGCCCATTACGTGTGCTGTCAATGACACCCACCCACCGACGCCTCCGTTTGGAGTTGCGTCGCGCACGACGGGATTGGACTGCAACGGAATGGAACCAGGTCGTCTTCAGCGACGAGTCTAGATTCAATTTGAGCAGCGATGACAATCGTTTTCGTGTGTGGAGGCCCCGTGGTGAACGCATCAATCCTGCCTTCGCTTTACAGCGACACACCGCTCCCACAGCTGGTGTAATGGTATGGAGTGCCATTGCTTACGATACACGATCACCCCTAATCCGTGGCACAATGACAGCCCAGCGGTACGTTCAGGACATCCTTCAGCCACATGTGTTGCCACTCGTGGCAGGGCTCCCAGGAGCCATTTTTCAGCAAGACAATGCTCGGCCACACACAGCAAGGATGACACAAACCTACCTGCTCCACATTACCCCCCTTCCCAGGCCTGATCGATCCCCAGATTTGTCACCAATCGAGCATATCTGGGATCATTTGAGACGCAAGTTGGACACCCTACGAGTTTTCTTGAACTCGAGGCCCGTTTACAGCAACTGTGGAACGAGATGTCTCAGAACATCATACGGAACTTGTATGTATCAATGCCCGCTCGTATCGCATCGTGAATTCACGCTAGAGGGGGTCCAACAGAGTACTAAAATTTCCGTTCATTTGTACTTTTTTCTGCAATAAATTATCCTTTTTCTTTGGATTTCTACTCACTTACTTATATCACAGTAGTACTTACGCGTGTAAAATTTCGTTTCATTTGGACGTCTTTTTCTTGGTGCGTAAATTTTTATGGCAATGAGTGTATAATAAATTTCCTGTTCAGTGTATTTCTAGTATATAAGTTCTGAAATTCGTGCTGTGTTATTTGAGCGAAAACGTACCTATGGAGTATTACCTTGGTATGTATAATAAATTTCCTGTTCAGTGAATTTCTAGTTCCGCAATTCTATAAAAGTGCCGTAATCTCTTGTCCATACACTTCTGTATGATTGTTATGAAGATATTTCCTTTTGTTTTGTTCCGATTCACATACAAAAAAGGCTGCTACCTGCGAGTACATTTTTATTCTATTCATACCCCTTTTTTCTAAAAAAGTTATTTTTATAGACAACTATTGAAAAAACTGTGAGTGAAATATATTATAAAGAAAATTATTTTAGAAATAGCGTTAAGGCAGAAAAATGTGAATTTGTAGCACTGCACAATTTATTATTTTAGTGCTCATGTATATTTTTTTAAATGACATCGCTAAAACAGCAAATGAAACAAACAAATTAAAAATTCTAATTGTTTTCATTTCTTCTTTCAAGAGAGTATTTCATTACAATTATGTTGTCAATGAGTTCTTTTAATAACTTTGTATCGATGCTAACATTTAAAAAAATAATTTGTTTTTCTCTTTCTGAAAAATGACTGAATTAATTTTTTCAGCAATATACATTTTAATGTATTTGTAAGAAATATTATTTATTTACTAGGGGGCCTACCCCTAGTTTTAGACTTTTTTTTTCCATTTTGTCAGAGAAATCGCATATTTTCTTTATTACACGAGCCAAAGAAAACCTACATTCTTATTTATAAAACTGGGGGATTTAAATATGATGTGACAAAGTCACATAATATGAACGTATTATCTTTTAAAGGATTTTTTTGATCGAATGAACTTAGGTCCGTTAAGGCCCCAATGGTTAACACGGTAAAATAAGTGTAGTTCTAC